>CM023451.1:10325380-10925380 GCA_013339765.2 Haemaphysalis longicornis
GGAGCAGTGGCACATGCTCGCACCACGCGCATTAGCAGCAGCGCGAGCTCTCCTCGGCAAGCTGCGGCTGCCCAAGGGCTCCGCGACCCGGTTCAGCCGCAACCCAGTTCAGCCGACGTGGCGGTGAAAGCGCACAGAACGCGGACGACAACCTACCACCCACCCTAACACCAACTCCACCGAAGGATTTACCGAATCAATATACAGGGACCGAAGGAAATGAAATGTGACTGCCGCCACTCATGGAGCCCCACCAGCCGCACAACAAACCTCCCAGCACTCGGTCCCAGAGACGGCGCAGCGCAAACGTTCCCAGATGCCACCATTGCCCGTAGACGGCACAAAAATCATTTATCGTCCACAGGACGGCCTTCAACTCTGGAAATGGTACACCGCAAAAATTACTAATGCCATCGGAAGAGCAAGCAAAATCACGCAGAAGGAAGCCTACGAAAATTGTCGGATTGAAGTGCAGCGCATCGAAAATCTCGTCATTGCAAGTACACTAAGGAAAGGCCTGGGCTTTCGACTTCCAGGGAGTAATGAGCGGCATACACTGGGACGAGTCATATTCACCGTGCGTGCGAGCCCACGTGAAAACACTGGAATGAATCAGCAAAGGTGGTCATCAACGGCGTTCACGAATACCAGTCCCGGAGAACTCATGGACGGATCCGCGTGCCAGAGGCAATATTCCGCCTTTGCAGCACGAATGCTGGTAAAATGGTCTGCAGCTGTCATCTACTTGAATGGGCCCCCACGTACGGTTCAGCGTGATATATCAGAGTGGTGACTACTGTTACCGGCCATATCGCAAGACGCACACTACTTACTGCCGTTCCTGCAGGGATCTGGGCACCGGAAAGACATATGCCCGCATCCAGCTCACAACGTCTGCCACAAATGTGGCCAGACCTATTAATCACCTGAGCCACGACTGCCGAACATGCTGCAAAATCTGCAAACAACCGCATAATACCTGCAGCGACAGACTGTAGGCTGAAGCTGAAGCCAGAACCCCCCCCCCCCCCCTTTCCCGTGGTTCGACAGGAATGGAAGTAAGAGTCAAGAACCACAGAGCGGATGGCGGCCCCCCACACAGAATGCCCCCCCGGATCTACAAGCAGTTCAAGAGCTTAACTTCGGATAGCAGTGATACGAAAACGCACGCGCGTACCTTTTGCTATACTAAATCGTAATACTGCAAGAATTGCGTGAAGTTGTCGTTTCGGCGGATGTTGGTGGGCCAGACGGCATGTATTGCTCAAGAACGCCTCCAAATACCTAGCGGTAATACTTCATAATAATTCGCCGGGGAGTGGGAGCCCGGTGGAGTTTCTGCAGAGAGATAATTAAAATATTTCAGCTGACCAAAATATAAGTAAACGGTGCCCTGTTTCTATTAAGGGGTCTCACGCAGCTTTGTCACCACACTTCCAGCCGCTCCCGTGTTGGCGGAGCATATGCCACTTCAGCGAATTGCTGTGAAACCACCTTCGGCTTGCAGATGAGTGTTTTATTCTTCCTTTTTTATGTGGTAACAAAAATACTTATCATTAGCACCAGAAAACTTCCCGCAGCAAGGCCAGAATGGACGTGTGTTTGTATTGTATCAAAGAGAGAAAACAACGTGTTTTAGCTGTTCTTTGGCAAAAGCCGCAGGCTCGCCCTCCTCGACGTTCATGTTCTGACACCGGAATCGGCCAGCTCCTTAGGGGCTATTCTTGTTGCACTCCACAATGGGGCAACACGCCGGAAAGCGACCATTGCGTGGAATGTACTCGCACTTGCTGCCTGGGCGAAATTGCTCCACGACGCACCTGCGAGGAAAGAATGGCATTCAGATATAAAGAAAACATGCAGGCAACAACGCTTCTAAACGCGCGGTTATAAACTATTTCAGACATTTTTCAGAAAACATCTGGGGAGGAAATATTGGCACTGAAAGCTATGCAGAAACATGCAACATCAACACTTCTGAATGCTTCGCGCTAAGGTCGTCCGAGTTTTGCGTTGCAATCAATAAGTTTACGTCGATCGTTTTATGCTTAATGTTTGAATGTTCTCCATCGTGTCATCTTTTTGTCTGTTTGTACTATACCTGCAGGTGGCCTGCATTGGCAGCACACGAACGGGAGGGGGCTGCGCAGCAATGAAGACTAGGGGCTCATTCTTCATGCAAATCTCCACGAAATGAGCGACTCGTGGCATTTCAGTGGTCTGTGACAGGAAGCTGGAAGGCTTTCACCTGAAGAGATGCTTCATAGGCGTAGTTCATTTGGATACAAAGGAATGTCTAATGCTCGACAAGGCCGTCCCGAACAGCGCGATGGCAAAGCTTTACGGCAGTTTTGTTGTGCCACAACCTCAGCCTCTAGCTTTGCTTTAGGCGTACTTCACTTACGACACTAGCGATAAATAAATAAATAAATATATAAATAAATAAATAAATTGTAATGGAGATTGCTTGAAGTGCTCTCGCCGTCCAATCCATCTTCACCCACCGGTCTATCCCCAAAATGAGCATGTACCACGGATCAACGGCTGTCATCACCGGTTACTGATCGCGCGGCTCGAGTCGAATCCTCTGGCTGGTTCACCTTGGACGGTTTTGCCTCTTGATCCCTGTCTAGCGGACTCTGTCTTCCTTCAATAAACCCATTTGCAATTGGTGGAGGAGCCGGGGTTTGAGGTAAACCGTCGTACAGCCTGGAACTTCGCAGCCGGAAGCTACGAATGCCCGTCACCCCCATGGCCGCTGCCGACCAACCGCCTCCACAGGTGCCATCGGTCATCTGCGCTGGGGCGCTCCGTCAGCGCGATCCGCCGTTTTTCAGCGGTAAAGGTGACTATGACGTTGAAGATTGGTTGTCTTCGTACGAGCGAGTTAGGGCTTACAACAAATGGGACGACGCTACCAAGCTGCACAACGTCCCCATTTTCCCTCGAAAAAACCCGCGATCATTGTGGTATAACAACAACGCAGCGACCATGAAGACCTGGGCTGACTTCAAGAACAACTTAACTCGTGACTTTGATCGACCCGCCGTACGGAAACTGCATGCTGAACAACGCCTGCGTACACGGGCGCAACTACCGGGTGAGAACTTCACCAGTTACATTGAAGACGTTGTGGATCTTTGTCGGCGCGTCAACTCGTCCATGTCCGATGATGACAAATCAAACACATCATGAAAGGAGTGGACGACGACACGTTCCACATGCTTGTGTCCAAGAACCCTCGAATCCGTGACTGAAGTGATTGCCTGTGCCAGAGTTTTGAGGAACTGCGCCGGGCAAAGGGCCTTGGTCGCCATTCATTTGCCGACCACAGGAATCTCTCTCGAGCCTCACGTTCTCTTCGCACCAATTGCAGCTCGAGGGCGAAAATCAAAGAATTTGTCCGCGAGGAGGGTAGCACGTCAGCTCTCGCTGGTGCCGTTTACTGAGCAGGCTTCGTCCAGCCTGCCTTCTGCTCTGCAGGCGACCATACGCGAACAGGTTGCCGAGGCACTCCTCGCCTGCTAACGTCGCTACGCAGCGGTCACACCACTGGCCGTTCCGCAGGTGGCAGCTACAGTCGCGGCGCCGCTCACAGCTACAGTCGCTGCAGCTCCAGCAGTCATGCCAATGACGTACGGCCGACTGTCTCGCGCAAGCCAGTGCACCCATCTTTCCGGTCGTTTCGGCCAGCGATACCAGCAGTGGCACCTCCCACTTTGCAGCCCACTCCCCAGTTTCCACCGACCAGACCACCAGCTGTGCCGTACGGTAATTCCCTGGCGCACTCCCGACAACCGGCCTATATGTTTTTTCTTACTGCTGCCCGGTCACGTTGCCCGTTACTGCCGCCGTGTCGCTTCATCTCCTCGTGGCCCCAGACGTCCCGCCTACGCCGCACGACCACCACAGAATAACGTGTCCTCAGGACCACCTCCAACCTCGTTTTCCGCCGACCGTCAGATCTTCGAAGGCCCGCCGATCGCCGTCACCCCCGTCGCCGCTCCCTATCCCCCATGCGCCGCCACTCCGCCCCCACTCCAGAGGAAACTGATTCGCGCAGTTCCTGAGGCACGAACTGCGTACCCGTCGAAATACCGAAGCCCTCACCTACCTCCGCAAAATGTAATTGACGTGTTAATAGATGGAGTACCTGCGCTGGCGCTTGTTGATACCGGAGCAGCCGTGTCGGTCATCAGTGCTAAACTGGGTCGGTCGCTGAAGAAAGTTACGACGCCACTTCTGGGACTTTCTCTCCAACTGCAAGCTCAGAACATGTTGCACCTTTGGCTGCGTGTACTGCTCGGGTCGCCATTCAAAATATTCTCTACACGATTGAGTTCGCCGTCTTGCCCATGTGCTCACACGACGTTATCCTTGGGTGGGACTTTTTGTCGAACCAGAACGCCGTAATTGACTGCGCCCGCGCCGAAGTCGAATTCTGTTCGCAGAATGACTCTCCGACCCCGAACGATTCCCCTACTAACGGAGAAAAGCTGGCCGTAGACGAAGACGTGGATATCCCGCCGCAAAGCTCAGTTCTCGTCGCCCTTTCCGGCAGTACTCTGGCGGATGGACCTGTTTTTATTTACGCCATCAAACGTTTTCGTTGCTCGCAAGGGTTTGCCGCTTCCGTTTGCTGTGCTGACACTCCTATCTGGCCGCACAGCGATGTTTGTTTGCAACCAGACGACCCGCCCTTTCAGCTTGCTTCGTGGGAAAACTGTCGGCAATATTGAACCTGTCGAATCCGTCTTCAGCCTCGACGTTTCCGACAACGCACCTTCACAGCAGCTACATTCGCTGAGCGTGATTGGTCCCACCGATACGCCCACCTCTGACGACATCTTCCAGAAGTACATCGCTTCCAATTTAGACCCCCCGCAACGCAAAACCTTCTGGCTCTTCTGAGGAAGTTTCAGTCTTCCTTTGACTGCAAGAAAGCTCCTTTGGGCAGAACATCCACGGTCGCCCATCACATTGACACAGGTACCCACATGCCGTTGCGACAGCGACCACATAGGGTGTCGGCATCGGAACGTGGCGTGATTAGCGAGCATGTTGATGATATGCTCCGACGTGGCGTCATCCGACCTTCTCAAAGCCCCTGGTCGTCGCCTGTGGTCCTAGTAACGAAAAAGATGGGTCCCTCCGATTCTGTGTTGACTATCGCCGCCTTAACAAGATCACCCGGAAAGACGTTTATCCCGTGCCTCGAATAGATGATGCTCTTGATTGTTTGCACGGTGCTGAATACTTCTCCAGCCTTGATTTGCGCTCCGGTTATTGGCAGGTCCCGATCGCTGAGTTTGATCGCCCAAAAACAGCTTTTGTCACGCCAGACGGCCTATATGAGTTTAATGTAATGCCGTTTGGCCTGTGCCACGCGCCCGCCACATTCGAAAGAATGATGGATAATATCTTGCGTGTGTCTCAAATGGCGGACATGTCTCTGTTACCTAGACGATGTCGTCGTGTTTTCTTCGGATTTCCCAGACTCACCTGACCCGTCTGCACCAAATATTGACATGCCTAACTGCTGCAGGGCTCCAACTGAACCTTAAAAAGTGTCGCTTTGGTGCTCGCACATTGAATATTCTCGGCCATGTCGTGTCAAAGGATGGCATCCTACCAGATCCCGAAAAGCTCCGTGCTGTCGCCGACTTTCCCAAACCGACGTCAATGAAAGCCCTCCGCAGCTTCATTGGGCTGTGCTCGTACTTTCGGCGCTTTTTACGAAATTTTGCGTCTATCATTGAACCACTGACCAAGCTCGTCGGTGGTGACAATGGCCTGTCCTCGTGGTCCAAGGAGTGCGATCAAGCGTTTACAACCTTGCGGTGTCTGTTGACTTCGCCACCCATACTGCGGCACTACGATCCGAACGCCCCTACTGAAGTCCATACTGATGCCAGCGGCGCAGGACCCGGTGCGGTGCTCGCTCAACGCAAGCCTAACTACGAAGAGTACGTCGTCGCGTACGCTAGCCGGACTCTTACAAAAGGTGAACAAAACTATTCGGTTACCGAGAAAGAATGCCTTGCCATGGTCTGGGATCTTTCCAAATTTCGACCCTATCTCTACTGCCACCCTTTTGACGTGGTAACCGACCATCACTCGCTGTGCTGGCTGTCGTCCCTCAAAGACCCTATGGGACGTCTTGCTCGTTGGGCGCTCCGCTGCAGGAGTATGATATTCGAGTTGTTTATAGATCCGGCCGCAAGCACTCTGATGCGGATGCACTGTCTCGCTCTCCGCTGTCTGGTAACCCGGAACGTCTTTCGGGAACCGATACGCTCGTAGCGTCATTGACCTTCACCGACATAGCTTCCCGGCCGAGCAGTGATCCATGGATTGCGAAGATCATCGAGTTTCTCTCCACTACACCGACTCCTACGCGGCCCAGGGCTCTTCGACGCCAAGCCGCCCACTTCTCCGTACGGGATGACCACCTTCTCTATCGCCGCAATTATATGCCCGATGGTCGCAAGTGGCTTCTTGTGATTCCGCGCAGTTTACGTGGCGGATGTATGCGCTGCTTACCATGCTGATCCCCAAACCGCTCACGCTGGCCTTCTTAAACGTACACCCGCCTCCGCCAACGATACTATTGGCGTGGAATGTACAGCTTCGTGCGCAAATACATTCGTGCTTGCACTGACTGTCAACGCCGCAAGACGCCTGCACCGCAACCAGCCGGCCCTCTGCAGCCTTTGTCATGTCCCCTTGGTCCTTACGATCGTGTCGGCATGGACCTGTACGGCCCCTTGCCATGCACTCCTTCCGGCAACCGATGGATTATTGTTGCGGTCGACTACCTAACCCGCTACGCCGAAACCGCAGCGCTGCCAGCCGCTACGGCGCGTTATGCTGCTGGGTTCGTCTTGCGGTCCCTTGTCTTGCGGCATGGTGCACCCCGCGAATTACTCAGCGATAGAGGGCGCGTATTCCTCTCTGAGGTTGTTTGAATCCCTCCTCGCTCAGTGCAGAATTGCTCATCGCACTACGTCCGCATACCACCCACAGACGAACGGCCTGACTGAGAGATTCAACCGCACACTCGGAGACATGCTCACCATGTACGCCGCTCGTGATCATTCAAATTGGGATGTGGTGCTACCTTTTTGTAACGTTTGCTTACAACACCGCCGCACAGACCACTACTAGCTTTTCACCTTGTTTTCTCCTCTATGGGAGCGAGCCGTCTTGCACAATGGATACAATACTACCGTACAGCCCCGATTCGTCTGAGTGCCACCCTATTTCGGAACTTAACTCGACAAGCCGAAGAGTGCCGCCAGCTCGCCCGCTCGCTTGACAACAATGACCAGGGTCGCCAGAAGCATCTTCACGACAACGACCACGCCTCATCTTCCTTTCGTGCTGGCGACCTGTGTGGCTGTGGGTCCCCCGCTACAACACCGGGGTCTATCCTCCAAACTGATTTCGAAATATCACGGCCCCTACCGTGTCCTCAAGTGTACTTCTCCCGTGAACTACACAGTAGAACCCCTGACGCCCTCTACAGACCTTCGCTGTCGTGGCAGCGAAACCGTCCACGTCAGTCGCTTGAAGCCCTACTACGACCCCGCAGTCGTTTCATCGCCGTAAGTCGCCAGGATGGCTCCTGCTTCACCGGGGGCAATTGTAATGGAGATTGCTTGAAGTGCTCTCGCCGTCCAATCCATCTTCACCCACCGGTCAATCCCCAAAATGAGCATGTACCACGGATCAACGGCTGTCATTACCGGTGCCTGATCGCGCGGCTCGAGTCGAATCCTCTGGCTGGTTCACCTTGGACGGTTTTGCCTCTTGATCCCTGTCTAGCGGACTCTGTCTTCCTTCAATAAACCCCTTTGCAAAATAAATAAATAAATAAATAAATACTGTGAAGCACGGCTAGCAGTCGTCGCGCACCGGTTTATTAAGCCAACCTCGCAGAGAGCCACATGGTTGGTTCGAAACAGCGCATTAAAACCGGATCACAAAGAAAAGAACCGGACAGGAGGAGCGCTCGTCCTATCCGGTTCTTTTCTTCGTGATCCCGTTTTACAGCGCTGTTTCCAACCAACCATGTCGCTTTACCAACTCGCCCAACTCTCCATCCTACTCGCAGAGAGCGAAAGGCTAGAAACCCCAGGTCCGGCGCGGAGATTCCAGAGGACACCGATGATGATAACGTGCCGACGACGATGTGCGTGGCGTGTCCTTTCCCTTTTCCTTCGTCGGCGTGCTTGACGGCTGGCCCCTATTTGTGTATATATTGTTAAGCGTCAACGTGTCGAGCCGCGCTGCCTACGGCAGCCAGCAGCGTCGCGTCGCAGCCTTTACCGGAAGCGCGGCGGCAGGACCGTAGGGCAAGTTGCGCTAGTGTGCACGTACCTTTACAGTGTTAGATAGTGAACGCTGGCTAGGTTATGTCTTGATGTTTCTTTGACCAGCTACCGAGCGCTTGTGTGGTATGAGAAAGTGCAAAAAGATCTAGGGTGTACCCTGCACGTAGAAGAGGATGAGGAGAAAGCGTTTCCGGCTCGCTGCTGACCGGTCTTCATTTGCCGCGCCGTGTGTTTCGCCCTCATTGTAAATGAAGCCCACGGCCGTAGAGTTTGGCGGTGGCGCTGGCTAATCGTCGATCTGTACGAGGCTAAATTACGCCATATTTAATGAAGCAAGCATCTTGCCGGTGTAACTCCTGGACAAGACCTCAGTGGTGTACTCGAATGCGGGATGTTGTGGAAGGGTCAGTGTCTGGACTCATCAGATACAATCGCGTACATTCAGTTGGTCCGCCGAGGAAGGTTTACATGACTGGCTTAAGCACTACGAGCGAGTCAGCAAGTGTAGCAGGTGGGACACGCCCACGTAGCTCGCGAATATGGTCTTTTCTTTGATCGCTACCGCACTCCTGTGGTTTGAGAACCACGAGGACACACACTCTACGTGAAACAGTTTCGTCAATAGATTCAGAGAATGCTTTGGCGACACGGTTTCACGAAGCAAGAAGGCAGAGCAGACTCTCGCCAGAGCTCCACGAAGCGAGAAGGCAGAGCAGACTCTCGCGCAGAGCTCAAGTCCTAGGCGAAACTTGCACCACACATATCGAAGAAGTCCCCAAACTATGTGGCCTGGTTGATCTTTCGATAGCAGGCGAGGACAAAGTGGGTCACTTGCCTAAATGTACCGCTGAGGATATTTACAACTAACTCACAACTAAGGAAAACTTGTCTTTTGCACATGACGGGATTCACCATGCCGGAGTATTCGAAACCCTGAAGTTACGACATGTTACCCCAAAGTTCCACGCCTGGCGAACTTGACTACTGTTGCCAGCACGGGCACGGGTACGACCCCTTCCGACGTCATTGCTTCCACGGTGCATCGGGTCATTAGACAGAACTTCGCACAGCAAGACGTTTGCCGCGACCAAAGCTTTCACCAGTGCGCTCCTCCAGGTCCAGTCTTTTAAGAATTTACAGTGCAGGCCGTCCAGAGTCATTCACAAACGCCTTGGTTTCGAGAAGGGACTAGGAATGAGCGACAGAAGCCTCACTCTTCCGAACACTGGGGCCCGCGATTCCCATCATCATGTCGACGACTGAGCCCACTACCCGAGGAAAACTAGGTGCTACTGCCCACGGGGATGAGGTCGCTGGCCGGTCATTTTTGCGAATTCTCATGCCCGTCGTTATGTCGAAAAACAGTGTGTTTCCATAGATGATTGTCGACAGCGGGATCTTTGACAGACAATTAGTGCGGCGTTTTCAGCTATTAGTATCCCGTTTAAAACCTGCCTTGGATGAAAAGTTATGTTTGACTGTGACCGAACAATTCAGTTTCGTGGAGTCGGTGACAAGGGTTTGTGTCCGGTTGGAATCTGTTCAGCGACGGTTTACGTGGTGAAGAGAGTTTTCCAACGGAGTTCATTGTTTTAATTCATGCGACTCATAAAGGTATAATGGGGATACTTCTTTTACGCAAATGTCATGGCGATGTTAAACTGAGGAAGTGGTGGAATTTTTATTCCGAAACGAAACTATTGCTTACTTATGGCGCAAGAAGGATTGCAATGGCACTGAAGGCCAGTTTTCGGTACCGTCGACAATCCTGCTACGTCCAATGACGTCCTCCATGAATCCGAAATCTTTCACCGTGGAAGCTGCCAAGTCGTAGTTGAGGCGGACGCCACACACGCAGTTAAAAAAATGAGCTGATCCCGCGAGTTTAGTCACTGATGGGTGCAGTCAAGTTTCGACAGTGAACGATTCCAGTAAACCCGTACTTTTGCCCCGTAGACTTCAAACTGGCTCATTGCGACGAAGACTTTGCCATCACAATTCATGCAGTGAGTACGACGCCAGACCAACTACCAATACCTCGGGCTGCACCAATCAGCTCAAGCACATGCTAAACGTCCCGCTTCCTTCTCATAATCTGCAGGTGCTACCTGCAGTGCGTACTCAACCTTCCACGGTATTTTAGTTCGCCCGGGATGACGACGCTACTTCAGTGCCCCCGTTCCTATGCAATATTAATGATCCCTGAGAATGTGGCACGAATTCGTCAAAATACCGCACCACGTGTTCCCTTCTTAGCGCAAGGTAATAACTCAACAGGCGCAGAAGAGGCTCGACAAAGGGGTCATGCGGGAGTCTTCATGCCCGTGGGCAGTTCCTGTGCTTCTTGTAAAGAAGGATACTCCTGGCGCTTTTGCGCGGGCTATCCTCTACTCAATGGTGTCACAAAAAAACGTATTAGCGCTTCCGCGTATCGCTGACGCCATCGACTGATTGCATTCTGCCGTCACTACGTTTTTTCCGTCGACCTCCAGTCCGGATACTGGACATTCCAGTGCACCCATACGACAAAGAGAAGACAGCGTTTGTCCACACTGAACTCTTCGAGTTCAACGTAATATGTTCTGGGTTGTGCAACGCGCCCGCTTCATTTCGACGTTTTATGCACAACGTTCTGCGTGGCTTAAAACGGGAAACATGCATGTCCTATCTCGACGATGTGATTATTTTGGGGGAGAATATTTGAAGACCACAATAGAAGGCTTGCCATAGTTATGATGAACCACCCTAAGGAAGCGGGATTGATGCTGAATTAAAAACGATGTCATTTTTGGGAGTGAAATACACTAGTACTCCGATTTCTCGTTGATAAGGAAGGCATCAGGCCTGATGCCGAGAAGCCTCTCCGTGCTGTCTTTACTCCCTTTTTCTCGGACGACGGATTGTGATTGTTCCTTTTCAGCAGCTTAAATATTTGTGAAATTCTGGCACAATTTTGCGCCACTTCGATCCCATGGCGTCCACAGAACCTCACTTGGACGAGAGTGGCATGGGCGTTGGAGCTGTTTTCACACAGCTACATGAAAGGGCAGCTGCTCGTGGTTGCTCATGCCAGGCGTACACTGAACCAAAGGCGGGTTGCAACTACACTATACCGAAACTTGAACTTCATTATCGTCTTTATTCACAGTTCAAAAGTTTCGCTGCTATCTGAATGAACGGCCACTTTACTTTGATCGCTGACCACCGATTCGTTATGTTGGACTCGTCAGACTGAGCCACCGCTTCGGTCGCCTAGCTCGGTTGGCCTTACGTTTGCAAGAGTACGACGTTACTGTCTTACACGAGTGGGCGGCGCCATGATGATGCGGACTGCTTGTCATCGATAATTACTTCTACTGGGCACTTAGAGCTGACGATGACACCTTCGAGGACCTGTTTGGCTTGTGTGTCACCAGACTTCCAGACGCCCCACGCCTTCAGGAAGAACAATCGGAAACACCAACGCTGCGTAGGTGTTGTTGGAAACACAGGGGCACGTCTTCAACACCCTCTGTCATGCGCGACGCATTCTGTTTTAAGAAGAATTACTCTGCGGATGGCGCGCGTCTAATTCTTGTCGTCCCCACAACGTTCCAATATCTGATTCTCCGCGCAATGCACGACGACGTTACATCATGTCACCTATCCTTTCTCGCACCCTACATCGGCTTCGGCAGCGCTCTTACTGGCCTTCGTAGGCCGAAATGCAACGCAGCAACATGGGGCCAGCTGCCCTTAATGTCAGCGTCACAAGCCTCCTACGTCTCCTTCTCCAGGCTCCTTTGCTGCGCCTGTGAATCCTCTTATGTCGCCCTTTGACAAAGTGGGCATTGATCTGGTCAGACCCCTACCGAAGTCCAAGGTAGGTCACCGTTAGATCATTCTCTGTGTGGATGTATTGATCGTGCTACGTTGAGACTGCTCCTTTTTGCGCTGCAACCCCTGCGGATGTCCCATCCTTCCTCTTGCATCATGTGATTCTGTCACATGGAGCTCCTCGAGTTGTAATCCGTGACCTGGTCACCGGTTTACGGCCGACATCATGGAAGCGGTTCTTCGGCTTTGTGGCGCCAAATATCGACATTCTACGCCATATCACCTAGCAGCTATACAAGCACGGCCACCGACGCCGGAACACGTAGGACCCTCCAGTGCCAAGTTTCAACCTCTAAGTGCGTTGTGGCGAACCCGAGCGCCGTGGAAACTGGTAGCGTCCCCCAGCGTTGGTCATGCAGCCCTCCCACAACAACCAGCCATGTCCTCCGAGACCGATTCCCGCTCGCAAACCGTATACCACTCCCACCGACGCAGCCAAGACATCGCAACAATTGTAATCCGCCCTCCGCGCATCCCACTTGCGAAGATGAAGCCCACTAAACTCATGCAAGCCCTTGCGGCCGTCGCCCGCCTTACCCCAAGTGAAATTACCGACTGAATTCTTCAGCCAAGATCACAGCAAAATTTGATCGCCGTCAGAACATTCCGCCAACGAGCTCAACAGAAGCTCCTAGCCATTCGCTCCTTTCTCCTTGCCTCAACGGAAGTCCCTGTCGCAACGTACGAAGAGGCTTTCACAGACTCCTGCCGTGGTGTCATTCACGGTGTCCCAGCTGCAACCTCCCCACATGAGCGACTATGCCATCTCATCTCCACTGGGCCTCCCATCATCAAGGCTCGCATGATGGGCAGCACGGAAACAGCTCTCATAACTTTAGAAGGATCCTTCGTCCCCCGCTACGTTTTCTACTGGCAGGCCGAATACCGATGCGATCCAGAATGCCCGGAAGCTCAGTTCTGCCAACGGTGCCATAAGATGGGCCACCGGCAGGATGTGTGCACTTTACCCCCTTCTACGGAGCTATGCCAGACTTGATCCCAAAACCTTACCAAGCTTCCACCCGGCCAAGAGCATGACTGCTACGCCGCCTGCCGCACCTGCAAAGGCTCTCATCCCAGCACCTGGACAGAGTGCCCGGGAAACTTAAAGCCGACGACAAGGTCACCCAATACGCCTACCGCCGCCAATTCGCTACCCGCATAACAGACACCAATCATCTCCTGCTTTGCAAGCCCCAGGGCAGCCACTGTTCCAGATCCCGGTCTCGCCATCAGCCATCCAAGCATCACGGTCAGAGTCCACCATCAACGACAAAATTTGAAGCACAACCAGACCAGGCCTACCGAACGCAAAGACGCAGCGCACTCACCAGCAGCACAGGTCCCGCGACATCAAGCCGTGAGCCAGCCACTCTCCCCCTCCCCTCCTCCCCCAGGCCTGAAGCCTCCCTCTCTGCCTATCACTGCATCAGCTTCATACCGCGATACGCTTGACCCAACTATAGTTACAAATACAAATAACCAACACCCTGTACCCATCCTTACCACCATTCAAGATCTCTTCCTCTATATAAGCGCCAAATTTGATGCTCTCGAACGACGCATTGGCGCCTTAGAAGAAGCACTAGATCACTCCTTCCGCTACCCTAACAAACGCGCCTGTTCCCTATCAGCAAGGCCCCACCCTCGCAATGCAAGCTCCTCCCGTATAGCTCGCAAACCATGAAGACGCGGAAACCTTTAATAATTTTGCAACGGAATTGTCGCGACCTTCGCAAGGAACTTAACCCTCTCAAAGCGTATATCACAGATGACGATTATCCCCCCCCCCGAAATCATCCCCCTTCAGGAAGCCTTTCACGCCCCAGCTGCATCGGGCTAGAACACGTATCACACAGGTGACCCCGATGACCCGCGTTACATTAATCTTGTCACTTTAAGAGCCAAACGCCTCACGTACACGGCCCTTAACAACGCACATTTTAACACACCCTATTTTTACACTCAAGGCATTCTTGTGAAACCCAACCTTCACTCATCTACTACCCTCAAAGTTATCAACGTATACCACCATCCTCGG
Source organism: Haemaphysalis longicornis (assembly GCA_013339765.2). Lineage (NCBI taxonomy): Eukaryota > Metazoa > Arthropoda > Arachnida > Ixodida > Ixodidae > Haemaphysalis > Haemaphysalis longicornis. The sequence goes on from CM023451.1 coordinate 10,339,634, forward strand.
AAACAAACACCTCCTCTGAAATCCCTCTTCGTTCACTCTCGCGATCCCCACCAGGAATCCCTCATCATTTGCGACTTCAGCTGTCATCATACTATATGTGGGGCTACTCATCTATACTTTCCCAGGGTCGAAAGCCCGCAGACGCATTTCTGCAAGGCCGCTGCTTTCCTCGACGACAGTTCCTATCCTACACATATAGGCAACCCTGTCGAGTGTGATACGAACCGTGACCTTTCATTTTACCAGGGCGCTCTCACACCCCTACTGGGGCACTTACATGAAAACCTCGGGAGCGACCACGCAATCATTTCAATTACTCTCACCTCTCATAAGAGAGCCCCGACGTCACAAGCCCGCATTTCGCTCACTATTTGTACAAGGTTTCGTGACGAAGACACTCCCACCCTGGACCCCAGAGATCCTGACGCTTGGGTATCCTCCCTTCGTTAAAAGTAGAAAAAACACCAACCTCACTGCCCCCACACTCGTAGCCCCCTGCGTAGACGCACATTTACTTCACACATGGGACGCTCGTCGATCTCTTATGTGGCGCGGACGCAGAAATAAATCTAACCGCCATCTTCGGCGCCGCGTAAACCTATTCACTCAGGAGGCAGAGGAATATGCTAATCGATTGGCCAGAACGAACTGGTGGGCACTCTGCGATTCACTGAACTCCCATATGAGCACAGACGCGCTTGGTCGCTTCTTAAAGCTCTCATTCAGCCAACACAACGCATGAATCCGGTTCCGAAGCTCTTACGTACCACACAGGAGTCGGCTACCCATCTCGCCAACTCGATCCGCAGCTCACTGTTCCAGAATAGCGCAGACCACCCTACAAGCAGACGTCGCGAGCAGTCGTTTCCAGCGTCGCCCATGGACACCGTCTTCACTTTTCAGGAGCTACAACGAGCACTACACTCCCTGTACCGCAACACCACCCCCTAACCGATAAAATCACGTACAAGATCCCGAGAAATCTTAACTCAGACTCTGAACAATCACTCCTGACTGTTGTTCACCACGTCTGGCACACTGGCACGATCCCCTCATCCTGGAAACATTCTGATATCAGGAAAACCTGCAGGAAAACCTGCATCTACAGGCAATCGACCCATTTCTCTCACCTCTTGCGTAGGCAAACTTCTCGAACGCATGGTGCTTACCCGCCTCGAATGGCACATGGAACACCACTGCCCCCTCACCTACACCCAAAGCGGCTTCCATCACGACATTTCGACACAGGACACACCGCTCCGCATCTCTCATGATCTTTAGGAATTCCCTAGATCTTCCCAACTTTGCAGCTTCCTAGCCCTCGAAATTCACAAAGGATTTGATGCAGTTTCATACGAGGCCATCCTCGCTACCCTTGCCCGAACAAACTGCGGAAGCCGAATGTACAACTATATCAAATCCTTTCTCTCAGACCGCACAGCCTCTTTAAGCATTCCCGGGATCGTCGGCTCCATCTTTTTATGTAACCTCTAGCACACCACAGGGCTCAGTCCTGCCTCCAACCCTTTTCAACCTGGCACAAGCCCAACTGCCTCCCCTCCTAGACTCTATCCCCCACCTCTCCTACTCCATCTATGCTGATGACATTTCACTCTGGTCCCCCCATGGTAGCCCAGCTCAACTCGAAGACACTGAATTAAGGTGTCGAGGCGAGCTTGTTGGTACTTTATCATGGGAACATCGAAGACACTCTTCAAAGAGCATGTGTTGTAATAAACAATCATGTTCGCACCATAGGTCTGTCTATGTCCCCTCCCAAATCGGCCATAATGATCATAACGAACAAGGAAGGCCGAGCCCCTGATCGTGACCTCCTCAACATCTCCATTGATAATACCCCAATTCTCAAAAAAAGACTCACTAAAAATTCTAGGCCACACGATCAATACTCCAGTAGCCCCTACTATACACTCAGATCGAGCAAATGATTCATCTTATGCATCGCGTCACAAAGCACCAGTCTGGCTTACACGAACAACACCACCTGCGTATTATAGATGCTTTTACCATGTCCTGAATACTGTACACAGTGCCATACCTGCATCCCACGTCCACTCAACTAACCAATATAGAGGTTGCTCTCCGTAAGCTCTACCACCCAGCCCTCGGCGTGCCCCACTACGCTCCTACTAACAATCTTGTCGAGACCGGCCCATATAACACTATAGAAGAACCTATTCAAATACACAAACAAGCCCAACTTTATCGCCTTCAGACATCTCACCAGGGCCGGGCATTTTTGTTGACGATGACCTACCCTACTGCGTCACTTCCTCCAATTCCCCCCCAACCCCACCCCCCCTACTTGGCCCCCAACCCCCCCCCCTCCTTGACCCACGTTCCCTCGTATACGCATAGAACCCCTACCTAAGAATATCAACCCCTCCAGGCATGCCACCTGCTGCTATTAACGCTGTAACGCCCTCACCGAACGTGCCTCCTTCGTAGAAAAACAAGGATCGGCGGTATATTTTACAGACGCCAGTCAATTTTGCACTACGCAAAGAAGAACCCCAGCCTTTTCACCCCACTCGTCGCTGGTTTCCACACAAACGCCTTTTTTTTCTGCACGCCAGATGCCACCTCCCTAGAAGAGCAGTCCATCGCTCTTGCCATAGAGCATGCTGCTCTCACATTCTCCACCGAACACCCCCTTTACATCTTCACAGATTCGCGATCCGCCCATCCGAAATTATTTACGTTTATACCGTCAGCCCCTTTTCTTCTAACATAGTGACTGATACTCTCAACAGACATCCTTCCCACCTCTTTGTCCTGGTATGGGTACCTGGCCACGCTAACATGGACGGCAACGCAAGAGTAGATGCGCTTTCCCGAGAACTATCCCCGGCTCTGTCTATGCTCTCGCCAACCTCATACCGTCCTCCTTCCACTCGCCTTCGTAATTGCGCGACCCGTCTAATTCTCTTTTACTTTCCTATCGCCTCGACCAGCCCTTCTCCAGACCTGCGCCTCACTCACGCCCAAAGCGTTCTTCTTCCGCCAGGCTCATACCCGCTCCCTCCCATCTCATCACAATCTACATCGCTTACGTCAGTGATCCGGTCCCCCAACCTGCCCGTCTTGCGGCGCATACCCGTCTATCCCACACTTCCTACTGGGACTGCCACCCCCGAAGCTTCCCCCTCCCTCTACCGCATCATCTCATTGGACACATAGCTGGCTCCCTGCGCCAGAACAGTCGTTCGGGCCGCCGGGGAGGCTCGAGCCTTCATATCCAGAAGATCTCCAGGGACATTCTGGACTACTATAACACAGTGACACCTCAGGATCGATTGTCTAGCTGACCGGGACTTAGGTCGGTGGCTGGGCAATAAATGTTCTCTCTTTCTCTCTCTCTCTCGAGTTCGCCAACGAGCCCACTACCAGAGGTTTTTGCCGACTTTGTAGTGTTGTCTCGGCTTAAAACCGTGAAATACAGGTAGACCTGGATGTAACGAATCTGTATGTAACGAATTCTTGATCTAACGAAGTTTTTCGATTCCCCATTGCCAAACCCCGTTAAAGCTTATGTGTTTGGGACCTCTCTCGTAACGAAGGCGTTGCGACGGTTAACCTTGATGTAACGAACTCGCTGAGCTGATCAGTGATTGTTCTCTACAGTTTTGTTTGAAAAATATGCTGGAGATAGGCGGAGAGTCACTGTTCTTTGCATTTTTTGAAAAATCGGCTGGATAAATGCAGTAATGTAGATAACTTCGCCGAACCTCAAACTATCGTGCGTTTCTCCATATGAGCCCGGTGTTGGGTAGGTGCTAGGCGCGCCTGCCGGCGCGTAGCCGGGCATCTCCTCTGCTTTCTGTGGCGTGCCTTCGTCGATGATGAGTTCTGGCGACACAAAATGAAGAGTTCCGCTTTTCCAGACGAGCTCACGTTTTTAAATCCCGCCTCCGCCGGCGAGAAAAGAAAACTTCGAAACACGGTACAGTATCCCAGCTAGCCCCGTCTCGCCGAATTTGAGTGAAGATAAGAGCCTCAAGTACATCAAATTCATAAAAAGCCGCCATTCAGCGCAAGTTCGGTCCTTGAAACGCGTTAAGGGCACTAAAAACTGTCAAAAGACAAACGTCATACCTATGTTACGTTTATGAGCACGGAGGTAAGTGACCTTGCTTTTTTGGAGTGCCGTGTGGGGACATAGCTATTGGGAAAACAGCTGGCGCAAATCACGCAGGTTTTTATTGTGAAATAAAACCCTGAAGTGTGCGTTCACCGCCACTAATGTCTAAAATGTGGGTGCCCTTTCTGCGTCACTCTCGCGAGTTTCAAATCGAAACCTGCATGTAACGAAAACTTGGATGTAACGAAAAAATTTTCTTCGACTTCATTATATCGAGGTTTAACTTATGTTCTCGCAAAAGCTGCTGCTCAGGCCCGTCGATCCCGCAAGAGCCAAGTCGCGCCTGTAGCTCGGCTAAAACGTTGTCATAGCCCCACCGCTTTACTCTGTCGCTGCACTTCGCCTGCCCCGGGGGGCGAGGGGGGGGGGCGGAATTGTCAAAATATTGAGTACAGAACGCTCGCTAGGTTATGTCTTACTGTTGCCAATCGTTTGTGTAAGGTATGTGACAGTGGAGACGTATCAAGGGTGTACCCTGGCACATACAACCGGAAGAAGGAGAATGCTTCCGGCTCGCTGCTGACAGGCCTCCATTTACCAACTGCTTTAAAAAATTGCGCGACGAATGTGTTACAAACGCTTTTTGGCCACGATGCTTCACATTTTTTAAACTGTTATTAGCCATAAAGCCGTGACAAAGATTTCAAGACTCACGGTATGCCGTCTATGTATCCGTGCGTTGCATTGAGCCGGTCACAGTACCATCGTTCGCACGGGTGTTCCAAGTTGAGGCTGGTGTTCACGAGTACGTGCTTTCCTTCGTATATGCAGGCACCTTGCATTGCAGCGAGAAAAAGTAAAGAGGACAGTTTTAACGAAGGCGAAAAGATTCATTAATCCATGCGGTATTACTTGTTTTAAAACTATCTTAGCTTTCAACAGATTTTTACCGTAGTGATAGCGTCGAGTATACGTTACGTTGTGGTGACAAATAATGAGGATTTTCTTAAATACATACTGATCGTACTCACTTATACAATTCTCCAACACTTTGAACAAAACCCCGCGCTTCGTACTAGGTAGTAATTGTGATAAAACTGCGTTCTAAAAAATAGTTCAAATATGCATTCTTTCATTCCTATTGGCAATTTCATTCCACAGGCAAAAATAAAGCAATTCTGTGAAAGATTACTTTGTGGCTTTAACCAGAATAAAAGTGTGTTGAAACTGATCCAATGAAAGCGTGTTTTACCAATCAATTCAGAGTAGCCTTATTTTGTGCCGGTTCTGACAACCCCCTGCAGAAAACTTTGGTACATTTGTAACACCACAACCACGGTGTTGAATATCCTTCGCATAGAAGGGTACACACATCACGGACAATATGAGAGTAATGAGTAGGAGGTTCAATACTAGAGTACGGGGGCAGTGAGCAGGTAGACAAAGATAACAAAGACTGATTTCGATTACTCCTCGAGCAATGACACAAATTTAGGTATCTGTATGCGCTGCAGAAATTTTCTGTTGCCGAGAAGCCAGAGGAAGGCCGACATCAACCTACGTCGACAATGGAGAAGTTGAGCCGACATCGAGGCGTTGTTCGCTGTGCTGCCACGCTTATTTAGAACTCGCCATACAAGCGCTTTTAAGACACCGAACCGATCGCTTCTGACTTGCAAGTGGCCATCGACGCCCTAGAGAGTAATATGCAGCTCTAAACGTGCTAAACGCTATCATCGCCGACTTTCTTAAATTCGAATAGGAAGTGCCTGGAAATTAAACAATGAGATATGTCACAACTCACGACGTTAGCCAACGTCGAGTGATTCTTAGCGGTAAATACGTCCTGCATGCGGAAACCACGACCATTCCCGCGCTTCACTAGCGTCTTTATTGCACGTGCCTAAGCTTGTCACAAGTGACGGCGAGAACTTGTAATCAGCCTAAACGGAAACAGCCCCTGTCAGACTGAAGGTAGTGTGGACTCTAAAAATGACGCACTCTGCCTCTATCTTGTGGGTCGGAGTTATTCTTCACTCGATACTTTATGACTGCTGAATCTTTAGTGAAGCGACCCGCACAAATCGCTGAAAAAGGGAGGAGGGTAGTACCGACGGGATAATTTCAGTCGTTCTCTCTCTCTGAGGTTTGAAGAGGAGAACACATATCCCTCATATTTTGTCGTTTATGCGCGAAAACAGAGGCGTGCCAGAGCTACGATGCAAGAGACTGCGACGCCAGAACATCATCGTGACATGGCGTCTTGAGGAGGTGCTCAAACAGGCAGCAGGTACGTCGTGCTGTACCCCGGCTTTATTTCTTGGGAGGCGGCGCCCATTGGAGGGAGTGGGTCCTCCTCCTGGCCGGAAGTAACACACCTCGCAGGTAACAGGAACGCAAAAAAGAAGCGGGTGTAGTGTGCTCGACGGAGGGTTCAGTGAGCACGTACAAGAGAAAAATGAACTACTTTGGTGCCTGAATGAATAAGTAAAATGATAAACAGTTTTGATACGACCACAACCAGCTAGTTGAACAGGATGGAATAATGGGCGAGTTGGTGTTGATTCATCTTGAAAACAGGTGCAGAAAGACGTTGACGAAGAAATGAACTACCCAGGACGACGCGCTACTAGCAAGTGGCAACATTTGTTAACATTTATTATCAACATTTAGCTAGTTGAGGTATGGCAAAGAGCCATGGCAAAGACACCCAATCCGGAAACGTCATACCACCCATCGTACAGCGACCACTGTGACATCTTGGGGAACGCGCTAGAAGTCTAGAATCAGCACGCACATGAATAGATACTTCTCGACCGCGAACTGGCAGGGCCGAACAGGCAGAATTGGCTCACCGAGAAAGACACGAGTGGTGGAATTTCTTTGGAGCTGCACGGGCACGACGCTGGCGAAACTGAAAGTCGTGGGAATGAATCTGTTGACACCGATGAAAGTGCGTCGGGACGTTTTCTCACCGTCTTGACTCGGTCGGCAAAACGCGACAGCGCTGAGGCCTTCATGGCGTATCACAGCTGCTGCTTTCAACAGGAAGCAGGCAAGATGTGCGGCGCACGTGGCCTCAGCGCGAACCCGAGGAGCCTGAGCTGCAACGCAAGCTATTGGAAAAACACTTTGGGATCGCTAGGCGAGCTTTTTCTCGACGTGAAATAGCTCGAGGAGCTCTACAAGAGTCCATGTAAGCAATACAGAAGACCGGCTTCCACGTCGCAGTTAATGTAAGCACCTTAAAATAATATTTATTGTCTACGTCTACGTGCTAACTTAGCCCGCGGTCTAGTTCCTTAAGTTCATCTTCTTCCTCTGCTGCTGCCCTGATTGTGTAATCTTTTACACGAGGGGCCCAAACCCAAGGGCATGGAAAAAAGCACTCTTAAAAATTATTTTGGTAGCACAGATGGCTTGGTTCGGCTCAAGTGGTGAAGGAAGATTGCGTTTTCCTGTACGGTTTTTCTGTCGGAGTTTTCGCCATAATATTTATGTCACTGCTGTAGCTTTTGTATATTTTGGGAACAACATGGAAACACATGGCCGTAGTTATTTTTGCAGGTAGTTGAATGTATCCGGAAAGGGAAAATAATTTCGTGGTCTCTATGTCAGCATTTGACAGTTTCCGAATCGAGTGTGTAAAAACGACGGCAACGGTCCGGCGTCCGCTGTTCCTTTTAAAAAACAAAATTACAGACTTTGAGCTTCGTTCAAACTTTAGGTCCAAAGTAATTAATGTTTTAAAAATGAATACAGTTTTGAGACACCTTTAATAGCCGCAACGTACGGGGAGCAAAACGAAGGTTGATACATGAACGCGACTGGGGGTAAATAAAGAATTACAAACAAATGCTTGAGCTGGTTTTACTTAAAAAGTTAGATCCCTTCCACTTAACGTTAAACCTTATTCTGTGTCGGTTTTGTGGGAGTGGGAAGAGCAAACCTCGCGTTCCGAAAGTGATTTGCCATAAGGGGCTGTGCATTCTGTGTCGGCTTTGTGGCCAGTGGGTAGAGTTATCCGCTCGAAACCAGGCGCCAGTGCTGCTACCGGGAGAGGAGGAGTGGGGGAGAAAAAAAATTACATTTAAAATTTAAATTTCCTGTCTCTGTAGTGCTTTAGCGCCCCCTGCCTGAAACAGCGCCAGCTTTAGTTCTGTTCTTTTTGTGCTTGCTTTTCCTCCCGCACGTGGCGGCGTTGCACTGATACTTTGTAGGGTCGCAGCCCTTTGACGGCCGTCCTCTGGGCTAAGCCGCGTTGGGATGGGCTGATCTGAACCGAGTGAACGATGGCAAGTGAAAGAAAAGGCGAACGATGAAATTAAGCAAAGGAGGAGAGTGCCAGGAAAGTGGCTGCGCGAGCAAGCGCTCTCGGAAAGTGTGCGGTGGGGACTGGAGGGGGCAATATGCTGTGCCCGCATGATGCTTTGGATGGCGCGACCCTTGCCGGAAATGGGTGGGGGGCGTGCGCGTCACTATGATGTGCGTTCGCTTAAGACGCACTTCGCGGTCCCTTCCTGAGACTCACTTCGCGCCGCCGACGCAGGGGATCATCATCGCTGCCGTCGAGAGAACCCACGGGTGAGTGCTGCATCAGCGCACTGCTGCTGCACCCAAATATCGCATTAGGGAGTATCGTAATCGCCAGCCAATTTTTTTCGCTTACAATCGCAAAAACGAACCCAACGAGCATTCCGAACTAAATGAACGCGGGTGCTGGCGGTTAATTACATATATTTTGCGTCAAATGTATCTGCAGTTTTTTTTCCCGCTAAACAACGGGGAGATGTATGACAAGCGCCAGCATTTCGAGAATTTAGAACGGTTATGACTATTTAAACGTCTTGGTTTTCGAAGCCACTGCGTGACGCCCTACGACGGAGCGCTGGTCTCTGGTTGGGTCCGTTATGTCGCGGCACGGCGTATTTTCGGCAGTAGTTTGACATCGACCGTTGCAGCGAGCTACGACGACGAGGCGAGCCCCAAAAGTGCTCCAAACTTAAAAGCGATGATGACGCAATTGGATAGAAGTCGGCGTCAGAACGCGGGGGTCACTGTTCGATTGCGACCACGGGATGCGTTTTTTTTTCTTGTTTCATCATTGTCGTCATGTGCCCTCCCATGGTGTTAAGTTGGAACTTGTCCAACGCGTTGGGGTTACGACAGCGCCGTAAATAAGACAAGCAGGCTTTGTTTTAATAATGCTTCTTCACTGATCTACTACGTCACGGTAGGGATGTATTCCAGGAATTCTAAGTCCCTAGGTCGAGCCCTTGGGCCTGGTGTTGGTATACTATAGATATTAGCGATTTCGTTACGTGTGGCATTTCAAAAATGCCGCCCTCTTATTTACGTGTGTAGTACCCTCGATTTTGAAATTAATTTGCGCGGACTTTAGTGAATAACCTTTGTAAACCAAACAATATTGGATGTAAGAACCGGCCGAAATTCAGGTTCTGCCCATAGGACTTGGTTATGGCGGGAATCAGAAACTAATTTTCAGCATTTGTGTAGGATGTAGCTAGCAGCAAAATGGTTCTTTATTTTAACGGGCCTGCTAAATACAAAAAACAAATAGTTTTGCCCTTTGTACTTTCTTAACGACGTTGTTTTAGAAATCCGCCTGTATTAATCTCGTATACCAGGACAGGAGTGCGCTGCCGAAATTTTATTTTCCCAGTGTCAGATGTTTGGATCGATAGTGGAACTCATCTGGGACTTCGGACTCCGCAATTGGCGTATTGCGAAAAATTCTTATCGCCAGCTTATTAGGAAGAAATTTTTCAGGTTGCTATTGTGACTTTGAACGAGGAACACTTCTTTGAAAAACCGGGTTCGTTATATCAGTGGACGAGCACACATTTAGGAATTCGCAAAAAAAACACCTAACGTACCTCCAAGTTTAGATTCGCTGCTTAGGAGTTGCAAACAGCGAAGCTGTGTATGGCTAGGGTCCCGTGGCATTGCAGTGTCCGTGGGCAACACATTCCGAATCTACGTACGTAAAAGCAGGCAACCTTCTGGCGTTGGGCATCATCCATCAGCTGGTTTTGACCGCTGTCAGCGTTCCGGATGCTCTGCTATGATGAATTGGGCTACGTCGCAGAAAATATCTCGCTCCCATCTAGCGACTGGGCATATCCCCTCCACCGTGTCCACGGCAGCTTCCTACGATACCGACAATTCTGTCGCCTCTACGCCGGACGGGAGTGTCCAATCTGGCGTCTCATTTTGTGCGCGTCTGTCAGTGCAGCCGAAGGAATTTTATGTAATCGCGGAACCGGGGTCATTCACCAAAAACAAGCGCTTCCTGATGTATAGTCAGCAAGAAAAACGTTTGCTGCCCGATTTACTCGCCGCAGTTGGACAAAGCTTCCACCGTGCTTTTAGGAACGACGCTGTCAGAGACACATGAACGCCAACGTGAAGCGTGCCTGCATTGCACGAACTCACCCTTCACGAGGCGCACGTCCAGGCTCCACGCTGCGTGTTCTGGGACTTGAGTGAATATTGTCAGCAGGAATGGCAGTGCTCCTAGAAGCAGATGCATCGTAGGCGGCTGAAGAACACGTACACGGGAAGCTAAGAAATGTGTGCGATGACGATGATAATGGTCGTAAAGGATTTCGCACGCAGGCGCACGGGGAGAATGACCACAGTCTGGAAGAGAAAACGGCTTACTTTGTAACTTGAAAATAAATAATGTGTTCTGGTGGTTGTTTCGGTTCGATCCGTTCCGAGTGACAGTCCCAATTGGCTTATCATTAAATAATCAGGTAACCAAATAGCTTCATGTTACATGGCAAAGCTTTTCAAACATATGAGCACCATGTAGAAGAAATTCTGATGACAAGGAGAAAAAAGTTTAACAGAAAATATTAAGCACAGAATTAGTGGCACCTGTAGGTTTCAGGGAACGGTTGATTATATCCATTTAAGATGGCATGAATTGACGGAAAGCAGAGAAGATGATATTGCACAGAAGGGACAATTAGCTGAATAAGTTTGGTGACAAAAGCAGGAAGAAGAAGGTAACATATCTTTCAAAGAGCATCAGAAGCAGACGCACCTCACCGCCGAGAAAGCAGACCACTGAAGACAATGAAGCAGCAGCAGACGGCAGTTATCCGTCGCTCGTATTATGGTGGCAACGATTCGAGAATGCCCCAAAAGGAAAAATTGTGCACAAATTCCTAGAATTGCATACCACTGCGTAAGCATTCCTGTGCCATTTTAGTTTATTTTAAGTGTAGTGGCGGAATAACCATATGCATTCTGCGTCACTATCATCATCATGGGCGCATGCCAGCATCATCATCAATGGTGTCTAGGCTTGGACGTGAGCAGTGCCACGTCCCATCAGAGCTCGAGCACGACTGCGCGCCTGGGCGGTCGCATGTCATCGCCTCTGCCGAGTAGTGGCAGGGCCTTATGCATCGACACTAAAAGCAGGAAGCCACATCACGCGACCCAGTCCACGGCTCCTTCCAACATGAGATTTCTGCAGCTATACGAACAATGTGCATTACACTAATATAAAGATTATTTGGGTAAATTTTGCCATTTACATGTCTTTGCCTACACTGGGAATTGCACGGGTGCTGGTTTCACGGTTTTTTTTTTATTACAGCGGAGCTAGTGTACAAGCCGTGAGTGCGCGGTTGCCGGAAAAATAACAAGAAAATACCGAGCCCTCGTGAGCGCGTGACCCGCCGCGACTGCCGAGCGTCCCTGGACGCGCAGTGGCTTTGGCAACAAAAAAGAATAATAAATCCAGCGCTAATGCTGAATATGAAAAGAACACCCTGCTTCTGAGAGGTCCCCACGTTCGCCGCATTCTCTAGAAGCCACTATGGATAATTGAAGACATGGCTTCGAGTGTGTCAATTCTTCCCGAGACGAGTTGCAGATACCGCCACCGCTGCCTCGAGTCGATGACGGAGAGCTGGTGGGAATCTACAATGCTGAAAATGACTTTGCATCCTGCGCTCGCCGTGAAGAAAACGGCGACCTCTCCAAGGCATATGACGACGATTTCTAGCCCCGCAGCTATGCAAGTCAACAATGATACTGAAACCTTAACTATACGTCCAGCAACGCTGACCTAGAAATGCTTCGCCATTAAGTCTTGCAAGTGAGTGCAAGCTTTCCTGAATATTGTAGGGGGCGAAGCACGTTAGCGGCTCGGGCTGTCGGTGTCTCATGTCGTCGTCATCGTTTGTCGTCGTATTCTTGTGTGGTCGCGGCACCAAAACACCGGGACACTCGTTTTCCAAAGCCTGTCGCTGGAACGTAAGGCGTACTAAAAGAACACACCGGGGCACTCGTTTTGTAGCGTGAGCTACACTGGCCGAGGTTGAGCAGTTTCGCGTGGCTTCTGGAGAGGTGTGCTGCGCATGCGCGAGGAGCAGTGAGTCACACGGCGCACAGAACGCTGCTCGCTGCCCGGCCTCTCTCACAGAACCCACGCGCCCAGCGTGTTCACCGACCTCCATTCCGCAGGTGGCGGCCCGGTCCACTTGATGATATGCGAGGGGTGGCTGGGTGTGGAACCGATGTCTCGCGCGTCGCAGCAACACCGGCGTGCGCCTGTGGAACCAGCTTAGCTCTGGGGCGAGTGGTGAGGCTGCGCCGTTGCCGCTTGATAAATACACATGTGTCGCATAATGCCTATACAGTGTGTGTGTCATTGAAGCAGCAGTAAGCATGATAATCAAGCTAATCCTAGACAACCAGGAAATATATGAATAACCACCCGAACTTTAGCTCACGCTACGTATATCCTGACATAGCCGAGCTAAGCCGCTGCTTATTTTTTCGAAAGTTCGCGTTTGCTTCCTTGCTTCTGTTTCACTCCGTACTCGTTTTAACTTTAAAATTTGCAGTTATACGTTTCAAATTTTCGTTTTTCTCTCGTGTTTGTGATTGTCATGTCGCGTAGGTCAGAGCGCGCCCTGTGGCAAGAGAGAGACTTACAAATTTTGATTACACACATACCGCATGCTTTGCCCTTCCGCAGGTTTCATGTTAGTGAGATGGGCCGTTTTTTTTTTTCTCTCGCGGTTTGCTTTTCGGGGGTGTTTTTTTTTCTCGAGGCGAAAGCTTTACGCCTCTAAGTTTTACGCACGCAGGTTGTGAGGTACAGAAAATCGGTGGTGCCAAAAAGGGTATGCTTGGAGCGAGCAGATATCAAGGATTGCGAGCCGGCAAGGAGAAACATTGGTGCGAGAGATAGGTCAAAGGAGGGTTGCGAAAAACGCTAGAAAGAAAAAGACTGCACTGAGGAGGGTAGGTGGCAGCCGCACGTGCAATGCCAGCTGCCTTAAGAGGCGAATGAATTTGAAAGCCGTTCTTCCCTTGGTATATGAAGTTGGCACAAAATGTTTCCCTGGAATGGCGCGCAACCACTTCTTCAACGTGTCAGCGTCCTTCGGAAATGAAATCACCCGAACTTTCATCTCGACACTATTATTTTCGGAGAAATCCGGCACGCAGCATTAATTAGGCATCGCAGCATAGCAGGAATAAAACGCGGACAAACGATATGGCAGACCACGACTGGCATGCTTCCGCCGCAGTCGCCGACAAAGCACTATTTCTACGTCCACCACGGAGTGGTTGTGAGGCCGGCGGCCGGCAGGAAGTGACGTCTAATTTGTAGTCGTAAGGCAATCTTTTAGGGACTTTTTTAGGAGACGTTGACTGTTGCACCGGCGGCCTCGTTCCCTTTTGACCCGTGTATTATGGCGCCGAGATAAGAAGCACCATTTCCTGTGGGTGTTTACAAAATAATTTGGTGAGTGAGTTTGAAGGCATTGCCATTTGCCATGTATAAAGTGTCTAAAGGACTCTTGCGAATCAGTCAAAGCTATTGTCCTGGGGTTTGAAGGGATGGCCAGGGCAATGGCTGCCTCTTCGACTGGGTGGTTATTTTCGGCTTTAGTGCAGCCGAGTAAATAACTCTTTCATCCGGTGTTGTCACTGCCGCTACCATGTTTCCTTTTTAAGGTCACGTTGAACAAACGTAGAGGGTGTCCCGGTTAAATCATTAAAATCGTAAAGCACAGCGTACCTTTTATACTTAATAACTCTAAAAATGTAAGTACCGTTTCTTTGAATCGCTTAGGGAAGCACTTTATTACCTTGTCATGTATATCTTCGTGTCTTTTTGGCGTAAAAGTTGTATTGTGATTGATATTGCGTGCTCATGACGTATGTATGTTCACGGCACTGTCTAAACTTCGAAATAATGTATTAAGTGTAGATTTACTGTATAAGCGTTACTTAGACAAGCGAGAATTTGTGTGTGTTTTATGTTCGTTGATTTGAGCGAGCTGTAAACGTGCAGTAATGTATTCTTTTTTCCTACTCTCAATTGTGTGAATGTTGCATTCTCTGTCTCATGTACAAAGGCTCCTAAACCACTGTCAAGCTTCCTAATGCAGCTTTTAGCCCAGGAAACCATCAGAGCCGCATTTCTGCATTCCTGGTTGATAAAGTTGACTAATTGACTATCCCATAGTCTCTCCGAAGGCTAAGTCCTGGTTCTGCTCTCGGAATTTTGTAGAGGGTGCATATTTCTAAGTACCCAGCTGATTGTAATTTTGTTCGCCCGTCTCGGGTAATATCTTCTAGCGGCTCTCGCTGCCCGCCTGGTATGCTGAGACCTAGCTGCTTATTTCTGTAAAGCAATTGCATATGGGTGAACGGGCCCATTGCAAAATACCAAATAACAGATAGCTTCTAATTCCCAGGCATTTCCTGAAACTATTTCGACGATACCAAGTCAACCAGATACCACTTTGTTCAAAGAGACGGATGATAATTTCTCAGGTGCTGAAAATTCTTAATAATCAAGATATTCTGAGATATCGAGCCTTGCAAATTTGGCGGCGGGCGTGTTTTACTCGCTAGAAGCTCTTTTTGTTTAGTTTTTTAGAATACTGTGATCGTTTTCGTCGTTTGTTGTGTTTACTTTTAATACTTTTCTGTCTGCGATTTTCTCACGTGTACAACAAATTCTTTGTGGAAAGGCTCCCCCTTGGTTGTTGAAGCTTATATCTACGAATGGGGTCTTTCTTTTTTTGAAGAGAATTTGCTTAATCCAACGAGTCGGCAAAGATGTCATTCAAAAAATGTCCCATGCTGCCTTCATGTGGATGATGCATTTATTTTAGCCATTGCTTCCGGTGATGGCATTTTAATGGATGGTTAAAATTTTTCCGGCGCAGGCATTCTATCTGGTACTAAAGCTGTGCTCTTCCTGGGAAACTGACTGCAAGCTAATATAACTGCGGTCATTGTAGAAATTTTTATTTATGTAATAAACAAAATTAAAGGAAGTTATATCTGAAGGCATCGTTACTGGGGTCGCTATATCCTCCGGAGCAACAAAGAGGCGCAGTTTACCGGTCAACAATTCTGTTACGTCAGCGAAAGCAGTGGCTGGTCAATTCTACAACAGGATGTGCCGTCCTACGAACCATTTTAAGCCTGCGATTTTCCCTCCTACTATTTGGCGTTGAAAAGGTAAACTGTAACATTTGATTCTATTGCTGCCAAAGCCCCGGCTATCGCTGTACGTCAAGACATGCTACTGCACAGCAACAAAATTTTCGATCAGAGAGTAAGTAGCATTACTTTGGGTGACTCGGCGTGGTATGTGTTTGCGCGTATTTTTCGGCGTACCAGGTTTTGTGTATAGCTGCAGAATTTTGGCTTTAAGCTTACGAACACTCCTAACTTCAATCGACGTAGAGCGTGAAATGAGACAGTGATTTCGTGGCCTCAATCATGCTATTGGGTGGCCAGGATTCCTTTATACTGGTCAATAACTGCTCGCAGCACTAAATATACGTTTCGGTTTTGACGTTCGGTATGGCGCGTGCTATTTGAATTGATGGCGTGGTGGATTTCGTGAGGAAACCAAACTAGCCCCTGAAAGGTGCTGATTCCTGGCAAGTCCCCCATGTGGGTATGCTTCTTTAGGAAAGGATAGATACGGCAACGTTTGTTGAATGTGGTGTAGAAGTCGCGTTTGGACTGCGCTACAGTGCGAAACAAAATTCGGATGTCTATCCAGATCACGCTTTCCTGCTACTGAACAATGTGTACGGTGCCAGGTCCAAAAATCAGCCAAAGCGTTGAATCAGCTCACATTTTTTTCTACATTGGCACCCCTTCTCGTTAGCTACGTGGTTGCTTTCAGAGGAGCCCATTATTCGTATGGGACTTACTCTTTCTGCTTCAGTCATTCTGTCGTTGAGGTGCCACAAATGTCGGTTATTAAAAAGCAGGGATTCATAACTTTATTCAAGTTTAGATTCCTGTTGCAGTTCGCTCGAACTGGAACTGATAAGACTCAATCGATGTGCATGTGTGGCAGTGAGATTTTTGGCTGAGGCGCCGAAGCATGCAGAGCAACGAAATAACAAAAATAGAGATGCACGGATTGAACGACACGTGCGGGGATGCGGACGTTTCGAATAACATTGTTACAGTTTATGTATTCAATCTCAGAGGCTGGCTTTGTCCAAAAAGAAATAATATACCAGGAAAATCAATCGATTCTCATACACTTCGCAAGCCTATCGCCGAATCCAGCTATTGGTTTGACATTGCGGCTACTGAATGCGCGTGCATAAACAGGAATGTACATGTAATCGGTAGCGATATTGTTGAACATTTCCGTTGCCTAAAGAGGCTGTGGGCATCGAAACACGTTGGCAGCGCGGGTGAAATATTAAAAAAGCAACAGTAGCGCATTAGCCCGTTTGGATGTGTTGCACGGAGTTCCGTGCAACGCACTCAGCACAAATGCTGAACAAAGTCATGGAAGCTTTCGTAAACAACTTTGCTTTCTTTTGCGGGGGAAGACCTTGCTCCATTCCAAAACTGACGCACCCTAACCGTCTGTGTCCCACATGTAGCAGCTCTTGCACACGTGAGGGCTTTTACCCACCTACGGCTACCAGAAAGTTAGCGTTAAAATTGATTATATACGAACTGCACCTACATAGATGGAATTCAGAGCGGGGTTATAATTGTCACTTATGCAGCTGTTGAGGATCTGCACGCATTGCACGATTAATATTGCTTCATAACGTTATCGGTCTAGCAGCGCAAGAATTTTCCGCCTGTTTTCTGTTGGAGTGCCGAAAAATACATTTCCTGCGCACAGGCGGGGGTACAGCAGCTTCAATCTCTTCTTTCGCCATTTTATATATACTAGTACCGCACCTGTTGAACCACGCTTCAGCGAATGAAAAAGGTCAAGTTCTGTGTGACCCTATAACTGTCGCCACCTGCGCCGCACGTCCTTCCTTTCCGCTGCTCTCCTTTTACATGCGGTACGGTGAACACAGCTGTCAGCTACGCACCCAGAATCGCATCGATATACAAGTCCTCGTGATTGTCGGCTAGGTCGTTCGACGCAAAATGGAGGCAAGTACTGCGTATTGTCGTCCACGTACATATACCAAAGCAGTGTTCCAATTCGAGACAACCAATCATCTGTTAAGTCGATGCCGTCCGTCTCGTCGCGCTGCCCGAGGGCTTGGGATTATTTTGCACTATGCAAGACAAACTTTCGTTTTTGTAGGAACTATATTGCCATAACCTTGTCAAACGCTAACAAAGAAGTAATTTACCAAATTCACAATTATTTTGGCGCAACAGATGGCATTGATGACTAGGGCCTTGCACTTGTAGAGTAGTCTGCGTCAGAACCCCCTCTTTCTGCACCCTAGGCACAAAATGTCTTGTTGCGCTTCCAGTGAGAATTCCTGAGTTTTTGCGCTTTGCGACGCTCTTCGATACTGCCGTCTGAGCGTCACTGGTCGAACAAAATAAACTCTATGGCTTGATAATACAGTACGCTCAAAAAGCAGGCAACCATTGTGCTTGCGGAGCTGCCGAAACGCGCATGCCAATTTCAAAACTTACATTTGGGAGAGTGGAAAGCACGTCTGCTGAAAGGTTCTCGTTTGTTTGGCCTGTGGCAACTGCTGTATGCAACAATGGTGTGGCGCTGCAGCAGCAAATAGCGAAGGGCTACGCAAGCGAAGGGCGACGCAAGCGAAGGGCGATGCATCTTGCGGTAAGCCTAACGCCAAGCTGACATCTCCGACGTCACTTAATTGGTGCACCCAGTTTGACATATGATAGGTTTGATGTTTCTTGGGACACCACAAGAGTCACCATAGCGGCTATTTAGGTTATGATAGGATATAGCACGCCAAAATGCGGCCGCGAAAGACTCTCAGTAGTGCTAGTAGCGAAAAGAAAGTGATATAATACTCGATAAGGATCAAGCTGATACTAACAGAACACATGCACGGAGAACTTACGACTGCTCCTTCCACGCCGCAGCACTCAGCATCAATCTGCTGAGCACTGCTGCTGAGCACCCACAACACACGTATACTCGCTCAGGAATTCGAGGACATTGCTCTCGCATTCAAATCAATATTGCCGCGAACCATGCATTTGGTTTGTTTGTTTATGCTTTTGCCAAACGGCTGCGCCTGGCAGTGTTATCTGTTATCCGCTGGCCAAGGGAAACGCGTGCCGCACGTGTTATTCTCCTTTGAGAGGGAGAGAGTATTAAACTAACGCCACCAGACTAGAATAATCTTCTTTTATCTGCAATGTTCTGGATGTAAATCGATGGTTCGAGAAACGCTCACGGCGAAAGATAAAAGCCTGCAGGGCAGACGCCGTAGTATTCGACTCACCGACGCTCGCCTGCACACGTCACTTTGTTGACTGCTGCTTCGCCGCCTGTGCATTCTTTGCGTTGTTAGGGGAGCACAAGTTCGCTCCAATAAACTTGTTTCCCTTGAGCACAACTGGGTCGTCTTTGGCTTCGTGACAATGTAATGAGTAGTTCGGCGACCCAGTAACGTTTTTCTCGGCGACTTCGCGTGAACAAGTTTTTTAGTGGTTGCCCTGTACCATCCGAATGGGATTGGAAGCTTTAAAGAAGTTTTGAAAACGGATGGTTCAAAGGTTCCCCTCTCCCACAACCCCAAACCATAAGTAATGTCTTAATGCTAGGAAATACGGGCTCGAACGTCTGGAGTATAATGTAAGCAGTGAAAGAATAAATTTGCTTGTTTTGTTTATTTCTGCCTGATTTCTTTTGTAATTGTTCCCTTCAACGTTGCCTATGTGTCTGTGGTAGAAATGAAGAAGTTATGAATTAAAAACTTGCAAAAGGCCGAGTCATTGTTCATGAGTAGAGATTCTCTCCTTATACAGGGTAAGGTAGAACAACAGTAAAGTTTCACTGCGTGAAAATTTGTATACCGCATCTTCGTATACGCTCGGCCTTGCTGAGGGATATGAGTTATGCGATCTGTATTTACAGTGTAGGTGTTACGTACAATTCAGGCTTTAGGCAATAGGGCGAGAAAAAAAGAGTCTTTAGGGTAAGAAAATGGCTTTAGGAGAATTGAGGTCTTGGTGGTGGTGCCGGGCTAAGGACTGAAGGCAATCCCCATTCTGAACTCCTTCTCCTTGGGGCAGCTTGGTTTTTTTAATGATGGCCGTTGGCCGATGCCTTCCAGCCCCGTCTTCTGTTCTGTTGACCGGGCCGAGCTGCACGCATGCGCCGGGGCTGTGAAGTGGGGCGCTCCACCCCTCGTGAGAACGTATTTCGGGGAAAGGGTTTTGAAGGCATGCCCAGATAATGTGGGCCACGTTGGCGTAGGCTCCACATAAGGGGCATGCGGAGGTTGGTAAATGCTGTGGTAGATATTGGTCATGGCCACCAGACTCGGGAAGGCTAGGGATTTTTTCTCCTAAGGATAAGTCTGCCAGGAGGGGGAGTAATAGGTAGTGATCTCGTAATATCCGACCAGATCCGACCCGCGGTCCCGCTCCGACCGGGATCCGCGGTAAGGATACGGCCTGAGCTCAATCCGGGTGAAGGTCATCGGTCAAGGTCATCCGCCTCCTCGTTTCTATTGTTCCCCCAATGCGCACGGGTCGAGATGAGTTTTACTTGAGGTTGCGCAACATTCCTCGGCCGTATTTTGACTGCCGTTGGGGAAACGCGTCAAAGGGCAAAATTTTGGAAAGCGGTTTTTGAATCTAATGATTGTGGAGTGAGGGCAGAGCTGAGCGTAAGGGCCAGGGCAACCGCCGATTTCAGGATGGGCGTCCGGACTTTAGTACAATAGCCAGTTCTAGTTTTGGGGTAATTCGGAACGGCGACTGCGGTGATTGTATCATGCTGTCGGAATTCTGCTGCATAGACGTGCAACTACGAGTGGGGAACCATTATGCGTCTTGTACACGGCGAGGGCTCGTTGTGTCTCCTGATTGCAGTGGTACATGTAATGCATGTTGAGAGGAAGTGGTTTGAGTACGAAGTCATCATGGATATTTTGGTGCATTGATGTCGCGCCCTGATATAGCGTGTGGTATGTAATTACCAGGTTCTGCAGTACGTGTCTTCCTGTAGAGGGCTGACCGACATTGTACCACAAGGTCGGCTTTAACTAGTTGGCTTGCCTCGTTGTGAAGGCCTGAGTCTTCCAGTGTGCCAGCTGACGTGCCGGGGAAGGACGTAGCGCTGCCTTGTGGGTGTGTGTAATGATGACATCAGGTTGTTTCAGTTTAAGCAGAGGTTAGAGCACAGCAGGGGATGGAGCACATTATTCTGCTCCCTATAAAGTCTACCTGCACGCGAGCCCTTTCCGGCTTGTGCAGGCCTGATTGCTTTCTGGTCATTTTCTTTAGCACAGTAATAGTTTGTTTTACGTGCCCTTCTAGTGTCTGGAGAAAGTTCTAATCGAGTCTGGTGGATGGTATCTGCAGCCGTAGCAGTTTCTGGGCCATGACTTCTGCGTTTTCCCTCCCTTGAATGTGGACTTGGAATGAAGATTAGAGTACTTTTTCTGGTTCGGGGAGATGGCGAGTGGCTCGTATTTGGTCGAAGAGCAGGCCAAACCTGCCTTTTTCGCTTCCTCTCCCATACTTCTCTGCCTCTTTTGAGTGTTCTTTCGTGTGGCCATCAGCTCCCCCGTTATTCCAGGGGGTGATGTCCTCTGCGTAGAGACTGTTGCGAGGTACATGATAAGAGCTAATTCTGGGGAGACGTGCTAATTCGCAGGTTTGTTGGGGGGATGTGCTGACTGCACAGCCGGAATGTGGCTGAGACGAAGTTGACAGGATGTATGGCGGCTGCCCGGTTTAATGAGAAGACCCCAAAACAATTCTAGGTTCCTCGCCAGGACTGACACATCCTTGACCCGACGTTATAGTCTCGTGCGCGACGTTGTCAAAGACTTTTGTCAGGTTCAGGGCCAGTATCGTCACCGTGTCGATGCCGCTGCGATATTAGCTGAGGATTTTGGTAGGCGTAGGGGTATTTGTTGGATCAAGAGGCCGGTTCTGCATTCAATCATTGTTTGGGGTTTATTTCTTGTGATTCGTGCATGTTGTGAGTCGGACAAGGATTGCACGTTTTGCAAGTTTTCTTAATCATCACGCGAGAAAAAGCGGGCACAGGTGTTGGAGTGGGGGTGGTTTGTTTGCCTTACGAATAAGAATAACCTTGCCATGATGTCATGGTTCCTGAATTTGCACTGTTATCCAGTACGCGTCGAGAAAAACAGCGATTGCGGTGGTAGAGAGGCCGCCGAGGTTTTGAAGGGCCAGGTTTAAGATCTGATAAGCAGCTGGGGCCGAGTTATACCTAATTTCACAAATCATCAGTCGTACCTCGGCCTCGGTTAAATCTCTGTCAACCTCTCTGCTGGGTTGTATGTGTGCGGAGGTAGTGCGCGCTTGGGTCCTATCAGAGGTATATGGCCATTTCCTCTTCACGAGTTCACGTTGAGAGGACTTGGGCGGTGCCAATGAGTACACGGGATGGCAGATTTGACCAAATACTGGGCGAGTCGAATACGGAAGTCCATGCATCGTACCTCTGCATGCCTGGACCTACGCGATGTTAGACTCGACGTTTCTCATTGCCGACATAAGCGCAATACCAGCAAATGGTAGCCTTCATTTGAACTTCGCGCTAGAAATATTCCCAGCAAAGTGTGCTGGGCACGGATCAGTGTGTGAGCCACCAGCATGGCAAGTTAAGAAAAAGAGGCAGTACGATGTGAGGTACCTGAGCCATTCATAGCAGAACCGGTGAGGTATGTGGCCCAAATTGAACGCTGACTTTCGAACAGCATTCCTTTTAACAAACATCGCTCACAGCGTTTCTTCTTCAGCGTTTGCACTCAAGAAGCACAGTGAAATGGACAGTCGCGCGAAGTCTATATCATACACAAAAATATTGAGAGGTTCTCTGGAACAATCAGAAATGTTCTTGCATAAAAACACCTTCAACAAAGCAATGCTTTATATGCTGGCCGTATCATGTGCCATTTGTCGGTGGTTTTACTTATTATAATATATGCTGATTTCCACTCGTGTGATTTCAGGGTTTAAGACATCGGAGTGCAACCCTGCCTTCCTCCGAAAGATTGTCGCGCCATTGGTGCGTTTCTAGAAACTGTTGATGTTCTGCACCCGACCAAATTGTATATTGTGAAAGAATAAACACCATAACACAATGCCTTTCCAGGTTTTTTGCGGCAGAGAGATGAAAGTTTTTCTACTTTTTATACTCATACCGTCCGTCATGGCCACATCGAACACCCGGAAAAAGCCTCACATCGTGTTCATTATTGGGGACGATATTGTGAGTATTTAACACAACTTATATAGACGTGATACTTAAAATATTCATGATTTGCACTGCATCTGGAGGTGAGCGGCCAAATTTCATCTCAATGAAGGAACCAATAACTGTGAAGCTAAGAGATGACTCCGAAGATCGTCTCTCACTGCGCACAAGAGAAGTACCGAGTGTGACTCTATGGTCCGTATGAATAACCGTTTTTTTTATGAACATCCGAGCTAGTTGCTGTGGTTGCATTTTTGAGCGGCGTTGAAAATACAGACACGCAGCCAAGATAAACAGCAGTGGCGCTGACAAGTAAAAAAGTTTGTTTAAAAAAAGCAACATATACACATACATCTGGTCATGCGCTATGACTACGCACACTAAAAAACTCTTTTGCGCTCCCTCCACACTTACAGCTCTGAGCCTCGCAATCTGACTTCTGTGCCAGACAGACATACAGACGCAAGGCTAATGCACATATCGCCATTGTTTTTAATGTAGAAGGCTTGCACTACTTTTCTAGTTTCTTGATCACTGTGTCCGTATAAAATCGATTGTGTCAATCAAAGACGCGGTGCATTTAAATTTTGCGCCGTAGAATGAGAGGTGACAGAAGGGCCATCTAGTTAGATTGAATGACGCTCTGGGAGTCTAATATTCAAGACACTCCCGGTGTCGTAACGCGTACACTCTATCCCGAGATAAACATTCCTCATCAACAACCCCTTTCCTGTTACAAACAGCAATCTGCAGGTTATAGAAGATGTAAATTTTTTTAGCCAATGGAGTCCCTTTCGTTGTTGAACATGAGCTTGACAGCAACACACACGCAACTGAGTTTCCTTTTCAACAACCTACATTCATCCTAAATCCACGGCCTACCTTTCTTATACGCGGTGATATTTTGAACGCCGTGCGTTGTGGTTCCTCATCCCGTCTTTTAGCGCTGTTTTGAATTCAGTTAGTATCGCCAACTAGCTCAAAACACCGTTCTAATGCAATTTGTTAAACTTAGGGTGTCGCCGACATTTTCACCGTCCTCGAATCGCTAACCTTCGATTCTAGAGGCCATATATAAGACTTTCTAATAGGCAGCAAGCACTAGTGCCAAGGGCGAGGAACCTCCTTGTGCTAATTGGGGAAGTCCGTCGATGCTCTGGCGCATCACGTGACAGTACAAGTTAAATTCTGCAAACAGCAAAGGAGAGGTCAAGGCTGTTGTAGCAAACTTGGATTGCAAGGATCTGGAATTGAAAAGACGTTTTTCACATCTGGGTCGCACTTCTGGCATATGCTAATAAAGGAGAAAGATAAACCGAACGCTAAAAACTGCACCCTGCTTTCAGTTGATGCTTCAAGTGCGAAACATAAATCACTGCCGTGCTCCAGGTTGCATGACCACATCTTTAAAGGCGTCAAACTGCACGCACCTAACTACAATAAAATTATGATCCACAAAGCTGGATCTTTTTTTCTGGGTTTCTCAGCAATTTTACTTCAACTTTACCATCCAATCTAGATTCATGTTTACCACCCAATCTAGACCTTTGGAGCCTGTAAAAACTCCAGATTTTTAAATGAACACGTGAACGTTAGAGCAAACTACTGTGTTGCTCGCATATAGAACAATCATTTCAGAAAACAATCCCACGGGCGTCTAAGATCGATTTTTAAAGGCAACGAAATAAGTAAGTTTTTTCTACATATCCCAATAACTTTTACTGTAGCAACGAATACTATGGACACGCCAAACCCGCTGAATCCTTCGTTTCACTCGAAACGCAGGAATAAAACGCGAGGTTCACAATTAAGCCTAATAAACTGATCAACACAAGAAAATTGAGCATGGTCTAATGGACTGATGAGACTGCAAGCTGCCAAGAACACTGTTTAGAAACTATTGACAAAGTTATATCAGCTTTGTGAGTTTAATGTTGAAACAATATCAAAACATTAGTGTTTCTTATCCAAACTAGAAGGTTTCCAGAACTCAAGTGGACGTGTTTAGGCTGCTTCTACACGCTCGTCAGACGTTCGGAAGTTCAGTACCTTTACCATCACCTTCCCCGGAAGTAACTTGCCGGTCAGCGCTACAAAAATCCCTCTTTGTCGGGTTCCATAACTCTAAGTTTTTTGGATAGACGGCTCCGAGCGAGAGACGCGACATTCCCAGAAGTAGTATTCCCTTTCCAACTAAGCATAGCGTCAAAAAGTTAGAAGCACAGCTGTCTTGACACCTCTCCGACCACAGAAGTCGTCAGTTCTTTCGGAAGCAAGCCTTTGTGCGTTGCACAAGGAAGTTTCGTTTTAAAACGTCGGTCTGAGATGAGGAATAATATATTGGTGCTTTCAGAGGCGAGCATTACCAAGCACCAAAACCTTTCCTCCTACTGTATCCGTGTTGCAAAATCGAGAAAGTTGGTATGGGTGCATTTTGAGCGGCGCTAAAGGACGGAGACACAGGCAGAACGGACGATGCAGGTGCTGAGTTTGGATACAGGTCCCGGAACAGTGTGCGGTAAGCTAAAACCGAAAAGTTATTCCATCAAGCCGCGCAGGCGCAGTTCCAGAGGAACTGCACCTGCGTTTGATGCTTGCAGAGAACATCCGTAATGTTTTTATTAGCGTGGCCAGTGGACTGGGGCAAGAATACAAGTAACTTCAGTTTCGAAGGACATTAGCCGTGAAAATGTTGGCCCTGGAGGCACTTGTCTCTCCGATCTGTGAAATGCAAATGCACGCCGTTCTTCGTTTGCACAGACAAACTACACTAAAACCTAGGCATAAAACTTTCGCTTCACACATTTGGTATCGTGTGATTTTTATTTATTTATGTTTTTCATTTATATCGTATTTAAGAAATCTGGCATTGCAGATCAGCGCGGTTAAAAGATGGGACTAAAAAGGCTAAAAAATTTTTAAATTCAGAAGGCGGGTGTATGAAACCTTCCACGTGCACACGCACACGCACACGCGCACGCGGCAACGCACACAAGCACACACACACACACACACACACACACACTCGCACACACACACATACACACACACACGCACGCACTCGCACACGCACGCGCGCCCACACACACGCGCACGCACACGCACACACGCACACACGCTGCACACACACACGTGCGCACGCACACGCACACGCACACGTGCGCGCGCACACGAACACACACACAAACACTCACACACACGCACACACAGACACACACACGCACACCAGCACTCACGCACACGCACACACACAAACACACGCACGCACACACACAGGCACAGACAAACACGCAAAAATGCCATAATGTTTGTGAATAGACGCAGCACGCTTAGCGCAATAAACACAATTGTAAACACAATCAGATAAAATAAAACAAAATGGGTATACTCGCTTGATTCGCAGTGAGAAGTATATATACACAGAAATAAAACATGGACAACACCGTAGAATAGACAGCATAATATAGCGCAAGGAAGCTATGGAAAGGCGAGGAAGAACTGTAGAGCATAAGACTAATCAGTGACATCGCAAAAAAAAGAAGCAGGTAATTTACTAGAAAATTACACGAGTTAGAATTGGAAAGTGCTTTCCTGAAACGGTACGGCTTATAAATAAAAAGTGCTTAACGAAGCTGGCGGTTTCGATCACGGCACGGTTTTTCGCCAAAAATCAGGGATGCGAATAAGTGACACCGTTTTCATGGGGATAGTAAACTTTGCGACGACGGTGTCGCGCTGCCGGCTGCATCCATCATGATTTGAGCACCTTTTTATGGTGGAAAACTTCATGAAAAGGTTCAGATGAGACACCCCACTACGTGTACAAACAGTATTAGGTTTAGACTATAGTTTACGGAAGTTATGATTGACGTGCGGCGACGGAGAGTATCAGTCATATGGAACGGTTTTTTACAGCGTCAAGTTGTTTGGTTAGCGTCATATAGCCAGGACGATATGTTAAAGCATATTCCAGGTTGGGGGGCACGTAAAGTGCATATAGCTGTAAATAAGGAAGAAGGTGAAATAGGAACTGCATGCACTTAAATTATGCTAGGTTGTGTTTAGCATCAAATAATATGAAATTAATGGAGGGAAGCCGGTAGAAATTCTTATATGTATACCAAAGGTATGCGGTGGGCAACTAAAGACTCTAGTGGGATATTGTCACGAAGTCAAAGATGACAGAGTCGTCTTCAAGGAAAAACAAGTTTATTGGAGCGAACTTGTGCTCCCCTTACAACTCAAATAATACACAGGCGGCGAAGCAGCAGTCAACAAAGTGAGTTGCGTAGGCGAGCGTCGTCGAGTCGAAATAAAGCCGCGCCGTCTGCTCTGCAGGCTTTCATCTTTTGGCGCGAGTGTTTCTCGAACCGTCGATTTACATCCAGAACAAACAAGATTATTCTAGGCTGTTCACGTTAGTTCGGAATGGTCTCCCTATCAGAAGAGATAACAAAGGCGGCATAGAAAGAAAGAATGTAACACGCGCTTCCCTTGGCCCACAGATAACACAGACCGGCGCAGCCGGGCGGTAAAAGCAAAACGCAAATAAACAAACCAAATGCATGGTTCGCGGCAATATTGTTAAGAGGTTAATCGCGTCTAGGTAATTGGTGACGGGAAAATCCCCTCACTTTACATTGATACACACATTAAGAGGACAGCTGTTTAGGCCAACACAAATCCATCCGGCGTAGACAGAAAACATCAAACACACGTGACCTTGTGCCTCGCGGCGTCCGCCCGGCGTCGTCCAGGATTGCGCGTGGGCTTACGTCACATGACCAGCCTTGCCCTCGTCGTTGTCGTAGTGTAGCGACAGGCGCGCCACGGATCTGCCTCGCCGAAGACGGTGACGATGAATCTGTCAAGCGATCCCTTCATATTACACACGTGAAGACGGTGACCGGACCAGCTGATTAAGAAGAAGTGGAGGTCTACCGAGGCGAGGACGTGCTACCAGAATTATTGGCCTACGTGGCTGTGCCATCGGGAAACGACGGCGGAAGGGATGACGACTGTTGCTGGTGAATAAAACACTGTACATACTTTAATCGTCTTTTCTTTACAGTGCGTTCTAAAACGGGTTTTCACTGCTGGGGTCTGGCTGCTCCCTCTCGCATGGGATGCGCTGTCAGTGTGGGGAGACGCTAGGTGGACCCCCAGCTCGGCGGTTTGCCCAGACCTGCACCAATAGGGAAAGCTGCACCTATACATTGAGCTGCATACCCGAAGGTTTGCACCCGTAGTATTATTATAGGGGGCAGATTATAGACAGTCGACGTTGGTGTAATTAGTAATTTTACCGTACAGAAGACGGCAACCAGATAACAATTAGAAAAAGAAATATTTTGAGGTAGGGCATTAATGTATATCATGAAAAAATTCCTCTTGTCATTCAACTGTGCTTACGTACTTTAAGTGGGAAAGCCTGGTGATGTGTATTTAAACCTGCTTTCTGCTGCATCGTGATTGCGTCTCTTTTCTTGGCTTTTCTGCCGTTGTCCCTGGGTGCAGGTTACTTCGACGGGCTTATGTTCTGCTACAGCGTGTATGCATATCTTTTGTCGGTTTTGATTCCTAGGCTTACTGCGCGAATTACCGGCAAGAGTAATAGCCTGCCTAGATGTGCAGGCCGCGGCAAAGCGGAAGGTGACGGCCGTGAATGGAACAGGCGCAAGCCAGGTACGGAGACGTCTCAACCTGGCGAGAGAGAGAGAGAGAGAGAAAAGACTTTATTCAAAGCGTCCTGCATGGGAGGGAGCAAATCCGGCCACGCAGGGCGCGGTGCTCCCCCGTCTTACACTACATCTACAGTCCTATAGGCGTGTGTCGGGCCTAGATCCCGAGGCTACCGTGCCCCGGCCACGCTCGGACTACTCGGGCTCCCTCTAGGGGTTCCTTTTCGCCTCTGCAGGGCCAGAGCTGCCTCGAGCTGCTGGACGGCCCATCTCTAGTCCTTCGGCTCCGCAGAGCCCACACACTGTTTCACACGCGGCGGGTACGCACCGTCCTCAACACTGTCACAGCCCCACATGATGTGGGCCAAGGTAGCCGTCGCCCGCGCACACATGCTGCACACCTCACTCTCGAAGAGTTCCGGGCACACGTGGCGCGCGAAGCTGTCTCGTGAAAGGCCGTGACTATGCCGCCGGAGTAATTTGGGCCAAAAGACGAAGAAATGAAACCCAAGAGACCAGTTCTAGCAGGCAACTTGTAGCACAAGTTCTAGCACAGAGAAGTTGTAGCAGTAAGGTCACTGAAGAACGGAAGCAGGCGTTGGGGCCGAGGAACTTTTTTACGCTTGTCATTCTTAGCTACGCTTTTTCCCCTTTCCATAATTCAGGGCCGTGGTGACATCAGCTTGTACGGCTCATCTCAGATTCCTACGCCAAACCTGGACGCCCTTGCCTGCGCTGGAGTTGTGCTCAACAATTACTACGTGCAACCCCTCTGCACGCCCTCCAGGGCTTGTCTTATGACAGGCCTGTACGCCATTCACACAGGTTGGGTATATTTGGTGGTTGTTCTGGAATATAAAGCACGAACCGCGGATAAAAAACTGGAATTCAAAGTAACATAAGACATCTTGCTGCGAACCATTCCTTGGCATTTACGTTTATATTAATGTTAACATCCGTTGCCGCACTTTCTGGAATCAGCCCGTGTTTTAAGGGCGTGTCGCGTGCGCTGTTTTTATCCTGCACCACTCCCTGGATTTGTTTTGTTGTGGCGATTGCCGCAACATTGCCCTACGATAGGGTGGGCTGCTCGTGTTTTTCATGAGCAATCTAGTTAGATACATCTAAAGATGCGAAAAGCCGAAGACGAATGCATGCATGCGAAAAAGCCTTAGGATTGAATTCGCTGATACGTCGATTGTACACGCCCACTTGATGACTGATTTTGTGCACGTTTTTGCACTTATTCCAGTTTAAGCTGAGCACAAGTTCGCTCAAATAAACGCGTTTAGTACAAGAGCATTGCATTGTGCTTGGCTGGGTGAAGTCATTAGGGTTTTAGTATTTTTACAGTGCCGAAAAAAAAAACATTAAATAAAGCCAGTGACAATTGGCAGCCAATAATTGAGGAGCCAACGGTGGAGTTCAAAAGCAATGAGGCGTTGTTATCCCCTGCCAAACCATCACGGGGAGCAGGAGGGAGCCTGCTCATGTGGCGACAAATCCTGTTTCGTAATGTTACGCTCTCTGGGGTTGGTTTATTTTTAAAAGCACGCGATCTCCGAAACTTCCGCGCACGCGGATGTTGCTTTTCCCTGTTCTTCAATCAGCGCTTGTTTCATAAGAATGTGTGGGAAAGCTGCACCAATCCGTAACACCAGGCAATCAAAATTATGACATCACAAACGGTAGTGCGGGAAAATATTTATATTCTATTGTATTTATTTTATTCCAATTTACCCTCAAGGCCAGAGGCATTAAAGAGGAGAGCGGATACAAAGATACAGGTCAGATACAAAATTGTTTGGATGAGTACAGCCTTGTTAGGTTCCTGGGTATACAATATTAGTTAGTGCGGTACGAAAAAGTTGGTGGTCGACAATGGTGGCTGTTGGTCCGAGATCTGTTTCAATAGGTGCCGATACCTGTTTCAACATTTATTGGCGCTTTTGTTATTAATAAGGACTGCTGCTGCTGCATGAGCGAGATGTATTTTTGTATTCACGATATTCTAATTCACGGGTACACGCTGATTGGCTTTTACTTTAGTGACCTCTCATGAACGTGTGTTCTCAGTGATATGGGCACCAGGGTGTTCTCCCGACAATACGCCGCTGGCCGGAACATTTGCTGCTGCCTACCCCACCCACTAATACCCCGCCGTGAAACCTGCTCCCGAAACCATGAGGAGCTTCTCCATAAAGAAAATTATGCCACTTGCCGACTGCTTGCTGTCACTTGAGCACAATTATGGCAGTGAACGAAGATAAGATTACGTATCGAATACCCTTTTCCCAATTACAATTCTTTCATATCGAGGTCGGGACTTCATGATTTTATCTCACTTGTGCAGAATTTTATCAAAGGCGAAAAAAGAAAGATGATAAAAAATATTTTGATCTTTTTCAATAGTTCGCTGGGTGGATTTCTGCTTGCCACCATGCTTCGCACTCAGAACTTTTAGTGCACAGATATGAACGGGCATTGAAAGAGCGTTTTTGCGTCCAAATACAAGTAAAAGCTCTTGTACGCGTCTGTGCAGTGATTTCTCAAAATGTTTACGTTAGCAAACTTCGTGTTTATACTTCAAGCCTACCCAGCCACACTGAAATATGTGAAGAGCCTTCATAAAACATTGCAAAGGTGAATATAAGCTTTTAATTTCTTCGGCCTTCATAAAACAATTTAGTTTCATGGTGGCCACAGGAGAATAATTTTTAGAGTGCCGAAAAGGCACGCATGAAAATATTTTAGCTAGGTGCTGGTCTATCTACATACCGGTGCCTGCCAGTTTCCCCCAGCATGGAACTCTAGAAATGGTTGACATATGCACTAACAACGCTCGTGCTCAATTTGTGCGTGCTCATCGTTTTCAAAGGACTACAAAACAGCACTCTCGGACCCGCGCAACCAGTCGGGCTGCCTCTAAACTTGAAGCTTCTACCTGAGTACCTCAAGGAACTGGGCTACGAAACGCATATCGTGGGAAAGGTAAGCTACTTTAGAAAAACGCGCACGCAACATGCCGTTGCGAAGACTAAAACTGAACTCCTCTGAGATGGGGTATTTCAAAAACCGGTTGGAGCCCTAAGAGGGCGATGAAGACATAATAAAAGTTTGGTATATTGAATAGTCTGCTTTCATCCGAAAAAAATAATGCAAATTTCGACGCAAAGGTTAAAAGGAATTATGAAGATAATAAAGAACGCGTAGGAAGTGGTGCTGACCTCACTGACGTCACAGAAACTTGTTTGTGCAGTTTTCGACCACCTGCCTAAGCCACGTCGAATACGTGTCTGGGAGAGTGTAGTGTTGCCTCTAGTTCCGTTTGATTGCATTACTTAAATACTAACGCACAGTTGAGAAACTGATAAAAATGCTTTTGCGCCGATCCATAACAGGTGACTCCGGCCAAGAGTATTTATTTATTATTTATTTATTTATTTATTTATTTTGTAACAAGAAGAGTTAACGCGCCACAACAATAGTAGATGCCGAAGCGCCATTCGCCCAATCGGGTATGCCCCAAGAACTACCGTGAAGACGACGAAAGTCCGACTCGGACGTTCATGCCCACGAGCTCGTACCGGCTGGACCTGCGCTCGGCCAGTTGCCTTACGCTACGCCTTGAATAAACCCCTATGATCAACTACCATCATGACTGCTATTCCCCTTTGCAAGCGGTGGAGGTCAAGGGTCTCGGTTCCACACTGGAGCTTCGCAGTCGGACATTGCCCGAGATGAACCACCGAGAGACCAGCCAGCACCCTGCGCCGTCGGGTGCACCCGTGATCTGCTCTTGCGCGATGCGACAGGGGGACCCAACCCTGTTCACTAGCGAGGATGACACTGATGTCGAAGACTGGCTGTCGTCCTACGAGCGTGTGAGTGCATACAACGAGTGGGATGATCCGACTAAGCTGCATAACGTGTTTTACGCCCTTGACAAGCTCGCCCAGCGGTGGTACGCTAATAATGAATCTGACATTACTAACTGGTCTGCCTTCTGCACCCGCTTTGTGGCAGCATTCGGCCGCCCAGCTGTACGCAAGCTCTATGCCGAGCAGCAGTTGCGTGTACGCGGCCAACAAGCCGGGGAAACGTTCACCAGCTACACAGAAGACGTGGTTGACTTGTGCAAGCGAGTCGACCCGTCGATGACGGAAACGGACAAGGTCAGGCACATCCTTAAAGGAGTGAACGATGACACGTTCCAGATGCTACTGTCCAAGGATCCCCAAACGATAGCCACCGTCGTGCGTTTGTGTCAGAGCTTTGACGAGCTTCCAAAGCAGCGGGCCCGAGCCCCTGTCGAGATGGCTGCGTCCTATACAGACGACCCGACGCTGTTCACCCTGATAGTGGCTCGCCAGGCGTCTCTCCTTCCATGCACCGCGGAACCGTCGTCCACTCTAGGCTCCTGCACTGAGGCCCGTGATACAAAGGAGGTCGCTCAGGCACTACCAACTGCCCAGTACCAGGCGCCGGTCGCAGCACCCATAGCCAACGCCGAAGCTGCAGGGAGGTCACCTCTGCAGCCTGCTCCTTCGTTACACCCTCGAGTGATGCACCCGCCTGCTCCATCCAGGCCAGCCTGGCGTGCCACTGCGTCCGTTGCAGACCAATCTGATCCCGAATGTCAGTGCCGGCGAGCCGTCTTCCAACGGCTGTGGGTAGTCCTCCTCTTACGCGCACGTGGCGTACGCAGGACAATCGCCTATATGCTTTGTATGCAGAATTGCCGGACATATAGCTCGCGACTGCTGCCGTCGCATGCCGCCGCCGAACGCCTTCCAACAGGCCCCGTACTATGACTCGCTTACGCCCAGCTGTATATTGTTCCGCCGCCAATGTACCCAGTCACCTCGGATCCGCCGATGACGTCGCTGCCGCCTGACCGCTCAAGTATGTCCACCAACCACCGCTCCCCTTCTCCACGTCGTCGCTCGCTGTCGCCCATGCGGCGTCCGCTCTGCCAGCACTGGGGAGGAAACTAACAGCCGCAGTTCCCGAGGCAAGAGCTGCGTCGCCCTCGAAAGGCTACAAGTCCTCACATCCACCCGGAAATGTTATCGATGTGTTTGTTGAAGGTATCCCTACTACTGCCCTAATCGATACTGGAGCTGCTGTTTCTGTCGTTCATGCCGAGCTATGCCGCTCAATTCGAAAGGGTCTGATGCCACTTTCCGGACTATCCTTGCGCGCCGCCAGTGCGCAACAATTAAGCCCATAGCAGCCTTCACGGCCCGTATCGTTATTCAGAATATTCTGTACACCGTTGAACTTGTCGTATTGCCGTCTTGCTCTCATGATGTAATCTGGGGTTGGGACTTTCTGTCACGCCATTATGCCGTCATACGGTGTGCACCTGCCGAAGTCGAGTTTTTGCCTATTTTGCAAGATTCTTTCTGTGCTACCAGCGCCAAGGTGGTCATCGCCGAAGACACTGTCATCCAACCCCATTCTTCCGTTCTCGTTCCTCTTTGCTGCACATCTATTCCTGAGGCAACAGTGCTTTTTACGCCATCCGACATTTTCTTCCGCCGCAGATGACTTCCGCTACCCCTCGCCCTTTTGAAGATTCGCTATGGTGCGAGTGCAATGATGATTATGAACCAGTGGACGATTTCGTGCGCCCTTTTACATGGAGAAACACTCGGCTTTGTAGAGCCAGTCGATCCCCGTCTTGTTACGGAGCTTCTTGATGATGCGCCCCATCTCCAAGTCGACGAGCTGAGCACTACTACGCCAAGTATACGGGACGAAATATGTCCCGAGATTTTCTGCCGCTCAATCGACGAAAATTTGGACGCCACCCAACGAGCGCAGCTTACTACACTTCTAAGCCAAGTTTTCTTCGTCCTTCGATAGTGGGCAAGTTCTCTTGGCCGCACGTCCGTTGTCAGCCACGCCATCGACACTGGCTCGCATGCCCTGCTTCGACAACGCCGTATCGTGTATCCCCGGCAGAGCGACGCGCCCATTGAAGACCATGTGAATGACAGGCTTTAGCGTGACATTATTCGTCCCTCTAAGAGTCCCTGGGCGTCACCCGTGGTTCTTGTGAAAAAGAAGGATGGGTCCATTCGGTTTTGCATCGAATACCGCCTTTTGAACACCATAACCCACAAGGACGTGCATCCCCTCCCCCGCATCGAGGACGCCCTCGACTGTTTGCAGGGAGCAGAATACTTCTCGTCGCTAGACCTTCGATCCGGGTACTGGCAGGTACTGATGGCGGAAGCAGATCGAGAGAAAACTGCTTTTGTTACACCTGACGGTCTTTATGAATTTAATGTATTGCCGTTTGAGCTTTGCAACGCTCCTGCCACATTCGAACCTATGATGGACAGTGTTTTGAGCGGACTAAAGTGGAAGACTTGTCTTTGCTATCTTGATGACGTCGTTGTTTTCTCTCCGGACTTCAAAACGCAGCTCGCCCGCCTGCAGCAAGTTTTGACCTGCCTTGCAAGTACTGGGCTGCCGCTGAATCTCAAAAAGTGTCGTTTTGCTGCGCGCAAACTGACGATCCTGGGCCACGTCGTTTCGAAGGACGCGATTCTCCCAGATGATACGAAGCTGAGAGCCGTAGGCGAATTTCGAAGCCGACCACTATGAAGGCGCTTCGGAGCTTTATCGGTCTTTGCTCCTATTTTAGACGCTTCGTGCGCAACTTCGCCAGTATGATTTTGCCTTTAACTGAGCTCCTCAGCAGTGCCAGCGACGTATCTGCGTGGTCAGTTTCTTGCGACGAAGCATTTGTGACGCTACGGCGTCTTCTTACATACCCTCCGATACTGCGGCACTTCAACCTGTCCGCCCCAACCGAGGTCCACACTGATGCTAGTGGGATCGGTCTCGGTGCTGTGCTCGCCCAACGAAAGCCTGATTTTGAGGAGTGCGTCGTAGCATACGCAAGCCGCACGCTGACGAAAGCTGAGTCGAACTACTCTGTAACAGAGAAGGAGTGCTTGGCAATAATTTGGGCACTGGGAAAGTTCCGCCCGTACTTGTCCATTCGATGTCGTCACCGATCATCATGAACTCGGTTGCCTCTCCTTCCTCAAGGATCCATCTGGTCGTCTTGGTCCGAGGGCTCCCCGACGGCAAGAAAACGACATCCGGGTCATTTACCGTTCAGGCCACAAGAACTCTGACGCTGATGCCCTTTCACGCTCACCAGTGCCTGCTGAAGTTTCCTGCCTTGCCTCAAGTAGTGACTAGTGACTTACGTCTGTCGCCTCTTGCAGTCAGCAAAATGACAGCCGAGCAACGCAATGACCTGTGGCATTTGCTTCTCTTATTGGGATGCTCCCCGGTACATCGCCTGACGGGGGATATCGGGCCCTACGCCACCCGGTTTCTCACTTTGCACTCCGTGACGAGCTACTCTACCGCTGCAACTACTGCTCCGACGGCCGAAAGTTGCTGCTGGTCATACCCTGTCATTTGCGCAGCGACATATGCACCTCCTTTCACGCTGATCCAAGTTGCGGTCATGCTGGCGTACTAAAGACCTATGAGCGTCTTCGCCTACGATACTACTGGCGCGGCATGTATACCTTCTTACGCAAGTACGTGCACTCTTGCCCTGAATGCCAACGCCGAAAATCGCCGCCGCCCCGCCTTACCGGTCCTTTGCAGCCACTACCTTGCCCAGCAAAGCCTTTCGAACGTGTGGGCATCGACCTGTATGGCCCACTTCCTTCTACTGCAGCCGGAAACCGATAGATCATTGTCGCCGTAGATAACCTTACTCGGTACGCCGAAACCGATGCTCTTCCGGCCGCTACAGCTCGCGACGTAGCCTCCTTCCCGCTTGGCCGCTTTGTTCTTCCACACGGGGCACCTCAGGAGCTTCTAAGCGACCGAGGACGGGTTTTCTTGTCTGAGGTTACTGAAGCCCTGCTCTCTGAGTGCCACGTCGTTCATCGGACTACCACATCGTACCATCCACAAACGAACGGGACCACGGAACGCTTCAATCGCACCCTTGGTGACATGCTCTCCATGTACGTGTCTGCCAACCAATCTAAGTGGGACCTCGCAGTCCTGTTTGTAACATTTGCTTATAATACGGCACTGCAGACGACCACAGGATTCTCGCCGCTTTCTTGTTGTATGGGCGAGAGCCGTCCTGCACAATCGACACGATACTCCCCTACAAACCCGACGCGACCGAATTTACGCCGATTTCCGACCGTGCTCGTCGCGCCGAGGAATACTGTCGAATGGCCCGTTCATTTACATCGACCGATCAGCAGCGCCAGAAGCATCGTCACGAAAAATGTGTCAAAGATCACAAGTTTTGATCACTGCTGCCTTGTGTAGCTTTGGGTGCCCCGCTCAACACCCTGGTCTCTCCTTAAAACTGACCACTAAGTACATGGCCCGTACAGAGTCATTGAGCGGACAGTCCCCCGTGAATTACCTTGTGGAACCAGTTGCGCGAACTACAGATCATCGCCGCCGAGGGCGTGAAATTGTTCACGTGGATCGGTTGAAGCCCTACTACGACCCTTTAGATTCGCCGTGCCCTTGAGTAGCCGGGATGGCTCCTTTTGCACCGGCGGCAATTGTAACAAGAAGAGTTAACGCGGCACCACAATAGTAGATGCCAAGGCGCCATTCGCCCAATCGGGTATGCCCCGGAAATTATTGTGAAGACGACGAATGTCGAACTCGGGCGTTCATACCAGCGAGCTCGTATCGGCTGGACCTGCGCTTGGCGCGTTGCCTTACGCTACGCCTTGAATAAACCCCCATGATCAACTACCATCGTGACTGCTACTCCCCTTTGCAATTTATTTATTTATTCATTTATTCAAGGTACCCTACAGCACAGGAGGGCATTGGGTAAGGAGGGCTTGTAGTGGAAATTATAACAAAATAACGAGCAAAAGTTACTCAAAAACAAGCCATATGTTATGTATACATCAACAGGTCAAGTAAGCAGTGCAGAAAAAAAACACCATCAAAACATCACTACAACGTCAGCAGAATTTATACAAGAAATAAAAACATTAAGTAAAACACAGGGTGAAAACTTGAAAAAAAAATGGCTCCGATACACGCTGTGAAGGTGGTTGGAAAGCAAAGCTTTAAACGACACCCATAACAATTGCCCATGCGACGTCACTCAAATTCACTCACCTGGGTCTACAAAGAGTGAAACGAGAGGTTCTGCCAGCCGTTACTTGGAATTCGCAGGGGGCGGCGTCCCGAACGGCCGTGCGTCGGCAGAAAGAAAAGGGAGAGGAGCGTCTTTCGAAGGGTGAGACAGAGGAACCTAGCCATCCTGATGGGCTAGCTCGGTGCTACTCCACCGCGCCACACAAGCGTAGATGCCGAAACAATTCGGCGTGTGAGCTTATTGATTCCCATTTATACGGATTTAAACTAGTAATTTAGTAAGTTGAGACTAGCGAGAAAGCAGAGGGAACTTTTGTAATCGCTACTTATCAGGGACCAGTTGCTCCTTCCCACCTTTTGTAATACCTCTTAAACACAACCGAATGGGTAATCACCAATTTAGAAAACGGAGTCCTATTCGTGGCAAACAGTGCGAAAGGTAACGTTTCTCTAGCGGCCACATGTCTGCATGTGGTCTCTACATTTTGTTTCCCGCCCTTCAAGCCAATCCTTAACGTATTTTTGCCGTACGACCACTTATTCTGTCTGGTCCGGGTTACCAAGGTGGTGCTTCGAATAAATTATTCAAGCCGTGCGAAGGAAGCCCACAATGTACGCGAAGCTGCTCAAAAACAGGCTCAAAACAACCGTCGCTAAAGCAGACGATAAAGCCGTATCGCCGACACGCCCGCCGGCGAGCAGGCGCCTGCGCGCGTGGAACGCTGGCTAAATTCGTCGTGCCATCTACAGTGTGCTCAGTTAGTGAAACGGTAAAATCCTCCCCTTCTTTCCTCCCCCACCCGGTGCCGCCTACGCCGCGTTGGGAGTTTATTGTCCCGCACGCTGCGAAGAACCGTTGGCTAGTAGAGGTAGACAGCTTTGCTTTAAAAGTCGCTTATGAAATTGGATTCCGGTATTTTCGTCTTTATAGGCCCTATTCTCGACTGCACAAATTGCCGGCAATTCGCCCATGTTTTTTTGCGTAAGCACAACGTAAGCAATCAGTGGACGTGCTGCACTTATATCTATGACGACATGCAGTGTAATTTGACGATTCACTCATAGAGATCGCAATCAAGGTATCAAATATTGCGCAAGAAAGACATAAAAACACTTGGCATGCACTATAAAAATTAAGACGGTAGCTGAGGCTGACAAGAAAAACACATTTCTGCAGGTCAAAATTGGCGTCAACACCACAAGGCGATCGAGTAACGTTGATCAAAAAGTGAGCGAAAGGCAGATGTCGAGCGAAGAACCTTACACATTTTTTTACCGTATCTATATATTTCTTTCAATCGCTTTTAGTAACATAGTTGGGCTCTCTGTTTCAATGCAAGCTTTGTTGCGTTACTCACCTTCCCACGCCGCCACGCTATGTCTGCTGCTATGTTACAAGTTTATGGCCCGTGATCACAGAAAAAAAGACGGGCGGCGACCATCGCTTGTGTGACAACATACGAGTAGCAAAGCGCTACCCCTGATACACCGCGGGAGCGCCGTCGATGTCGGCCGATTCATTCCATTCGTTCCAGCTAGAGCTTCAATCAGCGCTGTAATAAACACAAAGAGTCAC
This sequence comes from Haemaphysalis longicornis, assembly GCA_013339765.2. Lineage (NCBI taxonomy): Eukaryota > Metazoa > Arthropoda > Arachnida > Ixodida > Ixodidae > Haemaphysalis > Haemaphysalis longicornis. Next base: position 10,378,822 of record CM023451.1, read on the forward strand.
TTTTCTTTGTTATTTTCTCTTGAGTTCCATCATTGTGACCCAGGCAGCTTACTTGGGGGCAGCCCCTACCACCCGGTGTTATGGACAAATGGCCATGCGTTGGATTCCTCTTTTGTAGTGGAGAAGAGGCTACGTCCTGCCCTCTTATGTTGCGGGGTTACGCCAAAAATAATTTTTTATTTTATTGCCAAACATAAAAGCAAAATACTGCATGTAATTTGTATGTTCTATGATCGCTGACTTGGAAGTGGTTGAAACTAGTAATTTGTTTCGGTAGGAAACATGCTTTTAAACAGCGCGCATGCGGAAAACTGCTGCCTGCTGCAAATTGCGGGCATTCGCGGCGCCGAAAGCCGGGGCAAGTTTTTGCCGTATTTTGCTTGTATTTTGCGACAAAAACAGCCCCATTTTCAAGCTGTTACGTAACATTACGTCACTTTTACGCAGGCTGAAGTTGCCAATGTGTGACGTAAACGTTCGCGCCATCTCTTTAAATTACGTCACACCTTATCAGCCAATCACAGAGAGGGTGTGTATTACAAGCAGTATTGTTGCTGAATAGCAAAGACAGGCTTACGTAGTCATGTCCGGTGCATTTGGTCTAGTCTTTCATGCCGGCCAAGAATTATGCGCTCTCAGTAAAGAGAAATAAGGCACACTTTAGAACTGGTGCCCGTAAACGTCATGAAACGTCAAAATGACGACATACACACACAACCAGCTTTGTAAACCGGAAGCACGTGACCAAAACTGAAAGCCAATCAGAAAAGACTTCCGGCGAATTGCCAGAATTGCTGGCAATTTGTGCAGTCGAGAATAGGGCCCTATAGAAGATAAAACTGAGAGGGAGTTGAGGGTTCGAGGATAGCTCACGCTCTTCTTTTTCACACAGAACGCGCACTTTAACCTTTATATACAGTGGTGCAAGAATACGGAACTTTTAAAAATGATATCTACATCGTTGTCTGATATGAGTTGAGGTAGAGCCCCGTTGAACCGCGGCTTTCGCCACCCTGGGCCGGAGCCCACGAGGCCTCCCGCTGAGGTGTCGCCCCGTTGAACCGCGGCTTACGCCGCCCTGGGCCAGCCCACGAGGCCTCCCGCTGAGGTGTCGCCCCGTTGAACCACAGAATACGCCGCCCTGGGCAGGAGCCCACGAGGCCTCCCGCTGAGGTGTCGCCCCGTTGAACCACAGAATACGCCGCCCTGGGCCAGAGCCCACGAGGCCTCCCGCTGAGGTGTCGCCCCGTTGAACCACAGAATACGCCGCCCTGGGCAGGAGCCCACGAGGCCTCCCACTGAGGTGTCGCCCCGTTGAACCGCGGCTTACGCCGCCCTGGGCCAGAGCCCACGAGGCCTCCCGCTGAGGTGTCGCCCCGTTTGAACCGCGGCTTCCGCCGCCCTGGGCCAGAGCCCACGAGGCCTCCCGCTGAGTTATCGCCCCGTTGCCGTTGAATCGCGGCTGCTGCCGCACTGAGCCGTAGCTCACGAGGCCTCCCGCTGAGGTGTCGCCCCGTCGATGCTTGGAGTCTGGCTCGTCGTTGGTCGGAGCCGAACCTTGTGTTGAAGGAGTCTCTCCAGAATGCCCCACCAGTTCCAGCCCTTGGTCCTGGTCATCCTGTCGGCTGCGCCAGTTAAATTTCGCCTCTCCATCTTCTTGGCGAACTGATGGGGACGAAATAGTGATGTTCTTTTGATGCGCTGAGCCGAGAGGACAATCTCGACTCGCACCGATGACCGACGACCGATGCTGGGAGCGGGTGAGGGATGAGGCCTGCCTTCCTTGCTGGATATTAGGTTTATTTACATTATTTACATTACTCCAACTTTACATCAGGTCAGAGTGACGGTTACATTGTCACTCTGACAGCAGTAGCCTGTTCGGCCGAGATCTATACTGAACTAGATCCCCCTCTCGACCGACCCTCGACAAAACCTAACACTCCGGTTTTGATAGCAAAAACCCCGCCTCCAAAACTGGGGCGTTCAAGAAAGAGAGAAAAACCTTTCAAAACAATTATTACAAACCATTAGATTGGCCCGCAGGAACCAGCCAATCACACACATGTCCCCACTCTGCGGTCACGTGACCTAACACTCTCTCTTACACACTCATAGTGCGTTTCCCACGAACGCCATAGCACCCGACAAGCAAATACAGGACATCTGTGGCCTAAGTGGACACACATTACGTTTCAGCGGGCGGCATCTGCACAAAAGCCAAGGCCGAGGGCCCGGAGCGGTCCTCGCGCGGCTGACCTCCTCCGCGCGGCGCCTCCCACGACGCCGTGCGTCTGCACGCGCGGCGGGACAATTGAGGGTTGCTAATTCCCTCCCAGACGAAAGGGCGCTGCGCCTGCCGCCAGTCCCACCGGAAGACGCGCTTCAGGCCCACTCGGTGGTCTCCGAGGCGATTGACCCTTCAAAGACCAACGCCGCCGCCGACAGTCGAAGATTTTCCAAACTTACACCGCGCGCGCTTTCAACTACTAAGAGATACTGATAATCTGGCTTCCCAGTCAGCTTGTTATGCCGAATGACCCAGCCAACTCCGACGCGACAGAGATACTCAGGCTAATCGCCCCCGTCCTTTCACACACAAAAGGACGGGCACAGACACACGCTCTCCGCGTCTCCGAACTTGGCGTCTGTGCGGCTACATGAAAGAGACACGAGAAAGTAGCTACCAGCGGAGGCGACGCCAATACATGGGCCACCGGCGGCTTTCATTAATTATACGCGGAGCCCGAACTTAACACCCAGTATCCATGCTGCACGTGACCGGGGGTGGAGGCGATGGCAAAAAATGCTGCTTCGCAGGTTGAAGTAGCTGCGGTATTTGGAAGCCGTGCGAACTGTGTCGTGATACGACATCTTTTGGCTTGTTCAAAGCGCCGGGATTCCTTGATTATAGCATCGACCGTGTTGCACTCCTTGCAAACCAGCAGATTTAGCGCATCATCAACGATCGTTTTCAGTACGTGGCCGACTTTTTCTTCTTCATTTATTCTGTCGTCTGCGCGCTGGCACAGGGACAGAATATCCTGTATATATGCCCCGTTCTGCTCAGTCGACGTGTGAGCGCGAGTCGCGAGTTGTTCTTTCGCAGCAAGCTGGCGGCACTTTTTCTTTCCAAATACCTCACAGAGCCCTGCTTTGACGTAGTCCCAACTAGAAAGGTCTGCTTCGTTCGTTTTATACCATGTGAGTGCTGCTCCCTTCAGGATGAAATGAACATTTGCGAGCATTATAGTTGGGCCCCAGCAGTTCAGGGCGCTTACTCGTTCGAAAAGTTTGACCCAGTCTTCAACGTCGGTGTCATCGGTACCGGAGAATTTTCCAGGCTCACGGGGCTGCGCCCTGACTACGAACGGGGCTGTGGCGGTGCCCCCGGTACCCGAGGTGTTGGCGGTCATCACGGTTGAGCCGATGCGATGCCCGCTTCGGAGATCCGTGGCGATGGAACGTTACCCGGCTCCTTCACCAAAAGATGTTACGGGGAAAATGGCATATTGCAGGGGTAACTAAACATGCCACATGGTGGGAAACACAGCAGCACACAGTCTCAAGTGGTTGGTTGGTTGGTTGGTTGGTTGGATCCTTAAGTGATGGCGCGTACCCACGCGGGGGATTGGCCAAGAAGGTGCCTGTAATGATAAGCCTGTGACCCGGTTTATTTTAGAGAGCGAGAAAAAAAAGTGAAGTACGAAAAAAATATTGAGAGAAGGAAAAGCAAATCTTTGGATAGAACAGGATAGTCAGGAAAAAAAATTGCCATTGAAGATATAGCTGTCTAGTAGAGCATCCGGTCTGTCGCCGCAACAAAGGAGTGAAAGGCGATCACAACATCTCTGTGGCAATAGCCTAGGACGGAAGCACCCAGGGAAAGAATAACGGTTAAAGATAAAGGGAGATTCAGCCGATTAAACGTGTATTCAAGGTGCCTGCGTCACATTGAGGAAAAGCTGCGGCAAGTTAAAAGAAAGTGTTCTATAGTTTCGGGGGCCTTGCAGGAAGGGCATTGGGGAGAGAAAGCTTGACCAGCTTTGTGTAGATAAAAAGTTAAAGGGGGATTGTGCAGCGAAATTTTGTGATTGCCACCTCACATTTACGAGATTCGCAGAATTTAGGCTTCCATAAGTGAGAGAGGTGAATATAGTCGGAGCATGAATGAAGGCTATCCTGCCGAATAATTTGCAAAACTTGAAGGCACCTGAACCTCGCCCCCAAAAGAAAACTGTCAATTGGGCAATTCACGACGGCAGGACCCCCAAGAGCCAAATTGGCTAATTGGTCTGCCAGTTCATGAAGATTATCCCTGCGTGACGAGGGAGCCACACTAACCGGATCTCACGAAGCTGGTAAGGAACAAATGAACGGAATGACCGGAGAAGGTAAGAATCTTTATCATTTGTTAGAGCGGTGCACACGGAGAGAGAATCCGAAAGGATAACCACCCCCGCAAATCTATGCTGTAGTTTATTAAGGGCTAAGATTATCGCCAATAATTCTGCCTGAAAAATCGGGGTATAGTCTGGCAGCCTGATTGAGAAGGACCAATGTAGAGACTGAGAATATATTCCTACCCCAGCCTTTTCATAACTTTGCGAGGCATCTGTGGCAATGACGACATGAGTATGAAGAGTAGCCAAATGATCTTCAAGTAAATTATTGAGTAATCGGGCTGGCAATAATTTCGCATGCGGGGGAAAAATGTTGTCCAAGCTTATGTCGACAGGCGAAAAATTATCAGAGTAGGGCTGGAGTAGAAAAAGATCTGTATGAAGAGGCTGCAGCCATGCCTGTACGCAATCCAATTGAGGACGCTGAAATCGGGGCCACGTAAATCCTCGAAAAAGGTCAGGCCTCAAGACGAAAATGGGTTGAGTCTCGTAGAATAGAGATTCAAACGTTTTTAGAAATGTTACAACAGTTGGGAATTTAAATCGATACAGAAGTGGAGGCAACCGTGTCTCAAGGTACAATACAGAGTTAGCTACATACTTTGGCAACCCTAAACATAAACGCAAAGCCAATCTCTCAATCAGAAATAGGGGATGGAGCTTGTACGTCGCGTAGCCAGAAAATAACTCGCAACCAAATTCCAATACAGGGCGAACATAGCAACGATAAATCCTTAGCAGGGCGTCTTTACGCATGCTGAATTTACGATTGCAAAGCCTACGCAGCACTCGAGCAGCTATTTCAACTTTGGCAGCAATGTGCGAAATATGAAGACGCAATTGAGGTGGTCGTCATAAATTATACCCAAATATTTAATTTCCGTGACCTGAGGGATGGATTGCAACCGGTATGTTAGACGTAATGATATAGGGTCATTGCAGGGATATACTAAAACTGCACATTTAATTACATTCAGTCAGAGGTGTAACGTGCTGAGCCAATTATCCAGGACAACCAAATAGTCCTGCAGTCGCTGATACAACGCTTGGATATCCCCATCAGCCGAGAAAAAAAGCAATATCAAGGGCGTACACATAAGTAGACATGCCGTTCTGCATTGGGATAGAACTTAGGAGTAAGTTAAAGATAACAGGAGAAAGACCTGATCCCTGAGGAATTGGTGATACTGGGATGTCGATAAGCCACCCTTGGAACAAAAGAATTTCCTTCCCTTTAAAAACTCACCAATCCAGGAGCGAATGTACCCCGGAATCTCGCTAGATGCAAGGCATGACATCAACGTGCTGTACTCCACGCTGTCATAAGCCTTTGCTATATCTAGGGTTACAAGTGTACTGACATGTTTTAATCGCCGAGCTAATTTAATTGGCTCTCGATGTCGACGTGGGCCTTCCAAATAGAATTTCCAGGTCTGAAGCCAATCTGGGCGGGGCTTAGAATACGATTACTGTTCAGAAACCGCATAAGCCGGCCATGTAATACTCTTTCAACCAGCTTTACCACGTTGCTAGTCAACGAAATCGGCCTAATATTGTCTTGGACGAAACCCAAACTTTCGTTTTTCAACAATGGTACTACCTTAGCGAGTTTCCATTCCGAAGGTATCCAGCTGTTTTTTAACATGTTGACAATGTTTAGCAAATCATCAGGAGACACATCAAGTAGAAATTTTAGCGTTGACACCGTAATGCCGTCTGACCCTGGAGCAGATTCCGACAGCTGCAAAACAATATCAGCTAATTCCGCCCTTGTCACTGTAGGGAAGCCCTAATTTGAAACCTGGCTCACAAAAGGAATGGCCAACCCAGAAGAAAAAGGAGTTTCCAGTTCCTTGCGCAATTCGTTCAAATGTTTCCATAGACTCACTGTTGACTGAACAATTGACTTGCTGTTATCCTGATCTTGACAACCTTTCTTGAACGAAGAATCTATGCAACGTGCGTCTATGTTTGTACTTTGATAGAGAGGCAAACTTTTCGGTGTTATAATTTTCTTTTGCTTTAGAAACAATCCGCTTGAATATGGCAGCCGCGAACTTGTAACTGGTCCAATTGTGATGGGAATTGGTTTTTAAGAACTTTCTTCCAAGCCGCTTCTCTCTGACTATACGCACGAGCACATTCCTCATTCCACTATGGACTGCAGCCGCCATCTTTTTGTGAACAAACAATAAAGTGGGATTTTTTAACGGATTCAGAAAGGATTGACAACACTTGAGCTGCCCGGAGTTCCTCGTCTCCCGATGGAATAGAGCTAAGTGCTGTCTTTAGTTCTTTTTGAACGCGATGAAAATTCAAATGCCGAACTATATGTGCTCGCGGTGGCTTAGAAGGACATAAAAACTCATATACAATTGGATATGATCACTACTTGTAGCATTCAGCGTAGATTAACACCTAACATGATACGTTATAATTTCGGTGTGGTTCCTTTACGCAAAGACAGCCCATACCCGGTGCGCTTTTAGGCCTGAAACTAATATGATGCCATATCAAGTGAGCACAAGTTAAGGGAGGCAAGTACGCGGAAGATACGTTTCTATGTTAGGAAGAGAAGGCTGCGGCGGAGAAAACCTATGTCCTGTTTGGATGCTTCGTGAATTGAAAAAGACTTTCAAAATGAATTAATGGCCGTTCATAAATGAACGCTCCAAATGTTTTAATGTGACCTATTGTATGTGACTTATTGCCTCTTTTTAGTGGCACCTGGGATATGCCAGTTATAACTACACACCTACGTATCGTGGCTTCGACAGCTTCTATGGACAGTACACAGGACCGATCGACTACTACTCCAACATACTTACTTTCGTGAGTAATTACTATATGATGCGGTAGGATTCGTTCATGCAAGGTGGTTCGAAGGCGCTGCTTGTTTTGAGAATGAAATTTTGAACATTTGCGTGCTAAAATATGACCTTATTATTAAAATATTAGCACGTCACTTCGACGAACGCATGGAAGAATCTATAGAACGTATGGAAACGTAGGGAAACAGGGTGTGCAAGCATTGTTCCCCGACTATGTGATGCAAGAATAATGGTTCGGCAAGCAATTGTGGTTTAAAGACAGCCTCATCATGGTATGCAAGCCAAATGATTAATCCTAATTTATCTTTAGATCTTATCGAAAAGGTTTCCTCTGTTTCTTCGTTCCGAATATTTATGTGCAGTACCACAACACTTACCGAATGTATTCTGACTGCTTAGTGTGCATTATGCATTGCAACTGTAGTACGTGAATTTCCGATTTTTGTACTGTCGTTCATACACGCCCACTGCTTTATAAATGGAGTTAGCAAATCACAGCTGAATCGTTTTAAGTAGACAGATGACAATGAGGTATTCGCCAAGCAGAATAAAGAGCCATATGTTCCTTCTGCCCGCACACGTGCTAGAACCGGCCGGCGTCCCAGAAATTACTGTTAGATGACGGCGCACGTTTGAAGAAGTTGAGTTTCTAGATGATAAAAATGTTGCGGAAAGTAAAAAAAGCAGGCAAAAGTGGGTTAATGGTAACGCTTCTGTTACTTGCTCCATCAACGTTGTTTACTCCCAGGCCCACATAAATGCGCGTTCGCCGTTCCGAATGAACACCAGTATGATACACAGTTCTGCGCGATTTGTGCCTGACATATGCTCAGCCGATTGTGACATACTTTTCAGTAGCACGTGCATCCATGTCCTCGGAAGTTAATCTTCGAGGTTTAGGATGCCTATGCGCTTCTCCGGTAGCGAATAACTTGCGACCGATGTGCTGTGATAGAAATAGATATAAAGTTGTATACAAGGATGCCGAACACCTTTGTCAGTAGTGCAGTTCAAGTGGTGAAACAGACGCTGTTCATGTATTTTGGGTTTTCAGTGGGCATAAATGCAACTGAAAAGCTCCTTTGTCCGGAGACAGATCAGCGAAAAGGACGAATGAATGAGCTGAACAAAAATAAAATTACGGTTATTTTGGTTTTTACCGTGGAGTATAGCTAACGCTATGGGATACGCTCAGTGTTTACAATTGTGACCTTGAGTTGCATGACTCAGCGAAGCTAGCTGCGCAACTTTGTATCTGTATCTATCATGCAGGAATAGGAAGTAACGATGTTGAAGTGTAGTGGAGACAATGTGCCCCAGAATTTACAGAAGCTGTGAGAAGTCAGGAAGAATAAGCACCGCTTTCTACATTTTATCTTGTAAAGAATATTGTGTCCGTACTTTCTGCGTGACTCCATATTACCAAATGCGCGATTTCCTGTAATTGTGGTGTAGTTGCGACTGAAATTGCAGGCGCAGACGGCTGTGCTGTTGACCTCGTAACGAAGTTTAGTTGACGTTAACACGTTCATAATGTCTCCTGCTGCTTTGTATGAAAAAACTGGACAAAAAATACGATACGCAACAAAAATACGATACACAAACCGAAAAGGAACTTTACGATACAACCTCGCAATAGGCAAGCACAGAACAAAAAACGAAACTGAGAAATCAAAGTTGAACTGTTCATCCTGCAGATAGCGCCATTTTTACCTTTTTTATCGCCCCACAGAGACCACGGAGGGAGATTTGAACAAGGGCTTACCGCCCTTCACGTCCTTGTTGAATGCGCGGAAAGCGATGCTGAAAGAAGCAAACAATCCCCGGGACGCTACGCTTAGCACATCCAACTACACCAACTTGCAACACGAGAGACCCAAGAAATAAGTCGTGTGTTACGATACTTATGTTATGCCGGATTTTTGCAAACCGTTCTGGTTTGCAGGTAATCGTTACGCTGGTTTTCATTGGTGAGAACCCTGTAACCGATTACGAGTAGCCGCTCAACAATATTCCCACTCACCACTTGTCTGACAGTTGCCTTTCTTTGTCCACGCGCTAATAAAAGCACAAGAGAAATTTTGGGACGGTCGCACATCCAGCATTCCTCGACCCAAATTGACACGCTTTGCCCCTTGAATGTTCACGTGTTTTGGCTATGAGGTACTGTAATTGATCACTTCAGACTAGGCATGAGGTGCTAACCTTCGTGGTCGTCGACACCGTCTGTCTTGCAGAAGAATTCCCGGCACATTCGCGCAGGGTGTGAGGGTAACACTGACACCGTTCGCGTTTTAAGTGGTGTTCTGTTTGAAAGGGATACCGTTGGAATAACACCCACATCACTGTTAGCGTGAACGTCACTGAAATAAAATGTATGGTGAGGAAAACATGGAATACGCGTGCAACTTTCCAGATATTTTCCTGCCCTGACCTTATGACGTATTACGGCCAACTCGTTGTGATTGGCTAAGCCGGACAATTTGAACTGTAATTTCACGGCGATTACAAGCTAGCAGAATGATCTAGGTGCGCCTAATGTTAGTGTTAGTGCGCCTAACATAATAAGACAAGCTCTAGAATCACCGCCTTATGGACAGTATTGAACGACTGTGTAGCAGTTAGAATTCTAACGGAACTGTTGAGTTTATTTCGAGGGCACTGCCTTGAGTGTGACAGGTATCCGGCAGTCCGAGCCAGGAGGTACTTTTCCGGATGTGATGTGTCCAATTTTTTTTTCTTTGAAGTTTGACCCGATTTTATTCTTTGCAGTGTGTGGGGCTGCAATACCATATGAGTAGCATTTTCTAGTGTGTAGTGTGCTGTGTGCGGAACTGGAGAATAATGTGATTTAAGCCCATTTCTGGTAGCTAAGTATCCTGATTCGGTGTGCGGGACTGGATGTCGGTCGCACCAGAGCAACATGCACTGACTCTTGAAGAAAGGCAGTGGAACTCCATGCACTGCTTTCTTTTTTTTATGAAGTGTGAAGGGTTTAGTGGCATGCGGTTTTTCGCCGCTTTTGAAAAGCTGCAAGATATGCTTTGAAAACCAGTCACAGTGCCATTTTTTCTGGTATGGTGTGGGCTATATGATGTTTGTACGCCGTGTTTCTGCACTGTGCGAGGCTACGTAGTATGTGCGCTGGTAACCTTTTTTTTCGCGGTGTGCGGGGCTGCCGTAGTGTGTGTGTATTTTTGTACGGATTCTGATTTAGTTTTGTCATTGGTTCTTCACCTGTTCGCCATAAGCTTGCTGCCTCCGATCTGGGTAGGTGTGGAGAGTTTGGTTTTGTGCGAAGTGTCACTGTTTTTTTAAGTGCAGAGCACTTTGTGGGCTCGCCTTGTCGTCGTAGCTCGCTAACGGCCGATTTCAAGCGACTGTCGGAACCAGGTGGCGCAGCGTGATAAGGGACCCAGTAGAGCCTGGTATGCCGTCGTCCGGGAGTCGCGCTGAGGCTTCGAAAACCACGTGGTTTGAATACCCATAACTGTTCGAAACTCGTGAACGGCTCGCGATGGCATACATCTCCCCGTTGTTGATTGATTGATTTCATGGTTTGAGGCGCCGCCGCAACGCAGGCAGTGAGGCACGCCATAATGGAGCGCTCCGGATTAATTTTGACCAGCTGGGGATCATTAATGCGCACCGAAATCTCCTACACACGGGCGTTTCCCCTTTTCGCCTCAATCAGAAAAGCGGCCGCTGTGGCCTGGAATCGAACCCGAAATTTCGTGCCCAGCAGCACAACGCCTTAGCCACTGAGCCACCCCGGCGGGTATCTCACCGTGGTTTAGCGCGAAAAAAACTGAAGGTGCATTTCAGGCAAAATCTGCGTGTATAACGGGCAGCCCCGTGTTAATTTAGTTATAAAGCCTCGTTGGGTTGGTTTTCACTAGAGTAAGCGAAAGGCGCGTTCGAAATGACACAGAAAGGCTCCAGCCGCGCGAGAAAAAAATGGCGCAATCAAAAATACGCAAAACAGCTCCAGCACACGAAATTGAAGGAAGCCCATCATAACAGAACTCCCACTGGCACCGTTTCAGGCAGGAGGCGCGCTAGGACTGCCAAAATGGGAAATTTGAATTGTATATTGTGAGCGCGAAGCTCCGAAGCGTAGAAAATCATTTATTTCACTGGTCCATTATCCCCATCACCAAACGCATCGAGGAACTATTCGTCTACTACGAGGCCGATCATCATCATCGTTGGTTGCTGGACCGGTGTTCCGAGACGGCTTGGTCGTAAAATAAATGCCTTACCTCACCGAGTACCAAGGTCCTTACAAGTGGTGGAGGTTGCGCTCGATCCCGTCCTCAACGCCTTCCAAGCAGACCCCTGGAGCTCCGTTCAGGTAGGCGATTGCCTGTAGCAGCGATGGAGCGTGAGGCCGGAAGCAGTCCCGCTGGCACCTCCCCTGCTGCGCCTCTGGCATTTGCTATCACCAGCTGCCAGCGCGATCCTCCTCATTTCGCCGGGCTCTACCATGAAGACGTTGAAGACTGGCTGGATCAGTTTACTCGAGTCAGTGCGTTTAACCGTTGGGATGACGTGGCGAAGCTACAGAACGTTGGGTTTTCCTTGGACAAGGTGGCACAAACATGGTTTCTAACAACAACCACCGGCTCGCCGACTGGGCCACCTTTTGTCAGGAGCTGCGCCAGATATTCGGTAGGCCAACCGCTCGGTCAGACATGGCGAAAAGGAAGCTGGCCAGTCGCCTTCAGGGCCCTGAGGAGACGTATGCGTCTTACATAGAGGACGTTCTCGCTCTATGTCGCCGTGTGGATGCAAGCATGCCGGAGGCCGACAAGGTTCGCCATGTCCTGAAGGGCATAGCACCTTTTGCCTTCAACGCCCTTGTAATTCAAAATCCTTCGACCATCAGCGATATCCGGACAACCTGTCAGCGCCTGGACGAACTGCAGGCCGTCCGTCTGCAACCAAATGGTCTTGCTATGCAACCACAGGGGGACGTGGACCTACGCGCCCTCATACGTCAAATCATCCGCGAAGAGCTCCAGTTCAATGACCCGCCGTCTCCTCCACGCGATTCCTTTCGCTCGGAAGCGCTCCAGTTGCGCGACCTCGTGAAGGAGGAGCTGGCATCCATGACGGGTGTGATGCCGATGCCACCCCCCATTACTACAACTCCCACCCCGTCCTACTCGGCGATGGTATCGCGACCGCCCCTGCCTCAAGATGCCCCGTTCGCACCCGCACATCTAACAGCGATCTCCGCAGCGACCGTTCCACGGGGTACTACACCAACGTGCGAAAACCCTCACCAGGCTTGCCCGAGCGAACCGACCCGTCTGCTATTACTGCGGGATCCGGGGACACATATCCCGCTTCTGCCGACGCCGTATGCAAGAAGACGAGGGTACGCACCGTTTGAACGAGATTTCGGTTATCCTTACGGTTCACAACGTCGTGTCTATGATTCAACCCCGCGACGCTCATCGCCACCCTCCCCCTCGTTTGAACCGCCTCAGACCAATCGTCCCCCCCGCCGCCGATCACCCTCACCGTATCGACGGTCCGTGTCTCCTCTTCACCCGGCTTCCCACGTTCCCGACAACCGCTCGGAAAATAGCGCCTGCAGTTTTGGGAGGTGAAACTGCGTCGCTCGGAAAATGCTCAAGTCCCTTCAACGACCATCAACCTTTTTATCTGTGCTAGTGGAAGGAATTTTTGTTAATGCTCTTGACGATACTGGTTCAAGCGTTTCGGTTATTCATGCAGATTTGTGTTCGCGTCTCCCTAAGGTTAAAACTTCTTACACTGGTCCTTCACTGTGCAATGCTAACGGAGTCATACTGCAACCCTCAGCGCAGTGTACAGTTCGAGCATTCATAGATGGAAGCTGTCATCACGTTTCCTGTGCAGTGCTTACTCCGTGTGCACACCAATTGATTCTGGGGTGGGACTTTCTATCTTTGGCGTCCGCTGTCATTTCCTGCAATTTACCGCTGTCCAACTCACGGCTACCCACGTCTCCAGCGTTGATGATGAGGAGCCGCCTCGGTTGGTGGCACAAGCTGACGAAGTTTTGCTCCCTTGGCAAGAGACACTAATGACAATGTGCTCAGATAGGATTCAAGATGGTGACATTTTAGCCGTTCCTGCAGGGTCCTTCCTTCCTAAAGGAGTCGTCATTCCCACCTGCCTCGTTCGGTTTTCGAATGGGTCAGCGGTACTTGCTGCAACGAACGTCAGTTCAGAGCCGATCTTGCTGCCCAAAGGTGCTGCTTTGCTACTGCTGCTGCTGACAGCCAGGTCATGTCTGTTATGCCCATTTGCTCGTCGTCAGTAGGCCAGCGCCTTTCGGATCCTGCATCGTCATCGGCCGCTCTTTTCGCAACCATGAGCTCTGACCTCAGCCCTAAAGAGGCAGAGTCCCTCCTTGCTTTGCTTGAAAAACACGCAGCTTGTTTTGACTTCTCTTCGTCGAAGCTGGGGCAGACTTCCGCAACAGCACACCGCATTGACACGGATGGCTCTCGTATCGTCCGCCGCCGTCCGTATCGTGTATCTTCGTCTGAACGAAAGATCATCGAGGACCACGTTTCGGACATGCTTGAACGCAACATCACGCGCCCCTCTGTTAGCCCGTGGTCGTCACCCGTCGTTTTGGTTCGTAAAAAGGACGGATCAGTGCGTTTCTGCGTTTATTATTGTGCACTAAACAAAATTACCCGAAAAGATGTATACCCCATGCCCCGAATAGATGACTCTTTGGACTGTTTACAAGGTGAGGAATATTTCTCGAGCATTGACCTCCGATCTGGCTATTGGCAAATCCCAATGCATGAATCTGGCAAAGAAAAAACCGCGTTTTCCACCCCGGCCGGTCTTTATGAATTTAGTGTTATGCCTTTTGGATTATGTAATGCCCCAGCTACTTTTGAGCGTGTCATGGATAAAAATGGAGGACATGTTTATGTTATTTGGATGATGTTGTGATGTTCTCATCGAATTTCCCTCAACATCTTGAGCGCTTGAACGAAGTACTTACATGTTTAGCAAATGCTGGACTTCAGCTCAACACAAAGAAATGCCGTTTTTTCAGCAAAACAATCAAAGTCCTCGGTCATGTTGTCCGCAAAGAAGGCATCCAACCAGACCCTGACAAAATAACAAGCCGTGCTCAATTTTTCTCGACCGCTGCCACAAAGAGCCCTCAGCAGTTTCCTCGGCCTTGCCTGTTACTTTCGCCGTTTTATTCCCGATTTTGTCACCGTTGCTTCACCTCTCAACAGGAATCTGCAATCCGACGTTCCCTTCACCTGGTCCGACGACTGTGAAAAAGCTTTTCACGCTCTTAAAGGTGCGCTTACTTGTGCCAGTGTTTGTGCCACTTCGATGAGACAAGACCCGCACTTCTCAATACTGACGCCAGTGGGACCGGCATTGGGCCGTTTCTCCTCCAACGTGGATTACCATATAAGAGAGGGCCTGTTGCTTATGCCAGTCGCCTCCCTCACGCCCACCGAAAAAAACTACAGCATCACAGAACAGGAATGCCTTGCCGTGTTTGGGCTGTCCAGAAATTTCGGCCATATTATACGGCCGCCATTTCACCATTGTAACCGATCATCACGCACTCTGCTGGTTATCGACTTTAAGAACCTTACTGGATGCCTTGGAGGTGGATTCTTCGTTTACAAGAATACGACTTTTCTGTCACGATACAAGTCGGCAAGAAAACACCTCGATGCAGACGCGCTACGCGCTGCCCGCTATCGCCTTCACATAGTGCTTGCGTAAAGCGCCGGCAAAGCGTTGCCGCTCGCGCCTGTCAGCTCCATTGCGGTCGGTGAACGCTTATGAGATTAAAAACTCCAACAAGAAGAACACTATTGTCAAAGCATAGTCGACAGGACTGAGCGGTAGAACACAGCCTCCAACAGTCGCTTGCGCCGCCAGCAAACAAAATTTCGGATTGTTGATGGCGTGTTGCATCGTCAAAATTACCATCCTACTGGAGAAAAATGGTTCCGTTGTACCCGGGCACTGCAGCAGAAAAATTGTGGAGGCCTTTCATGACGATGCGACCACTGGCCACCTCGGATATAGAAAACCATATGACCGCATCCGAGCCCGGTTTGTTTTTTGGCCTGGCATGTCCACAAGCGTATCCAAGTACGTCGCGTCCGTAACCCCTGCCAGCGTCGCAAGCGCCCTACCTACCCTCCGGCTGGACAGCTACAACCTATCTCGTGCCCGCTTAGCCTTTGAGGTTGTTGGATTGATTGTACGGGCCGCTACCTGGAACTCCTACCGGTTACGCTGGATCGCTCACAGCTGTGGGCCATCTGACAAGCTATCTGAAACGGTCCCTTGCGTACTGTAAGTGCCGAAGAGGTCGCTAGCTTCTTTTTGCACGCATCGTCTTGCGGCATGGCGCCCTCGGTCCTGCTAGTGACCGGGGGAGAACGTTTCTCTCGAACATCGTTGCAGAAGTCCTGCATGCCTCACGAACTGTTCACAAATTGACCACCGGATATCACCCTTAAACTAATGATCCTACTGAAAGATTTCATCGCACGCTTTCTGACATGCTTTCAATGTACATTGCACCTGATCACAGCAATTGGGACCACATACTCCCTTTCGTAACATTCGCTTACAATACGGCTACCCAACGCACCACCGGTTTATTCCCCCTTCGTTCCTCGTATACGGCCGCCAACCGTCCTCGCCACTAGACACCTGTTTCTTTACCGCCCCCTGTACACGTTCTGCTCCAAGCACTGAACAGTTCATCTCTCGCGTGAAGTATTGCCGCAGCTTGCCCGTGACCGCACTACTGAGTGTCAGCAGGACAGGACAGAGCGCTACAACGCATCTCACCGGACTGTTGATTTCCGACCCTAGCGATGAGGTTTTGTTATGGACCCATTTCCGGGTTCCTGGACTTTGCGAAAAATGTCCTTCATCGTTTCCTTGGACCGTACACCTGTCTAGAGAAAACCTCACCGGTCAACTTCCGCATAATCCCGCGTAACTCCACCTGCCGACCGCCGATGCAGTGGCACCGAGATGTGCACGTGTCTCGGCTCAAGCCATTCCATCGTCGTCCTTCCGTGTTATTACGGCCGGGAGGCCGCCGTGACGGGCGGGGTGAATAAGTGTGAGCCCGAAGCTCCGAAGCGTAGAAAATCATTTATTTCACTGCTCCATTATTCCCATCACCAAACACATCGAGGAACTCTTCGTCTACTACGAGGCTGATCATCATCATCGTTGGTTGCTGGACCGGTGTTCCGAGACGGCTTGGTCGTAAAATAAACGCCTTACCTCACATAGTACCCAAGGTCCTTACAATATTCATTAAGAGAGGAGTGACACAGGGCGGCGAAAAGCGTGATGGGTGGTAGCGCCACCACGCATTATGGCGAAATCACTGCTCTGCGCTTCCGACGGCTTTCACGTTGTGTGGAGCGGCTTTAATTTTTTCTTTTCGCCTACAAATTGGTTTTTATGAAAAGAAAAATTTGGGCTTTAGCACCTTTTCATTTATTTTTTATTGGCTGTTAACCTTCAATAGCTTGTTGGAGCGGGTTATGTCCCGCCCCCCCCCCTCTTTTTTGTTTTCCTTACCGGGAACACGGAATCAATAAAGGAATAAGCGATTCAAGAGGAAGAGCACGTATTGATGTGTAAACTTGAAAGTGCTTATAGAAAACACATATGATGCGCTGTTAAATGCCTTCAGAGTGCATCTAGTTAAATGCCTTCAGATAGCATACGTTATGCTATCTGTAGACAGTGGAGTGTACCTGCTACTAAGCTCAAAGCGAATAAAGTGTGCTGAAGTTCTCAGCGACATTCGGCGGAAAACATTCGAGAAAGAAAGGAAGTAGATAACAATCAAGTATTTTAGTTGAAGAAAAAAACGCATTCAAGTGATTTCATAAAACTCTCCGCTTGCGCGCAGGCCGGCCATGAAGGGATTGATTTTTGGGATGGCACGGAGCTTGTATCAAATGAAGCCGGGGAATACGTTACGACGTTACTGGAAGAGCGAGCTGAATATATCATTGCCAATGGGAACAAATCAAAGGTAAAGAACAATTCTGCAGTGGTTTGTTTGTTCGTTCTAGTTTTTTTATCATCATCATCGTCATCTTCATCATTTATTTTTACGTTAAAGGCCGCTTCCCGGGTATTATATGAGATTCGGGTTATTTCATAAAGGGGGCAGGGCAAGATAAGCAATGAAGTGCATGAAACATGGATGAGTGACCTAGAGATGGACCGACAACGACAGAAACAGCAAAGACGATGCGCCTCCTAAGGTAGAATGTAGCCGTGGCGACCAACAATTCATGCGATGCATTGAGCAGCCAGGGAACCCGTTTCTGAGACCAGATGCGAACGCGAAACAGGCGAGAGTTACGCAGTATTCTCTTCCGCAATGATGAACTTTTTTTCCTGCGAAGATTCTGCCTTTATTACGAAAGCGCCCCCGTGCAGTGAAGCCTTTGTTATCAGCATTAGCTATTATTTGAGTAATGTGGCCACCATTTTGCGGCATTTCGCTTAACTCGAAACTCAGCCTATCTGGAAATTATCAGCGGATTATACGACCTCGAGTTAATGAGACATTAGTGTACTTGAAACGAAAACATATTCCGTCATGGCCAAGAAAATTGTTCTTGACGTTTTGGCCACCAGCGCGAAAGGCGTGTTCACAACAATAAATACTGCCTATTTACGACAAGACTCACGGAGCTGGAAACAGAACCCTTCAAAACATTGGTTTTGCAGTGGTCGGGACTGTTCTTTTTTTTTTTTTTAAATCCCTCGCACCTCTCAACTTCCGCAAGGAAAGATATACTGTTTCAGTAGAGACGTCGCGGCTGTGGCCAGGAAAGCATTAAATACTTTTTGTTGGAAACGCTGCTACAGATATTAGAGCATCACTGGCAGGAGACATTTATTATATGTTATTTCTCTGGGCATGCGAGGGGGAAACGCATGTTTCCGACGAGTATCACGACTTCCTCAGGAACAACCTAAGGATGAACCGCTTATTTTTAATGGATCAGGCTGCTTTGCAACGACTTCAATAAGGGGGCGCCATTTTGCCTATTGAGTTGCGGAATTGTGACTCGTATTGTCGGAAATAAGGTATTTTGCCTATTGAGTTGCGGACATTTTGACTCGTATTGTCGGAAATAAGGTAGCCGTTCACCACACACTCCTAAGGGGAACACAATGATACCTGGTGAGCTGGAGTTCGGTAGTTTGCTTCGTGATTCATAAACACAGCCTTCCTGGCATTACGTTACCGCTTTCGAATACTGATTGATGGCAACCGTCGCCACCAAAACGTACTGTAGGAAAGCCAACTTTTTCTGGTGATGATGATGATCGTGGGCGAAGTGACAGATAGTTGAAACACCAACATTTTTCATTCGAAAGCCAATGTCAAATGGAAAATCGAAATTTGTACACGAAAAACGCACGGCGGAAAAAAAAACCAACTCACTCAAGACTTTCCACAACGGCTCATGAACCGATAAAAAAAAAGCTTCCCCTGGTCGAAATACACATGGACGGCTCCAGGTTAATTTCTAAACAGGTTCCGACGGCGAAAACACAAGCCGTAGTAATAAAAATGTACAAAATGAAAAAGTCATTATCCCCACCCTGGTAAAGCGCTGGTAAAGCGCTGGTGCCCAAAATATTTTCAGGTTAACAGTTAGCTTTTGCGTTTGTGACAGGCAGTTCTGTACCTAAAGTTAGGCCTTTTGTACTTTGATGAAAACTACTATGGCCTCTTTGAAATAATACCGGTCAGGAAGTGCTTCTATGTTGGCGTACCGGACTGCCATCCGACTCCTGCATATACTGTGCTGTTCATTAGCGTGATTAACTCCGATGGAATACCATTATCACTTTCAACTGACAAACACCAGATGTCAAGGTTGTCGATTGGCGTTCCTTTTTTTAGCGTTAGTTGGAGCAAACACCGCCTTTCAAACAATAAAACGTGTTCACTTGATTGAGCAATTCTCACAAGGTCGAAACAGCTTGTATTTTGAACATTGACTAGGACTGAGGTTGCATGGAAGACAGCCTCGCGTTTCAAACATTTTACTCTTAAGAAAGGGCCTCTGATTCTTTGCGTATATTTAAACACGCCTGCGTGCCTATTTCAGTTTTCCAACCAGTACCGAAAAGCCCTAAAATGACCATGAAGGTCGCAGCCATTCATTAAGCGAACCAACTTGCTTTCTTTTTCACAGCCTCTGTTCCTACTTGTGTCTCATCAAGCCACGCACAGCACATTTGGGCCAATCCAGTTCAAGCTCCGGCCGAAAATACCGAAAAGTTTCCTTACATTCGAGATCAAAACAGAACAACGTATGCTGGTAAGAGCTTTGCCGAAAAAAAAAAAACGTTAGTTCATCAAAACATGAAAATGAAATTTCTTGACAAACTGAAGGCTTCGTTCAGTGTTGTAGGAAACTAGAGCCATTGTCCAGTTTTAGTGTATTGTGCTAGCCTAGGCGTCTTTGTTCGTATGCCCCAAGGATGCCTTGGAGTATGCCGTAACTGCTAAAAGTACGCGCATGCAGGATTTATTTATCATGCGACGTAACCACCACCGAAGGTTGCTCTCTTTTCGGGAATACTTAGAAGCTAAGCGTACGCTTGTCATCCATCCAATGGAATTTCTTTGCTATTGCGTGCATGGCACGGACACGCAGCTTGCTTTTCAGGCATGGTGGATGCTTTAGACCAGTCCGTTGGAGCGCTACTGCAAGCCCTGGAAGAGGCGTCTATGTTGCAGGATAGCATCATCGTTTTCAGCAGCGACAACGGTGCCGACCCGGTAGGCATGTGGGCCAACTTTGGCTCCAACTGGCCTCTGCGGGGAGGTAAGGCAACTCTTTGGAAGGCGCTATTCGAGCAGGCAGCTTTCATCTGGAGTCCCATGCTGCGGCGCAGTGGCGTGGTTTCGCAGCAGCTGATGCACATCACCGACTGGTTGCCTACACTATACACGGCTGCCGGTAAGTAGTTACGTGCCAATAAACAGGAAGTATAAAAGTTCGGCAATTGCAGCTTGAAAAAAGGGCGGGAAAATGTTTATTGGTTTGAATTTACGTTTACAGAAGGAATTAAGTGTAGTCTCTACAGTAACAGTGATTGACAAGCCCGGGTAAATGAGTGATAAATGCACAAGAAGGGGCCATGATTCTTTTACGCAGGGGGGTAAGTTTTGAAGCCCGTGAGCAGGAATGCTGTTTTGCATAGGGGCATTTGTTAGGCCTAAACCCTGGAAGAAGCGCCGGCGGCCCAAAGGAGTGCTGCATTTTGTGGAAGCAATATAACAATGTAGCGCTTGAATACTCAGATAAATATGCACTTCATACTTCTGACCTTCCTTTCGACAAAGAATTAAACCTCCCGCGTAGAGACATTTCAAGCGTCCGCATTGCTTTTTGAGGGGAAAATGATTATTTGATTCCCTTGACACAATAAGCTGTGACAAGAACAAAATTACGTGATCGTGAAAGTGTTTTTAAAATTGTTGGAAGATCCGCAGTGCTGCGTAGCGGGCTCCGCTTGATTCCGTAGCGTGAAAATAATAACATTTATGAGGACATGAAGAGAAATTTAACGTTTGAAGATGCATACTATGTCCCCTATATCGTTATCCCAGGTGGTGCGTGAGGACAGGGTGCGCAGTGGTTTTTGGAAAATCGCCAGTCGAGACTATGTTCAGTGACGATAACGCGGGATCTGTATACCCTCCCGCAGGGGCTAACGTAACTTGAGTTGCTGTGGTCGAAACGTGCAAAGCTTGGTTTCTAAAGAACTTTAGGGCTAATAAATAGCAACTAGAGGCTTAGTTTTGTTCCTCGCGTATTCTGAGCAATGTCGCGCTTCGTACGTTAGATGGCGTACACTTCATTTACAGTCCGTATTTACAGTCCTCATTGTGTCAAACCCACACAGACAGCAGAAATATTACTGCTTTGCAGCTAAAAAACTTTCGGTATTTCGTTTACGGTTGCCACTCAGGAGGCGAGCAAAGATCTGGATCACCTGGATGGCTTCGACATGTGGGAGACGCTTTCTGCGAATGCACCCTCACCTCGAACGGAGATTCTGCCACAACATCGACAGCCAGGAAGGCACCGCTGCCCTACGCTACGGAAACATCAAGCTGCTCGTGGGAAGCTTCGGAGATATACAAGACGCTCGCCACACGATTCCTGGTGGTAGCCGACCGTACGGAGACCTCGACGTCTACTCCGGCAGTCCCAAGCAGCGTCCGTGCTGAGACGTTTCTACGGGGAAGAGGCGCCGCTTGGCTGCAGCGGTGGTTGCTTGATGCGGAAACGCGGCGTTAAACTGCGGTGGTGCTCGGGAAACAACTTTGTGTCTGGGGAGGAACACTACCTATTCGACATCGCCAGCGACCCCTGTGAGCTGAGGAACATCGCCCATGAAAGGCCCGACGTAAGTACCACTGTGCAACAAAAGTGCAAAGCTCGAGTGAAGTACCGTACACAGCTGAAAAATTTTACAAAAAGGAAGTAGGGCTTACTCTGTTCCTGACGCGTTGCCTTTTTTGTCTGCTATAGAAGTTTTTTCTCAAGTAAGTTAGGGATTGTCACTAATATAAACAAAATTTTGGTTGCCTCAATTCCTATTCATATTTGTGCTTCTGAAGGCAAGGGATTAACTCAGGAGCGCAGAGCTATTTGGAAAAACCTTTTGCATTTGTTGAACATGGGAGCACCTCTTCCAGCACGTCGGTTATTGTAGTGAAAAGAATGTTCACTAGCGGAGTGTTGGAAAAAAGCGGCACCTTGGGACGATGAAAGAGGAGACACTTATGTGGTTGTCACGGTGCTATAAGACCTTGTCTCCGCAAAATAGGGCACGTTTTCCTTTTCATAGAACGAGCCTTATCTCTTGGTTCACTTTTCAAGCCCCGCATCAAAGTTCACACCAGATGTGCGTTACTTCATTCTAAAAGACCAAGTCTTAAGCATTACGGGAAACAGCCGTTGTAGAATATCCGAGGGGCTACGGTGGATCCCAAGATGAAACTAGATCAACATAATAACCTCAATATTTCTTGAGCACGTTTTTTGCTATTCGCCTCAAAATTCAGATTATGCCGTTGATCCGGTCACAGGCCGAGAGCAATTTATGCTACGTCTTTTCTATAAATGCGGGATAAGTTATCACGCAGAAGTTGCACATCAAACTCCGCTATTAGTTCGAAAACTGGCGCCTCTCCTGTTCGTTTCGGGATCCCTTATCTTTGTACTCCACGTCTCCTAAACCCATCACGCCACGAGCCCAGCATATATAATCTAACAGATTTTACAAGGAGAAAAACGTCGTGCTCTATGGTCTGGAATAAATATTTACAGTATTGTTTGTACTTTTCCGCTAGCTTTTTTATGCTGTAAAAAACCTAAACCATTCCTCGCCAGAATTTTCTTCGCTAGAAACCAGCTTTTTCTTTCGAGGTCAGAATGCATCAACGTCACTTTTTCCTTTTGTTGTGTAGCAGCTACGTGTATTCGCGGTTTTTAGCCCCTGAATTTAGTAGCGGTGAGGAGGAGGAAGAATAAACTTTATTTTATATTAGTTTTTGCCAGTAGTGGCAATGGGGGTGTCTTCTCAGTCCAGAAGTCTCTGGGTGGTCGCTGCCAGACGGGCCCTTTCAACCAGCCGAAGCTCATCACCGCAGTCCGGGCTGGCTAGCATGCCTTCCCACTGCTCATGGTTGGGGGAGGGAATAGGGGGGAGGGATGGTGTGTGGGAGCAAGCCCAAATCATATGACAGAGTATGCAGGGTTGGGGACAGTACTTGCAGGTGGCGGAATAGGAGGTGGGGTGGATGGCGTGGAGGAGGGTGCCGTGGCGGGTAGGTGCTAGTTTGGAGGCGGCGGTACGTGGTGGCTTCTTTCTTAGTCAACTTGTCGTGATGCGCGCGGGCGCCAGCATGAGCCGCCTTCATTCCCCTCCAGAGACTCATGTCGCGGGGTCCAGAGAATGTAGGAGTACGGAGGGTTGGGTATGGACTGTAGGATGCGGAGGGCTAAGGGAGATATATGACCAGCGGCGTAATGGCGACAGGCAGCTTGCGAATATGTGACTATGGTGATAATGTCTTGAGATGTAGTGGCTTTGAGGGCTATTGCGATTTCTTCTGCAGTTGTGGAGTCGTTGCCAATTACTGTTGCGGAAGTCAATTCAATTCCTCGGTGATCTACTGTTGTAATTGCGAAGGCTGGTTTATCGGCATATTTGGCGGCGTCAACGTAGCGGGTGCCTCGTGGCTTGACTTGAAGCATCTTGCGAAGCATTCGAATCCGGGCTTGTCGGCGACCCTGGTTATGAAGGGGGTGCATATTCTTGGGTATTGGGGCGATGGAGGTGCAATCGCGTAGTTCCAGAGGGATGCGTTGGCGGGGGTGATGGGTGGCAGGTAGTTGGTAGTCGAGGCGATGGAGGAGGTGACAGCCAGTGTGTGAGAGCTTGAGCCGTTCGATCTGGTTTACATGATGTGCCTCTCGAAGTTCGTCCCATCTGTAGTAATTTAGCAGTATAAGTTGTCGGCTGTAGCCCTAGTGCTAATTTATAGGCTTGCCGGATGATTATGTCAAGTTTTTGTATTTCACTATTTTTGAGAGCCGAATATGGAGTTCCGTATGTGATGCGGCTAATTAGGAGGGCTTGAATTAGGCGCATGAGGTCATTTTCTTTCAGTCCTTGTCGACGTTTAGCAATGCGTTTGATGAGGTGCGTGATTTGCAATAGCGTTCCTTGTAATTTATGAATAGTAGAAATGCCTGCGCCGTTTGATGGGATAGTAAGTTCCCGAACACGAATTGTAGGGGTGGTTAGGATGGGAGCGCCGTGTAGGCTTAATTGTGGGTCTGAAAGAGGTTGTCGTTCACGGCCTTGAGTGCGTTTTTGGAGGACGAGAAGGGCAGATTTTTTTGGTGCACAATTGAGGCCGCGGGCTGTAAGGTAGTTGTCGGTGGTGTTAATGGCTTCTTGGAGGGCGTTTTGCTGTTCCCTAATCGAACCCCCTGTTGTCCAAATAGTCACATCGTCTGCATAAAGTGCGTGTTGTATGTTTGGAATTTGTTGTAGAAGTGGCGGAAGTTGAAGCAGGGCAAGAATAAAGAGGAGTGGGAAAATGACTGACCCCTGGGGTGTACCACGCGGTCGGGCACGAAAGGAGACGGATCGGATGGGGCCGAGGTTGAGGTTAGCTGTGCGATCGCTAAGAAAGTTTTGTATGTAATTGTATGTACGTGTGCCGCAGTTAGTTAATTGGAGTTATAGCCTGATGTGATACATTGTCAAAGGCTCCTTTAATGTGCAGAGAGGATTGCGCGTTTGGTTTGTCAGCTCAGCGGTGTAAGGACTTCGTCTTTTAGCTGTAACAGGACGCCTTGCGAGGATAGGTGTGCGCGGAAGCCAAACATCGTATGAGGTAGTAAGCTGTTTTCTTCGAGGTACGCTGTGAGCCGTATATTAACTAGGTGTTCACACAACTTGCCTACACAAGATGTTAAAGATATGGGACGAAGATTTTCTAGGGTGACTGGCTTCCCGGGCTTCGGAATGAGCGTGATTTCGGCATGTTTCCATTGAGGGGGCAGATTGTTGGTTCTCCATCAATGATTAAAATAAGCAAGCAGTGCGGCTGTGAATTCGGGTTGAGGTTGCGGAGTAGTTTGTCGTGTATTCGGTCTTTGCCTGGTGTGGTGTGTACGAGTGAGGTTGCTGATGGCGAAGGTGAGTTCAATGAGAGTGAAGGGGGCGTCAAGGTCGAAGGGAGTTCAATGAAGGGAGTTCATCGAAGGGAGTTCAATGAGAGTGAAGGGGGCGTCAAGGTCGGGATTTCTTTTTCTTGGTAATTGCGAGGTGGAATGTTTGGTGGTTGTGTTGTGTGGTCTGCGTATTGTGTGAGGAGTGCGCGTGGAGCTGAGTTTCATTGAGGTGGTGGTTGTGGATCAGGTGACGGATGGTATGGCCGGTGTCTGCTTTGCTGGGCTTAGTACCCAGCATGGGGTGGAGGATGTTCCATGTGGACTTAATGCTGAGAGTTCTTTGAAGGCGGTTGCAAAATTGTGTCGTTTTGTTTGTGTAAGTTGCGAGCATCGTCGGCTGCCTGTTGTGTGATGTGGGTGATGCGAGTTTTTAGTTTTTTTGTTGTGTTTTTGTTTTTTCCAGCGGTGGATAAGCCCTTGGCGGGCATCCCACAGATGGAGGAGATGCATGTCTACCGAAGGGTGCGGGTTATAGCTAGGGTGCGGGTGTGGGTTTCGACAGTTTTGTGAGCATATTTCAATGTCTTCAATTGTGGTGGGGAGAGGGGAGTCACGAAAGGGTTTCCAGTCTGTGAGTTTAGCATGGCCGATTTTTTGAGGAATGCGGTTGTGATTAATGGTGACTTCAATGATATAATGATCACTGCCTAAGGTTTCGTCGAGGCGTGTCCAAGTGGCTCGAGGTATGTTTTGAGTGTATGTGAGGTCGGTGGTGGAATCTCGTGCCATGCAGTTGCCTATGCAGGTGGGGTATGAGGGGTCGGTCCAGAGCGTGAGGTGAGCTTGTTGGGCAGCGTCGTGCATTTGCGCTACTTTTTTACCTGTTTTGGGATAACCCCATGCAGTATGAGAGGCGTTAAAGTCACCGAGAAGGACTAGGTGGTGATTTTTCGTCGTAGCTTTAACTTTCTAAAGGATGGAATATATAGAAAATAGGGAGTGCTGCGGCGGACTGTAGATATTAAAAATAAAGAGACTGGTGAGCGTTTACTTAGGCGGGACGAGTTCAATGAAGGTATATTGCCAATCAATGGGAAGGGTGTGTGCTTGTGCAGTGTGTGATTTATGAACGAGTATGGCGGTGCGAGGCTGATGGGAATGTGTGTACGTGATGTAATTACGAAATGATACGTGAGGTGTTTCCGTTTCTTGTAAAGCAATCACATCGGGAGAGTGAAGTTGGCTTAGATGGATCAGGGAAGGCTGCTTGTTTTTATACGTACGACAATTCCACTGCCAGATAGTCAGTCCTGAGGGAGATGGGTGGGGCGCTGGAGGCCTGGTAGACATGTTCGATGAGGGGCTCAGGCTGGCCAGATGGTGGGGTGAGCTCAGAAGTAGTCACTTTGGCTTTTTTATGAGGAGCCGGCATGGTTTTCTCCAAGTGTACTATGCGTGCGGCCTGTTCCTGGGTGGCTGGTGTTAGTTCAGCAATGATGTGCTCGAGGTTGGTTAGGCGGGCAGCCAAGGGTTCAAGGAGGCAAGCGACGGTTTCGGTAACGGTTGTCACGATGGTGAATTGAATTGTGGCCATAAAGGACGCTTGTGTTTGAGTCAGTTTTTCTTCGAGGTGGCGGTATTTTTTGTCGCAGTCGGTATGGGAAGGCGTTGGCGCTGACGGTAAAGGGTCTGGTTCCGGGAGGGCGGTTGGCTGTAGGGGGGGGGGGGGGGGTAAGAGAGGTGGGAAAGGTTTGGCGTGGACGGTAGCGGATTTGGGGGCGGGAGGTTGGTAGATAGTGTGGAGGAGGGGTGAGGCGGTTGAATAAAGGGCGTGGGAGGGCGTGCATTTTGTTCTAACAGTTCGTGGACGGGTTTTTCAAGGGACAGGTTGCGTTCTTTTCAGTCTGCGTTTTCCTTGGGGAGCGAGTTCTGCGGAGGATGGAGAGTTGGTGGGTAGGGGTGGAAAGAGGTGGGAAAGGGGGGAAAGAGGGAAAGATCAATGGGTGTTTTTGCGCGAAAGCGGTCATGAGCAGTGGGAAATTGTTTGGCAACGCTGGCCCAGTTCACCCTGGAATTGAATGCTGCAGTGGCGGTGTTGGCCCGTGACGTTTGCATGGTCGTGGGTGGCGGGGGAGGCGATCGGTACGTCTGGTTGGTGCGAGCGTGAACCGGTGGTGGTGGCGGGAGGCGTCGGTGACGGCAGTCCTTGATGGCCATAGGAAGGGGGAGCCCACACAGTTGACATTGCGGGTTGCAGATGTGGTTGACAGAGGGATATTTAACATGGCAAGTGGAACAGATGCGCGTGTCGGGGTTTCGGCATACGTCGCGGCGATGACCCAGGTCGCCGCAAAGCGTGCATAGCTGGACAGTGTGACGGAAAGGGCGGCAGCGGGAGAAACTATCGTACGCGCGTATGTAGAAGAGCACTCGTTCTCCGCCAAAGGTAATGACAGCCGACGTGGTGGAGCCTAGCAGTCGTGCATGTACGATTGGTGCATCGTCCGAGGCGAGAACATTGGGCAGGTCGGCGTTGGTTGTTGTCGGTTGCAAGCCATATATGACACCCCGAGTGGTGCCGGGTGGAGGTTTAAAGCATGGCTGGAGGTCGTAAGTAATGTGGTTGAGTTGGATTTGAGTGGTGGCGCTCAACGCGAGGGCGCATGCCTCGTCGGCTGTGCTGCCGATCATAAGGTTTTGCCGGGTCTGCACTTGTACGATCACAAATTGCTGGAAAGTGGTGGGTTCAATGCCGCTAGCACTGCATCACTTTGTCCTAATACATTCAGTAGATTTGCGACATAGTTTTTTATCTAAAGTGGTTGTGTAACAGTTTTCAAGACATATCTAAAACCAGGTTGTGAATATAAGAAGAGCTTGTTAGTTTCTTGATGTGTCATAATTGTTTGAAGAAATACATGTTTTAATATCATGCATACGTGCTTGTTAACGATAGCGGACGGCAATTTTCAAATTTACGTTTGGAACAAGATTTGGGTTTTGGAACGATCTTTTCTTTGCTTCCGTCATCAGGAACGGCATGTGTACGGATGATTTAATGCTTCTTTTATGCAGATATCTCCTCACCCATCCAGCGTATTTGGTATTAAGAAGGTTTTTAAATTTTGTCCCGGCAAGAAACTTTTTGCGGTCACGCGTGCACGGTAGGCACAGAAGTTAACTGCCGGACGGCCGCAGTGAGGCCCGTGCTCACGTGTGCGCGCTCGGTAATTTTTTGGCATTTTAAAGTGTGGACACAAAAAAATTACAATTTGCTAAACACGCTTCGCTGTTAAAAAAATGACATACGTTAGCAGTTGATGCGTGCGCAGGCAGGCAAACTCTCAAAAGAAAATGTTGCGCTCAGGTGAAAGCTACCTTATTTGAAGAAATCCGTTTTCTTCTCGCGCGTGCAGCACGCACGACCGATTAGGGATGTCCCTACACATTCCACCTAGGCAATATCTCATCTGGTACGTCATTACCCCGAGTTTTAAAAGTGCTGAATTTGTTCGTGTGCACTAAAGCTTCAATGCTCGACACGATCTCGTCCTTTTTCAGGGTTCGGTGAACCCTGAGACCCACAGTTAGGCCTACATTGTTGTTGAGCTCTGGCATAGGGGTAATTGAAAAGTGTCAGGCAAAGATCCTCCAGAGGACCTCTCCTCGCAAATGCAGTTGAAGAAGATATTCGCTTTATCGGTTATTTGGTCTAACTACGTGATGATTTCGTTAAACAATATGAGCTGATAAGCATCGCTCCATTGAGCAGACGATTAGCACCAGTGAATTTCGGCTCCGAATACATGGATGATGGTAGTGTGTCGCAACAGATTCTAGACTTTTCAGTGGAACTTCTATCGTTAAAATTAGCGATCAGGCAATCTAATTCATCTGATGCTTCGCCCTTGTTCGGCCATTTGATCTTCATTTTCTAATGTACGATTTCCCTCGTCACCTGCTCTGAATCGACACGTTTTAAAAGAACGCAACGATCTTCACAACAGCACGCCACATCTTTAAAGCATGACCACCGTTAGGTTATGTGGTTCATTTTTCGAAGCGAGGACAGCTTTGTCATCGCTGAAAAACTGTGTTAATTCGGGCTTGTTGGTACATACTTAGTTTGATAACAGCGCTAAGACAGGACTCGTGTCTTAGCGCTGTTTCGTGTCTCGTGTCGCCTTCTCTGTGTCCTGTCTTAGCGCGGTTATCAAACTAAGTTTGTCATCGCCTTGCGCATGTCCTCTGAAAAAAGAAAAGGCTGCACTGCATTTATTTGTTTTTAAGATAGTGGCATATGGCATAAAAGATTAATAAACTTGTGGGTTAGAAATACCACCTTCAAAGCTGATGAAGCAACCTCCCGTGGAGGTACTCAGAAACATCAGGTGAAGCGCCGGCGAAAAAGAATGTACATTACGTGCACCACAACATACTGCAGTCAAATTGCGTAACTACGAACCCAAAATTCCGGAATTTCTCACAAAGGTACGATTTTTTAAGAACCCCTGCCAGATTCCCTATTTT
This sequence comes from Haemaphysalis longicornis, assembly GCA_013339765.2. NCBI lineage: Eukaryota > Metazoa > Arthropoda > Arachnida > Ixodida > Ixodidae > Haemaphysalis > Haemaphysalis longicornis. The sequence continues at coordinate 10,408,360 of CM023451.1, forward strand.
CAGCGTAAAAATATTTCGGAACTATGAATTTTAATATCCCGCGTATTTCAGAACAACGGACGTAATTTATGTTCCATATTATAATTGAGGAACGTCAATACCACGAATTCGGCTAAAAGTAACAGCGTTGAAACTCTCGCGCGATACGGAAATGCCATTTGTCTGTGTATACCTGGAGTGCAGTAGCTATCATGATCGCCACGTCGAGCGCCAATAGCTAGTGCTATCACAGAGCTGTGGTTAAATGTGCCTGGCAGGCCTAGCCGCTTTTGCCTCTTTTCTCTCTCGTTGCGTTCGGTGCCGTTGGCCGGTCGGTCGTTGTTCACGCTAATCACGCGTGCGGGCAGGTATTTCTTTGTTGTGGATGATTTTGCGGTGATGTGCGTGCGGGATCCAAATACGAATGCAGCTACTCGCAAAGCAAAGAACAAGCGAGAGCAGCCATCATTTCAGGGACGATGACCACGCGAATGAAGACGGCTGTGGCTCACCGAACCCTGAAAAAAAACGAGATCGTGTCGAACACTGACGCTTTAGTGCACACGAACAAATTCAGCACTTTTATAGCTCGGTGTAAGGACGTACCCGATGAGGTATTGCGCAAGGTGGTGGTGGTGGTTTAACTGGTTTATTGAGTGGAGAGGTTGGAAGCGGATCTGCTCCCGGCTACTCCATTTCACCAATACAGGGTCGTAGACCCGGCTATACTATTCCACTGTGCACCAAATGTGTAGGGGCATTCTTAATCGGTCGTGCGTGCTGCACGCGTTAGAAGAAAACAACTAATTTATTCAAATAAGGTAGCTTTGACCTGAGCGCAACATCTTCATTGGAGAGTTTGCCTGCCTGTCCACGCGTCAACTGCTAACGCATGCCATTTTTTACCGGCGAAGCTGGATAGCAAATCGTAATTTTTGGTGCCCGCAGTTTAAAATGCTAAGAAATTGCCGAGCGCACCCACGTGAGCACGAGCCTCAGGGCGGCCGTCAGGCAGTTAAGAAAACCAATAAAAAATTCCGAGCGCTCGTGCGTACATGCCTCGCGACCACCCTACAGCGTTTCCTGCGCACGTTTGTCAAGCCAAGCGTACCGACTTAAAAAGATTGGCAAAGATTGCAGCGACCTCCCTGCAATGAAAAATAAACAAGAAAATGCCAATCGCTCCTGTGTGTGGGCCGCGCGGCGGGCGCCCAGTCTCCCCAGCGCACGTTTGTCAAGCCAAGCATACCCACTTAGGGAAATTGGTCAAGATTGCGGCGACCGCCCAGCAGTAAAAAAAAAGAAAATGTCGAGCGCCGGTATGTGCCTACTTTGCGGCGACCACCCAGCGTCTCCGGTGCACGTTTGTTTAGCCGAGTATACCCCCTTGAGAAGGTGGGCCGAGATTGGCCAAACATAAAACTCCAGTGTTCACCGTACACATCAAAACACTTGCTCGGAACGAGAAGGTCCCGTCATAGCGTGCGCCCCTCCAAGATGTTGTCCAATGATTATCACTTCCAAAAAAATGAAAGAAGCTCACACAATTCGATTACACTGAGAACGAAACTTCAGAAATTTGTAATCACGATCCTTTCAAGGCGCATTTCAGGCAGTAGCAACCGACATTTTTAACCTTTGTAGCTGAGTATATCTCAAGTTTTGGAGCTCGAGAAGGAATGAAGGCAAGAAACACGTGCGGGGGCAAACGCTATATTATATCTAAAAATTTCACGAAAACGTTCACATAGTATACCCCACCATTTGGCCAAAAATACAAGACATGTACAACGCAGCAGAAACAGTTCACACAACCAAGATATACCGGTACTATGGTCTTCCTTATTGATTGCTTACAGCCTAGGAACGGCATGTACGAAACCTGGCAATTAAGTATGATTTTGAAAGACTTCTGTTTCAGAATCAATAAGCCGAGTTTGGACTGCCCAATGTGTGTACTTGCTTTTAGGATGGCAATGTATATATATTGCACGTTGTTTTGTCCAGATGATTCGGTTTATAGGTTGCTTGGTATTTTTTAAGATGCACTTCTTCATGCTGCGTCCACCGGCTCCGCGCACGTGGGCTGGCCGCTTGTACCACGTGGGGGATTTTTGTTTTGGCAACGGGGGGAGATGGGCGCGCGCTTGGCCGCACACTACCCACTGGCCTGCGTGAGAAGGGCTAATCACCTGCTTAAAGGAGTACTGACGTATGAACAAGTACAACGACAACACAACTGTGAATAAAATCTTTCGCTTTGTAGTTGTGTGTGTGTGTGATCTCTCTTTCGCGAACATTACCGAACCGCGCAAATTCAACTCGGGCATTCGCACTTTCACATTCTTCCCCTCGGGGAAATGCGGGGAATTTTGTTCTGTAATTGACTTCATTGCGGACGACGTATCTTCCATCGAACCAAATTCCAAGAAGAAAGAACTTCATGTAGCGGTGGGCCCAATGAAGCATACTGATTTGTAATGTAAATGATCTGAGACTGGTATTGCAATCCAACAGGCAGAAGGAACCTTCAGGGCCTTTGCAGAAGTTTAGTATGGTCTCCGTGCATATACACACGACAATGCCTTTAAGACCGATTAGCAGGTTTAGTTTGAACACAAAATGTCCACATACATTATTGTCTGTCCGGCTTGTATATTGCTCTAAACGAATATACTAGCTTCGAGCCTGCTATCTCTCTCTGGCAATTTATACGCACCGTCTGCGTTGTTTTGCACATAAATGTTCCGTTTGGTCAAACATGCAGTTGGAGGAGGGATCAAGAATTCTGCGAAATGTGAAATTTCTCCTCCCTCTTGTGAGTAAAGTTTACTCACGGCTCGACGCCCGTTGCTGTTCAGTCACAAAGTGTTAATTATCGTCATTGTCATCGCCATCATCATCATAAGCTTTTTTGTCTCCCCTACCGGACGAAGGAATTTGCCAAACATCTCCAGACACATCTATCGGGTGTTAGCTGAGTCCACCCTCTCCCAAAAAGCTTAGGTAGGTCATTCCTCATGGAGTCTTCGGTCAACCTTTATTGGGTGCCCTTTTCATTGGTAGCCACTCCGTCAACCCTAATGACCCAGCTGTTGTCCCTCATGCAGATGACGTGACCCGCCCATGCTCGTTTTCTTTGCTTAATTATAGCTAGAATGTCGGCCACACCAGTTTCTTTCCTAATCTACGCAGCTGTTTTGCCATCCCTAAGCGTGAGCTCCAGCATTCTTCTTTCCATTGCTCGTTGGGATGATGCAAGTTTCCTTTGAAATCGTTTGGAGAGACCCAAACTTTCCCACTCGTTCGCTATCACTAGAAGAACACATTGGTTATATGCCGGCATTTATAGTCATAGAGGAAGCTTCTCACTCCCCTCTCGCACCGTGCTACCATGATATGCGTCCTAACCTTCCCAGCGGTCAAATTGGCTTCGCTGAGCACACTATTCAGGATATCAGAATTCTTACCTAAAGAGCCCCACCCGATGCTTATTTTCCGTGTAAATTTTTGATGATTGGGATCACCACTTATGAATTGCCCTGGGTAAGCGCAATCGCTTACTGATTCCAAGATTTGTTTACGTACCTTGAAATCACGTTCACTGGCATGCTTGTTAAACAGTACCTTTGACTTTTTTGGTGTTTATTTTTAATGCTGCCGCCAAACTGTTATCTAGCTGCCCCGAAGTGTTACCTCGAAATTGTTTAATCTGAGTTGTAACTTGCGTTATATTTGCTTTCCGGCATTGTCAAGTTGCACGTTTTGAAATGTGAGGTGACAGGTCTAGATGTTTAAATATTTGCCCTCGTACTTTGCCCAGATATTACTGAAATCAAATAACCAAACTGATCTTATTTCTTGTTCCAGCTTCTTTCCTTCCTACTCAGCAAGCTGAACAAATACAACGAGACTGTTGTGCCTTCAGTAAATCATACGATGGATCCCAGAGGTTTCCCAGAAAACAACGGTGGTCTCTGGGCACCGTGGTTGGTATAGCCTCTTCGGCTAATGACTAAGGGCTTAAAGCATCTTCGATGTGCTCTGAGATGTTTATTAGAATATTCAAAAACAGCAGGATGCAGACCATGCGTTGTTGCGATTTTTGGTCGGCGAGTTGACTGTTCATGAATAAAACTAAACACCTGAAAATTACTCACAAAGGTCTTGCCCCCCAAAGGGCTGGTGCCCCTGCCATCTAGCACCAAATTTGCTCGTTTTATTAAACGTTTATTTCTTTCTCTCTCGAAAGCCGTCCTAATTAATAAATACCCACTGCGTTCACCGCCGCTCGGGGGAAGAGAGGAAAACAATACAAAAAGTATTTAGTTCAACATGACCGTGATGAAAAGTAACCAAACTACCCGTCGGGTATACGTTCAACCAGGCACATGACACCACAACCCTCTCCCTCAACTCTTCGTACATGTACGATGTCACGTGAATTTTAATAAAAGTCGGAGTACTTAAGTCACTTACATCAAATATTTATTTTCAGGGAGTCTGAATATCGACACGACGAGTATCCGAAATGATGATTGTGAGAGGTTTCCAATCGGGCTGTTTTCTTGACACGCGCTTAGAGCTGCAGAAACACCACCACCATTGCATCGCAACCACGCTCACAGACGGGGCTTCGAGGTACTCTGCAAATTTCAGGTCTTGCTGAATAGCTGCTTGGCATAGTGTACCTCAAAGCTTGTCATCCTGTGCAGGAAGTCGCCAGGTACGGCATTCCACCCACGTCAAGCCTTCACGCATCTCGGAAGCGATCTTATGGTTCTAGCTCTACCGCTGTGGATCTCCGCCTGACAGCGGCTACCGCGTCGGCCGCCGTGTTCTCCGAGGCAAAACTCCGGACTTAGCTTTCTACACAGGCCCAGGCTGCCCAACATGGTCACACACGCATGAGTTCCTTGGTAGTGACCATGCCATCTTGGAAATCACGTAATCATCCACTCGTCTACGCCCGGCGAGCGCATAAGCCTACAAAATTGACAGATTGGCATGCAGTCCGACTGGCCTCTTTTCCCCCTTTAGACCCCGCGGGCCGGAATGTTGACTTCAACAGATACAGGATCCTTTGTCAGCGGTACACTAAGCGCGTCGACCCGAACACGGAGGCGCCCTACATCGACACCCACCTCCTGCACCAATGGGATGCCCGTTGTTCTCTGCTTAGGCGTTGGCGCTGCAAGAACACAATAGGAAACTGCGCCTCCGTATAACTATCCTACCCAGGAGGCCCGGACGTATGCTGATGAACTCGTTCGCTCCAACTGCATGGTGGAATCTCTGTGATGAACTGAACACAAGAATGGACACTAAACGTGCTTGGTGCCTCCTCCGTGTCCTTATTAACCCCTCCTGCCCTTCTCAACCCATCTCTCGTATCCTGCTCAACACTGGGGCTTCTCCTACAGAACTCGCTAATGATCTGCTACTCCTCCACTTCTCTGCCAGTTCAGATAACCCACCGCCCGATTTTACCAATTCCCACATTTTCACCATTCTCCTCTGGATATTTCCTTTACGTTGACCGAACTACGCAATGCTCTGGACCGTCTACGACGAGATACCGCACCGGGTGAGGATGGTATGCAATATAAGCTCCTCAGAAACTTCCCAGACGTGCGTATTCAAGATCTTCTCCGCCTTTTCAATAGCATATGAGAAACTGGCCGAATTCCAGAAACTCAAAAACATTCCAAAATTGTTCTCCTTCCTAAACCTGGTAAGCCCCATACGCCTACCAACTTACGGCCCATTTCGCTTACCTCGTGTGTCGGAACGCTACTCGAGCGTACAGCTCTCACTCGTCTTGATTGGCATCTCACACATTACGCTCCCTTGCCTGCCACCCATACTGGCTTCCGAGGCCACCTCTACACCCAAGACACCCTACTCCGCCTCAAAGAGGATGTGTGCGAAATTTCTAGCTCAGCCCAACTGCGGGCTATTCTAGCCTAGACATAGAAAAGGCCTTCGATCGCGTTGCTCATGCCGCCATCCTCGACACATGGGCATCAACTGGGTGCGGCCGCTGCATGTGCAATTACATTCGAGATTTCCTCTCGAACCGCACTGCCGCTTATTCGACTCCCGGTTCACAGGCTACCTCTTTTTATCTCACATCAGGGACCCCTCAGGGCTATATACTCTACCCCACTCTTTTTAACCTTGCCCTGTCATCACTGCCCCCCCCTCCCCCGACTAGCCAGCATCCCCGGCCTCAACCATCCCATCTACGCGGATGACGTTACCCTTTTGGTGAACTCCGGTAGTCCGGCACGTATCGAGGAAACCTTACAATTGGCCAGCGACACATTCTCGACCATTCATCTTGCATCGGGCTTAACATATCAGCATCTAAATCTGGCCTTTTAGTGGTGTCTAACCGACGAGGCCCTGACCCGTATCCCTCTTTAATTCAGCTGTCGATTGGCGCAGTCTCCATACCACAAGTGGATTCACTAAAAATTTTGGGCCTCACTCTCACACGCAATGGATCTGCTGTTCCTCAACTGCAAATACTCTACTCCCATATCTCTCAGGTCTCTCATCTCCTTAAGCGCGTTTCTAACCGCACACAAGTCCTCAAAGATCCTCACCTTCTCCGCATTGTGGCCTCTTTCGCGACATCTCGCGTTCTGTACACTGTGCCCTACCTCCGCCTCTCACTTGCCCAGACAACCGCCTTGAAGGAGCCCTCCGTGCCCTGTACCGTTTGGCACTGGGGATACCTGATTATGCCGCCACACAAGGCGTCTTAATTCTAGGCATTCATAATACCATCGAGGAACGGATCGCATCTCACCTCCAGGACCAGCTTGAGCGCTTAAAGCCCTCGGCTTCAGGTCGGACGATTCGCACCCTCTTAAACTACCCAACGGACAGTCTTCCTCCAATCCCTCCCGATCCTCCTCCCTGGTCTTTCTTCCCAAACCTAGTAACTGAGCGTATTCCTCGCCGCATGCACCCTGCTCACAACTTGGTCCGCAGGCAACAACGTACAAAGCATTGAACACGCGCATTAACTGGCTTAAACAGAATGGTTCGCCAATCCACTTCACGGACGCCAGTTTTGACTCCCCTTCTAGAGATGGTGATATCGCCCTCCATAGACCCGATCCGTAGACACCATTGTACATTAAAAAAAGCACCAACTTTTACAACCCTCGAAGAATTCTTCATAGCCGCCGCCGTCGAATACGCTGTGAAAGTCGAGCCCCCTACCACCCCAATTTTCGTGTGTAGTGACTCGCAGGAGGCGCTACGAAATATTTCTTGATACACCACACACCCTCATACTTCTGACACCCTCAACTGCGCCCTTCGTGACCATCCACCCCACAAGATAATGCTGGTATGGGTCCCCGGTCACGCCAACTTGGACGGCAATGCTCGAGCACACGAGCTTAACCGAGTACTCTCCCCGGGTGCGCCCATGTTGTGGCCCCATTTGTACCACCCTGCCCTCGCACTCGAAAGATTTCACAACATCAGGACGCCGATAACATCTCTGCACGCTACTCGCAAGCAGTAGCACGCCCCACCCCCTGGTCCCCCACCTCACCCTCGCCCGTGAAGCCGCATCTGTGGTCCGGAAAGCACAAAGCTCCTCTCTTATCACTCCATCCCGTATCCACTACATGCATGGCATCCTCTCGCGTCCCACTTGCCCTACACCCAACTGCCCTTCCTACCCATCAGTACGACACCTTTACTGGGAGTGCCATCCGCCAGACCTACCACCGCACCTGCGTTCCCGCATCGCTTCCTGGGAGGACTGGTTGAACCCGGGTCCTGGCGTAGATGTCAAGTCGACGCAATAACGTTTGGCGGCACATTGCCTATGTGTTAGTGGGGACCTCTGGGAGTTCTACGGACCAGCCGTGTCCTAATGAAGAGACTGTGCAACGACGGCCAAGACTAGGGCTGTTTAAAGAATAAAGTTTTCTCTCTCTCTCTCCCTCGAAGAAAAGCAGCAACAAAGACGGGGCAATGTAAAGGACATAGCACCTGTTATTTGTTTTTCCCCTTGTTTTGTCCTGTATTCAGCGAGGTTTTAGAGCGACAGCTTTCTTAGTGGAGCAATGGCCTTCTGTCTAAAAAGGAATGCATTTCCCCATAGACTGGCAGGTTGACCGGATGTATCTGATACGATCTCCGGAGACCCGGCGCGCGTGTAAAACCTGTCTCCCATTGTGCTTAAAACGGTTACTTGAAAATCGCGAACAAGAAACGGTTCTAAATAAGACATTGCTCGCATCCCCATAAAAGAGCGAGTGCAATACTATACCTTTCTCTCATAAACCAGGTATCGGTAGACATTAAGACTTTCGTAAATGCCTTTACTTAGTGCGCGAAAAATTATCTAATGAGTTCAGTTTTCGTTTGCGATTTGGCATCTCCTGCTTTAACAACCATTAAGACCTACGTTCAGTGAAAGTTGGACACACTGTTAGCGTTCGTTCTTCTCTCAACGTTCTTTCGGCTGAGATGGCCAAGCTTTCTTCGATTTTGTGTAGAAAATATTGTGGAAGCTATTACAGCTTTTCGCTCGATTGTGGCGAACGGTCTTGAACTTCGTGCTTTTGGGCACCGCTCAGCAGTAAATGCGGCAATAGCAAGCGGTCTGCCAGTCCTAACATCGCAGTGATGAGTTTTGTGACCTTTCTTTTCCTCTGCACCCCTTTCCCTTAATGAGGGCTCCGGCTTTTCAGATAATCCGAAAAAATGCGAAAAAAATCACTCGTGAAATTCTGGACAATTCGGATTCTTCCGATAAAAACCAATATTATAGCGCACAGCCGCCAAAAAAATGTTTTAAGAACGGACCGGTAAGTCATGGGTTCCATTAGACATTCGCACCTTTCTGCGATAAATACGAATGGCTACCGGTCCGGCAAGGAGACACCTATGCCACCCTTCAAGACTTTCAAGTAGAAAACAGATGTGTAAACAAAGGTTATCTACTCTACAAAAAGCTTCTGTTACATGACGGGGTGTGCGATGCTGCTTATCACTATTTTTGAATTTTTGCAGTCGGGTGCCCAGATTCCATGTTTTATGTAAAACGAGAAAGTGACAATTTTCCGCTCTACATCATTGCAGCATGTTCTAGAAAGCGGTAATTTACATCGGTGGCCCGGTACGATATAAACATTAGAAAATGCTCACAGCACCACGGAGACCACACCTGTTTCGAATTTAACGGAGGGCTTTGAATCCGTCTTGTCAGAATTTCCTGCAGATAATGTTTTGGTGCTATTTGCGAGCAAAGCTTCGCAACATTCGAAGGGACGGATCGCTTTTATGATTAAGCTTGAATTCCACCCATGCCTGGCGTCGCTCAAAACTCGGCTGCAGCAAAGTGAAGGGAAGGAAACTGCTAGTCCAATAAGTGCGAGGGAAAGAGGCGAGAATGGAAGGAGTAGAGTAGCAGGAGTGGGAGAGCATGCCACAAAATATAAAAAACAAAAAAAACGCTTCCCCTGGTCGAAATCGAGCCTGGGTCCCTCACGTTAGGAAACCCGCGTCTACGCGTTTGCGATGTCATTGCTTTTTTATTTCCTGCTTAGTACAACAACAAAAAGTAATAAAAGAGAAATGCATACAAAGACTTCAACTTAAAATCACCAACAAATACAGTTTGGAGAGTGCAATTCTCTTCTAAAGCGTCTCATGGTTACAGGGGTGTATAGCATGTGAACCCAGTTGGCCTGCTGTTCCTCGAGTTTGTACACACCTCTGATGTCGACAAGAGTCAGTGAAACAATGTAGCAGGCCGACCATTGGGGTTTGCATGCCTGACATCCATACGGGGCTTCCATAGGCTACGGAACATTGCCATTGGAACACCCTCTTTATTATTGGTAGGCAAGGAACGCATGCCATATGGTGTGCCTGGTAAGTGTTCGCTGGAGAATGTTTCAATAAAATATAGCATCGGAGCAATCTAAGAAAATGTCATTGGCTGCTTTCGGCTTAGTCAAAACGCAAAGCTGATGTTCCAGGGCACAAAACTCTCTCTTTACCGCATCGGCAGTGTCCAGTAGTGCAGATGCAAAAGCAGGTTTAGCGGAAGACTTAATTGGCACCTTTTTAAACAGCTTTAAAACCTTGTTTGCCAAGCCTGCAGCACCTCGGGATCGGTAGATGGACCCGGAAGCGATATTTTGAAGATGTCTTTACGCGCTTTTCGACGTGGCACACTGCTGAGGTAGTCAAGTAAAAACCGGGCTTTTAGAAAATTCTTTAACAACACTACTCCTAGCAAAAACATGCGTAAACCATACCTTCGTACACCACTTGAAGAAACAATAAAATCGGGCTATGTGTCTGGCATTTTTGCTTGAATAGTTGTTCGTAAAACATTCTCTCTTTGGTCTCTCAGGAACAGTAATTTTGTGAAACCGATTGCTGCAGAAATAAGGCGCTAAGCCCAGTTCACGAGACGTCACGGAAAAAACAAATTGGAGCTACTTATGCCCTCCCGTGTTGAGCCCCAGATAAAAATTGCAAATGCTCCATGGAGCCTTTGAATGTTGGTACGTGTGACACAGACCCTGAAGCGAATACCATACCTTAGCAGCGAAGAACACATTTCACATAGTAGCTCGGGTAAATATCGACAACTCGTGTCCACCCCTATTCCTTGTCTTTTCCTGAAAGCCTTTGGGTTCCCCAGCACAATTGTGTTCCGGTGCACAGTTGTGTCCCGGTACTGATCGAGTGGCGCAGCAAGGTATTTAGCAGGCGTTGTGGTCCACTGGACACCTTCAAACGTTTCTTCCTGGTCTTCCCAGTGACCATACCAAAATAAAACGAATTTACCCCAATTTCGTAGGCTACCAGCATACTTGCCGAACATTTTTGATTTTCGCACCACCGTGCTGACGCTTGGTTTGTCCTGCCAGATAAGTGTCCCATCTTCCTCATACACCAGGATTTTCACTTCGCCCGAATCGGACCAGTATATTACGCGTTATCGATATTTAGGATGCTTAGGCTAAATCAATCCGAGTAAATAGCGAAAAGAAGAGGTGCCAGGGGGCAACTTTGCGTGATCGAAGATCGGATCGCAATCCTTTCACTGCGGCTTTTTTGGCGATAATACCTTGGCGCCCTGAGAGTAGCTCGTTTAACCGCCTTCAGTAGAACTGTGCTTGGGTTTACATTTTAGTGGGTTTCAACCATATTTCAGTGGAGATGCAATCAAAAGCTTTTTCCCAGTCTAACTGTAGTATAGCCACTCTTTCTCCAGGCACCCACGCATTCTACAATGCTTCTAGCTACGTATATAATGGTAATTATTGAGTGCCCCATTATTTCGAATTGTTGATGGGGCCTGCTGGGACCGGGGGGTAGCGTGGTCGAAGTGGACCGTGGTTGGTGTTGTGCCGGGGCTGTCATAATGACCAAGGTGAAGGAGAAACAAACAACTTTATACAAGTATTTACATCTCGATCTCTGATAACAGGCAGTGCGTTCCTTGGCGCGGAAGAATAAAATAGGCACGCTGGGTCCGTCCCCTTTCACCCTTTCTTTAAGATGTCCGTAACGCACGAATCCCAGAATCCCTGGCGCTGGGAGTGACGCCCACACACACACGCACGCACCGCCCGCACGCCGCACCACCACACCACACCACACACGCCACCACGCACACGCACAGCACACCACACGCACACAAACGCAACACACCGAGATACATGTTTCTCTCTTGCACAGGTGAGCGTTACGTTGTCTCCGCCGAGGCAAACACCTGAGTTCGAGCCCCTATTGTTTGAAGCCCTGGTAAGTGGTGTGGGTCTTTTCGCTACAGGACGGTTCGGTACAGGGCATTTGGGTACGGTCTTTTCGGTGCACGAAACTTTCGGGACACGGGCGTTTCGGGACGCAGGGCGGTTGGGACACGGGTGTTTCGGTACAAAGGCGAATTCGCAGCCAGCACTTTAAGCGCACGCTATGTTGACGTGGAGGAATGCAAGCAACGCAATTCGTGCCATTTTATTAGGTACGAATTTCTGTTCGCAATCTGCGGTATTTGAAGCCTGCAGATGCTTATGCGGCCTTCTAAAAGAACCTCTGTTTATTTTTTGAGTATTAGCTGGAATGTTTGAACGTTTTGAACCTTTTGTGTAAAACACGCAGAAAAACGAATTCGCTTTGAATTGTAATTTTGCAATAGTTCGAATCTTGTAACACGAAATCGATGGGTACCGCAAGAAGCTTTGAACTAACCGTACGTCCATTTAGAGAAAGTACAATCACATCATTGTCATTATTAGCACGCAACACGGCCCTTTGTCTTTGACTTTCATCGCCACAACGAGCGCCCGTCATGGTTTGTCCAATAGCTCAGACATCGCTAAAGTCAAAGCCTGTAGCGTCCAGCACGCAGACCGCTCACACGGAGCTGTGCGCTACAAAGGAGGTTGAGGACCTGGAAACAGAAGGATGTGTACGCTGGCGCGAGTATCAACTGACTTAGCCGCGCAGCCTCAGTGGCGATGACGCCGACGTATTACACAGCACGCTGGCGTTTCGGCGCTAACCAAATTTGAATTTCATCGAGGAATGACTGCGTCCTCGATGCTTTTTATTCGAAATACCTTCCAAATAACGATATAATTGGTTTTAGTGTCGAATATAGAACAATTTCTTCTATTGAATTTCACGTACAATTGCCGGCACCAGAACATCATTTTCAAATAACCGAAAATTTTAATTAGGCGACATTTAATTATCGAGTACATTGTACCTTGCTTAGGAACGTATTGAAAGGGCGCAGTACGAACGGGCGCAAGAAACAAAGCAGGAGTGTTTGTTATTGCCGATGTAGCCTATTTTTCAGTTCATTATAGGAATAAACCTTGAAAGGGGCTGTAGCTTTATCATAACACAGAAACATGAGGTTGCCTGCTTCCCGTTGTCTTTGGGACGCTAGGAGCAGAGTCATCATCTTGCTTATATTTAAGGTGTGACTTGTGATTCCCAGTGATATCGCCTAAGTTAAAACTCCCCATGATTCTGTAGTCGTCCTTGGAGTCAAACGTCATGTCTATGTCTCGGGGTCTATTCAGCAAAAGAAGAGTCACAGCCATTTTCTGTAACCATTCTCCTCCCGTAGATGTCCATATGTTGATAAAAGACGGGAATTCCCCAACGTTTACCATTTCACTGTGGACCACCTATTTAGGACAAGTAAATGAGCTCGCCGTCATTAAAACGCCGTTTGACAGCACCATATTTTTTCCGGAGATATGTCTACGCTCGATTTAGAGCTACAAGCAGTTTCCCGAATAAATTGGCTTTGCTCGCAAAGCGTATTCTGGTGAACGATCCTGCTGACAGAACGCGAGAAAAAGAAATGCAGACGAGCGAGCAACATACACCGTCGCTGTACAAAACTAACTTCATTGCCACCTATTTGTCAGAAAAATTGAGGATAGTAGATGGTTGGATAAAGCAAGAGCAGGCGCAGCTTTCCGGTATGGCGTTACTGAGCGTAGTTAAATGGATTTGCGCACAGGTAATCCCGAGGGCAAAAGCTTGCCACGTGCGTAAGTTACATTTGATTGATTGATTGATTGTAGGGTTTAACGCGCGGACGCAACGCTGGCGATGAGGCGCGCCGTAGCGGAGGGCTCAGGATTGAGTTTGACCACCCTGGGGGTCTTTAACGTGCGCCGAAATCTCGTGCACATGGGCGTTTTTGCTTTTCGCCTCATCAGAAAAGCGGCCGCGCGGCCTGGAATCGAACCCGCGTCCTCGGGCTCAGCAGCACAACGCCTTAGCCACTGAGCCACCGTGGCGGGTGTTAGAACGTTGTTTTACCTGGTTCTGGGCCACGGAAACGGCCCATTTGGGATGTATGGGCGGTACCTTTCGACAGTTAATTACACAAAAGCTATTCGTAACTTTGTACCCACGTCGACTTTTGGGTCATTGCAATATATCACGTTTTTCTTGCGGGCTAACAGGTTCCTAAACAGTCTTATTTTTGAGCGGGAACGATGAGGACGATGTTTGTCCATGACGATAACGTTTAAAAAAATCTTTGAACTCCTGGTAAGCTGGTAAATCTCCTTGTAAATCTGGTAAATCCTGGTAAATCTGGTAAATCCTGGTAAATCTGGTAAATCCTGGTAAATCCTGGTAAACTCCTGGTAAATCTGGTAATCAGATTTCGGGGGTACATCTTCGTTTGGTGCTTGGATGGCGACTTCCTCTCCATCAGACGCCGCCGTTCGCCTTCCTCACACTACTCCAGGCTCGGTTTGAATTCCCACACTTGAGGAGCAGGGGGCCGCATATGCATTCCAATTCTGGGATTTGTGGGCGACATCAATAACAACAGAGTAATTGTTCGTTGCTTTTCCGCGTTGCACGCCTTGCGCTCTCCCGTCGCCAAAGTAAAGTGAGGGCCATGAAGACTTTATGTGTACTTATTTACAATTTGTAGAAGATGGCAAAAGCAGGAAAGCAGTGGAAGTGACTACCAGGGAACGAATGCCTCTTCGGCTAAGCCGATGGGGCAGCGAACGGTACACAAAAATACAGAAATACTGAAATGTTCGTCGACTCACGGGGAAGGATATTTTATCTACTACCTCGCGTCTCCCACCCAGTTGTCGCCCATGTGATCGTATTCGCTTAGGCGCGTTCTGTGAAAAAAAACCCTACCTTGGCACTCCGAATGCGTATAGGCGTTCCCTAGTCAACACAGCCAAGCGACGCATGGCGCCATCTAGGGGCATGTTTGAAGCGATGTTCACGTGCATGTGGGCCTCAATTTAATCGTGCACAACCACTTGGTCTCGTAGTGTAGTAGTTCGGCTCCTGCGAAACGAACATCCCAACCCTGGTTCAAATACCGTTAGCGCTTTTTTTTCATTTTTTAATGGTTTGTCATGTTTGAATATTAAAATTTTTTATCACGCATATAATTTCGCTTATTTTCGTTGCCCTTTATTCAGTTTCAGCTACTGCTTCTTGTACGTTCTAGCGGGTTTTCCCCTTTTAGGTTTGGTTTGGGCTATTTCTGTTGGATATTTTTCTACACCGTGGTTTTCAGCGATTGCAGGTCCATCTTGGCTGTTATTCATTTCAGTTCGGGTGGTTTTGTATGCTTTAGGTACGTTTATGCTGTGATATAACCCCCATGAGCAAGCTCAGATGACGGCTGGCTGTACTGTCAAGGAAACACATATAAACTCCCGAATGGGTTGCCTTGGGCCTTGGCTAGCCGAAGCTACAGCGTGTAATTAGCGACACGAATGCAACCCGATCCAAGGGCGATGTCCCTGGCAAGCAGGCGCCATGCACGCTCCTTCCACACTCACCGTGCATCGAGAGCAATTCGGGCATAACAGGTGGTTGACCCCGTCCAGCGGGATTCCGTAGCCTCTTCGGTTCAAAATCTTGGTCCAGAATCCGTAA
Organism: Haemaphysalis longicornis; assembly: GCA_013339765.2. Classification (NCBI taxonomy): domain Eukaryota; kingdom Metazoa; phylum Arthropoda; class Arachnida; order Ixodida; family Ixodidae; genus Haemaphysalis; species Haemaphysalis longicornis. Next base: position 10,423,789 of record CM023451.1, read on the forward strand.
TGCACGGGTGTTAAGGAGTTTTCTGTGCATGTACACATCAGTTTGATTTTGATTTTGTTTTGATTTGTTTTTGGACAGATTCTGCGTGGTCTATTTTTTAGAGACGGGCATTTGTGCTCTTATTGTGATTATTTAACGCCTACTCATGAATCCGCATACTTTTCAAGCGATTTATCCTATAAATATTTGTTTAGGAGCATTTCTCGGTCCTATTTCATTTGGTTAGTTTTCCCATAAATGTTCTTTAAAGTGGTCATTCAATTACTCAAAGATATTCGTTTAAATTTTTTTTCTGTATAGCAGTTCTTTTTACAAAAGTACCGAATGTGAGCTTCAGAGATACCTATGAGCGCGATCCTACGTCGCTCATATTCGGGGACGCGATTTTGACGTGCATGATTGCCGCAGAAAATATTTCTTATGCATTAATCGCTCATCCGAGCTTTCAAACATAGAAAACATCTATGTTATAAATGAGAATAGAATGGTTTAACACTGCAGTTAGAAACAATTTATCACTCGAAATAGTAGCGCTAAATTGTTACACTTTCGGTTTTAAGTGCAGAGCACTGTATAGGCTCGCCTTGTCGTCTTAGCTCGCTAACGGTTCACGCGGCTGCCGGAATCAGGCGGCGCAGCGAGATGACGCACCCAAGTAGAGCCGTCTGTACCGGCGTCAAGGAGACACGCTGAAGCTTCGAAAACCACGCGGTTTAAATAGTCATAAGCGTTCGTGAATCGTGAACCGCTGGTGCTTGTCATACATCTCCCATACAACTGCTCATTGTTTAGCGCAAAAAAAACTGCAGGTACATTTCAGCCAAAATACGTGTATAAAACCGGAAGCCCCCATGTTCATTTAGTTAGGAAAGCTCGATGTGGCTGGTTTTTTTTACGATATTACGCGAGTAGTACTAGTAGTACCTTTATTGGTAAGGAGGGCCAAAGGCCGGTTTAGGGAAGAGGAAGGGGGAGTAGGGAAGGGGAATGCAGCGTCTTTTACAGGGACGTGGCAGCTTGCAGGGACCAGAGTCGACCCCAGCTACACTGCCCGTGCTAGGCCACTTTTGATAGCAAACAGCCCTATTTTGTGCAGTAGAGGTTTCTCCATAGTATGATAGTCTTCTGGGGTGCTTGTGGGCGCGTGGAAAGATGTAATGATGTCTGAGCGATGTTGCGAGAAGAAGGAGCAATCCCGAAGGAGATGGTTGAGGTCTGCATAAGTGAGGGTATTGCACAGTGTACATTTGAGAGGCAGATTGGGTGAGAGCCATTTTCGGATTATGTGAGGGGTGTAGGCGGCATTTGCTAGAAGCTTGTTGAGAAATACCTCACCGGCTCGTGGCAGGGTAAAAATACATCGCTACGACCCCTTGTGGGGTCGTAGCGATGTAGCGGTTCCTCTTGTCGCGTTTATGTCGAAGTAACTGCAGGGAAGGAGGTAGCGGTGACGGAGTCGGCGTGCAGGGAACCAGCGGAGGTGTGATACTGCTCTACTGTGTCGCAGAATGGGCGGCCTGGTTACCCGTGCAAGCTGTCTCGTGGCCGGGAACCCAATCAATCCGTACAGATACCCCGTTGCGACGGAGTAGGGCAACATGGGTCAGGATTTGTTGTGTGAGGGGGTTGAGAGAGGGTTGGCGTCTGAGTTCTTGAACTACGCCGAAGGAGTCCGTGAGGATGCGAATATGGGATGGGGGCATCTGCGAGACGTCGAAGCTTATGCGGTTGAGGGTACCGATTACAGCGTGGAGCTCAGCCTCCAACGGCGTGATGTGGACAAGGTTGAGGCTTGCTGTGCCGCTGAGATCTGGGTTCTCCGAGCAGTGCCAAGCCAGACCGACGATGTGGTCCCTCACGCTGGCATCCGTATAGATGTCAATCTCTCCGGGAAAACGGGACCGGTTGAGCTTTTCTAGGCGCTGTTTGCGCAGCATGGAGTGACCGCGCGGGACTGGTTTCGAAGGTGCATTAGGGGCGACATCCGGTAGAGTCCATGGAGCCATTGGGCTTAGAAAGTTGTGCACCTGGATGGGCCGTTGGTTGTCCCAATCTGAGAGCGCCAGTCCTTGCAGGGTAATAGTCCGCTTGAAGTCCGCTTGCATTCGAGTTTCCTTCATTATCAGATAGATGGGGGGAAGTGGAGCAGCTTGTTCCAGTTATGTAATTCGTGTATGCCAAGGTAAGCCGGTTATGGTTCGTAGTGTGGCTATGTGAAGGGTGTGGAGGAATTTGAGATTAGTCTTGCTGAAGTCATATACAGGGGAACCATATGCGAGGGCACCGATGGCCACAGCACGAGCCAAAGCAACGCATGAACTTTGTTGTGCACCGCCGTACTTGTTAGAGAGGCGCTTAATAAGGTGAAGCATCGGTTTCCATCGCTTTTTTAATTTGGTTAGCCAGATCTTTGGACTGTTGTGACTGCCCAGCGGGATGCCAAGCAGCCTTATGTGGCCGCAAGTGGCACGGATAGTGTTATTTGCGATGTGGAGGGCGGTTGGTTCCGTATCAGGCGAGGACTTGGTTCCGTGAACAAGGAGGAGTTCAGTTTTTTCAGGCGCCATCTCAAGCCCGAGTTGAGGCAGATGGTTCTCAAGGCTTGCGACAGCCGCCTGAAGTTCAGTAATCATACTGTCCGTGTTTTGGAAGTCATTACCTGCTGTCCATATCGTAATATCATCCGCGTAGATGGCGAAACGGGTGGATGTGTCTCGCTCGAGTTGACGAGCCTTACGGGTCATCGCCAGATTAAAGAGGACTGGTCCGAGTATAGAACCTTGAGGAACTCCTCTGTCCAGAAAGTAAGTACGGGGCGACCAGCCCGGATGGGAACCGTTAAGTTTTATGGGTCCACTCTGGAGAAAGTGGCGCACCAAGTCTTGAGTGTTTTGGCTGGGATACGATTTGGCTAATTCCTCAAGAACTGCAGTTTGACTGACTCTGTCGAAGGCCTTGGGGATGTCGACGGCTAAAACGTAGTCTGGTAGGCCACAACTCCTTGCCGAGCGGTTGATAACACGACGCAGAAGCCACAGACAGTCGTGTGTACCGAGATGAGGGCGAACGCCGGTTTTGGTGGGGTGAAACCTGGGTTGAGGGTATTTGAGGTAGTATTGTAGCCGGGCATGGATGAGACGTTCTATTAGTTTACACAGAGTAGGAGTAAGTGAAATTGGCCGCAAGTTTGTGATAACATTTGGGTCTTTGTTTGGGAATGGGATGGACAAGGGTGAGTTTCAGGTAATCAGGGACCTCGCTCATCTCCCATAGCTTGTTCACGTGGGCTAGTAGTCGACTCAGGGTAAAATCGTCCATGTTCCTAATTTGTTGCCAGGTGATGCCGTCATGGCCAGGTGCAGAACGTAGTTTTCCCTGCATTATGGCCGCCCGGAGTTCTGCCAGAATGAACGGAGAGTCAAGGTCCTCGCGTGAATGGGGGACCTGGATGACTGGTAGTGCGGGGGGCTGGGTGAGTGATGCCGTGGGAAAGAAGGTAGTAATAAGTTGGTGATCTACTGTGGCTGGATCGTCCGTCAGTGCAAGGGTGGAGAACAGTGGTTGGGGTTTTTTCGATTTCCCAGCGAGGCCTCTGTAAATTCGCCACATCTTGGAGAGGCCACGTTCCTTGCTAAGTGAGGAGCACAAGTCATTCCAATGATCATTCATTAATTCCTTCTGATACGAATTAATCAGTTTCTATTGATGCCTGATGCGCATCAGGTCTCGATGGCGATGGCCATTGTAACGGTAGCGGTGAGTGAGCTGATCGACTCGCTTCCACAAATTCGATAAATGCCCGTCAATGGCAGGTGTGTCTTCATAATAGGTGACTTGTTCGGAAGCCGTGTGCGACGCCTGTTGGACGCCAGCGATGAATGCCGAAAGATCGTGGTCCTCATGTGCATTGAGAGCTTGCCGAAAGGCACACCAGTCTGTTCGAGTGATAGTTTTCGTCATGCGGAGTCGCTTGCCGCGCAATGTAATGGATATAGAATAGTGGTCACTACCCCACGTTGTGCTGTACGTAGACCAATTACGGATGAGGCCTGCAGTGGTCCATGTCAGGTCAGGGATGGTGTCCCGCTGAGATGGATGAAGCCCCACCTTTGTTGCGCAGGCGAGGTCGTTAAAGGAGCCATGAAGAGAAAACACGTTTGGTTCATTCGAAAGATTGCCTCGTTAGAACCATAACGACACCACTTATAACGCAAACTTCGCTCAAATAAGCTACATAATTAGGAAAAAAGGAAATGACCATGCGACCCACCAGCTCATTTTCCGCAACAGAACCTGTGATGTCACTTGGGAATGCTCTGCGATTGGCGGAGGCCGGCAAAAGCAAACGCATGTTAGGCAGGGCTTACAGTTTGCATAGCGAGCTAAATGCCCGTGAAACATACTGCACATTCTTTTTATGACAAAGAACGGTGGAGTAAACGGTTGAAGGTCCGAACGAACACGCAAGCGTGTGCGCCAATGCGTACGAAACTAGCGCCGACCGAGCTCGACATCTCGCCGTCGCGCAGACGAATTTTCGGGTTCGAGGCTCTTCGGGGCCAACGAACCGTTCCAGCACGCACAGCCGCGACCTTGCTTCGTATCGTAATCCCTTCACAGGAGGTTGGCCGTCATATCGCCAACCAGCAAAGGTAAAAATAGAAACGAGGGGAGTAAGGAAAAGCAAGAAGCGACGAGATAGTACCAGTCGTCGCGTAAGTTTCGAATGGTGTTGGCTTGCTGCTGTCGTTACGAGCTCGTTTCCAGTTTACAACCACTGAAAACTTCAGTTTCTTCGAGTACTTTACAATGAAATTTCGTTGCTGCGTTTTGAAATGCCCATGTAGTACTGGCAAATCGTCGAGGGAGTGCGACATCCCCGCCGGTGAGGAGATCTCCTTTCATGTGCTGCCCAACGACGAACCTAGGCGAAGCAAGTGGCTACGTTTTGTGAACTTTGCAAACGGAGGAGAAAGAGAGCTAAAGGAAGTACGAGTGGGCTCGCTTTATTTCCGAGGAAGTGATTACGGCAGGGACCCTTACGTTAGCTCACTCCTGGGACATGCTGGAGCTCGTCGCCGACTTCGTCAAATCGCTCTGACCTTGGGGAAAAAAATGCCGTAAACACCGCGCATTGACGCTCGTATCTTTCTGGTCGAAGCAGAGAGCTCGCGCGAACGGATTTCCATACACGACACCGGGCAACTGGCATAAGTGATACTGCTACTGAAATTGAACTATTATTAACCGTAATCAAAATACGGCACATACGCACCAGTCTATATTCGTCCGTCGCGACGGGGCTGACGAGGCAGCGGTGCCGACGTCTGGGCGTTCGTCTGTTGTGGCAATCGCGGAATGGTCGCTTTCCCGTCCACCGCGTATCCCACAACTCTTGCCGCTCGTGCACTTAGAAGCATTGAGCGTTTTAGTGGTGTGAGGTTGTTAAATGCAAGCCCGAGCTCCTCGGCGAGAGTTTTGTTCTCCGGATCAGGCGATTCCATGACTAGGGCTGTGGGGTGCACTAGGTTTTACTAGTATTTTTAAAATGGCCGCCGTCTCGATCGACTCCCGCGTGTGGGTGCTATATGGAGTCGACATACTAAGTATCTGTTTCATGGACCGGCTCTATGACGCCATTGTACACGTCACGGAATGTTCACTTTTAGCGGGAGATTGAAAATTTTGGCTTAAATTGCCTTAGTTCTCAGTGAATAAAGCATCATTTGCTACCGGGAAAGCGCTTGGGGTACTATGAAACACCTAATCTTTCGAATAAAACAAACTTTTGTTTTCTCTTCATGGCTCCTTTAACAAGGTGTAGATTGCATAGTTAAGGAGTTTCCTCAAGAGCCGCTCCTCTCTTGCCTGTATTGGTATAGCCACAGGTGTGGCTGTTTGCATTGAAGTGGCCTCCAATAACCGTATTCGTGCAGGGAAATTGAGACGTAAGTTGGTTTATCCAATTAAAACTGACATTACGGATGGATCCTGTAATGGGCCTGTAGTAGCCCGAGGCAACCACTATGGTTTTCCACTAGGTAGTCGAGCATGATCGACTACGACTTCATGCTGAGTAGACGTGAGGCCCGGCCCAATGACTTGTCGGCCAGCGAGGTAAGCACGGACCAGTACGGCCGCGGGTGTGAGGGTGGATCCATTTCAGTTATTATGCGGTTTGCAGGTAATGCAGGGGCTGGTGTAGGTCGTATAGCCGCGAACGTTAGGAGTTGTGCGAGTTTCGTGGAGCAATTTAAATAGCGGTTGGATTTGCCTTATGCGTTGTAACAATGTGAGATGATTCTGCTGGTAGCTGCGGCCATTCCACTGTAGAATAGTAGGAGTAGCCATTATTGCTGAATAAGGACTTTACGCGGGGGTTCCTCGGGAGCCTCTGTTGGGGTTGGCCCTTCTGAAAACCGTTGCAGTAAGGGTGTTGTTTGTTGCACATGACTTTCGAGAAGACCTCGAATTTTAGCGATGTCATCTTGCCGTGTTGTACGTTCACGCTGAATGTCGGTTCGGATAGCGTAGAGAGCCTGCGTGAGCTCCGGGTCGATCCTACTTTGTGATGTGGGAGTACGTTTGATGCTGGGGCTCCGGCTAGGGCGCGTATTGTTGCGCGAAGAGGGTTTATTGGGGTTCGTTTTGGTCAAATTCTGATTCTTTGCGGATAGGGCTTTTTTGAGTTCCTGGTTTTCCGTCTTGAGCCGCTGGATTTCTTCTCGCAAGGCAGCCAGCTGGGCCAAGATGGCGGCGTAAGGGGGGACCTGTTGAGTGTCACAAGAACCTTGGCTCTTGTGTGGTTGGCGCTGAGTTTCCTTCTCACGTATTCTGTACGCCCAAGAAATGCACTTGGCAGAATCCTTAGCGGGTGTGCTATTGGAGGGGAGCCTGCTGGGGCAAGTTGGACTGACAGCAATGTGGCCTAATTCATCACACGCAGCAAAATATACTGTCGGACCGCAATCCTCACCTACATCATGTGGTCTACCGCAGGTCCTGCACACCGTCTGGCTGGGACAGTACTTGGACATATTACCGATGCGGTGGCAGTTGTAACATACCATTCTCTTGGGGATATAGGGGCTCACTTTAACGATGGCCATGTTATACTTCACCGCTTTTGGGAACGTTGGGGAGTCGAACGTGACTACCGCACGGTTGGTTTTGCCGATGCCATGTACCGAGAGAATTTCTGCATGTTCGCAGGGAAGCCATTCGAAAATATCTTCGTTGGAGTCTTCAGGCTCAACTGTAATTACTCCTCTTGTGGTATTTGGACGGTGCGGAGACTTTTTGACCTCAACTGGGATAGAGGTGCATTTGCCATTTTGTTTAATCGTGAGTTGGGTAGTAGTCAGGATGCATGAGGCATGTTCGTCATCGTAAAATGTGATGTAAAGGCAATTGCCGGCGACGTCGTACTTGTGAGAGGCTATCTCGGAATGAAAGGCTTGTGGGGCCGTAGTGCCTGTAAGGTTAGCGAAAACACTCTTAGGTATTTCGCGAATTTGATTTTGGATGGTGGCCTTAGCACTAACAGTGAGCGGGGTCGACTTACCCGGGCAGTCTTGGTGACGAGTGTTGTTCCGGTGCTCTTGTTACGGTGCCAAAAAGTCCAGGGCGCTGACTGGCTCGGTAAGCCGGGCCCTTGGTCGTGTTCCATTTCAACAGGTTCTGGTTGTTGTCCGGCATCAGCAGAAGTGGTTGCTATTTGCAGCGAGGAGGTGGGAGGACCATCTTGAATAACGGGATCCCCACCGAACGCTGAGGAAGACGCTGCGTTCAGCAGCGCTCCGAGCCTCGCTGGCCGGAGCAGTGAAAGGGGGACCGACGGCGTGGCGGCGGCTTAGGCCTAGCTTCACCCAAAAAAAGAACAGTGCAATAACTGGCCCCAGAGCGGTCGTTGAGAGTCACAAATGGCACGCACGTGTAGCGCTGCACTTCACGAGTACGTTGGTACCATTTTCAACAAGGAGGAAACACAATGTCCGCAGCAGAGGCCACTTAGAAGCGAAGCAGACTTGAGTGCCATTCACACAGGTGGCGATCGCAGCGCCTACCCCAATATTAAGCGAAAAACGCGGCCGCGCAAGGAAGAAATGGCGCGTTTGAAATGACGCAGAAAGGCTCCATCCACGCAAGAAATAAATGGCTCGTTCGAAATGCCGCAGAAAGGCTCTAGACACGCAAGAAAACGATTACGCTTTCGAAATGACGCCAAACAGCTCCAGCATAGGAAATTAAAGCAAGGGCAAAAAGGACAGAACTCCCACTAGCGCAGTTTAAGGCAGGGGGCGCGCGAGCACTGCGAGCGCGGGAAATTTGAAATGCATTGTGTGGAAGCAGTGAGCGGAGAACGGCGCTGCAGCCCAGTATGGCGAATGACAGCTCTGCTCTTCCGACAGCTTTCACATTGAGTGGAGCGGCTTTAATTCTTCGCTTACATCATTCCACGCGATTTTAGTTGCAGCGGCTCATTATAGCCTGCAGCATGCGTGTTGCAGACGGAACTTGTTCTTTTTTTACACCATGCACAATGTCGCGCTCTCATCTCCATCAGCGAACATCCGTTTAATGGCTGATATTGTACGGCCCAAAAAAGTACTGATGATGGGGAGCGGCAGGTGACATTGGTATCAGATAACATCACGACAGTAGTATGGCAATTCTATCAGCGGCAAAGCGCCAGAACAGTCCTTGCAAAGATAAATATCTCTGTACGCTGCAGAAAACACTGCAGAATGCTTTGAAAGTTTTTGCACAACATTTCCAACTTTTGATTCCAAAACACAATAAACCCGGCGCAGTCCCTGAAAACAACAAAGAAGTCGACAAGGAAGAGTGCGGCAAGCTACAATATGTTCCTTCCGCAATGCATTCCTACTAGTGCATTAAGTACTTGTGTTATCAAAAGAAAATAACGCACACAAATGCAGAATACTGAGAAATTACAACTTCGTCATTACGTTATAAAATAACAGAATTCTTTCCCCGTGTAGTGGCACTCATTTACGTAGCCGTTGTTGTAGGTACCCCGCCAAGTGCCAAAAAAAATAGTTACGCTCACTTGTTAAACAAAACATGTGCTAATAAGTCGTCATAAAACGAGTGAAAAAACAAGACGATACACGATTATTTGATAAAAAATACTCCAATAAAAAGGCTCCAATGCCATGCTCACTGGCGTCAGTGCTAACCTCGGTGGTAGCGGTGACGTCGAAGTGGACTAACACCGGGACAGATGTCAGCCGGGAAATTAATGCGTCAAATGCCTCAGCTTGCTCGCGGGCCCACAAAAACGTGGCGTCCTTCTTCAGTAGATCAGTGAGAGTTTTGGCGATGTTAGCAAAGCCTTTTATAAACCTACGGAAGTAGGAACAAAGGCCAACAAAGCTGCAAACGTCGGCCGTAGAGCGAGGAACAGGAACTGCTTCACGGCTTTGACTTTATCAGGGTCAGGCTGAACACCTTGCGCGTCAACAAGATGCCAGAGAATGTTTATGCGGCGCTGGCCGAAGTGACATTTGGCAGAGTTTAACTGAAATCCTGCTTGGCGGAAAAGCGCGAGTATATCAGACAGGTGGGTAAGATGGGAAGCAAATGAGGGCGAAAAGACTATAACATCGTCCAGGTAGCATAAACACGTGGACCATTTGAATCCTCGAAGAAGAGAGTCCATCATGCGCTCGAATGTTGCAGGCGCATTGCATAAACCAAAAGGCATTACCATGAACTGGTACAGGACATCAGGCCTGACAAAAGCGGTTTTTTTTTGTCCAAGTCATCTTCAGAAATCTGCCAATAACCGGAACGGAGGTCAATGGAAGAAAAGTATTGGGCACGATGGAGACAGTCAAGGGCATCATCGATGAGGGGCAGGGGATATACATCCTTATTCGTGATTTTGTTGAGATGGTGGTAGTCGACGCAAAAGCGCCAAGTGCAGTCTTTTTTATTCACTAACACCACTGGTGAGGCCCATGGACTGCAGGATGGTTCACTTACGTCCTTCCTCAACATTTAATCGACTTCGCTTTGGATGACGGCGCGCTCGGCATGCGACACGCGGTATGGACGTCGGTGGATGGGACTAGAGTCACCAGTGTCGATACGCTGCTTTACGCCCGTCATTCGTCCCAAAGGACGATTGGGGAAGTCAAAAATGTCATATAAGAAAGCAGCAGGCGGCGAAGATCATGGGCTTGCTCTGGTGAAAGGTCCGGGCCCAGCATTGTCATCACCTTGTCAGTGGACGCAGGAGCAGCTGTATGAGTAAAGTCACAGTCAGGGGGAGTGGTGGCCAAATTTGAGACTTCGTAGTCGTGTAATGGGCACACTGACGCAAGCGAGATTCCTTTCGGTAATACTTGTGCATGAAAACCGAAGTTAAGGATAGGTAGAGACAGTCTGCTGCCAGTGATGTAGGAGACTGAGTGAGGCAGCGTTACATTTCGCGTCAGCAGAACGTCAGTTATTGGAGTAATAACGGCTGCCAACGAAACATGCGTGATGGCCTGAGGCAGGAGACGGATGTGCGTTGTTGAAAACAGGCGGGTCGGGTGAGTGTCATCGGCCGCCGGCGCACAGGTAGCTCCAGACTCAGGAATCCTGTGGCACAGTCGATGAGCGCTGAATGGTCGGCTAAGAAGTCAAGGCCTAGGATCACGTCATGTGCGCAGTTTTCTAATACGGCAAACCGAACAGGTACAGAACGGCCAGCAAGGTAACATGAGCACTACACATTCCAGCTATTATGGGCGTTCCACCAGCAGCTAGTCGGACACGAGATAGGGCAGGCGAGAAGGTTATAGCATAGGTTTGAGCTCATCGCCGATATTGTCGCCCCAGTGTCAATGAGTGCACGAACAGGAATGCCGTCAACTTCATCTGCTAGTAAATTGTCTGTGGTAGGGAGGGTCAGAAGAGGATTTGCGGGCCCAGTCGAGAATGCAGCTTCACCTCCGGGAGCTGCATCCTTTGGTTTTCCTGCGAGTAGCGGTTGGAGGTGGTCGTTGGAGGTGGTCGAGTTGTTCTTTCATAGCAAGCTGGCGGCACTTTTAAACGCAGAGCATTTCAGTAACTCACGATGTCACCCGCGTTGACGTCCGTAGTCCGGACCCCACCCCTCCCTACTATATAAAAAGAAAATACTATCCGGCGCCAGGTTTCGATCCCTCGACCCTGCGGGCGGAACGCAATGTACATGGTGCTCTAACCACTGCGCCACAAAGCCGACACAGAATGGGACGCTACTAACGCGCCTTATATCGTTTACTCATTCAAATTACTGCTGACGAGCGCTCTCTCGTCAGCAGTTGCCACAAGTGCAACAGCATTAACGTAACGCAAACTACTTAACGTCGTGCGCCCCCGGAAATGCTCTTCATTTGATCGTGCCCCTCCCGAGGGGGATGTTTATTCAGGAACTCCTACTTTTAGCGGACTCCTGGCGCCCTCTTTCTTCCATTGTAGAGACTATGAGGCGGTCTTCCAAGGGTGCCAAATTTGAATTCTACAAAATCGATTTTAATGCAGAGCATTTCAGTAACTCACGATGTCACCCGCGTTGACGTCCGTAGTCCGCACCGCACCCCTCCCTACTATATAAAAAGAAAATACTATCCGGCGCCATTTTTCCATCCCTCGACCCTGCGGGCGGAACGCAATGTACATGGTGCTCTAACCACTGCGCCACAAAGCCGACACAGAATGGGACGCTACTAACGCGCCTTATATCGTTGACTCATTCAAATTACTGCATTAACGTAACGCAACAACATTAACGCAACGCAAACTACTTAACGTCGTGCGCCCCCGGAAAGGCTCTGCATTTGATCGTGCCCCTCGCGAGGGGGATGTTTATACTTTTAACGACATGTTGACAATGTTTAGCAAATCATCAGGAGACACACCAAGCAGAAATTTTAGCGTTGACACCGTAATGCCGTCTGACCTTGGAGAAGATTCAGACAGCTGCAAAACAATATCAGCTAATTCTGCCCTTGTCACTGTAGTGAAGCCCTCATTTGAAACCTGGCACACAGAAGGAAAGGCCAATCCAGACGAAAAGCGAGTTTTCAGTTCCTGCGCAATTCGTTCCAATGTTTCCATAGACTCACTTGTTCACTGAACAATTGACTTGCTGTTATCCTGATCTTGTACAACCTTTCTTGAACGAAGGAATCTATGCAACATGCGTCTATTTTTGGACTTTGATAGAGAGGAAAACTTTTCGCTGTTATAATTTTCTTTTGCTTTAGAAACAATCCGCTTGAATATGGCAGCCGCAAACTTGTAACTGGTCTAATTGGATGGGCATTGGTTTTTCAGAACTTTCTTCCAAGCCGCTTCTCTCTGACTATACGCACGAGCACATTCCTCATTCCACCATTAACTGGAGCCGCCATCTTTTTGTGAACAAACAATAAAGTGGGATTTTTAACGGATTCAGAAAGAATTTATAACACTTGAGCTGCCCGAAGTTCCACGTCTCCCGATGGAATAGAGCTAAGTGCTGTCTTTATTTCTTTTTGAACGCGATGAAAATTCAAATGCCGAATTATATGTGCTCGCGGTGACTTAGAAGGACATAAAACTCATATACAATTGGGATATGATCACTACTTGTAGCTTTGTCTCAAGTAGACCATGAAGATATATTTCCCAGGGTGGAGAAGGTCAAATCAAGAAGAGAACTGGTCTGCATCGAAAAAATGTCGCAGTCCCAGAGTTAAAACAATACAAATTGTTGTCCTGCATCCAGCCGCAAAGACGCCTGTCACAGGAATCTGTGCGGAAACCCCACGATACGTGGTGCGAATTGAAATCCCCACAAAGAACAAGTCGCTTTTAATACGCCGACACGACAGGATCGAGTGAAGAGGTGGAAGTTACTCCACCCGGAAAGTACGCGTTCACTACAGTAAACGCAACGCAACCTGCAAGGTTGAACGTCACTGCCAGAATTTCCGATTCCACGGACATTGATTGAAATGAAAGATGGGCTTTATGGCAAAATTGAGGGGATACTAAAGTTAGCAATCCTCCTCCTTTAGTTGGACGGTCTAAACGAAACGTTCTCTAATACTGTAATCTAAATGGCCGACCAGGAGCCAGCCAAGTTTCCTCCAGTACAATAACATCTGGTCGGGTTTTAGAGGCAATATAGTGAAGGTCTGTTAGCGCTGAAAAGACTGAACGACAATTCCATTGAAGCATCCGAAGAGACATTATGGGGAAGTGATGGCCGCCACAGCCGCCTCGAAAATATCACCTGTTTTTTCACTCGCTTGACCTTTCTTTGTGTTTTGTTTCGGGCACGAATCAGGGGAACCCAAAATCGGCGATCCTGTTCTTTTATATGCAACCGATTGACAGTCCATGTCTTCTGGTTGGTTCTCAGACTCGACGTTATTCTCGTTGGCACGACGAATGTTAGATGACGGGCGAAAAACAGGCAGGCCAGTTGCGGCTTTGGATGCATGACGAACAATCAAGGAAGGACGATCGGAGGGCAGGCCAGCTACCACTTTGGAGAGAAGAGAAGTACCTCCGCATTGGGACTGAGACGAAGGGTTTGCAGAAGCAGAAGTGGATGGTGACGTTTGGCTGAAACGGCTTGAAGATTGAGCGGGATCAACCTCATCCAAAGGTTGTTGGTTGAGTGACCCAACAGCCTTATTATTGAAACCAGAAGCTAAATCTGTTTGCACAGCTAGGCCACACAACGCGGACACAGACTACGTTATGTGTGCTGTATGAGCTGTTAGGAGTTCTGCTATAGCATGCAAGTAGTGCTCCTTCATCTTGGATTGACATTTTTTCGATTGCTGACGTGATCACATCAACAAGAGATGCGTCCACAGTAGCGGAGCTACGTGCCACAACTCAGGCATAGCCTGACGATCTATCCTTAACTACAGCCATCACCTCACTCCGCGTGCACCAGCGCTCTTCAATTACCTCTAAGATCTTAACCTCCTGTGCTCGAACTGGACAGTTGGAGTAATCCGCACGGTGTGCGTTTCCACATAGGCAGCAAGTTTCCTCATTTGTCTGGCGTGGAGCCGGGGGGTGATCGCCTCCACAAGTGCAACAACGAGCGGACGACTTACAGCCCCCGACACTGTGACCGAATCGCCAACATTCTCGGCACTGTAGTGGACGAGCGGAAAGCGGGTCAACCTTGAAGATTAGGGGCCACGCCTTTAACTCCCCAGGGACAGACACACCAGCGAAGGTGGCGATGACTGACCCGGTCGGATAGCGGACATCATTCTCCACTCGGCTACAGCGATGCGCAGCAATGACTCCAGCCGAAGCGAACTCCTCCAGCATATCTGACACTGACATTTCTGGGTCAATTCCACGAATGATGCCCTTCGAGCATGCAAGATTGGCAGGAACAAATGGGCTCACCGGGAAAGAGGCATAGGTTGAACACTGCAGTAAGCCCTGCACGCACTCTTGGTCAGGCGATCGGATCACAACGCCGCCTTTCCCGAAGGGACGCACGCTGGTGATTTTTTGGTAGCGCTCCGTAGCAGAACGAAGGGCACCCTGCATTTTCCCTGGATTGTTGTGCCGTATTGCGCCCCCATTCGTGGGGCACAAGAGCCACAGATATGTCGGTAACCCCGTTGCGGAGGAAAGCCTGCAAAGGGAGCGCCTGCGGTGTAAGACTGGCCGACCAGGGGGAAGGCCCCCGGCCAGGAGAGTTAGTCGCCATTCGGCGCAACTGCGCCCACGCGCACTACAACTTGAAACAAACGGGTCACAAATGGAAAGAGGTGGAAAAATCACCTAAACCTGGCCAAACCCCGCGTAGAATTCGAACGCGGGGTTTTGGGCACAACGTGAGTACCAATAACGATAAAATACTAGACCCCTGTGGCGCTTCTGACTGCACCAAAACTTTAGTACTCTAGAAATGTTTCTCCGTATATTTAGCGTGGTTATAAAGATAGTTCGCTAAAATTTTAACAAACGGGCCCCGAAAGCTTAAAAGTTCGGGCTTTTGACGGAGTAATGAAAGGGAAGCAGAGCCCAATGCTTTGCTGGCATCTAGAAAAACAGCACTAGAGGCTTCAATATTGTCGGTGCCAGAATAAAAAATGTCACAGAACTGTTTCAAAAGTATTGTCGCACTTTTTCATTCCCTTAACCTGAATTGGGAGTCCGAAAGGAGATTAATATAATCAATAAATGGGCTCATTGTAGGAAACAGATGCTTTTTCTAAAATTTTTGCCATACAAGTCAGGATAGGTATCTGTCCGTAATTATCAGTCGTCTGACAGCTTCCACCCATATGGAGCGTTTTGGCCAGGGCAATCTTAAACTCCTCGAACATGAAAACACGCTCCATAAAAGAATTCAGCATAGATTAACACCTTACATAATACGTTATAATTTCGGTGTGGTTCCTTTATGCAAAGACAGCCCA
This sequence comes from Haemaphysalis longicornis, assembly GCA_013339765.2. Taxonomy (NCBI): domain Eukaryota; kingdom Metazoa; phylum Arthropoda; class Arachnida; order Ixodida; family Ixodidae; genus Haemaphysalis; species Haemaphysalis longicornis. Next base: position 10,439,238 of record CM023451.1, read on the forward strand.
TACCTGGTGCGCTTTTAGGCCTGAAACTAATATGATGCCATGGAAGTGAGCACAAGTTAAGGGAGGCAAGAACGCAGAAGATACGTTGCTGTGTTAGGAGGAGGGGGCTGTGGCGGAAAAAAACTATGTCCTGTTTGGATGCTTCGTGAATTGAAAGGGACTTTCAAAATGAATGAATGGCGGTTTATGAACGAACGCTCCGAATGTTTTAATGTGAACTATTATATTTCACTTATTGCCTCTTTTTAGTGGCACCTTGGATGTGCCAGTTATAACTACACACCTACGTATCGTGGCTTCGACAGCTTCTATGGACAGTACACAGGACCGATCGACTACTACTCCAACATACTTACTTTCGTGAGTAATTAGTATGTGATGCGGTAGGATTGGTTCATGCAAGGTGGTTCGAAGGCTCTGTTTGTTTTGAGAATGCAATTTTGAACATTTGCGTGCTAAAATATGGCCTTGTTATTAAAATATTAGCACGTCACCTAGACGAACGTATTGAATCATCTGATATTTTCGAACAGGGTGTGCAAGCATTGTTCGCCGACTACGTGATGCAAGAATAATGGTTCGGTAAGCAACTGTGGGTTTAAAGACCGCCTCATCATGGTACGCAAGCCAACTGACTAATCCTAATTTATCTTTAGGTCTTATGGAAAAGGCTTCCTCTGTTTCTTCGTTCCGAATATTTATGTGCAGTACCACAACACATACCGAATGTATTCTGACTGCTTTGTGTGCTTTATGCATTGCAACTGTAGTACGTGAATTTCCGATTTGTGTACTCTCGTTCATACACGCGCACTGCTTTATAAATGCAGTTAGCAAATCACAGCTGAATCGTTTTAAGTAGACAGAAGACAATGAGATTCTCGCCAAGCCGAATAAAGAGCCATATGTTCCTTCTGCCCGCACACGTGTTAAAACTAAAGGGCGTCCCAGAAATTACTGTTAAATGACGGCGCACGTTTGAAGGAGTTGAGTTCCTAGATGATGAAAATGCTGCGGAAAGTAAAAAAAAAGCAGAGAAAAGGGAGTTAATGGTAACGCCTCTGTTACTTGCTCCGTCAACCTTGTTTACTCCCGTGCTCATATAAATGCGGGTTCACTGTTTCGAATGGGCAGCAGCATGGTACACAGTTCTGTGCGATTTGTGCCGAACATAAGATTATGCCGAACATAAGAACACGTACATCCATGTCCTCGGAAGTAAATCGCTGAGGTTTAGGATGCCTATGCGCGTATCCGGTAGCGAACAACTTGTAACCGGGGTGTTGTAACAGAACGAGCAATGAAGTTGTACATAAGGATGCCGCGCGCACATTTCAATCAGTAGTGCAGTACAAGTGGTGAAACAGATGCGATGTTCATGTATTTTGAGTTTTTCACTGGGCAGAAATACAACTCAACAGCTCCTTTTCCGGATAAAGATCAGCGAAAAGCACGAATGAATGAGCTGAATGAAAAAAATTGTGCTTATATCGGTTTTTAGTGCGGAGTATAGATGACGCTATGGGATACGCTCACAGTGCTCGTAATTGTGACCTTCAGTTGCATGGCTCAGCGAAGCTACCTGCGTAACTTTATATCTACCTCTATCATGCAGACACAGGAAGTTCCCATGATGAAGTGTGGTGGCAACAATGTGAACCAGCATTTACAAAAGCTGGGAGAAGTCACAAAGAATAAGCTCTGCTCTTTACATATCGTAAGAAACATTATGTCCGCCAATTCTGCGTGGCTCCATATTACCAAATGCGTGATTGCCTGCAATTGTGGTATAGTTACGACTGAAATTGTATGCACACGCAGCTTTTCCGCTGCCCTTTAACAAAGTTTAGTTGACGTTAACAGCTTAAGATCTAGTGCTGCTCTATATAAAAAAATCACCAGGAAATCTCAAGAAGGCGATATACGAGCCGAAAACAAAGTTTACTATGCAAACTTGAATTAGGCAAGTGGAGAACGAAAAACGAAACACCAATATCGAAGTTGAACTCTGCATCCTGCAGATTGGGCACACCGGGGCCCCATTCTTGCCATTAAATAGGCACACCGAGACCACGGTAGAAGATTTGGACGATGGCTTACCGGCGTTTAAGCCCTTGTTGAAGGCTCGAAAAGGCGATGCTTAGAGACGGAAAAAAACATTCTGTGACGCTACACTTACCACATCCAACTACACCCACCTGATTTATTGGCCGCAAAATACACCGAAGAACTAAGTCGTGCTTTACGATACTTATGTAATGTCGAATTTTTGCATACAGTTTTGTTTTGCAGACAATATTTACGCTGTTTTTTTGTGAGAACCCTGTAAGTAATCACAAGAAATTACTTCGCAATATTCCCACTCACCACAAGTTTGATCTTTGGCTTTCTGTGGCCATGCGCTAACAAAAGCACAAGAAAATTTGGGCGCGATCGCACATCCAACCTTACATGACACACTTCTTCCCTCGAATGTTCACGTGTTTTTGCAATGATTTACTGTAATTTATCAATTCGGGCTAGGCATGAAGTGCTAATCTTCGTGGTCGTCGAAACCATGTCGCTTGCAGAAGAATTCCTGGCACATTTGCGCAGGGTGTTCGGGTAACACTGACACCGTTCGCGTTTTAAGCTACGCGCTGTTCAAAAGTGATGCAGTTTGAATAACACCCACACCACTGTTAGCGTAAACTTCACTCAAATAAAATGTATAGTAAGGAAAATAGAGAATATGCGTGCAGCTTTTCTGATATTTTCCTGCACTGAACTTATGTCCTATTATGGACAGCTCGTTGTGATTGGCTGAGCCGGAGAATTCCAACGGACATTACACAGCTGTTACAGCCTTCTACACTAGATAGCTGTGCTTAATGTTAGTGCATATTGTTTTCATAGCCATCAATGTGGGGGGGTGAACAATAAAAGATACGAACGAACGCGTAAACATTAGATCAGTTAGAGCAGCACTTAGCCGACCGACACTGGTTTAACACAGCCATTAAGCGCATTCTACTCTGACACGACACTGGCCAATTACGTGACCATGTTTGCGTAGTCGTACCTGATATATTGAGAAACGATTACTATCAACCGTAAAAAATACGGCAGGTATCGAAGTCGAGTCAGAAGGAGAGTACGAATAACGGTCTTCAAGCGGTTTTTTTGCGCCGCCTGGGAAGGCGGCAGATAAACAATGTAAAAAAGGGGGACTCTGTGAACTGGTGGCTGTTCCTGCAAACTTACTGCCTTTGTTGTTGGTACCTGCTTTGGATATGTAATGTCTGACGTCACGAAACATACGATTCAGCGAGATAATTTGTTTGCTTAAACTGGTAAGTTTCTCGGTGAATGAAGCATAGGCAGGTGCCGCACAAGCGCTGAGATTACTAAAAAACACAAAATCTTTTTATCAAACAAACTTATTTTGTCTTCATGACCACCTTGAAGCCGTCATTCACGCCCCACCGCTCGTTCGATGCTCGCAAGCTCCACAGACCTTGATACGCACTGGCGCACAGGCATTGACACATGCACTAATTTATAAAGAGATCCTCGTCATGTGCCAACATCGGGCGGCTCGCCAATAGCGTGCATGTGTACAACATACACGCTCCAAGATGGCATTGGGGCCATATTGGCTCAACAACAATCCGGCCATGACTGGGCTATGCCAGCCGCCTGGTGACACCAGCTGAACGAAATTATTATATTTCTGAACGGGGATATCTTGGCCTTGTGTGCGCTGTCGGAACATTTCACCCATACCTGTACGGGTGACCATATTCCGTCGTGACGGATCAACACGCGTTATACTGGCTTGTTACCTTGAAAGATCCTATTGGACGTCTCGGGTGCTGGGGTATGCGGCTGCAGGAGTACTCCTGTTCTGTAGTCTGCTAATCCGTTCGCCTACATCAAGACCCTGCCTTTCTCTCACGTTACCCAATCGAGCCTCCCGATCCTACGAGTTGCGACACACTCACCACCTCGGTTTTGTCGATTTGCTCCTTTTAACACCTTGCTGATGAGCAGCACCTTGATGCCTCCGTAAGCAGGATCATCGACCAATTAACCGCTGCCCCTTCCGTACCTACATTTCGGTTGTTCGAAATGAAGTATGGCGTGCTCTATCGTCTTAATGTCCGCCCAGGTGGTCCCGATCTGCTTCCTGTCGTACCTGACCACCTTCATTCGGATGTCTTCCGGCAGCTCCACGACCTTCCAGCAGCTGGCCATCTAGGGGTTTCCTGGACTTCTGACCGGTGCGACGGCGCTTTTTCTGGCCCGAGCTTTACCGCACGATTGGCCGTTAAGTCGGCGCATGTGACTTGTGCCAACGCAGAAAAGTGCGTACCACGCTACCCACCGGTCTCGAGCCACTCGATATTCCTGTTGAACCATTCTTCCGAGTTAGTTTAGATCTGCTCAATCCCTCTTCCCGCTTTATAAAGGGCAATAAATGGATAGCAGTGGCCACCGATTATGCGAGACGATACGTAATCACGCTGGCCCTTCCAACCAGCTGCGCAACCGATGTTGCCGTTTTTCTTCTCCACGACGTCATCTTACATCATGGCGGTAATCACCAGCTACTGACAGACCGCGATAGATACTTCATTTCCCGAGCAGTCGACGACATCTCCCGCTCCTGCGCAGCCGTTCACAAGGTTACTACCGCCTACCACCCTCAAACCAACGGCATCACAGAACGCCTTAACAGGACTTTGACAGTTATGCTGTCTATTTACGTTACTGACTACCAAAGTGACTGGGACATTGCTTTGCCTTACATGACGTACGCCTACAACTCGTCGCGTCTTGATCTCCCGTATGCTCTCCTTTGTACCTCCCCTTCGGCCAAAGCCGACGTTGCCGCTGGACACTTTGCTTCAACAACCCAAGCCATCTTCCGTGCATGCACAAGATGCCATCGCCCGCGCTGACTTTGCCGGCGCCATAGCTCGTGTGACGCTCGCTTAGTCCGAGCGCTCCCAGAAGGATGGCTACGACTGCCGCCACAGCACCCGCCATTTTACACCTGGATCTCCTGTGCTGCTCTGGTGTTCTGCACATCGCTTGGGGCCTTTGGGAAAGCTTCTAGCCCTGTACTACGGCCCCTATCGTGTCGTGCTTCAAGTGACGGAGATCAGTCACGAAATGGCCTTGCTCGTTTTGGTAGACTAATTCCGCTCTCCCAAAACAGATGTCATCCACGTCGCGTGCATCAAGCCATAGCGCCCGCAGCCTACAGCTTTACACTGACAAGCACCCAGGCGGTGCTCCTGCCGACGAGGGGTTGTGTTATGGGGCAGTCATTACATTACCTGCAAAGAGGGCTCTACATGTACTGTGTAATGCCGGGATCATCATCAAAATGGGGTATGAAGAGGACGGTGACTGTGAAAGGTGTGGCGTTCGTTCCCTTGCTTGCACGCTGCTCTCTTCCACCGTGTTTTTGTAATAAGTAGTTTGTGAATAAGTATTATAAATGCACTTTTGTAAATACCGCTTTACCTTGTGTGATGATCCCTCCCGCATAGTAGAACGCCTCAATTATCAGTATACAGCTTCATTCTTGGCTATGCTAACCTTCATTGCTCTACCCTTGTGTGCGTCTGGTGCGCCGCCGCCGTCACGCGCTTGAGTTATACGGAACGGAGAACTGCATGTGCGGTGGCTTTCACCTCTCTCATAATGTGACCGCTTGCATGCGCTACAACCGGCGGCCAAGTACAAAGGCAACGCTACGAATAACACAAACAAAATAATTCTCTGCGCCCGGAATGTCGCGACCGCTCAAGCGGGTCTACCCTGTTTCCATAACGCGAAAGACCCCGGTTCAATTTCCACCACGAGAAGAATTTTTTTTTTCTAATTGGACATTTTCTCTTTCTGTCGGACAGCTTATGACCTCTTTAAACAGCTTGGTTGCTAAAAAAATAGAACAGCAATTATTCCTGTGGATGACCGAACCCTTAAAGCTTGCTGGAAAATGTGTCTTCTCTAGCCTTTGCTAAGCATTGGTTACGTAGACGGTGTGGAATGCTTTTCTTCTGTTGATTGCTCTGCGGATGCTCTCAGGTACTGAGTTTGAAAAATGGTATTACAAACACGCGTTTTTAACGCCTCATGAACTGTGTGAATCGAACATCATTGAATTAGCTTCTGAAATTGCCCCGCACCTTTACAAGCACTCATACTGCCATTTGGCAAGAACTAAACTGAAGCGTCCATCTCTTGTAATTAGGAGGAATAGTTGTGGCCCACCTATTTTACTAGACGGTTGACTCATGTTGAGTAATGTTTCCGTGCAGCACCGCTAGAAGGCTTGATATAATTTTAAGAAATGCTAGTGTGGTGCGCACTTAGTAAAGATGTTTGCCTCGACATGACGGGAAATCGTGTTTTTTGATCCAACGACATAAATCTCTGTGACCTCTCCCGGAACAGACTGTTGTGGAATTGAATCGTCGATGCGTTTCTGCGTGTGATTTCACTGCTCCAATTTCACCCTTGACTAAGGGGTTCATTGTCAATAAAGCCTTTCGACACGTGGTAGCCATCATGCGATGAAGGGTTTTCAATAAAGCGTCTGCTGACATCACTACCGTTCTCATTCGCTCCAAGAGCACACTCACTAAAGTCCGTGCAGGCTCCCGCTGTGTGGGCTGTGGCATCTCTCTAACTTGCGGTACTTATATCAAGAAAGCGACGGTGAATTTTACGCAATGTGATCCCTAAAAATCTCGATCACTGTATTTTCTCTTTTTCATTTCCTCGCAGACTTTTACCTGTAACGATTATACTTTATTCCTGCTCATTACCGACTTTGATTGCTGTCATCTGTACATGGTCTTGCACTGTAACCACTGCTACTAAAACACTGAAATGACGAAGCCCTGCCAAGGCAACTTGCTTTGCGCAGGCCAGGAAAGAATAAATTTAAAATTTTAGGTGCCATTTGTTCTATTTACGATATAAGGAGTCCGAAAGAAAGTATGAGTAGTCAGTGGCAATAGAAATGTGGTGTATTCGGTATCTTCGCAGCGTTCTGTCACTATAGCTCCTCCTCTACACCGAAGCGCTTCGGGCGACCGCGTTTTGCTGATTCAATTGAGGCCGACGCTTCACTGTTTAATTGTATACACACCAGCGAATAAATCCGAAGAAGAAGTGTCAAGGTGACGCTTGACCGTGCTCATTAACAGTCATGAAACTGCTCTTCCAGCGGCGCCACTTTCACCCAACTGTTCAAACGGCCCATTTGCCGTGTTTTCAGTCTGTTCTACAGATATTCGAAAGCAAATCTCTCACACGTCTCACGGAACCAGAAAAGTAATCATTGCCGTCGTCAGTCAAAGGTGGCGTCAGTACGAGTGGTACCAACATGGCGGCCCTTGTAAACAAAAACTACAAAAAGCAACTCCAGGCAACATGAGAGGGGTCGGAAGTACAGAGCAATGATTAATACGCCGGAGGGGTTGTGTGGCCCTTATCTGCTCATTGCAGTCACCACTCATGATCTTGCCTCTCTGTCTCAGTCCTCTCCTGATGTATTGAAAAGAGGTTTTGTCCTCTGCAATTTCAATGTCCCGCCTTGGCAGTGCTTCCCCGCCCTCTGCCTCTAACAGCACGAGCGGGAGTTCTATTCTCTTACTGCGAAGAAGTATACCTCTACCGGCCAAGCACATTTTCGTGGCGTAGTCAAAGAAAACGCCAGGCTATAAATGAAATGACTGGCGCCGTCAGGAATCGAACATTGACCCGCATGAGAAAAGGAGGGAGGGCCCGTCGTCCTACCTACTAAGCTGCGCCTGTACTAGGAGACGGGGAGACAGACGGTGTACTCCACGAGCACAATGGCAGGTGTACCACCCGCGCTCATTCAAAACCCTTGGGCGAAATTCAAACTGCATAATGTAGGATAATGGCGCCTGAGACTAAGGCGAAGGATTTTCCTTCTCTCCGCGTGTGTCTTCCGGTAATTATTACAGTTGTGTAAGCTACTGCTACTATAAAAGTTCCCAACAGCATAGAAATCAAGTATTGACGTCACCACTATTTCATTATAGGAAAGGGAGACCAGTATTGCTACCGATTCAGTCCATTCCAGGCTACCGTGGGTAGACCACGGAAACTAGAGACGTCGAGTTTCAGGTTTCACTCTTTGTAGCGCCACGTGTGGGAAATCAAGTGACGTCGCATGGGTAATCGTTGGGGGTGTCGTGTACAGCTTCGCAGTACAATGACATTCACAGCGTGAATTGAAGACAACATTTTTAGATGCGACGCATCTCTTGCTCTGAGGCATGTCCCTCCTGCGTCGGCGTCGGCGTCGGCGGCGTCCGCCTGCCACCTGCGCATGCGCGACTCTCTTCCGCTTTTCTCTCGACAGCTGTCCGCAACACTCTCACTCCGTCTCATTATCAAAAATAACAGCTGCGTGCGCGCGCTTCGCTCCGCTCCCGTCGTGCAAGTGCGCGCATGCGCGACTCTCCTCCGCTGTTTCCTCTTCTTCAAGCGCTGTGAATATAAAGCGGGTAGCACGCTGCGGTGGTTCAGTCAGCGCTCGCTCTCATTCGACTTCGCGCCACAACACGTTTCACCCGATTTAGAGAATTAACCCAACGGAAACACCAATTGAACCCCCCCATCCGTCGCATCACACGAGAGTTCCCTCGCGGGAAGATGGGCGTAATTTTGTGCGTGCTTTCATCTCGCACGTGCGGAGCCTTGCTGGGGAGTTTAAAACGCGCCATGTTTTCTTTTTCAGGCAATTGTTCTCGCTTACAGTTGTAAAAACCAACATAACGAGCGTTCCTTAACAAATAAACGCGGAAACTGCGGGTATAGTACATGCATTTTGCATCAAATCTACGTGCAGTTTTTTTTTGCGCTAAACAATGGCGGCATGCATGACTGCAATGCCAGCGGTTCCGGAGTTTCGAACTATTATGACTACACAAAACCGCTTGTTCAAGAACCCTCTTAAAGAGACACTGAAGTGAATTTGACAAGCTCCCGTTTTTGCTTGCACTGCGTAGACTGGCTCAAATTAGCACACTTTTCATCGTTTATTCGGTTGACAAATCGGTAATTATTTTACAAAGTGCGAAAGAAGAAAAACTACCATGCGCGGTTTACGGCGGCCGCACCAACTAAAGCTGGGACGTTAGGAGGAGCGGGCACCGTGATTGGACGATGCCCAAGGTGAGCAACCAAACAAGTTTCGGTTTCGGTTTCGGTTCTGTAAAACACAACCGTTGGCGTTGTTGGATGGGCATTCTCAATAACTCAGTAATCATCGTACCGCGCTTCTGCCATGTTGTCAGCTGTAAAAATGCATAAAGATAAGCCTCCTAGGACGGATTGGAATCGTAGCATTCACTAGCCGAAACCTACGCAGTGCATGAACGCCCTCCGCGTACCCGCAGACGCCCAAATGTGATGCGCTTTTCCCCATATTTGGAGCTTGCCTCCCTCATGCCTGTGTCGTAAAAAGGGTGTTCGCACCAGGCCAAGGGTCTGTTCATTCTGGCCTGTGCCCACTGCCTGCAAGCAGTCGGTGCTTATGGCAACAGCACGCCAACGAGAACTCTCTAGCGCGCCAGTGCCAGCCTGCGCGCGTTTTTTGAACTAGTTCGTGGAGCCATGAACGTTGCGTCCCAAAAAAAGGTGAACGCAATATATAAAACATCGGTGGAAAACGAAAAAGTTAACTTACAAAAAAAAAGCACGTACCAGTGGGGATTCGAACTCGTGACTTGCAAAATACTTGCGGTTGCATACCTAGCAACCCAGACCGCTCGGCCACGGAGCGGGATCCGCTGGCATTGGTAACATAGGGTATATATTGTACAATCAGTTTACACTTTTAGTTAGTTTTGGAATTTCAAGCAGCTTAGGTGACTATTTGTTGTATTGCGCTCGTGCAGTAAGCGTCGCCCGAGTTTCCACAATAGCTCACGTCTAGCAATTGCATTTCGTAGAGGGAAAAGCGTTCGCAGATGCGTAGTCGTTCTGCTGACCGCTGTGCTTGTTCGCCCAGCGCAAAAAAGTGCTTCCCGCACCCTAGTTTTACGCTGTACGGTAAAAATATCAGTTGATTTTATTTCCTTAGTGTTGACTTCGCTGACTCTTCTCCCGCCTTCAATAGGCCTTATATTTTCCTACTGGCATACCAGTCAGCGAAGCGTCGCATGTGCGCTTGTGCAGCGCTTGTGTGAAGCGACCTTGACTTGGAGCTAGATACAGTGTACAAACTAACCAAGTAAAGAAAGGCAAATCCTACCATTCACAAACGTGTCCTGGCTTCGTTTCAACTGAGCGAACGAATTGCGACGACCCGTCGGCGGCCGGCGGACGAAACGCTGGGCCGACTGACTCCGTCTGAAGGCCGGGGAGCCGTGCAGTAGCGCAGCCAATTGCCAGCTTATCCCCTCCTGACGTCACACGAAAACACCGCAGAAAATGGGCGAGCGTAAAGAGAGGAGGACAGCATTTTCGAATTAATTTTACTACTAAATAAAATCGCGTAAACGCTCCCACGGTGGCCGAACCATGGCCTGGGGACTGCGGACTACAATTTCCGCAAGTAATCCCGCAATGTTTACATATCACTTTAGTGTCCCTTTAACTCTTTCCCGGACGGCTGATTCGAAGGACGAGCAGGTATCTTTTCTAAGCCTGTTTTCTTGCGTAACGCTGTGTGGCCGTGTTTGGGTTCAGGACGCCGCTTGATTCGGGTGGGTGATAGCGCGACAGAGAATGAGCTACGACGGCGATCGAGGCCCCGAAAGTGCTCCTCCCGTAAAATAATGCTAGCGTATCTGATAGCTCTGCTTAAAGTCCATCGAAAAACATAAGCGTCCTGCAGCCCCGGTCACGTAACTCAACATAGCGGAACGTAACAGAATTTCATTTCGTCGCCACCCACACCTCAGGCATTTTCTCTTTTTCTCTCGGTCCGAACATGGTTAATGCACATGCGATACTCTCAACTCGATTTTTTTGAGCTCGCTCTAACTCGCGCACCACCTTGTGGGAAACGTGCCTCCCTTCTGAACGCCGCTTCCCATTTCTAACTGGTCATTTTTATTTGATATTTAGAGAACGTCGCTCCTCCCAGTTATATACTTACATTTTTCGTCTAAGCAAATTAGGTTTTCTTGGCGCTGCATGGAGTGAGCATATAAAGTCTATAAAAGTGGTTTCGCTGTTAGGTCTTCTCAAGCCTATATACAATTCTTGTTGGTGTAATGTCAAACGTCAGGCCATGCGGTTGAATAGAGTGAAACCTACATGAAGTCCTTGAAATTGTGGGGGAGCTAGCGTTCTCAGAGCGTTGGTAAGCTGGTCTTATTACCATTAGAAATGGCAACTTCTATCGGGCACTGCAAGCGTGTTAGCAGTCTTGGTATTTATATTTTGGCGCTACCAGGGGTTAAAATTGTGTCATATAGCGTTTGGCGACCCGCCACGGTTGCCGCAAACTGAGCTTACTATAAACACCAAATATAAACATCAATGGCGCAGTCACACGTCTGCACTAATCCAGGAACACTAACTGGTATTTTATTACACCCGGAACATAAACAACGCCTACCACCATCTCCGTTGCGTCTCCGCACCCGCTGACAAGAAGGACAGCCTGATTATGAGGCTGATTATCACACTCAATTATTATAGTTGAAGAAAAAACGCATTCAACTGGTTTCATAAAACTCTCTGCTTGCGCACAGGCCGCCCATGAAGGAATTGATTTTTGGGATGGCACGGAGCCTGTATCAAATGAAGATGGCGAATACGTTACGACGTTACTGGAAGAGCGAGCTGAATATATCATTGCCAATAGAACAATAGGAACAAATCAAAGGTAAAGAACAATTCTGCAGTGGTTTGGTTGTTGCTTCTATTATTTTCTCATCGTCATCGGCATCATCATATATTATTTTTACACTTCCGGGTATTATATTTCGGAAGGTGGCAGGGGCAAGGTAAGCAATGAAGTTCATGAAACATGGACGAGGGACCTGTAGACCCATTGGTAGCTGTAGACCCATTGTAGATATCCTCTAGTATTCTTACATAATGGTCATCTACCCCCTGGTTCCGTAATGCCTGATTGACTTCTAGGGTTTCGACCGTCAAATGCTTTCTCATAATCTATGAAGGCTATATATAGGGGTTCAGTATATTCAGCGCACTTCTCTATCACCTGATTGATCGTGTGAATATCGTCCATTGTTGAATAACCTTCACGGAACCCTGCTTGTTCTTTAGGTTGAACAACCTTGTTATCAGTATTAGCTATTATTTGAGTAATGTGGCCACCAATTTGCGGCATTTCGCTTAACTCAAAACAACGCTTATCTCGAAATTATGAGCGGATTGTACGACCTCGAGTTAATGAGAGATTAGTGTACTTGAAACAAAAAGATATTCCGTCGAGCACAATAGAATTGTTCTGGATGTTTTGGCCACCAGCGCGAAAGGCGTGTTCACAACAATAAATAGTGCCTATTTGCGACAAGACTCACGGATTCGGAAGCAGAACCCTTTGAAACATTTGTTTTGCACGGGTAGGAACCGTTTCTTTTTAAATCACTCGCTCCCTCTCAATTTCCCGCCGGGAAAGATATACTGTTTCAGTAAGACGTCACGGCTGTGCCCAGAAAGCATTAAATACTTTTTGTTAGAAACGCAGCTACACAATTAGAGAATCCCTGGCAGGAGACATTGGTTATATGTTATTTCTCTGCGCGTGCGAAGGGGAAACGCATGTTTCCGACGAGTATCACGACTTCCTCCGGAACAAGCTGAAGATGAACCGCTTCTTTTTAATGAATAAGGCCACTTCGAAAAGCCCACAATAAGGGGACGCCATTTTGCTATTGAGTGGCGGAATTTTGATTCGTATTGTCGGAAGGAAGGCAGCCGCTCCACCACACACTCCTAAGGCGAAGACAAGGATACCTGGTGATCTGGAGTTTGGTAGTTTGCTTCGTGATTCATAAACACAGCTTTCCTGGCATAACTTGTTTTACCACTTTGGAATACATCTAATGCAGTTTACGCTTTTTTTAAACCGAAGCTTTCTTCGCCTGATTTATGGCGGCCGTCGCCACTAAAACGTTCCTTAGGAAAGCCAACTTTTCGTGGTGATGATGATGATTGTGGGCGAAGTGACAGATGGTTGGAACGCTAAGACTTTTCTTTCTAACGCCACTGTCTTCAAAGTCTAATGTCACGCTGAAAATCGAAATTTGGAGACAAAAAACGCACGGAGGAAAACCCAACCCACTCAAGACTTTAGACAGAGGCTCATGAACCGATTAAAAAAAAGCGCTGCCGCTGGTCGAAATACACTTGGGCCCCTGCCGTTAATTTTTAAACAGGTTCCGATGGCGCAAACACAAGAAGTAGTAATAAAAAAACTGTACAATATGAAAAGGTATTACCCCACTGTGAGGTAAAGCGCTGGTGCCCGAAATATTTTCAGGTTAACTGTTAGCTTTTGCGTCTGTAACAGCCAGTCCGGTACCTGAAGTTCTCCCTTTTGTACTTTGATGAAAACTACTATGGCCTTTTTGAAATAATACCGGACAGGACGTGCATCTGTGTTAGTGTATCGGACTACCATCCGACACTTGCATATATTGTGCGGTCCAGTAGCGTGATTAAATCCGATGGAATACCATTATCATTTCCAACTGACAAATACCGGATATCGTTCCTTTTTTCAGCGTTAGTTGGAGCAAACACTAACTTTCAAACAATAAAACGTGTTCAATTGATTTAGCCATTTCCACAAGGTCGAAACAGGTTGGATTTTGAACATTGACTAGGGCTGAGGTTGCATTGAAGAAAGCCTCGCGTTTCAAACATTTTACTTAAAGAAAGCGCTTCTGATTCTCTGCGTATATTTAAACACTCCTCGAGCGTAGTTCAGTTTTCCACTGAGTACCAAAAAGCCCTAAAATGCCCAAGAAGGTCGCAGCCATTCATTAGGCGAACCAACTTGCTTTCTTTTTCACAGCCTCTGTTCTTACTTCTGTGTCATCAAGCCACGCACATCACATTTGGGACCAACCCAGTTCAAGCTCCGGCCGAAAATACCGAAAAGATTCCGTACATTGGAGATCAGAACGGAACAAGGTATGCTGGTAAGAGCTTAGTCGAAAAAAAAAAATTAGTTCATTAAAACATGAACATGGAATTTCTTGACAAATTGAGGGTTTCGCTCAGTGTTGTAGGAACATAGAGCCATTCTCCCGTTTTAATGTATTGTGCTAGCATATGCGTCTTCGTTCGTATGCACCAAGGATGCCTTGGGGGTACGCCGTAGCTGCTAAAAGTACGCTCACGCAGGACCTGTTTGTCATGCAACATAACCACCGCTGAAGGCTGTTGTCTTTGTGGGAATACCAAGTAGCTCAGCGTAGGATTATCATCCCTCCAATGGAAATTCTTTGCTAAAGCGCGCATTCACCGACACGTAGTAGTGTTTTTCAGGCATGGTGGATGCTTTAGACCAATCCGTTGGAGCGCTACTACAAGCCCTGGAAGAGGCGCTAATGTTGCAGGATAGCATCATCGTTTTCAGCAGCGACAACAGGGCCTACCCAGTAGGCATGTGGGCCAACTTTGGTTCCAACTGGCCTCTGCGGGGTGCTAAAGCAACTCTTTGGGAAGGCGCAATACGAGCAGCAGCTTTCAACTGGAGTCCCATGCTGCGGCGCAGTGGCGTGGTTTCGCAGCAGCTGATGCACATCCCCGACTGGTTACCTACACTTTACACGGCTGCCGGTGAGCAGTTACGTGCCAATAAAGACTATGTATAATAGTTCGGCAATTGAAGCTTTGAAAAAGGGTTGCAAAAATATTTATTCGTTTCGAAGCTGCGTCATAGAAAGAATTAAGCGTAGTCTCTAGAGTAACTGTCATTGACAAGCCTCGTTGAATGAGTGATACATGCACAAGAAGGGGCCATGATTCTTTACGTAGGAGGGTACGTTTTGAAGCCCGTGAGCACTAATGCTGTTTTGCATATGGTCATTTATTAGGCTAAACCCTGGAAGAACCGCTGGCGGCCTAATGAAGTGGTGTATTTTATGGAACCAATATAACAATGTAGCGCTTGGACACTCAGATAAATATGCTCTTCATATTTCTGACCTTCCGTTCGACAAAGTATTAAACTTCCCGAGTAGCGGCATTTTAAGCGTCCGCATTTCTTTTTGGAGAAAAATGATTATTTGATTCTGTTGATACAATAAGTTGTGACAAGAACAAGAATTACAGGATCATGAAAGTGTTTTTAAAATTGTTGGAAGATACGCAGTTCTGTGTAGCGGGCTCTGCTTGATCCCGTAACGTGAACATAATAACATTTATGAGGACATCGAAAGAAATTTAACGTTTGAAGATGCATACCATGTCCCCTATGTTGTTATCCCAGCTGGTGCGTGAGGACAGTGTGCACCAGTGGTTTTGGGAAAATCGCCAGTCGAGAATATGTTTAGTGACGATAACGTGGGACCATTTCCCTCCCCGCAGGGGCTATTGTGACTGGAGTTGCTGTTGTCCAAAAGTTTGAAGCTTGGTTTTTAAAGAACGTCTGGGCTAACAAATAACAACAAAAGGCTTAGTTTTCTTCCTCGCGTATTCTCAGCAATGTTGCGCTTCGTAAGTTAGACGGCGTACACTGAATTTACAGTCGCGCATTTGCAGTCCTCATTGTGTCAAAGCCACGCAGTTAGTAGAAAATATTCCTGCTTTGCAGCTACAAAACGTTTAGGTATTTCGTTTACGGTGTCACTCAGGAGGCGACGCAAAAGATCTGGATCACCTGGATGGCTTCGACATGTGGGAGACGCTTTCTAAGAATGCACACTCACCTCGAACGGAGCTCCTGCACAACATCTACAGCCAGGAAGGGACCGCTGCGCTACGCTACGGAAACATCAAGCTGCTCGTGGGAAGCTCCAGAGATATACAAGACGCTCGCCACACGATTCCTGGCCGTAGCCGACTGTACGGAGACCTCGACGGTCTACTCCAGCAGTCCCAAGCAGCGTCCCTGCTGAGGCGTTTCTACGGCGAAGAGGCGCTGCTTGGCTGCAGCGGTGGTTCCTTGATGCGGAACGCGGCGGTAAACTGCGGTGGTGCTCGGGAAACAAACTTTGTGTCTGGGGAGGAACACTACCTGTTCGACATCGCCAGCGACCCCTGTGAGCTGAGAAACATCGCCCATGGAAGGCCCGACGGAAGTACCACTGTGCAACACAAGTGCATAGATGGAGTGGAATACCGTACAAAGGTTATCAATTTTACAAAACGGAAGCAGGGCTTACTTTGTTTCTGGCGCATTGCCTTTTTCGTCTGCTATAGAAACTTTTTTCCAGTAAGTTACCCATTGTAACTAACATCAACAAAATTTTAGTTGCCTGAATGCATATTCGTTTTTGTGCTAGTGCAAAAAAAAAACACGACAGAAACACTGCTAACTTGCATATTTCTAGAAAAATTACTGCAGTGACACAATTTAGGAGAGAAAGAAAGAAATCAAGTATGCAAAAAAAGAAAAATCAAGTAGCCCAAAATATTGAAACATAAGACAACACTATAATGTACGAAATACGAACCGTATGTTCAACGAGAAACAATGTGACAGTCCGATCGAACAATCATGGCCGTTTCTTTCCTTTCTTAAAGGAGCATACTTACTTAGGGACTTGCCAGGAATCAGCACCTTTGAGAGGCTAATTTGGTTCTGTCAAAAATTCGCCACGCTATCAATTCAAAAGTAAAATTTGCTGAATAGTACGCACCGCAACGAGCATAAAAAACCGAAGCATATTTTTAGTCATGCCAGCAGTAATTAACAGGTATGGAGGCATACTGGGCGTTCAATAGCATTTGTGAGGTCACGAAATCACTGTCTCATTTCACGCTCTACGTCGATCGACGTTAAGAAGGTTCGTAAGCTTAAAGCCAAAATTTTGCAGCTCTACACAAAACCTGGTAAGCCGAAAAATACGCGAAACACATTCCATGCCGAGTTACCCAAGGCAATGCTACTTACTCTCTGATCGAAATTTTTATTACTGTGCAGTAGCATGTCTCCACGTACAGCGATAGCCGGGGCTTCGGCAGCAATAGAAGAAAGTGTTACAGTTTACCTTTTCAATGCCAAATAGTAGGAGGGAAAATAGCAGGCTTAACATGCTTTGTAGGGCGGCACATCCTGTTGTAGAATTGACCAGCCACTGCTTTCGCTGACGTAACAGAAGTGTTGACCGGAAAACTGCGCCTCTTTGATGCTGCGGAGGATATAGCGACGCCTGTAACGATGCCTTCAGATATAACTTCCTTTAATTTTGTTTAGTACATCAATAAAACTTTCTGCGATGACCGCAGTTATATTCGCTTGCAGTCAATTTCACAGGAAGAGCACAGCTTTAGTACCAGATAGAATTCCTGATCCTGAAAAATTTGAACCATCCATTAAAAAGCTATTGCTGGAAGCAACGGCTTAAATAAATGTATCATACAAATGAAGGCAGCATGGGACATTTTTTCAATTACCTTTTTGCCGACCCGTTGGATTAAACAAATTCTCTTCAAAACAACAAAGATCCCATTCGTTGTTATAAGCTTCAGCAACCAAGGGGGATCCTTTCCACAAAGAATTTGTTGTACACGTGAGAAAATCACAGACAGAAAAGTATTAAAGCAAACACGACAAACGGCAAAAACGGTCACAGTATTCTAAAAAACTAACAGAAAGAGCTTAGAGCGAGTAAAACACGTGCGCCGCCAAATTTTCAAGGCTCGATCTATATCTCAAAACATCTTGATTAGTAAAAATTTAGGGCACCTGAGAAATAATAATCCGTCCCTTTGAACAAATTGGTATCTGGTTGACTTGGTATCGGCGAAATAGTTTCAGGAAGTGGCTGGAAATTAGAAGCTATCTGTTATTTGGTATTCGGCAATAGGCCCGTTCACGCAAAGCTAGGTCTCACCTTACCCGGCGAGCAGCGAGAGCGGCTAGAAGATATTACCCGAGACGTGCGAACAAAGTTACAATCAGCTGGATACTTAGAACTATGCACCCGCTACAAAATGCCGAGAGGAGAACCAGGAGTCAGCCTTCGGAGAGACTATGGGATAGTCAAGTCGCCAACTTTATTAACCAGAAACGCGGAAATGTGGCCCTGATTGTTTGCTGGGCTAAAAGCTGCATTAGGAAGCTTGACAGGGGTTTACGAGCCTTTGTACATAACACAGAGAATGCAAAATTTGCACAATTATGAGGAAGAAAAAAGAATACATTAATGCACGTTTACAGCACGCTCAAATCAACGAACGTTAAACACACACAAATTCTCGCTAGTCTAAATAACGCTTATACAGTCAATGTACACTTAATACATTATTTCGAAGTTTAGACAGTACCGTGAACATACATACGTCAGGAGCATGCACTATCAATCACAATACAACTTTTACGCCAAAAAGACATTAAGATATACATGGCAAGGTAATAAAGGGCTCCCGTAAGCGCTTCAAATGAACGGTACTCACATTTTTAGAGTTAGTACGTATAAAAGGTAGCCTGTGTTTTACGGCTTTTTTTATTTAACCGGGAAACCCTCTACGTTTGTTCAACGTGACCTTAAAAAGGAAACATGGTAGCGGCAGTTACAACACCGGATGAAAGAGTTATTTACTCGGCTGCACTAAAGCCGGAAATAGCCACCCAGTCGAAGAGGTGGCCATTGCCCTCGCCATCCCTTCAAACACCAGGGCAATACTTTTGACTGATTCGCAAAAGTCCTTTGGACACTTTATACATGGCAAAGCCTTCAAACTCACTCAGAAACTATTTTGTAAACACCCACAGGAAATGGTGCTTCTTATCTCGACGCCGTAATACACGAGTCAAAAGGGAACGAGGCCGCTGGTGCAACAGTCAACGTTTCCTTACAAAAGTCCCTAAAAGATTGCCTTACGACTACAAATTAAACGTCACTTTCTGCCGGCCGCCGGCCTCACCACTGCACTCCATGGTGGACGTAGAAATAGTGCGTTGTCGGCGACTGCGGCGGAAGCATACCAGTCGTGGTCTGCCATATCGTTTGTCCCCGTTTTATTTCTGGTATGCTGCGATGCCTAATTAATGTTACGTGCCGGATTTCTCCAAAAATAATAGTGTCGAGATAAAAGTTCGGGTGATTTCGTTTCCGAAGGACAGCGACAGGTTGAAGAAGTGGTTGCGCGCCATTCCGAGGAAACATTTGGTGCCAACTTCATATACCAAGCGCAGAACAGCTGTCAAATTCGTTCGCCTGTAAAGGAGCCATGAAGAGAAAACACAAGTTTGGTTCATTCGAAAGATTGCCTCGTTAGAACCATACTGACACCACGTTTAACACAAACTTCGCTCAAATAGGCTACATAATTAGGAAAAAAGGGAATGACCATGCGACCCACCAGCTCATTTCCCGCAACAGAACCTATGATGTCACACGAGAATGTTCTGCGATTTGCGAAGGCCGGCAAAAGCAAACGCAAGTTAGGCAGGGCTTACCAGTTTGCATAGTGAGCTATATGCCCGTTAAACATACTGCACATTCCTATTATGACACTAAGAACGGTGGAGTGAACGGTTGAAGTTCCGAATAAACACGCAAGCGTGTACGCCAATGCGTACGAAACTACCGCCAGCCGAACTCGACATCTCGCCGTCGCCACCGTCGCGCAGACGAATTTTCGGGTTCGAGGCTCTTCGGGGCCAACGAACCGTCCCAGCACACACAGCCGCCACCTTGCTTGGTATCGTAATCCCTTCACAGAAAGTTGGCCGTCATATAGCCAACCAGCAAAACTAAAAATAGAAACGTTGGGAGCAAGGAACAGCAGGCAGCGACGAGGTAGTGACAGTCGTCGCAGTTTTGGAATGGTGTTGGCTTGCTGCTATTGTTAGGAGCTCGTTTCCAGTTTACAACCACTGAAAACTTCAGTTTCTTCGAGTACTTTACAATGAAATTTCGTTGCTACGTTTTGAAATGCCCATGTAGTACGGGCAAATCGTCGAGGGAGTGCGACATCCCCGCCGGTGAGGAGATCTCCTTTCATGTGCTGCCCAACGACGAACCTCGGCGAAGCAAGTGGCTACGTTTTGTGAACTTTGCAAACGGAGGAGAAAGAGAGCTAAAGGAAGTACGAGTGTGCACGCTTCATTTCCGAGGAAGTGATTACGGCAGGAATCCTTACGTTAGCTCACTCCTGGGACATGCTGGCGCTCGTCGCTGACTTCGTCAAATCGCCGTCAAAGCGCTCTGACCTTGGGGGAAAAAATGCCGTACACACCGCACATTGACGCTCGTATCTTTCTGGTCGAAGCAGAGAGCTCGCGCAAATGGCTTTCCATACACGACACCGGCCAACTGGCATAAGCGATACTGCTACTGAAATTGAACTATTATTAACCGTAATAAAAATACGGCACATACGTACCAGTCTGTATTCGTCCGTCGCGACGGGGCTGACGGGGCAGCGGTGCCGACGGCTGGCCGTTCGTCCGCTGTGGCTATCGCGGAATGGTCGCTTTCCGGTCCATCCGCGTATCCCACAACTCCTGCCGCTCGTGCACTTTGAAGCATTGAGGGTTCAAGTGGTGTGAGGTTGTTAAATGCAAGCCCGAGCTTCTCGGTGAGAGTTTTGTTCTCCGGATCAAGCGATTCCATGACTAGGGCTTCGGGTGCACTAGGTTTTACTAGTATTTTTACAATGGCCGCCGTCTCGGTTTCGGCAATAGTTCCGGTTCCTGTTTGATTCCCGCATGTGGGTGCTATACGGAAACGACATACTAAGTATCTGTTTCATGGACCGGCTCGTATGACGCCATTGTTCGCGTCACGAAATGTGCAATTTAGCGGGACATTTAAAATTTTGGCTTAAATCGCCTTATTTCTCAGTGAATAAAACATCATTTGCTTCCGGGAAAGCGCTTAGAGTACTATGAAACACCTAATCTTTCGAATAAAACAAACTTTTGTTTTCTCTTCATGGCTCCTTTAAAGGCAGCTGACCTTGCACGTGCGGCTGCCACCTACCCTTCTCAGTGCTGGTTTTTTTTATGCTGGTTTAACGCACCTGCGTGCGTAAAACTTGGAGGCGTAAACCTTTCACCTCGAAAAAAACACCCCCGAAAAGCAAACCAACCGAGAAAAAAAACGGGCCATCTCACTCACGTGAAACCTGCGGAAGGGAGAAGCATGCAGTATGTGTGCATTCAAAATTTGCAAGTCTCTCTCTTGCCTCTGGGCGCGCTCTGACATACCCGACATCCGAATCACAAAGTCGACAGAGAAGTGAAATTGGAAACGTAGACTGCAAATTTTAACGTTAAAGCGAGTACAGAGTGAAACAGAAGCAAGGAAGCAAACGCGAACTTTCGAAAAAATGAGCAGTGGCTTAGCTCGGCTATGTCCGGATATACGTAGCATGAGCTAAAGTTCAGGTCGTTATTCGTATCTTTCATGGTTCTCTAGGATTAGCTTGGTTATCATGCCTTCTGCTGCTTCAATAACACACGCGCGGTATACGCATTATGTGACACATGTATATTTATCAAGTGGCAATGGCGCAGCCTCACCACTCGTCCCAGAGCTAAGCTGGTTCCACAGGCGCACGCCGCTGTTGCTGTGACGTGCGAGACATCGGTTCCACACCAAACCACCCCTCGCATAATCATCAAGTGGACCGGGACGCCACGTGCGGAACGGAGGTCGGCGAACGCGCTGGGCGCGTGGGTTCTGTGAGAGAGGCCGGGCAGCGAGCAGCGTTCTGTGAGCGGTGAGGTCACTGCTCCTCGCGCATGCGCAGCACGCCTCTCCAGAAGCAATGTAAAACTGCTCAACCTCGGCCAGTGTAGCTCACGCTACAAAACGAGTGTCCCGGAGTGCTCCTTTAGCACGCGCTTTTGCCCATGTAGATGAAACATTCTTGCGCGACGCTTTGGAAAACGAGTGTCCTGGTGTTTCATTACCGCGACCACATAAGAATACGACGACGAACGATGACGACGACATGAGACGCCGACAGCCCGAGCCCCTAACGTGCTTCGCCCCTACAATATTCAGGAAATCTTGCACTCACGCGCAAGACTTAAATGACGAAGCTTTTTTTGGTCAGCGTTGCTGGACGTGTGGTCAAATTTTCAGTATCATTGTTGAGTTGCATAGTTGCGGGGCTAGAAATCGTCGTCATATGCCTCGAAGAGGTCGCCGTTTGTTTCACGGCGAGCGCAGGATGCAAAGTCATTTTCAGCATTGTAGATTTCTTCCAGCTCTCCGTCATCGACTTGAGGAAGCGGTGGCGGTATCTGCAACTCCTCTCGGGAACGATTGACACACTCGAAGTCATGTTGCAATTATTCATAGGGGCTTCTAGAGAATGCAAATAACGTGGGGACCTCTCAGAAGCAGGGTGTTCTTTTATATTCAGCATTAGCGCTGGATTTATTATTCTTTTTTGTTGCTGAAGCCACTGCGCATCCAGGGACGCTCGGCAGTCGCGGCGGGTCACGCCCTCACGAGGGCTCGGTATTTTCTTGTTATATTTCCGGCAACCACGCACTCGCGGCTTGTACACTAGCTCCGCTGTACATAACAAAAACCGTGAAACCAGCAACCGTGCAATGCCCAGTGTAGGTAAAAATATGTCAATGGCCCAAATTTACCCAAATAATCTTTAAACTTGTGTAATGCACATTATTCGTACAGCTGCAGAAATCTTATTTTGGAAGGAGCCCTGGACTAGGTCGTGTGATGTGGCTTCCTGCTTTTAGTGTCGATGTGTAAGGCC
The DNA here is from genome assembly GCA_013339765.2 of Haemaphysalis longicornis. Taxonomy (NCBI): domain Eukaryota; kingdom Metazoa; phylum Arthropoda; class Arachnida; order Ixodida; family Ixodidae; genus Haemaphysalis; species Haemaphysalis longicornis. Next base: position 10,462,116 of record CM023451.1, read on the forward strand.
CTGCCGCCACTGGGCTGGGGAAAGGGGATTACATGCGACCACCCAGTTGCGCTCTAGGTCTGATGTGACGTGGCACTGCTCACGTCCAATCGTGATGGTGATGGTGGCACCGCTGATGGTGATGATGGCATGCGCTCATGATGATGATAGTGACGCAGAATGCAGATGGGTATTCCGCCACTACACATAAAATGAATTAAAATGGAACAGGAATGCTTACACAGTGGTATGCAATTCTACGAATTTGTGCACAATTTTAGGGGCGAAGCTCCTAAAGCCATGGGTCTGTCCATCCCTTGTGTCTCGTGGTACGTGACCACCGCATGCTTTCGGAGATGTCGCAAAGTGGGCCGCGTTGCACGAGCAAGAACCGGCTGCAACCGGCAGCGCAAACTCGGCACCGGGAGCGCGAGCTTGTCTGTGTTCGCCAACGGAGGCGCGAGCGCACGTGCACTGCGAGGGGGAGATCACGCAAGAGATCACGCCACAAACGCAGGCAGTCGTTCTCGGAGATCGAACGAAACGCAAGGACCTTTGCTCGTTTCCTCTCGTCTTGTTCGGGCACAAGTTCGCCCTAAATAAAAGTTTTTTCTTTACCGTTGTGTCCCATCCTACGTGACAAATTGTGGTGGAGGTGCGGGGTAGCCCTCGATGGCGCGGGGTCTTTCACCAGGTCTGGGCCTGGGAGCATTGACTCCGAAAATAAAAGTTGATTTGTACAATGTACGGTCTTACGTCTTTCTTAATGATGTAATGGGCGAACTTTCACGGGAGAGTTACGGTTACCGATGATCTCCCCCTCTCGAGCTTCGCCCCACTTATCATCATTCGTTCCGTGGATATGACGTGATTTTTTTTTGCTTTAGGGGCATTCTCGAATCGTTGCCACCATAATACGAGCGACGGATAATTGCCGCCTGCTGCTGCTTTATTATCTTCAGTGGTCTGCTTTCTCGGCGGTCAGGTGCGTCTGCTTATGATGCTCTTGGAAAGAGGTTATCGTCTTCTTCCTGCTCGTGGCACCACACGTATTCCGCTAATTGTCCCAATCGCTCTGTGCAATATCATCTTCTCTGTTTTCCGTTAACTCATGCCATCTGAAAATGAATATAATAAATCGGTCCCTGAAACCTACAAGTGCCACTAATTCTGTGCTTAATATTTTATGTTAAATGTTTCTCTCCTTGTCATCAGAATTTCTTCTACATGGTGCTCATATGTTTGAGAAGCTTTGCCATGTAACATGAAGCTAGTTTGGTGTACAGTTTGGTCTTTATGAACATCATTATTTAATGATAAGCCAATTGGGACTGTCACTCGGAACGGATCGAACCGAAACAACCACCAGAACACATTATTTATTTTCAAGTTGCAAAGTAAGCGGTATTCTCTTCCAAACTGTGGTCAATCTCCCCGTGCGCCTGCGTGCGAAATCCGTTAAGGCCATTATCATCGTTATTGCCCACATTTCTTAGCTTCCCGTGTACGTGTTCTTCAGCTGCCTACGATGCATCTGCTTCTAGGAGCCCTGCCATTCCTGCTGACAATATTGACTCAAGTCCCAGAACACGCAGCGTGGAGCCTGGACGTGCGCCTCGTGAAGGGTGAGTTCGTGCAATGCAGGCACGCTTCACGTTGGCGTTCACGTGTCTCTGACAGCGTCGTTCCTACAAGCACGGTGGAAGCTTTGTCCAACTGCGGCGAGTAAATCTGGCAGCAAACTTTTTTCTTGCTGATTATACATCAGGAAGCGCTTGTTTTTGATGAATGACCCGGTTCCGCGATTACATAAAATTTCTTCGGCTGCACTGACAGACGCGCACAAAATGAGACGCCAGATTGGACACTCCAGTCCGGCGTAGAGGCGACAGAATTGTCGGTATCGTAGGAAGCTGCCGTGGACACGGTGGCGGGGATATGCCCAGTCGCTAGATGGGAACGAGATATTTTCTGCGACGTAGCCCAATTCATCATAGCAGAGAATCCGGAACGCTGACAGCGGTCAAAACCAGCTGATGGATGATGCCCAACGCCATAAGGACGCCTGCTTGTACGGACGTAGAGTCAGAATGTGTTGCCCACGGATACTGCAATTCTACGGGACCGTAGCCATACACAGCTTCGCTGTTTGTAACTCCTAAGCAGCGAATCTAAACTTGGAGGTACATTAGATGTTTTTTTTTTTTGCGAATTCCTAAATGTGTGCTCGTCCCGGTTTTTCAAAGAAGTGTTCCTCATTTAAAGTCACAATAGCAACCTGAAGAATTTCTTCCTAATGAGCTCCTCCTATGCTGGCGATATATAGAGAGAGAAACAACATTTATTCAGGCCTGCGTAAACCCGGTGGGTTACCTACTGGCGCTACTCGCCGGACCCCGTGCAAGGGGTGGTGGAAAGTCACACTTTCGGCCGCTGGCGTTCGGTGGCCGCGAGCGCAAGCTCGGCAGCCATCTTTTGGAGTTCGTAGTTGACGCTGGTGACCGCGTCCCTCACGCTTGGTGGGAGCGGATCATCGTCCTCCTCCGTTGTTGTTGTCGGTGGTTGATTGAGGCAACCCTACAGCATGTGCTGCATGGTCGCACGAGCGCTCCCGCACAGCGCACACTCGTCCGTTGGGTATAGTTCGGGGCACACGTGCTTGGCGACCACGGGCGTCCATATCGCCCGCTTTTGGAGCTGTCGCACGAGCACCCCTTCCCTCCTGGTGAGTTTACGGTGTGGCGGCGGGAAGGCGCGCCTAGTCTCTCTGTACCACGCAAGCACATCCTTGTAGGAGCTGACCGGGGTTGCCTCCTCCTCTTCCCTGTAGTAGTCTTCTTCCGCGTTCGATGGAGTAGGAGGAGGGGGCCGACTCGCCTCGGCCGCAGCCGCCGCCCGAGGCGCCGCCGCACCCTCCGCGGGCGCAGCAGCAGCAGCCGCGGCAGCGGCCGCACCAGCGACGGCGGCGCCATCGTGTCTCGTTAGAACGCGCGCCGCTCAGCCCGCCTCCTCGTTGCGGTTGATCCCGGTCCCCACCGGTCCCACGTGTGCCGGGAACCAATTGAGGACCACCGGTAGCGTCCGTCGGGGCAGGGCCCCGCACACCCTGTTCGCGCACTCCGACACCGAGTTCCGAGCGTAGCTCAGTATCGCGTTTCGCGAATCACTGATCACTGTCGCGCACCGTCGGTCCACTAGGGCCAGCGCGATCGCCAGCTCCTCCGCTTGCGTTGAGTCCCGGGCCCTGACGCTGCCCGCCGAGCACAGCTTCCCGGAGGTCGCTGCAATCACGGCCACGGCGTACGTGCCCCGGCGGCCTGGGTATTCCGCCGCGTCCACGTAGAAGGCGTTAGTATCCGCCGCGTGCACGTCCCTGAGGGCTTTCGCTTTGGCCGCTCGCCGCTCTCGGTTCTCTTCTGGGTCCATGTGCTTCGGCAGCGGCGGCACGTGCATGAGGGCGAGCAGCCCGCGCGGCAGCGACCGCGCCGGCTTCGGCATCGGCGGCCGGCTCGCCGCCCCCCTCCCCCCCCCCCCCCCGCCTCTACCACCGCCACCGCTCCCGCCCCCGCACCCGCCTCTCTCGCTTTCGCCTTCTCGCGTTAATTCCGACCGGTAGCGTACCCTACGTAGAATAGCCCTACCAGTTCTCGTCGGCGTAAGCCTCGCGATCTGCGCGGTGCCCTGGGCCTCGGCTATCTCGCTGAGGGTGCTGTGCACCCCCAGTTCGAGAACCTTTTTTGTGTTGGTATGTGCATATAGGCCCAGGGCCGTCTTATAAGCTCTGCGTAGCAGAGCGTCCACTTTCCCTCGCTCCGCCACCTTCCAATTGTGGAATGCAGCTACATATGCAACGTGGCTGACGGCGAACGACTGGACCAGCCTGAGGAGATTCACCTCTCTCATGCCTCCGTGTCTGGAAGCCACTCTTTTGATCAACCTCAAGGCCATTGCGACTTTTGATTCCAACTTGGCAACGGTGAAGCCGTTGTGTCCGTGGGCGTCGATGTGTAGTCCGAAGACTCGCAGCGTCTTCACCCTCGGAATGGCCGTCCCGTCCCGCGTCTTCAGGTGGATGTTATTGTTTCTTTCTTTTTCTCCTCTCTTGTGGCTTCCTCTTCTCTTTGGTGTTAGTACCAGCAGCTCCGACTTGGTCGGGGAGCACGTCAGACCCGTGTCTTTTAGGTGCTCCTCAACTGCGTCGATGGCCTCTTCCAGGGACGCCTCGATCTCGCCGTCACTACCGCCGGACACCCACAGCGTGATGTCGTCCGCGTATATGGTGTGTCCGACTTTCGGGACGCCCTGGAGGCGCTGGGCGACCCCGCTAATTACGATGTTAAACAGCATCGGCGAGATCACGGCGCCCTGTGGCGTCCCCGTGCTCCCCCAGGCTCTTCTTCGGCAGCTCCATGTCACCGGCAACGATCCTCGCGGTGCAGCCCGAGAGGAAGTCGCGAATGTACGCGAACGACCTCTCCCCCATGTTGAGGCGCGAGACCTGGTCCAGGATGGCTGAGTGTCGGACGTTGTCAAACGCCCCTTTCAGATCTAGGCCGAGCACCACCCGGTTGTCCATGGGGCCGGCCGGCCGGTCGATGACTTCGTTCTTGAGCAGCAAGCAACATTGCGTCCTGGGTGCTTAACTTGGCCCTGAAGCCCAGCATGGTGTCCGGGTACAGGCCTTCCTCTTCGAGGTATGTCTGCCACCTGTTGAGCAGGACGTCCTCCAGCACCTTCCCCACGCCAAGACGTCAGGATATCGGCCGCAGGTTGTCTATGCTCGATTCCTTTCCCGGCTTCGGGATCAGGCACCGTCTTTGCCTCCTTCCAGCTGGCCGGGAGCTTGCCGGTTCGCCAGCACTGGTTGTAGTACCCCGTCAGCGATTTTATCGCCGCATCGCTCAGATTGCGTAGCGCTTTGTTGGTAACCCCGTCCGGCCCTGGGGCGGACTTGCTGTTTATCGTTTGGATGACTGCCCGCAACTCCCATTCCTCGATGTCGGCGTCGAGCTTGGCGTTGGCCTCGCCCGCGTAACTCGGGAGGGGGGTCGGCGGGGTAGACGGGAGGTACTTGTCGTTTATGCGCCGGCGGACCTCGGCCTCGCCGAGCTCCCTTTTCGCTTTGTGCAGCGTCCGTGCGAGGGTGTGATGTTGGGCCCCTTTCGTTTTGCCTTCGTCAAGGAGGCGCCGGAGGAGATGCCAGGTCCTGCTCTTATGGATCTGGCTGTCCACTTCCTGACAGACCGCCTGCCACTGCTGTCGGCAGACCACCGCGCTGTGCTTCTCGATTTCGATGTTTAACAGTGCTATTCTTTTGCGGAGCCTTCTGTTGTGGCGTTGCTTCCGCCATCGAGCCTTTAGCGAGTTCCTCGCCTCCAGCAAGTGAGCGAGGCGGCTGTCCAGCTGCGGGGTCTCTTCGTCGACCTCGATTTCCTTGGTGGCTGTTTTCGCGGCCGCGTTCAAGGCTCGCGTCCACTTCTCGATGTCTCCATCCTCCTCTTCCTGGGCCTGTCCGATGATGAGGGCGTCCAGCTCCGTTCTGTATTTATTCCAGTCTGTGATGGCCTGCTTGCGGGTGACCGGGGGTCGGCCGTGCAGCGGCACCGCAATTTCCAGGACGCAGTGGGCGCTGCCCAGCGTCTCGCCCGTGTTCCGCCAGCTTACTCCCGCGGTGGCTTTGCTGCAGAAGGCGAGGTCCAGATTCATATCGTGCTGCACCGACGTGCCGTGTCGCGTGTAGATGTTCGTGTCGTTGAGCAGGTGGAGTTCGCCTCGAGAGCCTCGTCGTGCAGATTTCGCCCATTGGCCGTGGTCTTCTGGTACCCCCACGCCGTGTGCGGCGCGTTAAAGTCTCCGCACACGAGCGCGGTGTCGTCCCCGGCAAGCTGCTTCGTTCTTGGCATGAGTGATCTGAACTTTTGTTGGGATTGCTTGGGGTTACTGTAGATGTTGATTAAATACGTGCTTTCTTTCTTCTTTCGGGCCGTCACGACTTCGATTGCCAAGTGTTCTATGGTACTGTTCTGCAGTAAGCCGTGTTCTATGTACGTGATTCCTTTCCTCACCAGGGTACACACTCCCTGCCCCGCGCCTTTCCCGGCCTTTCTTGCGCTGGGCGGGCTGGCATAGGAGCGGTACCCCGGCAAGCCTGGGGAGGGGTCTTCCATGTGCGTTTCCTGTATTAATATGACGTCTGGTCTCTTGCCGACACTCTTGATGTATTGTTGTAATGTTGCCTTTTTTCCTCGCAGGCCATTCGCGTTCCACTGCCAAACCACAAGCTCGCGCGCTAGCGTTGTTCCGGCCATGTTGAGCAAGTGACGTTGGCCACCTGCTGTTGCTGCGGCGGCTCTGGTTGTGGCTGTAGTGGTTGCTGTGGCGACTGCGGCCGCTGCTGTTGTTGTTGGTGGTGGGTGATGTCAGGGATTCTCGCTAGTAGTGGTTGTAACAGGCTTTCCACAATCGCTATGCGGGTACTCATGTCCGCTGTCACGGCTTCTACTTTAGCTATGCGGGGGCTCATGTCCGCTGTCGCGGCTTCCACCTTTGCCAGCCTCTGGTTGATGGTTTCCAGCTCTTTTTCCTCGTGGTCGACGCGCTCCTCCACCCGCTCTTGGCGGCATTCGAGCGCGTGTAGCATAATAACCCGCCTCTTGGTTCTGGGGCTGAAGTCTTCCATCTCTCATCTCCTCCTCTTCTTCTCTTGTGTAGTTGTAAATCGTTTCTCCTTTTCGTAGCTGCCATTACTTCTTCTTCCTCTCTTTCTTCTTCCTTCTCCCTCTGTGGACCCCGCCGTCTGCAGGCCAGCCGCGTACTCCGGCTCCGACTCTTCCTGCAGCTGCATTCGTTCTTCTCGCGCGTGCGCTCGCCTGGGCGCCTTGTCTTCGCGCGACCTGCGGTGGTTGAGTTCGCAACTGCAGCGATGGCTGTTGTTTCAGCTGAACATTGTTGCCGTTGTAGCTAGCTGATTGAGGATCATGTCCATTTTGGGACTGAGGTCCTGTATTTGCCTGTCTTTTTGCGCTAGCTGCGCTTGAGACGTTGCAACCTCGTTCGTCTCCGCCCATTGGTTGATGGTTGTTGCAGTTGTTCGCCTTTGCTGTGGCCTCGGCTGCGGCGGTGCTGGCAGTGGACGGTGGTACCGCCGCCGCCTCTCCTGCCACTTGTCCTGGCCCACGTGATTCCCTCTTGCAGCTGTCCGCCACCGCCGCTGCTGCTCCCTCCGCGGTTTCCCGCGCTTGCGGTTGACCTTTCCGCAGCCGGAGCGCTGCCATCTGTTGCGTTTATCGTTTGCCGTTGCGGCTGCCGTGACCTTTCGAGCGGGCTTCGCTCCAGCTGGCCCAGCCGCCGCCTCTCTGCCGTTATTGACGTCAGCCGCATTTCCTTCGTGGAATCGACTGCCTTGGCTGCTGCATTTTCGCGCCTTTTTCGGGTGCGTGGTGCTGCTGCTGCTGCTGCAGAGGCGGGAAATAAGCTAGGCCTAACTTCGGCACGTGTTGTTGCTGCCGCTGCTGCCTTTGTCCCTCCTCTGCACGCCGGCGCTCCCACCTTCGCTACTTCACCAAATGGGGGGTCTTATATCGGTTCTTACAACCCGCCTCCCCGGTGGGGTGAGCCCCGCCGCATAGCTTGCAGCGGGGGTTGGCATTCCCGCTCGTGCGCGGGGCCCGGGTTGGACGCTCCGCACGCAAAGCATATCTTAGTGTTTGGGTAAGGGCACACGTCTGCGCGGTGCCCCAACCTGCCGCAGCACCGGCACACTTCGTAGTGCTGCCTGTATAGACTGCATTTGGTGATTGCCACTGCAAACTTTATTCTATTTGTTACCTTGGTGCCCTCGAAGGCTACGATCACCGTGGGGGTATTGCCTATTCTGTGCGCTTCGAGCGCCGTTAGATTATCCTCGCTGACTATAATTTCCTGCAGGTCCTGCTCCGTATACACGGTCGGAATGCCCCTGATGATTAATTTCACGATGCCCTCGGGTGCCGGTGCGTACGCGAATACTTCGTGCATCCTGCCCGCTATCCTGTGCGACCTGATGCTCGAGTACCTCTGAGCTTTCTGCTCGTTTGGGGTGCTAATGCCTATAATATTCTGCGAGTCGTTGGTGCAGATCGTGTCCTCCCTAGACTCTTGCAACGTGGTACCCACCATCTCGAAGATGGCCTCCATGAGTTGCGGTGCCGCCGTGGGAGCTACGTTAAGCCCGCCACGTGGCCAGAGTATTACCCTAAAATCACCCTTCGGTAGCTCGCGCGGCATGCGCGCTGCCTCCGTTAGCCTGGCCGCGACCTGCTTAACGAACTTTGTCTGATTCTTAACGGGGGCTGCGGCGGGCGCGGGAACGGACGCGACCGCGGCCGCGGAAGTGGTAGAAGAAGTGGGGACCGACTTACCGCCAGCCGCTTCCTCCCCGGTCGTCCGCCGCCGCATCCTTCGCCTCGCTTCCTGCCATCTGCCTTCTCCGCCCTCCTTCGGTGCTGGATCCTCGCCGGCAACTGCGACCGACATCCTCCCTTGCGTGTAGTTGACTTGCATCGTTGGCGCTTGCCGGTGGTTGCCGTCCCTCTCGAACTCGGGAACCGGGGTGGTTGTAGTAGCGGTGGTGGTGATGGTAGTAATAGTAGCATTGGTGTCCTCCATGTCGGTGTCCATGGAGGTGGACATCTCTCATTCCAGGATGGTCTCCGTCTTCGCCGCAGCGGCCGTCAGGGAGGCGCAAGAAAGAAGATTGGTTTGCGCCAGTGGAAGGGGTGCGCTAGCGGCCACAGCCGCATCACACGCACTTTCCAGCATGGGGCACGTGCCGTCGGGCGCGAGGCTCGTGCCGTCGAGCATGGGACCACCTCAGCGCTCTGCTCACGTGCTGCAAGCAGCCGGCGAAGCTCCTAGGCCTAACCCACCGAGTGGGCTAGAACTTGCCCGGTAAATCGTCTACTCACGTGAAACGTCCGGGATTTGGTGTCGAGGTGTGCACTAAACAACCGCGCACTCAGAAATCAAGCGTACATGAGCCTGAGATGAAAAAGACCATTGAAAAAGCCAAATTCACCGGAGACCGATGTGAGCGCATGTTCACTTTCCTCGCCCCCTGGCGGGGAAAGAACTATGCTGGCGATAAGAATTTTTCGCAATACTCCGATTACGGAGTCCAAAACCTCAGATGTAGTTCCAGTATCGAGCAAAACGTCTGACACTGGGAAACTAAACTTTTGGCAGCGCACTCCTGTCATGGTAGACGAGAATAATACAGGCGGATTTCTAAAAACAACTTCGTTAAGATAGTACAAAGGGCAAAACTGTTTTTTGGTTTCGCAATATTTACACGCCCGTTAAAATAAAGAACCATTTTGCTGCTAGTTAAATCCTACACAAATGCTGAAAAGTAGTTTCTGATTCCAGCCATAACCAACTCCTATGGGTAGAACCTCAATTTCGGTCGGTTGTTACATCCAATGTTCCTTGGTTTACAAAGGTTATTCACTAAAGTCCGCGCAAATTTCAAAATCTGGGGTACTACACACGTAAAAGAAAGGGCGGCCTTTTTGAAATGCCACGCGCAACGAAATCGCTAATATCTATACTATACTAACACCAGGCCCTGAGTCCCTATGTCGAGCCCTTGGGCTCGACCTAGGGACTCACAATTTGCGGAATACATTCCTACACTGGCATAGTAGATCAATGAAGAAGCTTTATTAAAACGAAGCCTGCTTGTCTCAGTCACGGCGGTGTCGTAACCAGAACGCACTGGACAGGTTCGAATTTAACACCATGGGAGGCCACATGATGACAATGATGAAACAATAAAAAAACGCATCCCGTGGTCGCAATCGAACAGTGACCCCCACGTTATGAAGCCGACTTCTATCCGATTGCGCCATCATTGCTTTTAAGTGTGAGCACTTTGGGGGCTCGCCTTGTCGTCGTAGCTCGCTGTAACGGTAGATGTCAAACGACTGCCGAAATTACGCCGTGCGGCGATATAACGGACCCAAGTAGACCCCAGTGCTCCGTCGTAGGGCGTCACGCAGAGGCTTCGACACCCAAGACGTTTAAACAGTCATAACCGTTCTAAATTCTCAAAATTCTGGCGCTTGTCATACATCTCCCCGTTGTTTAGCGGTAAAAAAACTGCACATACATTTGACGCAAAATATATGTAACTAACTGGCAGCCCCCGCGTTCATTTAGTTCGGAATGCTTGTTGTGTTCGTTTTCGGGATTGTAAGAGAAAAAAATTGTCTAGTGATTACGATACTCCCTAATGCGATTTTTGGGAGCAGCAGCAGTGCGCTGATGCTGCACTCAGCCGTGGGCGCTCTCGACGGCAGCGATGATGATCCCCTGCGTCGCCGGCGCGAAGTGAGTCTCAGGAAGGGACCGCGAAGTGCGTCTTAAGGGAACGCACATCATAGTCACGCGCACGCCCCCCACCCGTTTCCGGCAAGGGTCGCTCCGTCCAAAACCTCGTGCGGGCACAGCATATTGCCCCCTCCAGTCCCCCACCACACACTTTCCGAGAGCGCTTGCTCGCGCCGCCACGGCGAACGCCCCCCCCCCCCCCCACCTTCCAATTTCCTGGCACTCTCCTCCTTTGCTTTATTTCATCGTTCGCCATTTCTTTCACTTGCCATCGTTCACTCGGTTCAGCTCAGCCCATCCCGACGCGGCTTAGCCCAGAGACGGCCGCCAAAGGGCTGCGCCCTACAAAGTATAAGTGCAACGCCATCACTTGCGGGAGGAAAAGCAAGCGCAAAAGGAACAGAACTTCCGCGGCCGCTGTTTCAGGCAGGGGGTGCTAAAGCAATACAGAGGCGGGAAATTTAACTTTTTTTTCGGTAGCAGCAGTGAGCGGATAACAGCTGTACAGCCCATTATGGCGAATCACTTTCTTTGAAATTATGCAAGCTTTAACGTTAAGTGGAACTTATCTAACGTTTTAACTAGAACGAGCTCAAGTATTTGTTTGTAATTCTTTATTTACCCTTAGTCGCGTTCAAGTATCAACCTTCATTGTGGTCCCCGTGCATTGCGGCTATTAAATGTGTCTTAAAACTGTATTCATTTTTAAACCACTAATCACTTTGGACCTAAAGGTTTATTGAAGGTCAAATTCTGTTGCTTTATTTTTTTAAAAGAACAGTGGGTGCCGGACCGGTGCCCTCGTTTTTACACACTCGATTCAGAAACAGTGTCAAATGCGGACACAGAGACCAAAAAATTATTTTCCCTTTGCGGATACATTCAACTACCCGCGAAAATCTCTACGGCCATGTGTTTCCATGTTTTTCTTCAAAAATAAAAAAAACTACAGTGGTGACATAAATATTATAGGGAAAACGGTGACAGAAAAACCGTACATCAAAACGCGACCTTTCTTCACCACTTGAGTCGAACCAAGCCATCTGTGCTACTAAAATCATTTTAAGAGTGCTTTGTTCCAGACCCTTGGGTTAAGGCCCCTGGTGTAAAAGATTACACAATCAGGGCGGCAGCAGAGGAAGAAGAACTTAAGGAACTAGACCGCGGGTTAAGTGAGCCCGTAGACGTAGACAATAAATAATATTTTAAGTGCTTGCATAAACTGCGACGCGGAAGCCGTTCTTCTGTATTGCTTACATGAAGTCTTGTAGAGCTCCTCGAGCTATTTCACGTCGAGAAAAAGCTCGCCTAGCGATCCCAAAATTTTTTTCCAATAGCTTGCGTTGCGGCTCAGGCTCCTCGGGTTCGCGCTGAGGCCACGTGCGCCGCACATCTTGCCTGCTTCCTGTTGAATGCAGCAGCTGTGATACGCCATGAAGGCCTCAGCGCTGTCGCGTTTTGCCGACCGAGTCAGAAGGTGAGAAAACGTCCCGACGCACTTTCATCGGTGTCACCAGATTCATTCCCACGACTTTGTTTCGTCATCGTCATGGCCATACAGCACTAATGACAATCCGGCACTTGTGTCTTTCTCGGTGGGTCAATTCTGCCTGCTCGGCCCTGCCAGTTCGCGGTCTAGAAGTATCTATTCATGTCCATGCTGCTTCGAGACATCCGGCGCACTCCCCAGCATGTCGCAGTGCTCTCCGTACGAGGGGTGGTATGACATTTCGGGATTGGGTGTCTCGGTAGCTTCGCAACAAATGTTTCTCGTGTAGCTGCGTCGGCCCACGTTGTTCTAGTTATGGCTCTTTGCCGTACCTCAACTAGCTAAGTCTTGATAATAAATGTTAACAAATGTTGCCACTTGCTAGTAGCGCGTCCTTTTCTTCGTCAACGTCTTCGTACGCCTTTTAAATGCAGAGTATTTCAGTAACTCACGATGTCACCCGCGTTGGCGTCCGTAGTCCGCATCGCTCCCCCTACACTATATAGAAAAATAATACTTACCGGTGCCAGGTTTCGATCCAACGACTCTGCGGGCGGAACGCAAGGTACCCGTCGCTCTAACAACTGCGCCACAAAGGCTACACAGAATAGAAGGTTACGAACGCGCCTTATATCCTTGACTCATTCAACCGTCGGCCACAGGTGCGCCCTCTCCCCCGCGTCCTCCTCGCCTTCTCTGCGCTCGCAACACCCTCTCTCGCCGCGTTCGGTTCGGGCGCACAACAGGTGGGGACGTGCGCAACACCCTCTCTCGCTGCGTTGGGTTCGCGCTGAGAAACAGCCGGTTCGCGCGCAAGAACAGGTGGGGGCGCTCGCATCGCGCTCTCTCGCCGCGGTCGGTTCGCGCTTAAACCACATATGTCGTTCGTGCGCTCTCCGGTCGCTAACATCTGTGGCGTGATCGTGACGTCAACATCACGCGTTCGTGTGGTGGCGCGATTTCGGCGTTATAACACTCTCTCGCGAGGGGCATTGGATTGGATTCGATTGGATTGGCTTGGATTGGCTTGGCTTGGCTTGGATTGGTTTGGATTTGGACTGGATTAAAGCGGATTGTGTTGCGTCATAGCCGCTCCACGTTGCGTCATAGCCGCGGCAGGGGGTTCACGGCACGTTTCACGTTTCACCATCGACTTCATCGACAATGTCTACGCTGGAAGACAACAATTACAACAACAACAACAACCAATACGTAATCCATACGACTTGCAGGCGCGCCCCCCGCGGAAATGCTCTGCATTTGATCGTGCCCCTCGCGAGGGGGATGTTTTTAGGGGCGAAGCTCCTAAAGCCATGGGTCTGTCCATCCCTTGTGTCTCGTGGTACATGACCGCCGCATGCTTTCGGAGATGTCGCAAAGTGGGCCGCGTTGCACGCGCAAGAACCGGCTGCAACCGGCAGCGCAAACTCGGCACCGGGAGTGCGAGCTTGTCTGTGTTCGCCAATGGAGGCGCGAGCGCACGTGCACTGCGAGGGGGAGATCACGCAAGAGATCACGCCACGAACGCAGGCAGTCGTTCTCGGAGATCGAACGAGACGCAAGGACCTTTGCTCGCTTTCCTCTCGTCTTGTTTGTCCGAACACCCCAGTTCAGCCAATCCTGAGCTCGGAGCGCCGTGCTCCACTACGCGCTGTTCGTAAGCGTAATCAGCAGACGGCTGCTTGGCGGCCGCATTAACGCGGAAATGCAATGCTGGAAAGGCTATCTCTTCAGCCACTCTTGCAGCCCTCCCTGCAACTACCTTGGGCGGCATTACATGAGCGCCCGTGCCCTTTTTTCAAGATGAATCAACACCAACTCACCCAGCTTTCCATCCTGTTCAACCAGCTGGTTGTGGTCGCCTCAAAACGGTTTATCATTTCACTTATTCATTCAGGCACCAACGTGGTTCTTCATTTTTCTATTCTATGTGCGCGCTGAACCCGCTGTCAAGCACACTACACCCGCTTCGTTTTTTGCGTTCTTCTTACCTGGGAGGTGTGTCACTTCGCCCAGGAGGATCAACATACTCTCGCCTTGCCCCACCCCCTCCAATGAGCGCCGCCTCACAAGAGATAAAGCCGGGGTACAGCACGCCATACCTGCTGCCTGTTTGAGCACCTCCCCAAGACGCCATGTCGCGATCATGTTCTGGCGTCGCAGTCTCTTCCATCGTTGCTCTGGCACGCCTCTGTTTTCGCGCCTGAACCACAAATTATAAGGGATAGTGTTCCCCTCTCCAAACTTCAGAGAGAGAGAACGACTGAAATTAACCCATCGGCACCACCCTCCTCCCTTTTTCAGCAATTTGTGCGGGTCGCTTCACTAAAGATTCACCTGTCATAAAGTATCGAGTGAAGAATAACTCGGACCCACACGATAGAGGCAGCATGCGTCATTTTTAGATTCCACACTACCTTCAGTCTGACAGGGGCTGTTTCCATTTCGCCATGTACTCCAGGCTGATGACAAGTTCTCGCCGTCACTTGTGACAAGCTTAGGCACGCGCAAGAAAGACGCTAGTGAAGCGCGGGGATGGTCGTGTTTTCCGCATGCAGGACGTATTTACCGCTAAGAATCACTCGACGTTGGCTAACGTCGTGAGATGTGACGTATCTTATTGTGTAATTTCCAGACACTTCCTATTCGAATTCAAGAAAGTCGGCGATGATGCGTTTAGCACGTTTAGAGCTACACATTACTCTCGAGGGCGTCAATGGCCACTTGAAAGTCAGAAGCGATCGGTTCGGTGTCTTAAAAGCGCTTGTACGGCGAGTTCTAAATAAGCGTGGCCGCACAGCGAACAACGCCTCGATCTCGGCACTTCTGCATTGTCGACGTGGGTTGATGTCGACCTTCCTCTGGCTTCTGGGCAACAGAAAAACTCTGTAGCCCATACAGACACCTCAATTTGTGTCATTGCCCAAGAGTAATCGAAATCAGTCTTTGTTACCTTCGTCTATCGGCTCACTGCACCCGTAGTCTTGTACTGAACCTCCTACTCTTACTCTCATATGGTCTGTGATGTGTGTACCCTTCTACGCACGCGAAGGATATTCAACACCGTGGTTGTAGTTACAAATGTACCAAAGTTTTTTGCTGGGGTTTGTCAGAACCGGCACAAAATAAGGCTACTCTGAATTGATGGCTAAAACACGCTTCAATTGGATCAGTTTCAACAAACTTTTATTCTGGTTAAAGCCACAAAGTAATCTTTTACAGAATTGCTTTATTTTTGCCTGTGGAATGAAATTGCCAATAGGAATGAAAGAATGCATATTTTGAACTATTTTTCTTAAAACGCAGTTTTATCACAATTACTAAGTAGTACGAAGCGGGGGGTTTTGTTAAAAGTCTTGGTGAATTGTATAAGTAAGCACGATCAGTATGTATTTAAGAAATCCTCATTATTTGTCACCATAACGTAACGTATACTCGACGCTATCACTACTGTAAAAATCTGTTGAAAGCTAAGATAGTTTTCAAAGAAGTAATACCGCATAAAATAACGAATCTTTTCGCCTTCATTAAAACTGTCGTCTTTACTTTTTCTCCCTGCAATGCAAGGTGCCTGCATATACGAACGAAAGCACGTTCTCGTGAACACCAGCCTCAACCTCGAACTCCCGTGCGAACGATGGTACTGTGACCGGCTCAACGCAACGCACGGATACATAGACGGCATACCGTGAGTCTTGAAATCTTGGCCACGGCTTTATGGGTAATAACCGTTTAAAAATGTGAAGCATCGTGGCCAAAAAGCGTTTGTAACGTATCGTCGCGCAATTTTTTAAAGCAGTTGGTCAATGGAGGCCTGTCAGCATGGAGCCGGAAGCATTCTTCCTGTGGTACGTGCCATGGTACACCCTCGATACGTCTCCACTGTCACATACCTTACACAAACGATTGGCCGCAGGCCAACGTAACAGTAAGACATAACCTAGTGAGCGTTCCGTACTTAATATTTTGACAATTCCGCCCCCCCCTTCGCCCTCCGACCAGGCAAAGTGCACCGACACAGTAAAGGGGTGGGGCTATGACAACGTTTTAGCCGAGCTACAGGCGTGACTTGGGTCTTGCGGGATCGATGGGCCTGAGCAGCAGCTTTTGCGAGAACATAAGTTAAACCTCGATATAACGAAGTCGACGAAAATACGCAATTTTTCTTTACATCCAAGTTTTCGTTACATGCCGGTTTCGAGCTGAAACTCGCGGGAGTGACGCAGAAAGGACGCCCACATTTTAGACATTAGTGGCGGTGAACTCACACTTCAGGGTTTTTGTTCGCAATAAAAACCTGCGCGATTTGCGCCAGCTGTTTTTCCGATAGCTATGTCCCCACACGGCACTTCAAAAAAGCAAGGTCACTTACCTCCGTGCGCATAAACGTAACTTAGGTATGACGTTTGTCTTTTAACAGCTTTTAGTGCCTTAACGCGTTTCAAGGGCCGAACTTGTGCTGGAATGGCAGGTTTTTATGAATTTTATGCACTTGAGGCTCTTTTCTTCACTCAAAATTCGCGAGACGGGGCTAGCTGGGATACTGTACCGGGTTTCGAAGTTTTCCTCTTTCGCCGGCGGAGGCGTGATTTAAAATTGTGAGCTCGTCTTGAAAAGCGACACTTTTCATTTTGGGGCACCAGAACTCATCACCGACGAAGGCACACCGCAGATAGCAGAGGAGATGCCCGACTACACGCCGGCAGGTGCGCCTGGCACCTACCTAACACCGCGCTCATATGGAGAAACACACGGCAGTTTGATGTTCGGCGAAGTAATCTACATTACTGCATTTATCCAGCCGATTTTTCAAAAAATGAAAGAAGCAGTGACTCATCAGCGTATCTCAGGCCTATTTTTCAAACAAAACTGGAGAAAACACTGACAGATCAGCTCAGGGAGTTCGTTACATCAAGGTTAACCGTCGCAACGCCCTCCTTTCAGAGAGGTCCCAAACAAATGGGCTTTAACGGCGCTGGCAATGGGGAATCAAAAAACTTGGTTAGATCCAGGAATTCATTACATACGGATTCGTTACATCCCGGTTTACCTGTATTTCACGGTTTTAAGCGGAGACAACGCTATAAAGCCGGCAAAAACCTCCGGTAATGGGCTCGTTGGCGACCTGGAGAGAGAGAGAGAGAGAGAGACGAGAGAGAGAGAGGGAGAGAGAGAGAGAGCGAGAGATGAGAGAGAGGAGCAGAGAGAGAGAGAGAGAGAGAGAGAGAGAGAGAGAGAGAGAGAGAGCGGAAACATTTATTGCCCAGTCACAGACCTAAGTCTAGGTCTTGGAGATCTGGATATGAAGGCAGACAGCCTCCTCGGTGGCCCGGACGACTGTTTCGGACAGTGTAGCCAGCTATGTGTCCCATGAGATGATGCGGTAGAGGGAGGGGGAAGCTTCGGGGGTGGCAGTCCCAGTAGGAGTGTGGGATAGACGGGTATGCGCCTCAAGAAGGGCAGGTTGGGGGACCGGAGCAGTGACGTAAGCGATGTAGATTGTGATGACATGGGAAGGAGCGGGTAAGAGCCTGGTGGAGAAGAACGCTTTGGGCGTGAGTGAGGCGCAGGTCTGGAGAAGGGCGGTCGAGGCGATAGGAAAGTAAAGAGAATTGACGGGTCGCGCAATCACGAAAGCGAGTGGAAGGACGACGGTATGAAAGCGAAAGCGCGTTTACTCTTTCTTTGCAGTCCATGTTAGCGCGGCCAGGAACCCATACCATGACAAAGAGGTGAGGAGGATATATGTTGAGAGTATCAGTCACTATGTTAGAAGAAAACGGGCTGACGGTATAACGTGAGTAATTTCGGATGGCAGATCGCGAATCTGTGAAGATGTAAGGGGAGTGTGCGGTGGAGAATGTAAGAGCAGCATGCTCTATGGCAAGAACGATGGACTGCTCTTCTAGGGAGGTGGCATCTGGCGAACATAAAAAAGGCGTTTGTGTGGAAACCAGTGACGAGTGGGATGAAAAGGGTGCGGTTCCTCTTTGCATAGTGCAAAATTGACTTGCGTCTGTAAAATATTCCGCCGATCCTTGTTTTTCTAGGAAGGAGACACTTTTGGTGAGGGCGTTACAGCGTTGATATCGGCGGGTTGCATGCCTGGAGGGGTTCGTATTCTTAGGTAGAGGCTCTATGCGTATACGAGGGAACGTGGGCCAAGGATGGGGGGTTGTGGGAATTGGAGGAAGCGACGGAGTAGGGTAGGTCCTCGTCTGCAAAAATGCCGGCCCTGGTGAGATGTCTGAAGGCTTTAAAGTTGGGCTTGTTCGTGTATTTGAATAGGTTCTTCTATAGTGTTATATGTGCGGGCCTCGACAAGATTGTTAGTGGGAGCGTAGTGGGGCACACCGAGGGCTAGGTAGTAGAGCTTACGGAGAGCAACCTCTAGTTTGGTTAGTTGAGTGGACGTGGGATGCCGGTATGGCACTGTGTACAGTATTCAGGACATGGTAAATGCATCTATAATACGCAAGGTGGTGTTGTTCGTGTAAGCCAGACTGGTGATTTGTGACGCGATGCATAAGCAGAATCATTTGCTCGATCTGAGTGTATAGTATGGGCTACTGGAGTAATGATACGTGTGGCCGAGAAGTTTTAGTGAGTCTGTTTTGAGAATTGGGGTATTATCAATGGAGATGTTGATGAGGTCACGATCAGGGGCTCTGCCTTCCTTGATTGTTATGATCATAATGGCCGATTTGGAAGGAGAGATAGACAGACCTATGGTGCGAACATGATTATTTATTACAACACATGCTTGTTGAAGAGTGTCTTCGATGTTCCCATGATGAAGTACCAACTAGCTCGCATGGACAGATTAATTTAGTGTCTTCGAGTTGAGCTGGGCTACCATGGCTGGACCAGAGCAAAATATCATCGGCATAGATGGAGTAGGAGAGGCGGGGGGATATAGTCTAGGAGGGGAGGCAGTTGGGCTGGTGCCAGGTTCACAGGGGTTGGAGGCAGGATTGAGCCCTGTGGTGTGCTAGAGGTTACATAAAAAGATGAAGCCGACGATCCCTGGATGCTGAAAGAGGCTGTGCGGTCTGGGAGAAAGGATTTGATATAGTTGTACATTCGGCTTCCGCAGTTTGTTCGGGCATGGTTAGCGAGGATGGCCTCGTATGAAACTGCATCAAATGCTTTGTGAATTTCGAGGGCTAGGAGGCTGTGAAGTTGCGAAGATCTCGGGAATTCGTAAAGATCAATAGAGATGCGGAGCAGGGTGTCCTGTGTCGAAATGTCGTGATGGAAGCCATTTTGGGTGTAGGGGAGGGGGCAGTGGTGTTCCATATGCCATTCGAGGCGGGTAAGCACCATGCGTTTGAGCAGCTTGCCTACGCACGAGGTAAGAGAAATGGGTCAAGATTGCCTTTAGATGCAGGTTTTCCTGATGTGAGAATGTTTCCAGAATGAGGCGATCGTGCTAGTGTCCCAGACATGGTGAAAAACAGTCAGGAGTGATTGTTCAGAGTCTGAGTTGAGATTTCTCAGGATCTTGTACGTGATTTTATTCGTTAGGGGGTGGTGTTGCGGTGCAGGGAGTGTAGTGCTCGTTGTAGCTCCTTAAAAGTGAAGGCGGTGTCCGCGGGCAACGCTGGAAATGACTGCTCCCGACGTCTGCTCGTAGGGTGGTCGGCGCTATTCTGGAACAGTAAGCTGCGGATCGAGTTGGCGAGATGAGTATGGGACTTTTGTGTGGTACATAAGAGCTTCGGAACCGGATTCATGCGCTGATTTGGTTGAATGAGAGTTTTAAGAAGCGACCAAGCGCGCTTTGTGCTCATATGGTAGTTCCGTGAATCGTAGTGCCCACCAGTTCGTTCTGGCCAATCGATTAGCATATTCTTCTGCCTCCAGAGTGAGTAGGTTTATGCGGTGCCAAAGAAGGCGGTTAGATTTATTTCTGCGCCCGCGCCTCATCGGCGAGTGTCCCATATGTGAAGTAAATGTGCGTCTAAGCAGGGGGCTGCGAGTGTGGGGGCAGTGAGTTTGGTGTTTTTTATACTTTTATGAAGCGAGGATACCCAAGGATCAGGATTTCTGGGGTCCAGGGTGGGAGTGTCTTCGTCGCGAAACCTTGTCCAAATAGTGAGCGAAATCCGTTCTTGTGACATCGGGGCTGACTTATGAGAGGTGAGAGTAATTAAAATGATTGCGTGGGAGCTTCCGAGGTTTTTACGTAAGTGCCCCTGTAGGGGTGTGAGAGCGCGCTGGTAAAATGCAAGGTCAGGGTTCGTATCAATCTCGACACAGTTGCCTATGCGTGTAGGATAGGAACTGTCGTCGAGGAGAGAGCAGCGGCTTTGCAGAAATGCGTCTTCGGGCTTTCGACCCTGGGCAAGTATGGATGAGTAGTCCCACATAGTATGATGACAGTTGAAGTCGCAAATGATGAGGGAGACCTGGTGGGGATCGCGAGAGTGAACGAAGAGGGATTTCAGAGGAGGTGTTGGTTTCCGAGGATGGTGGTATCCGTTGATAACGCTGAGGGTAGCAGATGAGTGAAGCTTGGGTTTCACAAGACTGCCTTGAGTGTAAAAATGGTGTTTGTTAAAATGTGCGTTCTTAAGGGCCGTATACGTGAGGTGTTTGGCCCTTAAAGTGACAAGAATAATTTAACGCGGGTCGTCGGGGTCAGCTGTGTGATACGCGTTCTAGCCCGATGCAGCTGGGCCGTGAAATTCTTCCAGAAGGGGATGATTTCCGGAGTGGGGGGCTGTAATCGTCATCTGTGATATACGCTTTGAGAGAGTTAAGTTCTTTGCGAAGGTCGCGACAATTCCGTTGCCAAATTAATAAACTTTTCCGCGTCTTCATGGTTTGCGAGCTATACGGGAGGATCTTGCATTGCGAGTCCGCGGACTTGCTGATAGTGAACAGGCGTGTTTTTTAGGGAAGTGGAAGGAGTGACCTAGTGCTTCTTTTAAGGCACCAATGCGGCGTTCGAGAGCATCAAGTTTGGCGCTTATATACAGGAAGAGAAGGGTGGGAACAGGGTGTTGGTTATTTGTAACTATAGTTGGGTAAAGCGTATCACGGTATGAACCTGATGCAATGATAGGCATAGAGGCAGGCTTCGGGCCGCGGGGAGGAGGGGCCGGGGGGAGAGTGGCCGGCTCACAGCTTGATGTCGCGGGACCTGTGCTGCTGGTGAGTGCGCTGCGTCTTGGCGTTCGGTAGGCCTGGTCTGGTTGTGCTTCGAATTTTGTCGTTGATGGTGGACTCTGACCGTGGTGCGTGGAGGGCGATGGCGAGACCGGGATCTCGAACGGTGCTTGTCCGGTGCTTGCAAAGCAGGAGATGATTGGTGCCTGTTATGCGGGTTGCGAATCGGTGGCGGTAGGCGTCTTGGGTGACCTTGTCTTTGCCTTTAAGTTTCCCGGGCACTCTGTCCAGGTGCTGGGACTTGAGCCTTTGCAGGTGCGGCAGGTGGCATAGAAGTCATGCTCTTGGCCGGGTTGAAGCTTGGTAAGCTTTTGGGAGCAAGTCTGGCATAGCTCCGTAGAAGGGGGTAAAGTGGACACATCCTGCTGCTGGCCCATCTTATGGCACCGTTGGCAGAATTGAGCTTCTGGGCGTTCTGGATGACATCGGTATTCGGCCTGGCAGTACAGGGCGTAGCGGAGTACGAAGGATCCTTCTAATGTTTCCGTGCTGCCCATCATGCGAGCCTTGATGATGGGAGGCCCAGTGGAGATGAGATGGAATAGTCGTTCGTGTGGGGATGTTCCAGCTGGAACACCATGAATGATACCACGGCAGGAGTCTGTGAAAGCCTCTGCCTACGTTGCAACAGGGACTTCCGTTGAGGCAAGAAGAAAGGAGCGAATGGCTGGGAGCTTCTGTTGAGATGGTTGGCCGAATGTTCTGACGGCGATCACATTTTGCTGTGATCTTGGCTGAAGAATTCAGTCGGTAATTTCAC
Source organism: Haemaphysalis longicornis (assembly GCA_013339765.2). NCBI lineage: Eukaryota > Metazoa > Arthropoda > Arachnida > Ixodida > Ixodidae > Haemaphysalis > Haemaphysalis longicornis. The sequence goes on from CM023451.1 coordinate 10,483,886, forward strand.
TTGGGATAAGGCGGGCGACGGCCGCAAGGGCTTGCATCAGTTTAGTGGGTTTGATCTTCGCAAGTGGGATGAGCGAAGGGCGGATTACAATTGTTGCGAGGTCTTGGCTGCGTCGGTGGGAGTGGTGTACGGTTCGTGAGTGGGAATCGGTCTCAATAGAAATGACTGGTTGTGTTGGGAGAGCTGGATGACCAACGCTGGGGTACGCTAACGTTTCCACGGCTTTCGGGTTCACCAAAACGCACTTAGAGGTTGAAACGTGGACTGGCGGGTCACGACGTGTTCTGGCGTCGGTGGCCGTGCTTGTATAGCTGCTAGGTGATATGGCGTAGAATGTCGATATTGGGCGCCACAAAGCCGAAGAACCGCTTCCATGACGTCGGCCGTAAACCGCCGACCGGGTCACCGATTACAACTCGAGAAGCTCCATGTGACAGAATCACATGATGCAAGAGGAAGGATGCTACATCCGCAGTGGTTCCAGCGCAAAAAGGAGCAGTCTCAACCTAGCACGTCAATACATCCACACAGACATTGATACAACGGTGACCTACCTTGGACTTAGGTAGGGGCCCGACCAGATCAATGCCCACTTTGCGAAAGGGTGACATAGGAGGATTCAAATGCAGCAAAAGACCTGGAGAAAGAGACGTAGGAGGCTTGTGACGCTGACACTAAGGGCAGCAGGCCCCATGTTGCTGCGTTGCCGACGCCGATGCCGAAGCCGATGTAGGGTGCGAGACAGGCTAAGGTGACATGATGTAACGTCGTCGTGCATTTCGCGGAGAATCAGATATCGGAGCGTTGCGGGGGACCACAAGAATTAGACGTGCGCCATCCGCAGAGTAATTCATATTAAACATCATGCGTCGCGCATGACAGAGGGTGTTGAAGACGTACCCCTGTGTTTCCAAAAACACCTACTCAGCGTTGGTTGTTTCCGTTGTTCTTCCTGAAAACGTGGTGTGTCTGGGAATTCTGGTGACACACAAGCGAAACAGTCCTCGAAGGTGTCATCGTCGCTCTAAGTGACCGGCAGAAGTAATCGAGACAAGAGTCCACATCATCATGCTGACGATGTTTCAATTAGCAATGCTGACGATGTTTCAATTACTGACTATTTGTCAGATAATTTCGACGCGTTCAATGAGCTCGCCGCAACCAGTGAGGTAGATTTACTGGTTGATCGTTTTGAACACATTGTTAAAACTTGCATTAGGCGTTTCATTCCTCTAAAACCAAAAATAAAAATGCTAGAATCCCTTGGATCTCGCGAGATATCCTGCATCTATCACGCCGTATTTCCAGATTAAGGCGAAAGAGGAGACTGAATAAGCCGGAAAGCATCTCCCGATTTAACGAAGCAAAGGAACAACTTCGAACTAAAACTAGCACAGCTAAGGATTTCTTTGTTCGCGTAGAATTAAAGAACTTACTAGCAAACAATCCTCGTAAATTTTGGAGTTCAGTTTTGCCACGGGACTCGTCCTCTACATCAAATATAGTCGGTAGCGAGGCCACAAATGATCCAGTAACCATAGCAAATGCTTTTAACTCTTATTTTCAGTCAGTATTCTCCTGCGACAGTAATGCTGGTCCCCCCTTTACGGCGCTCAAGCATTCTTCAATCACTAATATAAACATTACTGAGGATGGAGTATTAAACCTTGTTTTGAACCTGAACGTAAAAAAATCCGCTGGCCCAGACGGCATTCCTAACCTGTTCTTAGTTCGTTACGCCTTATGGATGTCTCAATACTTAACAATTATATTCAGGAAACCATTGACCACGGGTGTTGTTCCAAAATCTTGGAAACGTGCTAAAATAATTCCATTGTTTAGGTCGGGGGACAAACAGCTGTTTGAACAATTACCGGCCGATTTCCTTAACGCCCTATTCATGCAAACTCCTAGAGCACATCATACACAAACACATAATGGAGTTTCTCGAAGAAAACAACATTTTGACTAATGCTCAGCATGGTTTCAGACATGGCTTTAGCACTCTAACACAATTAAGCGAATTCGTACACGATATCGCCTCTGCATTAGACTCCGGAAATCAGGTTGACGCCATATTCATTGACTTTGCTAAAGCCTTTATTGTGTGCCCCACAAAAAAACTTCTGTCTAAACTGGATGCTATTTTAAAAAAACCCCTTCTTGTCTCATGGATCGCCAGTTTCCTTTCCGATCGTTCCCAGTACGTATCATATAGCACAAAAAACTCTGGCACTGTTACTGTAACCTCTGGAGTACCACAAGGCTCAGTCCTGGGACCATTACTGTTTTTAATATTCATTATTGACCTGCCATCTGCCTTCGATTGTAAAATTCGCCTTTGCGCTGATGATTCCGTTCTATACCACACAATCACTTCACCTGCGGATCACTGCCATCTACAGGAGTCATTCGCATTGTTTTGCAGGTGTTGTGATAGCTGGGGCATGAAAATTAACTTCCGCAAGACTGTTATACTCTCTTTCCATAAGAGCACTTTTCCCTCCAATTTCGATTACAGAATTGACCAGGAAACTTTACAGAGGGTCTCAAAATATAAGTATTTGGGTGTCATAATTACGCTTAATTCATCTTGGTCGTCACACATTGACTACATCTGCAATAAATTATTAAAAAAGTTCGGTTACCTCCGCCGTACACTAAGGAACTATCCTAAAGAAACTAAATTAATGCTCTTCAAGTCTCTAATCCGGCCTGTTCTCGAATACGCCTCCCCAGTCTGGAGCCCTTACAAACATATGGAAATAAATCAAATTGAGGGCATTCAAAAGAAAGCGGTTCGAATTATTTGTCGCCGCTACGACCGTTATTTTTCGCCGTCATCAACACTGTCTTCATTGAATTTGCAACCACTCTCAGATCGCAGGCGCTTTGATGCGCTAAAATTTATGCATTGCATCATAAATGGCTCCTGTCGCCTTTCTCAAAATACCCTAATAAGTTATGCCGAACCACGTACGACTAGAAGCCAATCAAAATTAAACCTGGTCCCCTACTTCACCCGCACTAACACTTTCAAATATAGTTTTTTTCCACTTGCCGTAGAACAATGGAACTTGATGCCCTATTCCACCCGCTGTCCTCCTTTGACTGAATTCCTGTCCGCGCTTTCCTCGTCCTAATACGTATTAAAGTGTTCATGCCAGTGCTCGTGTTCCATTACAATACATATATGGGGTATTTGCTTTTTTTCTTTTTTTTTCTGTGATTTCTGTGTACTTTTTCCTTTGGTCATCTCCCCTCCCTCTTTTTTTTGTTGTCATGTGCCTAGGTCTGTTGGTTGTTAGCTCTGGATGTATGCTTTCTGTACCCCCCACTCCTGCTATAGCCCCATGGGGCTGCAGTATGTACAAATAATAAACAAATAATAATAATAATCATAGCGCCGCCAACTCGTGTAACAGACAGTAACGTGGTACTCTTGCAAGCGTTAAGGCGCACCAAGCTAGGCGACCGAAGCAGTCGCACAGTCTGACAAGCCAACATAAAGAATGATGGTCAGTGATCAAAGTAAAGTGCCGTTCATTCAGATAGCAGCGAAACGTTTAAACTGCAAATAAAACGATAAGGAATTCAAGTTTCGTTATAGTGTAACTGCACCCGCCGTTGGTTAGTGTACGCCTGGCATTAGCAACCACGAACTGTGCCCCTTCATGTAGCTGTGTGATGACAGCTCCAACGCCCATGCCACCCTCGTCCAAATGAGGTTCTGTGGACGCTATGGAATCGAAGTGGCGCAAAATTGCTCCAGAATTTCACAAACATTTAAGCTTCTGAAAGGAACAATCACAATCCGTCGTTCGAAAAAAAGGGAGTAAAGACAGCCCGGAGAGCTTCCCGGCATCAGGCCTGATGCCTTCCTTATCAAGGAGAAATCGCACTACTAGTGTATGTCCCTCCCAAAAATGACATCGTTTTTTATTTCAGCACCAATCCCGAAGTGTAGAAAAGAGCATAAAATTGAATATTCTGAGTATACTTTTATGCGCTTCTTGGTGTTAGTTGTACACATTGTTTTAAACCGTGTTTTGCTAGGGCTGATAGTCACTAAACTGTAACTTTAATGACATTTCATCTACTGCATCAAGATTTTATATTTCGGTGTATAACATATCAAAGATACGGTTACAAGGAATGCCCTAGCGGGGAAGGAATTAATTAAGCTACCCTGGGGCTGTGCACCGATGTCTATGTACGTGTGTTTTAGATGTCGAACCAATCTAAATGCGACTGCCGTGACTGGAAATCAAATTCGCGTGCTAGAGAAGCGCCACCGCTTAACAACCACTCGAGAAAAATATTTGAACGCACGCACATACTCGTGGATTCAAATGGAGAGCAAGGAGTTTCATTAATACCAACTTGTGACCGAAATAACCACATGAAGTTGCCAAGAGTCTGGTCATTAAAGGTGATGGTGTCGTGTAAGAATACGAGCTATTATTATCCCATGTGGTGTGAACTGCAGACGGTGTGAGCTAAACTACGTTACTTTTAAACCCTTATTTTTGCGTTACAATTCAGGGCGTGCTTTTACAGTGTACATGCTCAATCTTATTTCCCGCTACGAAGACACTCGACCAAATATAATAAACAAATTTTCTTCAACGTCTAAGACAAGGCCTGCTTACAGACATGCGGGCCCTCCCTAGGCTAAAAAAAAGCCCGTGCCCGGGCTGGGCGTGGGCTTGAAACGACGGGCCCGGGCCGGGCCTGTGATTGAGACGATGGGCCCGGGCCGGGCCTGGGCTTGAGACGACGGGCCCGGGCCGGGCCTGGGCTAGGCTCACTTGAGAATTTCCGGCCCGGGCCCGGGCTCGGTGTTACGGGCCCGGGTCGGGCTCGGACTTCACAAAGTGAGCTCGAGCCGGGCTCGGACCTTAAAATCAGGCCCGTGCAATGCTCTAAACGCTGTCTTCTCTTTGTCGGATGGGTGCACAGGAATTTCCCAGTATGCGAACTGGAGGTCGACTGAAAAAAAGTATGATGCAGAATGCAAGCAGTCGATAGCGTCGGGGATGCGGGGAAGCGTAATACGTTTTTTGTGACACCACTGAGTAGAGGATAGTCCGCGCGAAAGCGCCAGAAGTATCCTTCTATTTAATTGTTTATTTATTTATTTATTTATTTATTTATTTATTTATTTATTTATTTATTTATTTATTTATTTATTTATTTTTTATTATTTTTTTATGACATACTACAGACCCCACAAGGGGTCCAAGCAGGAGGGGCAGAATCACTGCAGTGTAACACACTGACAACATAGGGTAAAAATATAGCAACAGAGGAAAAAGAAAAAGAACACACACACACACACACACAAAGATACATCCCTTCAACTTTCCATATGATCGATTTCATCTATGCAGCTGATAGCAGATATGGGCAGATCATTCCACTCAGATATGGTGCGCGGAAAGAAAGAAAATTTGAACACGTTTGTCCTGGCGCTGTAGGGGGTTAGTGATGCGCTGTGTCGATGCCGTGTACGTCGAGCTGTCAATGGTTGAATATACTGGTCACGGTTACTTCCAAGTTTGTTGGTCTTGAGGTGGTGAAGAAATTTTAGTCTCTCTATTTTACGACGTGCTTGCAGTGTTTGGATGCCATGTTTTTTCATCAGATTAGTGGAAGAGTCAGTCATGCGATACTTCGAGTAGATAAATCGAACAGCCTTGCGCTGTATCATTTCAAGAGCCCGAATGCTTTTTTGCTTGTGCGGGTCCCACACTGAGCATGCATGTTCAAGTTTTGGTCTTACCACCGAGGTGTATGCGAGTAGTTTAATACTTGGCGGAGCCAATTTAAGTTTATGTCGAAGAAGGCAAAATTTGCGAAATGAGGAAGTACAGATGTTAGAAACGTGTTCGTTCCAGCTTAATTTGTTTGTAATCGTAACACCAAGATACTTATAAGCAATGACCTCGAAAAGCGGTTGTCCTGGAAGCTCGTACAAAAATGACAAACTATCTTTTTGGTAATTCTCATAAAAACGCATTTTTCTGCATTTAACTGCATATTGCACTTTGTGCACCATGTATGAACGTAAAGAAGGTTTGAATTAAGTTTGATTTGGTCCTCGGGGCAGGTTATTTCGTTAAACAGAATACAATCGCCCGCAAACAATCTGAATTTAACTGGTTATATTATCTGATTATATTAACAATATCATTGATATATATTAAAAGCAATAAGGGGCCTAGTACGCTGCCTTGCGGCACACCGGATGTCACAGGTAAAAATTTGGAAACACAATTTTCAACACCGACATATTGCGTGCGATTGGATAGATAGGAAGAAACCCAGTTTGTGATGAACGCAGGAAGTCCGATTGACTGCAGTTTGCGCATAAGATGTGCGTGGCAAACAAGGTCAAATGCTTTGCGGAAATCTAAGAAAATTACGTCTACCTGGCAGGACTTGTCAAGGACGCTTGCAAAACTGTGAACAATAGAGGTTAGTTGGGTGACAGTAGAAAAACCTTTTCGGAAGCCATGCTGGAAGGGAGATAATAAACCGTTGTCGTTAAGAAATTTAGTAATGTAGTTAGCTATAATGTGCTCCAAAATTTTGCAACAAGATGACGTAATGTAAATGGGACGATAATTACCAGGAATCATGGAGTCGCCCTTTTTAAACACAGGTGCAATGCGTCCAACGTTCCAGTCAGGAGGTAAAACACCAGAAGTTAATGGAGCATTGAAAACTGCTACAAGAAAATGTGATAACATTTCAGCGTATCGAGAAAGAAACGCGTTCCGTATCCCATCAGGGTCAGTTGATGTCTTCATTTGTAAGTTAAGCAGCATTGAAATAACACCCGACATGGACACGATATCAGTATGACTTCTGCAAAGAGGAACAAGTTCAGGCATTGGCTCAATAACTAAGAAAAAGACACTATGAAAATAGGTGTTAAATGGTCAGCGATGTCCGCCTTCTCAACGGGGAGCGCGTCGCCATGACGCAATTTTTCGATGGTTTTTTTTTTGTCGGACAAGAAATTCCAAAATTTTTGTGGGGCAGATTTAATAAAGTTTGGACACTTGTGTTCAAAATATTTACGTTTAGCAGTTGCCGTGGCTTGATTGAGGGCTACTTGGGTGGTTTGAATAATGTCACGAGATGACGCTCCTCGCTTAAGGCGTTTTAATTTCTTTTTCAAATGTATAATATCACGAGAGACCCAAGGGGTTTGTTTAGACGCCTTTTTCACCTTGTCCGGAACAAATTATTAATACAATGCAATAACAAGTGCTTGAATGTCTCCCACATTTAAAGGACATCCGAACCGTGAAAGTTGCTCAGGTGTAGTTCTAAAAAATCTAATACAGTTTCATCCTGTGCACGAGAAAAGTCTTTGATGCGGATACATTTAGTTCGATCAGTGGTATACACAGTTTCAACAGGACATGAAAATGACACAATACAGTGATCAGAAAGACCATTTTCAACAGAGACAGCACATTTATCAATTGAATTACTGACAAAAATAAGGTCAAGTATAGAAGCACAGGTCACGTCGACGCGTGTTGGATTGTTTACTACTTGACGCAAATTATGACACATCATAATATCGAGAAGGTATGAAGCATGCGGGGATTGTACGAGAGTAGGCAAAAGGAGAGTCCCAGTTAACGCCAGGCAAATTAAAATCACCCAACAGGAATATGCTATCATGCTTAAATGATGCCATGTGCTCGTGTAAGTCATGCAGAAACCGGAGAGGGGAATCAGGAGCACGATAAACAGCAAAAATAAGGAAGGAACGCCCACAGTAGGATACCTTTAAGGTAAGACTTTCGTGATTGTCGATCAGATGCAAAAGCGTCGCAACAAGAGAAAGTTTTACGAGGACGGCAACACCGCCCCCCTACGGTTTCTATCACAAAGATAAACACGATAAGAGGGGGAAAACAACGTCATCTGCGATTTCGTCACTCAGCCAAGTCTCTGTTATCCTGACAATATGCGGGCTATTACCAAGAAGAATATACTCCAATTGAAGGGATTTAGTTACGATGCTGCTTGCGTTAATGTTTAAAAGCCGAAGCTGCTTAGGGTTAGGGCGTTCGGGACATACTTTTAAGTGCAAATGCACTTTATAAGCGACCCCAAACCTTCCACCGCCGGCGGCGGCGGCGGCGGCGTCCGCAATCCTCCTCTCCCTAGCAACGGCGTGGAGCGGAGAGGAGCGTCGGTAGCAAAGGCGCGGTGACGTCACTTCACCACGTGACCGCGCTCGCTCCGCCTCCTCGCCGTGGCTGCGCGGGTGCGCGCCGCTCCCCGCACCGCTCCTCGCGCCGTGACGTCATGGTATGACGTCACAGCGCGCCTCCTCTCCCCAGCAGCTGCCGCGCGCCTCTCTCTCCACCGTGACGTCACACTCTCTCCTCTCCCCCTCGCTCGGCTGCAGCTGCCGTGCGCCGCTGTCCCTCTCCCCTTGCGCTCGCCTCCTCTCTCAGCCACCTGGCTCGGCGCGCTCGGCGCGGCGTACCCCCCTATATATGCAGCGATAAACTGCGATAAACTGTCAGACCTCCGTGGGTCGGCTCGCGCGCGCTCACGGGCGAATGCCAACGGATTTTAACTTTACTCCCCCTCATAGCATCACCCCGTGCATTAGTACTTAACCATGTTCACCCTCGAGGAAATGCTTGGGAGTTTTTTGTTTACTAGGCTGGGAACTGCCAATTTTAGTTCTTGAGTTTTTTTAATCATCCCATACAAACTTGTCTCGATCGAAGATAAGTTTGTCGTGCACCAAATTAACTTTTTTGCCATGTTTCTTTTCATCTTTTGCGCTATCCCAGAGCAGCTTCCGGTATCGGAGCGTTTCCTTTGAGTAATCGTTTCGAACCGATACGTCTGTCCCTTTTAGCTTATGGGCATTCGAGATGATTTACTGCTTTTCGTTATATTCTTGGAAATATACGATAACTGGCCGGTCACTACCGGGCTTGCCAATCCTATGAATCCTACCCACTGATCTTCATTGGATCTCTAGCTTGTTTGCGAAAACCTTAGTCAGGACTGTTTCTTTCAACATATCCTCGGTTTCTTCAGACTCAGTGGGTATGCCGAAAACTACCAAGTTGGAGCGCCTGCTCCTGTCCTCAAGATCAGTAATTTTAGCTTCAAGCAAAGCTACGGTTTTCTGAAGGCCATCAATACTGGCAGTTCGTTTTTCCATTTCAGCAAAACGTGAGTTCCAGTCGGAAATACTTTTTTCCATTTTTTCTTGTTGGGCCTTTATCGCAGCAATATTCGAAGATATTCTGGTTTGACCTTCTAGTAACTCCTTCAGCATATTCTCGATCTCGGGCCCGGGGTTCAGCTCAGCATCCCCGCACAAGAGTAAGGAGCATACGCAGTACACATCATAGGCAATACAAAGGCACTGCTTGGGGCACGGCAGGACCAAAAGACCACGGCAGTCACTCTTAATTGTACGATAGCAGACACCCACCTGCGCAATGCAAAAGAATAGCGTTTTATGCCGCATGTCCGCTCTGGGTCCGCCGTGCCCACTGAAACTGAAGTTCTGGATGCAGTCCTTTATAGGGGAAGCAGGTGATGTCACATGACGCGAAGGGGGCGCATCAAGCACGACATCCGATAGGCAGCAACTGACGATGCGAGGCAGAAACGGTGGATCCTCTTGGCACGTGTCGAATGTTGGTTGCGCCGGCGGCAAAGCGAAGATGCGTACGGGCAAGGCATAGCAGGAAAACCTGCGCAATGCAGAAAAATGGCGTTTTATGCCGCATGTCCGCTCCGGGTCCGCCGTGCCCACTCAGGAAGCACAGTAACTGTACAGGAAGCACAGTAGCTGCCTGCGGGCATGAAGACTACCGGATGACCCCTTTGTCGAGCCTCTCCTGCGCCTGTGGAGTTATTACCTTGCGCTAAGAAGGGAACACGGGGTACGGCTTTTGACGAATTCGTGCCACATTCTCAGGGATAATTTAATATTGCATACGGGACGCGGGTACTGATGTAGCGTCATCCCGAGGGAAGTAAAATACCGTGGAAGGTTGAGCACTCACTGCAGGTAGCACCTGAAGATTAAGGGAAGGAAGCGGGACGTTTAGCATGTGCTTGAGCTGATTGGTGCAGCCTGGGATATTGGTAGTCGTATCTGTCATCGTACTCACCGCATGAATTGGGATAGCAAAGTCTTCGTCGCAATGAACCAGTTTGACTCCACGGGGCCAAAGTACGGGTTCACTGGAATCGTTCACTGTCGAAACTTGACTGCACCCATCAGTGACTAGAACTCGAGGGATCAGCTTATTTTTCTAATTGCGGGTATGGCGTCCGCCTCAACTGCGACTTGGCAGCTTCCACGGTGAAAGTTTTCGCTTTCAACGGAGACGTCATTGCAGGTAGCAGGATGTCGACGGTAACCGAAAACTGGCCTTTATTGCCATTGCATCATGGTGCGTCATAAGTAAGCAATGTTTCGTTTCGGAATAAAATTCCACCAGTTCCACAGTTTAACATCGCACGACATTTGCGTAAAAAGTCTACCCCCATTATACCTTAATGGGTCGCATCATTTAAAAAATGAACTCCTTTGGAAAACTCTCTTCACCAAGGGGAACCGTCGCTGAACAGATTCCAACCGGACACAAAACCTTGTCACCGACTCCACGAAACTGCATTGTTCGGTCACAGGCCGACATAACTTTTCATCCAAGGCAGGTTTTAAACAGGATACTCCTAGCTGAAAAAGCCGCACCAATGTCTATCAAAGCTCCCGTGTCCACACCATCTATGGAAACACACTGTTTTTCAACATAACGACGGGCATAAGAATTGGTAAACATGACCGGCCAGCGACCTCATTCCCGTCGTCAGTAGCACCTTGTTTTCCTCGGGCAGTGGGCTCAGTCGTCGACATGATGATGGGGATCGCGGGCCCCCAGTGTTCGGAGGAGGCGATGAAAAATAAGGTAGCAAGGGTTCTCACAAGAGAACACCGAGGGGGAGATTTGTTCCAATTGCGAGAAGCTAAACGTCTGGAGTTGTGCACCGTTGCACGCCTTCCGAGAGATGAACGCGCTGAGGAAGCGCCAGGCAGAGGCCGGTTATATACCCCTGGCGCCCTTGACTCCTTTCATTTGAAGGTGTCGCAAAGATCACTAGTTGAGTCCGAGGTGCCTGCCGCTCCGGTAACTGGTACGAATGACGTCCGGCAAGAAGGATTTAGCTGTGTGCTGTCAGAAACTTCCATTGGTACGGAGGCTACCATTGTCGCTGAAAAGAGCAATGCAGCTCAGTCAAGTCGCCCAAGCAGGGTTTGAACTTGTTACAGAGGTCAGCAGTGCAGAGCCAGGTGCCAAGTTTCCCGAACAAGCGGGACCACTCTCTGAAACCGAAAACTTGGCAGTCAACCAAAGCACGCGAAAAAAGGAGCCAGACAGGGCTGTAGTGCCAGAGAAAGTTGGCGCAGACAAGACGGGTGTGTGAGCTAGAGCACTGCACGGGCCTGATTTTAAGGCCCGAGCCCGGCCCGAGCCCGCTTTGTGAAGCCCGAGCCCGACCCGGGCCAGTAACACCGATCCCGGGCCCGGCCCGGGCCCGGGAATTCATAAGTGAGCCTAGCCCGGGCCCGGCCCGGGGCCGTCGTCTCAAGCCCAGGGGCGGCCCGGCCCCGTCGTCTCAATCCCAGGAACGGCCCGGGCCCGTCGTCTCAAGCCCACGCCCCGCCCGGGCACGGTTTTTTTTAGCCTAGGGAGGGCCCGCATGTGTGTGACCAGGCCTGGTCTTAGACGTTGAAGAAAATTTGTTTATTATATTTGGTCGAGTGTCTTCGTAGCGGGAAATCAGACGGAGCATGTAGTCTGTACAAGCATGCCCTGAAGTGTAACGCAAAAAATAAGGGTTTAGAAGTACCTGTACACAAGCTCACACCGTCTGCAGTTCACGCCACATGGGCGTAATAGTAGCTCGTAGTCTTACACGAGAGACACCATCACATTTGATGACGAGACTCTTGGCAACTTCATGTGGTTGTTTCGGTTACAAGTTGGTATTAATGAAATTTATTGTTCTCCATTTGAATCCACGAGTATGTGCGTGCGTTCAAATATATTACCTCGAGTGTTTGTTAAGCGGTGGCGCTTCTCTAGCACGCGAGTTTGATTTCCAGCGACAGCAGCCGCATTTAGATTGGTTCGACATCTAAAACACACGTAAATAGACATGGGTGCACATCTCCAGGGTGGCCTAAATAATTCCTTCCCCGCTAGGGCATTCCTTGTAACCGTATTTTTGATATGTTATACACCACAATATAAATCTTGATGCAGCAATGAAATGTCGTTAAAGTTACAGTATAGTGACTATCAGCCCTAGCAAAACACGTTTTTAAAACAATGTGTACAACTAACATCAAGAAGCGCGTAAAAGTATACTCAGAATATTCAATTTTATGCTCTTTTCTACACTTCACGTCGGAACTATTAACGGCCGAGCCTATGAACTCAAGCACGAGCCCGCCCCGGGCCCGTGGCGTCGAGCCCGAGCGCAGCCCGGGCCCGCGGCACTGATCCCGGGCCTGGCCCGGGCCCGCCGATAATCGACTTCCGGCGGCCCGGCCCGGCACGCCGACCGGGTCGGGCCCGGGATTTTGGGCTGGCCCGGGCCCGTGCAGTGCTCTAGTGGGAGCACCCCGTAAGCAATCTCGCACAGACATCAGCGAGAAAAAGCATGGCTCCTATAGTGAGCTTTCAGAGAAAGGGGAGGAAGACTGCGTGAGGTGTAGGTGGGTTGGCGTGCGTGAGCGTAGCCCTGCTAAGAAAGACAGGCTAAGCAGAAAATTGGACAAGCTAACGGTCAAAGCTAGAAAGACAAGCAGCCATATCACCAAGCTGAGGCCAAAACGAGGCTCAGAGTGAGCACGGTGAGCAAGGTAGCGCACATTGTAGAGGAAATGATGCGCTCACGGCTTGCGAGCTTGTAGGCGGCAAAGAGTAGCGTGCAAGCGCAGAGTTGCGGTTGCAATCGTAAGGAATCCCTTTATATCAAACATATCGCGACAGCCTACGTGCCAGAGCCGCGCCAGCAAAGTTAGCGAAGTTGTCTGGCAACGCCGAGCCGACAGTGCAGCAAAGGGTGCTGAGTGGTTGAGGCGGGAAGGAAGGTGAAGATGAAGCCATAGGCCAGTGAACCTGGTGGAAAACTATGGACTTGACTTGGAAAGGAATATGACCCATAATGGTGACGAACAAGTGGTGTGTTGTGGTAGAGAATACATGTTGTAGTATAGTGAAAAGGCAAGGTTGGTGTAGACGTATATAATAGAGATATGAATGAGTGGTGACGAAGTTAGGATTCAAACATAGTGGTGTCCAATGTGAGATTATTGAAGTGTTTGATTGTGGTGCTGGTAGAGCAAACTGTATGAGTAGGTTAGTGTAAGTGTAATGAACTGTCGATGTAAAAGTAGTAGTGACAAAGAATGAATGCAAACAGAGGAAGGAGGAAAAACATTTGGTGCAGACTGAGAGAGAGCGTTGTTGAATTAGAGAATATTGAAGTGATTGAGTGCAGTGATTGTGTTAGAGAAGAGTGTGAGTATCTCGGTGGTTGAGAAAGTGATGTATTGGTGATAAAACGGGAACGTTGTGGAACCAAGTGTGTGTGTGTGTTCGGTACACGAGTGAACTACAGACAAGTTTGGAAAAACTGAAGGGGAGGTGAAGTGGTGAGGTGAACAGTGCGACGAAGGGAGTGAGAAGTGGTGGTGAACATTGGACTCATAGGTAAGTCAGCAAGGGCGGTGATAACAAGAGACCTCAGCGAACAAGATGAAGCAGTTTTTTGAAACAAAACTCTTCAAGCGGGGGGTAATTGTTCATGTGTCAGGGCACCCCCTGTCAGGGGGACGCATAGAAACCACCGAAAAGCAGGAAAGAAAACAACAAAGGAACAGCCATTTGAAGTGCACGCCAGGGAGCGCGCCAATCATAGAACGCCAGCGCCTAAAACCCGAGGAATCATCGACAAAGGTGGCGGTGCACGGGTCGGCCAATTAGAGAACGCGCGCACGATACCACCAGCGTGGCTACCATATAAGGACTAAAGAGGCGAAAGAGCCAATGAGAGTGCGCAACGGGAGGAGCCCAGAGGGGATAAAAGCGGGGCGCTCAAGAGAAGGGGAGGAGGCAAGACATCGGGAGTCAAAAAACCATGAGGCGGCAGGAGCACAGGAGCTTCAAGGGGCGAGCCAGGGGGGACGTGGCCAGGCCATCGACTATGCCTGCCAAGCCTTGGCCGGAGCGGGCGAGTTCGCATCGGCTGCGGCATCCTAGGCGCACCACAAACCTGTGTCTTCGTGGCCCCCAGCTGCGGCGGTCGGGCACCTGCGGCAAACGTCCATGCTCCGTCAGACCTTCGTCTCGACGGCCCCGAAAGGCTACGTTTTTGCCGAGCCTACCTGGGACCTCCAGCGGCAGCGGCTACCAGGAGGTAGCCACCAAGGAACCACGCCAACCAAGGGATGACCGCGCGCGTCGAACGTCGGCATCAAGAACCTCCAGTGGGAGCGGCTACCAGTGGGTAGCCGCCGATGAAACCAGTCGGGAAGCGCAAAGCCCATGCCGTCCAAGGCGTGACCGCCCGCATCGATCGCCGGCACCGAAACGAGACGCGGACGGCTACCACCGAGTCGCGGCCACGCAGCGGGTGCGGCACGTGAGCGCCGACGACAGCGGGTAGGCCCGTCCATTATAGGGACATAATTGTAGGACACAACTGAGGAGTTGTGGTAGGAAAGACTTTATATAGGACTTGATGTAAGGAGTGGATTTTGAATAATTGTGTAGAACGGTATTGTAGACTTTTGGGTTTAGAGTTGATTTGTGTTTTGGGATTGTTAGAGGTTTAAGTGTTTATCATTTGTGTGTAGTTTAATTATTGAGCGCTTTCCGTTAGGGTTGCTGAAATAAAATGTGTGTTAAATGTGCATTAAATGTGTGTTATGTCAAGCTCATCAACGGCTTTCCTGCGTCCCTTTCTCTGAGCTGGTAAAGACAACCTCACCATCGGTTCATGTGACACCGAGACGCAGTCTAAGATAGCAATATTGGAACAAAGGTCGGGATAATTGGTAAGTATTAGGTCAAGGATATTTGCACACGTCGCTGAACGATGAGTTGGAGAGTTAACTAGTTGAGTTAATGAGAAGTCAAGGTACGTTTGAATAAAAGCGTTTGCCTCGATTTTATTGAACGGTACGAATAGGGAAGACCAGTCAACGCTGGGGAGGTTGAAATCGCCAAAAACTAATATAAATGAAGTAGGAAAACGCATAGTAGATTCATGGAGGATTTTATGAAATTCCGCTGTGAATGAGGATGACATATCGCGAGGGCGGTACAAAACTGCAAGTGTGACATGAAACGCGTCACATTTCATGGAAAGAAAGACGCATTAAAGAAAAGAATTTATTATGATAGAAGCGGCAAAGAATTCTCTTTTGACAGCTATGAGAACACCCCCTCTCCTACGGTTTAGCCTATCGCAGCTAAAAAGCTGAAGTCCGGTCCACTGACAGGCACTGTGTCGCTCAACCACGTTTCAGTTAATACTACTATAGCTGCGCAATTTGAATCAAGAAGAGAAGAACGAGCCACATTTTTTACATTACACTTCGAATGTTAGGTTGGTGGTACCACCAGCACCACACGAACAGCCTGGCCTTTACCAGTATCCCAAACATAAGCTTCGCCGTTGATAACAAGTTTGGTGAATACCACCCGAACACGGCAACCCTTTTCCCTAACTGATGAACTGAACGGAGGCGTGCCCAATGCGATTCAAATTTCCTGCGTCGCATTGCTCCCGCGCCCCCTGCCTGAAGCTGCGCCAGCGGCAGTTCACTTCTTTTCGTGCTTGCATTTCCTCCCGCACATGCCGGCTCCGCCGGCGTTCTACTGCGCACTTTGGAACGTTCAGCACAGCCCGAACGTCAGCAGCAGAAAGGCTTCTCGCTGAGCGATAACCGTATCTCCCTCGACAAGGAAACATTCGCTTTACCGTTCGTGCCCTAGGCGTGTGTAAACCCAAAGAAAACATGAGAATGGGAATTTGGTCACTGAGATACAGTAAAATACCGTGTTTAGTGCCTTATTTTACCTTTTTGATATAATGTAGTCACTGACGCGGTATAATGGTCACAAAAACTTTAAAAGAAGCCGTTAAACGTTTGAATAGAAAAGACAAGGCTGTCGTTCTCGGCACTGCATAGAAGAGAGCTCGCGATTCGGTCAACGTTTTTCACTTCCGTTGAAAAGCTAGTAGAGGTGTGCCACATATTTGCCTATTTGAAAGCGTTTTCGCGGTTTCGTCACGTGTTTCAACTGAAGAGATGGAGTTCGCCATAGCGCGCTCACCTCGCGGGGGCAGCCATGACGCAATTCCGCCCTGTCGCGTAAGCTTCCGCGACGGCCCTGGCTGGCGGAGCGGGGCCCCTCTCCGGTAACTCCGCTAGCACCTTAGAGCCCCATGCATGCGCACTGGCGCTCCCCCTTGCTATCGAAGCGGAGTGGACAAATACTCTTTATATCAATCGCCAATACAGGACTTTCGTTATCCGCCGCTACGGAAAAATAGGCGCTAGTGTAGCAAGGTAAACTCCAGGCTCGGGTCCCTATAGACTTCAATAAGACTGCTTTCTAACCGAGCTCGTGGGCGTTCGAGAAAGCACACTAGTCCGAATCTTAATTGCGGACTTATTGAAGCCCGCGAATTATGTTTAACACTGCGAATAAGCCCGTTTGTTCGAGCAAGCGGGCCCTGACACGCTTCAACCGACCCTTTATGCTCGCGACGGACGCTTCCAAAGCAGCTGTAGAGGCAGTACTGTCACAGACGTTTCACCGCAAAGAAGAACCAGTGGCATAAGCGAGTAGACAGCTGAAAATAGCCGAACAAATGTATGGAGCTACCGAACAGGAGTGCCTTGCAGTAGTATGGGCTGCGCGCCATTTCAGGTACTACTTATACGGGAGACACTTTCACGTACTCAGTGACTGCCAGCCCCTCAAGTGGCTGATGAGCAACCCTGAACTGAGCTCGAAGCCAGCAAGGTGAAAACTAATTTTGCAGCAGTGCGACTTCGAAATCGTTCACAGGACGGGAACAATCAATCATAACGCGGACACCCTTGTAATGAATGGGCCAAGGATTGGCGTGAAAGTCACGAGACAGTGGCCAGTGCGTGCGCAAGTAAACGTTGCTTTATGCATGACATGAAAGAAGCAGAAGTTAGGGCACGAAAGCAACTACGCGAGACGAAAGATATCAGCGTTAAAAAAGGCAAGAGGCTAACGGAAATGTCCGCAATAAAGAAAGCAAACGTCCTACGGGGTTTTGTCGCAGCCCCTCGAGGTGTTGAAGTCCCGATGCGTGCGGAGTCGACGAGGACGTCACGGCGAGGCTGGCTCGATGACCGGTTCTAGGCCTCGTCGTAACCAGGCGCGGGACGTCGGGCAGGCATCGTCGACCTTTCCGATGAGTCACGGCTCGAGGGCGTAGCAGCGGGTGTGAGCGGAGGGTTGCACCTCCAGGTGAATCTGGACCCGCGCTCTCTCGCCCAGCGCGTCACCAGCTCCAGGCACGGCCAGCCCACGGGTTGTCGGGATCAGCGGCGGACGGCTCTCGGGAACAGCAGCGGTTGCGCTCCGGGTCTTCCCCGAAACGATCACAGGGCCGCGCTCTCAAGCCCAGCGCGTCACAGGCGTCCCCTGATCACCGGCCTGGTTCGATTTTCTGCACGCACTCGTTGCAGCTGCGCGCTCGGTCTCCTCTTCCTCTTCGTCCGCGGGCACTTCATGACAATGACCCCGGGTCTAAGAAAGTTGTTGGGGAGCAACAACTATTCTCAAAGTTAAAAAAGCAGGGTGGAGTTGGAAGAAGTTCGCAGTACCGGTGGAAAAGTTCTTGCGCACAGTACACAAGAGCACAGTCAGTCCTTCCGGAAGGCTTCCCCGCACAGAACACGCGCGAAGGGTATAGAAAAATCCACTAAACAAATGTAGGACCACAATTACGCGTTAAAAACCACTGAATAGCACACACTATATACAAAAGAGAGGGGGACAGGCGAGGATTAAACTCCACTCGTGTAGTCAGCCCCTGGATTGTGGATGACCTTGCATTCGCCAGAGGTTTCGTGCGGGCGACCCTCTGACTGGCTATCAATGACTCTGGTGCAGCCGATCGCTTCATCACCGCGCCGGCGGTGTCGCTTGCGGTCGGGTCGCTGCCCTTGAGGCGATGGAGCATGGGGTTCTGCTGGGACGGTCTTGCCTTCTCCTTTGACTGCACGGCGGTAGTTCGGTTTCCGGGCCGCATTTCAGTCTTTCAGGCTCGTGGACCGGTAACTGGGCAAGCTTTTGTGAAACGGTGGCGACTGAGTGAATGCTGGGTTTAACGCGGGTTGGCATCCTGGTCGTTGGTCCCTAGACTTGCTGCTAAGTGCCGCGTTGCACATGCGCGAACGCATTTTGATCTTGACCGCTTCTGGGTCTGGAAAGTCTTCGTCTTGGTTGCAGCAAGTTGGCATGCCTCCTGGTAGTGCCCAAGATCCTGTCTTTCTTTTCTGTACATTATGCCGACAGATTCCGCACGTTCTGACAAAATGTCGCACGTCTCGACGCAGGTCTGGCCAGAAATAGTCTTGTAAAACGCGGTCGGTCGTCCTTCGTACACCTTGGTGCCCCGCCATGATGCTCTCATGGGCCACTCGAAGGATCGGCTCCCGCAGCTTCTTGGGGACAACGACTTGTTTAAACGCTATGCCTGTGGAAAGCTTATAATGAAGGTACAAGACGTCATTTGATTTCCCGAAATAATATTTCTGTCCTTTTCTGGAGGTGAAATCCTTTCCTAACTTGCGAAAACAACGTCGGAGAGTTGGGTCCCCTTGTTGTTCCCTGGCCAGCTCTTGTCTTGTGATGTCTGCGCAGCTGATTTCGGGTACCTTTAAAGGTGAAGCCTTCACCGAACTTGACTTGGCGACAGCAGACACCAACACGTCTGAGTGTATCTCTGTGGCATTTGTGGTGAGGGCTGCGTTCGGGATATCGCTGTTTTTGAGCTGCCAGTCGGGATCTGGCATGTGGGGTTCCCTCACACCAGGAATGTTTCCGAGCACGAGATCATAGATCAGTTGATCCACGCAAGCGGCGATAACCTCGCCCACAAAGTACGGGGTTTGCACGCAGACTTTGGCTTCGGGGAACTTCTTGCCGGTTCCGTCTAAGAGCAGTACTTGGGTAGCTCTTCCCGTTAGCTGGTTTTCTGCGACCAAGTCTCGCCGGACAAGAACGGTATTGCTCCCAGTGTCTCTCAAAATGGTGACGGGCTTTCCGGATAGTCTTCCTTCGACTACCGGCATTCCTTTGCCTAGGCAAGAATGTTCCTTTACGATGCCACACGAATACTTGATAGCAGGATTCTCATCGTGCGTGTCGTCGAGCTTGATGCACTGCTGTTGAGCTTCCCGGGGCTCAGTGAGGGCACAAGCAGCAACCTGCTCTGTTCCCTTAATCCATGTCCGCAGTGCTCAGTTTTATGCCCGTGGCGACCACAAGTAGCGCATCTTGCCGGTTCTTTCATGGAGTAACGGCACTCATGTGCACGGTGTCCTGGGCGGTTGCACACAAAGCATTTCGGTGGCGCTTGCTTCCGCGATTCGATTACGACTTCCGTTGTATCGCGGTCGTCTTCAAACACCTTTCCAAGGTTCGAGAGGTTTTGCGCCTCTAGGAAACGATCTGTAGCCTCGGCCAGGTCGTTCAGCGTCTTACACTCTCGCTCCTTCAGGAAGATGACGAGCTTGGGATGGCAGCAGCGGATGAATTGTTCGCCGATCATTTCATCGCGAAGAGCATCGAATGTTTTTTGCACATTAGCCATCTCGATCCAGTGATCAAAATAACCGGTAAGCCTCGCCGCTAGTTGTTTCCCTGTTTCGCCATCCTCAGCCCTCGCCTTCCTGAACTTTTCTTGGTAGCCTTGGGCTGTGAACCGAAACCGCTGCAGCAACGCCCGTTTGACCTTGACGTAATCAAGGGACTCTTCGGCGGTCATACGGCCTATGATAGTAAGAGCCTCCCCGCTCAAGCACATGCTTACAGCTAGGGCCCATTTGTCCTGAGGCCACTGCTGTCCGGTTGCCACGCGCTCAAACCTTTGCAGGTACGCGTGCAGGTCGTCGCGTTTCTCATCGAATAGAGGAAGAAGTTTCTGCGGGTTAATCGCAGGCGGAGTTGCAACAACTTCCCCTCACGCGGCGACATTTGGTTGGCTGGTACCAACCTCTTGGAGTCGGATCCTTAGCAGTAGCAACTCCTTCTCCCTTTCTGCAGCATCTTTCGCTCTTTCCGCAGCTTCTTTCGCTCTTTCAGCGGCTTCTCGGCTGGCTTCCCTCTCGGCGGCTCTAGCGGCGCGTTGCTCAGCACGTTCGCTCTCTATCCACGCCCTAAGCTCTTGTCCCGAGAGTCCCAGCTGAGTCCCCATTGCCATTAACTTCTCAAGATCCATGCTGTTGCAGCTAACGTTACAGGCACACTCGTGGCTCACTGACTCCTTTCAGCGGATGTTAAGAAATCCTGGCAGGCTCGCCACTTTTTGTAATGAATGGGCCAAGGATTGGCGTGAAAGTCACGAGACAGTGGCCAGTGCGTGCGCAAGTAAACGTTGCTTTATGCATGACACGAAAGAAGCAGAAGTTAGGGCACGAAAGCAAGTACGCGAGACGGAAGATATCAGCGTTAAAAAAGGCAAGAGGCTAACGGAAATGTCCGCAATAAAGAAAGCAAACGTCCTACGGGGTTTTGTCGCAGCCCCTCGAGGTGTTGAAGTCCCGATGCGTGCGGAGTCGACGAGGACGTCACGGCGAGGCTGGCTCGATGACCGGTTCTAGGCCCCGTCGTAACCAGGCGCGGGACGTCGGGCAGGCATCGTCGACCTTTCCGATGAGTCACGGCTCGAGGGCGTAGCAGCGGGTGTGAGCGGAGGGTTCACCTCCAGGTGAATCCGGACCCGCGCTCTCTCGCCAGCGCGTCACCAGCTCCAGGCACGGCCAGCCCACGGGTTGTCGGGATCAGCGGCGGACGGCTCTCGGGAACAGCAGCGGTTGCGCTCCGGGTCTCCCCGAAACGATCACAGGGCCGCGCTCTCAAGCCCAGCGCGTCACAGGCGTCCCCTGATCACCAGCCTGGTTCGATGTTTCTGCACGCACTCGTTGCAGCTGCGCGCTCGGTCTCCTCTTCCTCTTCGTCCGCGGGCACTTCATGACAACCCTAAGTAAACCCCTCCCCCCGGAGCGGCATATATCTTTATACCATCGGTGGGATAAGCCCACATGAAGCGAGAACAATGTGGTGATCAACAATTGAAGGATCTCATCCCTTCACTGGACAAGGGCGCTGCCAAGGGGCAACATATCTTCGATGAAGGGAACATTTATGGCACTTGTACTCTCCTAATGGGGCGCTGAGACGATATGTGGTAGCTACAGCAATGAAGGATGAACAGCTTTGGCTGTACCATGACGCCGCGTACGCCGGGAACCCGGGGGGCATGAAAAAGAACGCGCCGTAAGATATGCACAGCCTAGTTTTTGCCAGGCATGCGGGCTTATGTCGTGGAGTATTTTCGAAAGGGCCGTTCCTGCACTCACCAAACTATCCCCACCAACACAAAGCCAGTGCTGCTACAGGTGTTCGAGTTGCTTAAATCACCTTTGCAGCGGGCAGCCATGGTGAGTTACTAAATTTTATTAATCGTGGAGTAGTTTAAGAGTTCAAATATGGTGGTGTTCGACCTGTCGTATGTATTTTGAAGTGCAGTGATGAGATGAAACCTTTACGGACTGAGAAATGTGGACACTTGTGGAATTGTGAACTATGCCGGTGAACTCTGTTTGGGAACTTATGGATATTGTGAGCCCTTTACCGACGTCCATCGGTGGGTTAAAAGCACATTTTGGTATTAAGAAGTGACTAATTAATTAATTATTAATTGATTGATTGATTGATTGATTGTAGGGTTAAACGCACAACAACGCAACGCAGGCGATGAGGTGCGCCGTAGTGGAGCGCTCCGGGGGGTTACTTTTGACCACCCGGGGATCTTTAACGGCGCTGAAATCTCGTGCACGCGGACGTTTTTGCTTTTCGCCTCCACCAGAAAAGCAACGCTGCGGCCGGGAATCGAACTCGCTTCTTCCTCGTGTTCAGCAGAACAATGCCTTAGCGACTGAGCCCCCGCGGCGGATGTATCGAGAAGTAAATTGAGGAACAAGTACATATAGGTATTAAGAAGCCATAGACCACTGCATACCACCCTCAGTGTAATGGGGCCGTATAAAGAGGCTGAACCAAAGTGTGGTCCTGTCACTACGTCGATCACCGTCAGAGAAACTGGGATCAATGGCGCCCCTTTGCAGTGTGGTTACAGTACCAGTGTCCGTGGGGTTTAATGAGACTCCCTTCTTCTTCCTTCACAGTCGCGACGCATCATGTCGGGTTTCATAGGCACGCCTCTCAAGACACATTACGGCATACTCGAAAGTTACGCGCAGAGATAGCTCAACGTATGTCAGTTTCTCATCATATCACGTCTGAGGCACTGAATAAAGCGGTGGTATGGCTAAGGGAGACGCGACGTTGAACATGAGAGACAGGGTATACGTAAGACAAGAATACCGAATTCCTGGCCTCGCGAGAAAACGAGCGCAAAATGGAAGGGAGCTTTCCGCGTCGTTGAGAGGCTGTCAGATGGGACATATGGAAAAGTCGATAGATGGATAGAACTGATACATTTTTCATGTTCCTTGGCCATTGCATGCGGCACAATTACCTCTCGCGTGAGTCTATCTCCAAAAGAGAACTTGCATATCTTGATCACCCATGACCACTGTGCCTCTTGCTTAGCGTATTAGCCAGTTCTAACTGGTTTTATCTCCCTTCTTTCTTGTTTGTGTTTTCGGTGATGTACATATATGTATGGCTGTTTTTCTTCATTAAAATCTTCAGTTGTGAGTCAGCGCCGTGTTTGTGTATTCCCTTTTCTGTATTCGTCCTTTTGGCGCTGTTTTCACCATCATGATACAAAATAGTTCAAAATTTCTAGAAACTCAGGGCGGATGGCGGCAAGATGAGCCTCCGGCGACTCAGGAGACAGCAGGCGGCTCTATGTGGCTGACGCATGGCCACACGCTCCGCAGCAAAAACTGTGCGCCAGCCTGTCAGTCGTAAGCATCCGTCTACGGGATAGTAGGGGATCAGCTCCAAACGTGTTTAAACCCGCCTAAGAGAAAATGGTTGCCAGACAGAGCTTTGGTGAAAATGTTCGCTTGGGTCATGTAGAGGTGCCCCCAAAAGTTACCTCACCATGGCTTCGCGAAATTCGAATATTTTCTGTTTTATGCCACTGCTAGCATAAATAGAATAGGCACGCCCCATTTAATTTTGCGATGACTTTCTTTAAAAGTCTCTTACATAAAGTTGGCTGCTAGCACCTGGCGGAGAAATGCCCTCAAACCCGTGGTCTGCTTACTTTTTTGGGCACCTCCACGTACGAGTTCATAGGGCATTTCTGCTAAAATCTACAGGTGCCGAAGCGTCTCGCGAAGTGCCATAACAGTGCACGTTGTGGTGTCGTGGTATTGACGTGTTTTAATGAGTGGGGACCCAGTCATAAAAATCGGGTCCGTGTTTGTGAACCAGGCTTTTGCACCGACAAGTCTGCGGTATGGATAGGCGGGTGCGCCGATCGGACGTTGACACCGGTCACTGACTACGGGAACAGACAGACGCGAGAGCCGACGTGCATACCACCCTGCGTCGGTACAAAGGATGTATCCTCCGGAGATGGATCCATGCTGACCTTGAGGCGCCCACTTCGCTGGTACAGGCGTCACGTGCACGTGTGGAGCGAGCCGTAACCGGCCAAGCCCTCGCCAGCTCGGCCTGCTCACGCTCCGGTGTTCGCCGCGAGACCGACATGTAAGTGGCGACAGCGTCGCTCTGCTAGTGTGGATGCTCCGCTGAGCGGTAGCAGGAGAAATCCGCTGAGCGGCAGCAGGAGAATGCACACTGTGGGCGCGTTTAGTGCCTTTTCCGCGCCGTACGTGCGCGTTACAGATGCATAGAAGAGTGGTATGCTGTAGTTCAGTTCCTCAGCGTTCAATGTATTGCATGGAAGCGGCCATAAGCTTTCAGTACTATGCCGAAAAAGCAGCGACCTATCAGAAATTTCAGAACGGCTGAAATAATGATAATGAACCTGTACGCCGTGGCTCGTAGCAAGCTCGATCTTTCCCGAGTATGATTTTCAACCTTCAATAAGAAAAGAAACAGAGGCAAATCAGGAAGCCTCGATCTCTGGAATTCAGTTTACGACAGCAGTTTCAATCGCTTTGAGGGGTACCATGGTGCAGTATTCCATTAGTGGGATGCCTTCAAACGGTAACAGGACTCACTGCCCAACGTTTTTCGTAAGAGCTTACGACATTGTTTGTGCGTTCGAGAGGCAACATAGAATTTCTGAGTTTTAGCCAGCGCAGAGATATAAATGTAAACGTTCAAAGCGGTGTTTTAGGCGCAGCTATGTTTAAGTGATGCTTTAGCGACTTTGAAGGCAGGTTTTGTGAATAAAGCTGTCGGGTCACCTTTTTGAGACTTTCATCGCAAGCGAAATTGCAAATTAAATTGCTAAGTCATGCATTACAATTTACATCTCATTTCTAGCTATATTTTCTGCAAAATGACTAGGAGCTGGTTACAGTGTGTAAATTAAGCTTCTATGGCCTCACAGTGAGCACACATTGTCTGTTACGGCTGCACTGTTGACCATTTTGCATTTATTTTAAAATCTAACAGGTGCCTGGAACAGCGAGGTGTGTTTGCAACCTTGCTTAATGTAGCTTGAGAAGGCAGTTGAACTGCCAATCACAAAAATCATGAGGATGACGAAGGAAGTAGGCCTGTTGGAGACGTGGCAAAACAAACTGCTTATTTTATGTTACAAAATAACGCGACGGGTTCCCAATAACCCCGCTGTGTTGTCAACTGAACGTCGCTTTTGTATTGGCATTTAATTCCTAAGGATTGGTTAAAAAGGCCGTCGGTAGAAGTTTTGTGTGGTTTTCTTCTCTTTTGGCTCCGGCCAACGTTCCAAACCCAGAGAGAAGAGAACGCATGTAACGCGACAAGAGAAACGTTGGCGATCAGTATTATTTGCATGTGAAGGTACCCTAGGCATCTTGTGCCGTAGCGGTGAATAAGCAATACTTCAACAAGTAAAATGTAGTATTTTAAAAATCGATTAGCCCCCTTTTGGCCCGAGATTGTCCAAGAATTGTGGCTAGCCTTTTTTCAGAATGGTATTTAAAGCCAGCATTCTGGAAAAAATCCAGCAAGTCGTGGCACACACGCCCTGCCCACATGTGGGCAATAACGTGGATTAAATCACGCCATTTTTACTTCTTAAAATTTCGCCGCACCTTAAGGACGTACGGATTGACCATATTAGGCATTCAGTTATGCTGAAAAAAAGCACGTTTTTGGACGAGGCGATTCATGTCGTGATTTAAAAATGGGGTATATTGAAATGACCCACGAAATGCTACAGGACAGAGGCAAACTCACAACCATTTAATTTTACCGAGAAATCTCCCTGAAATATTCTTGCGCACCCACAAAAGTATACTTTAAATATTACACAAAAACTAACAATAATGTCGCGCAGTATAAGCAACCGCTGTCCAAAAATGGTATTTATTTTCCAAAAGGTATGGGTAGAATTCCCTGACGTAGGCTCTTGCATGTGCAAAACACGTCGCCGTTTATGTATAGGCGATAGCGTCCTGGTCGTGTGCAGGGTAATTGCTTTTGTTTGTTTCTTTATTTCTAAAACGACACAGGGCAATTGTACACATGTCTCGCTAATGTACGAGTATGCACGGGTTTTATAGTTTCATACCAGTTTCAAGTAGTGAACTTTTTTTTTCCTTTAAATAACCACCGCGCCATCTAGAAAAAGCACCATTTAACGTTCCCGAAACGGCAGACGACTGCACTCATGAAACGTGCAAGCTGTGGAAGCAATGCGTAAAACAGGTTTCACGCTCAAGCTGTGACTTCGGCGACGAGGTTTCGTGGAACTAAACTAGCGCATTATCAACGGCCACTGATTATTGCGCTTCTATATGAAATCTGCAAGCAGAGTTAATGCCATTGCTTACTGCCAACCAAGCGCACATATTTGTTGTTACCCGCCGTGGTTGCTTATGGGCTACGGCCTTGCGCTGCTGAGCACGAGGTCGCGGGCTCGATTCCCGGCCACGGCGGCCGCTTTTCTGATGGAGGCGAAAAGCAAAAACGCCCGTGTGTACGAGATTTCAGCGCACGTTAAAGATTCCCAGGCGGTCAAAATTAATCCGGAGTTCTCCACTAAGGCGCCCCCTCATCGGCTGCTTTGCGTCGGCGCGTTAAACCCTTCAATATATAGGCAGTTTTAGAAGAGGGGAAGCCGGCGTTGGGACCCCCCAAGAAGTTAGGGGAACCCAAACGCAAGGCGCTCGCGCGCGGCGAGTTTTAGAACAGGGGCGCCCCCAGCAGCCCGCAACCAGTTTGAATTGGTCGGGTCGGCTCGGGTGATGGGAACTTTAGGCTTAGCATCGTGGCGGAAATCTGATCGCCGCTATCTGTGCAACTGAGAAGGATAATCTGTTGTGCAACTTTTCAGCACACTATCATCCCCTTTCTCGCATGTGGAACTTTATTTTAGCTATAATTGCCGTTCGAGCGATTGGTGACCACGACATCGGCGTAGCCTGTTTCGAAGCTTCCGCGGAGGTAGCGCCATCTCTCGGCCGCTCGACGCAGGGCAGCAGCCCCCTAATGGATAGCCTTGGTTGGTGGTGACCGCTTACCGCGAATGTCCGGGAGCGTGATGCGAAAAGCTCACTCCGTGCCAGGTGGCGGTATCTCGAGCGGGGACGCTGCGGCAGCTCAATGTGGCCGTTGTAGATAGACGCCAGCATGCCCACCTGCGAGTAGGGGCGGCTGGGGTAGCGCAGCAGAAGGGCTGCCACGTCTGGTGTGCTATGGAGCCGGTGGATGTGGTGCAGCCCCGTCTGCAGGGCCCGCATCTGGATTGTGCAGGCGCCGGCCTTTATGTAGGTAGCCGAAGGCGGGGACGTGCTCGGGATGCCCAGGCAGAGGCGTATGTCCCGGTGCTAGTCCATCTCCAGCTATTTCTACCGCAGTTGCTACATGTGTAGCAGTGGCAGAGCATACAGGACGGCTGAGGACGCCATTCCATGAAACACTCGCAGGGCCACGCAGTGCGAGCAGCCTTGGCCTCGTGCTAGCAGCCTCTGCACGCCCCCCCGCTGGACTCCCACCGTGCACTGTTGGATTGCCCTCACCTCTGGATCCTGGTCAGCCAGCAGTCAATGATGAGCCCCAGACATTTGACCCGTGACGTAGGCTGCAAACATACACTTTTCCTCACCCAGCCCCATGCCCTGTACCTGTGACGTGGTACCGGAATCTTGGAAGAACGCGAACATCATCCTAATCCATAAGAAAGGCGACATGAAGCACTTGAAAAATTACAGGCCGATCAGCTTACAGTCAGTCGTCTACAAGGTACTTACCAAGGTAATCGCTAACAGAATTTCTGCAACCTTAGATTTCAGTCAACCTAAAGAACAAGCAGGATTGCGTAAAGTTAATTAACAATGAACCATATTCACACGATCAATCAGGTGATAGAGAAGTGCGCTGAGTATACAGAACCCCTATATATAGCCTTCATAGATTATAAGAAAGCATTTGACTCAGTCGAAACCCTAGCAGTCATTCAGGCATTACGGAACCAGGGGGTAGATGAACATTATGTAAGAATACAAGACGATATCTACAATTGGTCCACAGCTACCATCATCCTCCATAAGGAGAGCAGTAAAATACCTATAAGGAAGGGTGTCAGACAAGGAGACACAATCTCTCCAATGTTATTCACAGCATGTTTACAAGAAGTATTCACCACGTTGGATTGGGAACAGGTGGGAGTAAGGGTTAATGGAGAATACCTCAGTAACCTCAGATTTACTGATAACATTGCCTTGCTAAGTAACTCGGGTGACGAATTGCAAAGCATGCTTTCCGCACTGGACGAACAGAGTAGAACCGTGGGACTGAAAACTAATATGCAGAAAACTAAAGTAATGATCAATAACTTCGGGAGAGCACAGCGGTTTGAGATAGGTGGCGAGGCAGTGGAAGTGGTAAGCGAATATATCTACTTAGGCCAAGTTGTGACCCCAGATCCCAACAATGAGGTAGAGATAATTAGAAGGATCAGAATGGGGTGGGGTGCATATGGCAGGCATTCTCAGATAATAAATAGCAGCCAAGTATTGTCGCTGAAGAAGAAAGTGTATGACATCTGCACCTTACCGGTACCCACCTGCGGGGCAGAAACGTGGAGGCTCACTAATTGGGTTCAACTTAAATTGAGAACGACTCAGTGGGCAATGGAGCGTAAAATGGTAGGTGTAACATTAAGGGGAAAGACAGCGGAGTGGGTCAGGGAACAAACACGTGTTAAAGACATATTAGTAAAGATTAAGAAGAAGAAATGAACGTGGGCAGGGCATGTAATGCGAAGGCAAGATAACCGCTGGTCATTAAGGGTAACAGAGTGGATCCCTAGAGAAGGCAAGCGTTGCAGGGGGCGGCAGAAAGTTAGATGGGCAGATGAGATTAAAACGTTTGCGGGTATAAATTGGCCACAGTTGGCACAGGACCGAGGTAATTGGAGAATAATGGGAGAGGCCTTTGCTCTGCAGTAGGCGTAGATAGGCTGCTGCTGCTGCTGCTGCTGCTGATGATGATGATGATGTAGGCTGCAAACGTACACTTTAGTCACCCTGCCCCATGCCATTAAAAGTATCTAGAGAGTCACCAGAACGTATGCAAATGGTGCGGAATATCAGACGCTTCACTCGCACACATGGCTTGCGCAGGTCATTGCATACCCAAGCCCGCAAACACCGAAATTTTCATCCGTAATTAGGAGCATTGGGAAGCCGCGCTGCTGCGCTCCATCCCCGGAGTGGAAGTTGGGGTCTTCCAGCTGGCGAAAAACACCGCCAAGGACCACATGCTCCTCGCCGTCGTATGAGAGCCAGGAGCCCGTGGTCCTTGTCCTCGCTAAAAGGGTTTCTTCATCTGCATACCGAGACACTGCCAGTGAAAGCATGGATGCGTGAAAGGGAGATTGTTGTGCCCTGTTACGTCAACTGTGCATTTTGACTAAGCCTAAAACAGTAGAATACGTTTTCTTGGATTGATCCGATGCCACGATTCATTGGGACATTCTCCAGCAAAAACGTAAGTAATGACCAGTCAGATCGTAAGGCATGCGTTCCTTGCCTACCGACAATGAAAATGGTGTTTTTATTGGAATGTAAACCCCGTCCGGATGTTAGGCATGCATAACGAAATGGTGGGCTTGAGGGTTGAGTGTTTCCGACATCAGGCATGTGTACAGACTCGAGGAAGAGCCGGCCAGCTGGGGGCATATACTAGACACCCTTGCAACCGTGAGACAATTTCAGCAGAACTGCACCGGCCAAGCTGTATTAAATGCGGAGCATTTCTTAGGCTCGCCTTGCCCTGCGTCGTTAACGGCGGCGCCGTCCACACGCTCACTGCGCATGCGCAACTCTCCTTACACCCACAGCTCGGCGATACTACACTATAAAAAAAAGAGTTAGCGGCGCCCGGTTTCGATCCCACGACTCTCTGGCCGCAACGGGAGGTACGCGGTGCTCTTCCCACTACGCTACAAATCCGGGACAGGAGCAAGTGCTACGAACGCGCCTTATGTCCTTGACTCATTCAAACTACGTCAAGAAGCTACTGATACAACGAAGGCACGCGAAGCTGAACGTCAACGGAAACGACGAACTGAAAACTTTAGAGGGGGATGCTGAATTTCCCGTGGGAAAGCTGTGGCGGGAAGCGCCACACGCCTTGCAGCTCAACCAGCCCCGTCCGCAGCGCCTCTGATGCTGATTGTGGCAGGATCCCCCTAGGGATTGGCCAACCAAAGAATCCATCACGAGATAGGTTCGCGTTGAACCACCGTCGTCATCTTCCCGTAGGGGAACCGCCGAAGAAGAAGAAGAACGAGAAGAGAAAGCTGCGAAGAGGAGGGCGTGTACATTGCTCTCAGCCGGTGCATTAATGTAAACAACCTTTACCTCACCACCAAGCTGACGGAGACTACCGATTCTACCACAGAGACAACATCGACAAGAACATGATGGACGAGTTTCGGCGCCTCGAGAACCACCGCCTACTCACCGTAACACAATAGCACTTGCGTGTCTTTGCCACCGGTGTGGAC
The DNA here is from genome assembly GCA_013339765.2 of Haemaphysalis longicornis. Lineage (NCBI taxonomy): Eukaryota > Metazoa > Arthropoda > Arachnida > Ixodida > Ixodidae > Haemaphysalis > Haemaphysalis longicornis. The sequence goes on from CM023451.1 coordinate 10,514,360, forward strand.
CCGGACGCGGAATTCCCTCTGGAACTAGTAAAATCCAGCTCACTCAACATAACGGCAACGCAATGGAACCACACGGAACCGCCACGATGATTCACATCCTCATCAGGGTTCCCCACGGGAAGATGATGTAATTTTTTTCGTTGGTTTTTTTGCGTTGAAGCCATTGTCTGCATGCCGCTTTTGTTTTATGTTGTTGTTCCAAGCAGGTACTAAAAAGGAAGGAAGCTCACACTAACGCATAAGACATGAAGGTAGCGAAGATGTACGCAACCTTCACGGCCGTCACGAAGGTATAAGTCCACGATTGGAGTCGATTTGGTTCTTTGCCGCCGCAACCGCGTTTGGATGATTGTAGGGTTTAACGCGCCGACGCAACGCAGGTGATAAGGCGCGCCGTAGTGGAGGGCTCCGGATTAATTTGACCACATGGGGATCTTTACGTGCGCCGAAATCTCGTACAAACGGGCGTTTTTGCTTTCCGTCTGCATCAGAAAAGCGGCCACTGGGGCCGGGAATCGAACCGGCGACCTCGTGCTGAGCAGCCCAATGCCTCAGCCACTGTGCCACCGCAGGGTGGGGGGGGGGGGGGTCGCATTCACGTTTACTCCATGACTCTTAGTGTAGGTGTGAGCATCTTTTATTTTATTGGAAGTGATAATCACTGAACATCACCTTTGAACGCTTTGAAGTGGCTTTCTCGTTCCGAGCAAGTGTTGCCAAAATTACGGCGAACGCTGGAGTGTCTCTCGTTCCCATCAATTTTCGCCGCGATTTCGGCGAACGCTGGAGTTTTTTTGTGTGGCCAATCTTGACCGACCTGCTTAAGTGGTTATCCTGGGCTTGGCAAACGTGCGTCGAGGATGCCGGGCCGTCGCCCGAGGCATGCACAGACGAGCGGCCAGAATTTTCTTTTTTTTTTCAACTCCCGCGTGGTCGCCATCTTGAGCCGGTCTCCCTAAGTGGGTATGCTTGGCATGACAAACATACTCAGGGGACGCTGGGCTGTCGTCGCGAGGCACGCACGCCGAGCTATAGGCTTTTTCGTGGTTTTGTTAACTGCCCGGCGGTCGACACGAGGACTGCGCTAATTTCTCGGTAGTTTTAAACGCGGACACGAAAAATCACTATTTGCTAAACAGCTTTGCTGTTACAAGCAATGACATGGCAACCGGAGAGACGCCAGTTTCATAACGCGGGGGAGCCAGGCTTCACTCCGACAACAGGAAGCTTTTTTTGTTGCGCTGTCCCGCACGTGCTCGTCTATTCCTTGACTTCTCGCAACTTTCCCTCGCCCTTCTGGGCCTAGACGTTTTACTCCTATTCACTTTGCTGCACCGAGTTTTGAGCGACACCAGGCATTGGTTGAATTAAAGCTTAAATATAAAAGCGATCCGCCCCTTCAAATGTGGCTAGCCTTTGCTCGCGAATAGCGCCGAACATTATCTGCGCAAACCTTTCAGAAAGCAGTCTTCAAAGAACTCCGGTAAATGTGGAGTAGGCGGGGTATACGAAGTACTGTTGATAATTGGGAATGTTTATATCGTTCAGGGTGACCGATGTAACTGACCACTTTCGAGAACACGCCGTTCAGCTGGACTGGACTGGAAATGACGTTATTTCAATAAAACCTGCTGTGGGCTTGGGTCTGTTACGACCCCCGCCCCGACGTGGCCACCGTCGCATCTTCTTTGCGGCTCTTGCTAAGCGCTAGCCCCTTTGCGGAGCCCGTGCCTTTCGAGCGCAATGAAGATCTGACGGATGGCCCCTGCGTGATCCGTCTTGTTGCTTGACTCAATGGCTCCTTTGGAGTTCCGCCGGGTATTCTTCGAAACTTGCGCCGTCTGGGTCGGAGGCACAATCCCACATGACGTGCCACCGGTTGGCCGGCCCTTTCTACACATCAGCTAAAGAGCGCGAAAATGCCACTTTTTGCATTTATGATATTCAACTTTTTTCATTTTACATAAAAGATTGTATCTGTCCACCCGACTGCAGAAATGCAGAATAGAATAGTGATAGCAGCACCGCACGCCGTGTGACGTCACGGAATCATCCTCGTTTACACAAGGGTTATCTACTTGAAACTCTTGAAATGTGACAAAGGCATCCCCTTGTGGGACTACTGCAATTCGTAGTTTATCACCGAAAGGTGCAAATGTCTTATGGTGCCTATGACTTACCGGTTCGTTATTGAAACGTCATTTTTGCAGCTGTGCACAGCTCTAAAACTGTTTTTTTATCGAATGAATCCAACTTGGCCAAAATTTTACGAGCGACTTTCTGAGGATCCTTTCGGATTACCCGAAAACCCAGAGCCTTATATACGGGAAGGGGGTGAAGAGGAAATGAAAGGTCACAATACTGATCGCAGTAATGGTGAACTGGTAGACCGCTTGCTCTTGTCGCATTTAATGCGGAGCGGCGCGCGAAAGCGGGAAGTACAACACCAATCGCCACAATTGAGCGAAAAGCTGTAATAGCATCTGCGATATTTTCTACATATATTAGAATATTTAGCATCGCATCCAGAAGAATGTTGAAAAAGTACGACAGCTAACAGTGTGTCCACCATTTTTTCAAAGTGTGTCCAAACGATCGCCAAACCTTTTAACGCCAAATCGCAAATGAAAACCGAACTCATCAGACAATATTTCCCGCCCTTAACTAAACGCATCTACGAAAGGTTTAAACTCTAAAATCAAAATCTAAATCTCAATCTAAATCTAAAAAGCCTATGAGATAAATGTACACTGTTGGACTGGTTCTATGTGACCGATGCGTTGATTGCCTTATTTAAAACAATCCCTTTCTCATGATTTTCAAGTAATAGTGTTGGCACAATGGGAGCCCGGTTGCACGCACACACGCCGTGTCCCCGGAGAGCTTATCAGAGCTTTCCGGTCGACCTGACGATCTATGCGGATGTGCATTCCGTTTTATTTTAGACAACGCCTTTGGTCTCCCTAACAAAGCTTTCACCTTAAAACAGGGCTGAAGACGGGGCAAAACACGGGAAACACGCATCACAGGCGCTATTTTCCTGCATTGTCACGTCTTCAGTGCTGCTATACTTCGATCTACACTATAGCAAGCAGCTATTAAGCAAAACGCTTATGCAATTTGCACAAAGGTCCTCCCCGCACCGTGTGTGAGCGGCCTTGCGATGCAACGGTAATGGTGTTTTCTACATCAATAGGCGCGCGCCAAGAAAAAAAAAACTGTAATGGAAACACCTCGCATCATCATTTCGGATACTAGTGGTATGAATATCCTCACTTGCCTGAAAGTAAATATTTTATGCATTGGACTCAGGGCACTACGGCTTTTATTAAAATTCCGTGAAACCGCACTTGGACCAACTGTTGGAGGAGAGTGAACAGTGGTGTCCTATGCGTGCGTTAACTTAAACCAGTGAGGTCGTTAGTTTCCTTTTCATTGTGACCACGTTTAACTAAATACTTTTTTATTGTTCTTCCCGGGGCTCTCAAGTGGCAGTGAGCACAGTGTGTATTTGTGAATTGGATAGCTTTCAAGACTTTCGCCAGCTATTTCCAAGCATTTACTTTTATTCATGAACAATGACATTGCTGACGAAAAAACCGCAGCTATGCATGGTCCTGCATCCGCGTGTTTTAGAATATACCATTTAACATTTGAGAGCACATCGAAAATGCCTTCGGCCCTTAATCCTTCTGGAAGAGGCTATACCAACCACGGTGCCCAGAGACCATCGTTGTTTCTGGGAAACCTCTGGGATCCATCGTATGATTCACTGGTGGCACAACAGTCTCGTTGTATTTGTTCAGCTTGCTCAGTAGGAAAGAAAGAAGCTGTAACAAGAAACACCAACGAAAAGGCGCTGTGATCAGAATGGAGCTAAATGATTTCAGTAATATGTAGGTAAACTACAAAGCCAATTATATAAACAACTCGACGTGTCACTTCATATCTCAAAAAATGTTCGACTTGACAATGCCGGAAAGCTAACATAACGCCAGGTACACTCCAGATTTAGCAATCTCAATGGTAACAGTTTGTGGCAACATGGTAACACCTTGGTGGCAGCATTAAAAAGAAAAAAGAAAAACGACAAACGTTATGCTTAATAAGCATGCGAAGGAACGTTACTTCAAGCTACGTAGCCATATCTTGGAAACAGCAAGCAACTACGCCAACCTCGGGCAGGTCACAAGTGCTGATCCTAATCATGAAAAAAAAATTCTACAGACAGTAAGCAGATGGTGTGTCACTCTTGGTAATAATTTTGATGCCCGGAATAAAGAGCTTCCTCTGTAACTCATAAGCCGGTATATAACCAATGCGTTCTTCTAGTAATGACGTGCGTGGAAGAAAGTTTGGGTGTGTCCGAACGACTTTAAAAGAAACTTGAATGGGCACAACCAGCGACGGAAAGAACAACACCAGAGCTCACGCTTAGGAATCAGAAAACGGCTGCGTAAATTAGAGAAGAACTTGGCGTGGAAGCCATTCCAGCTGTAATTAACCTAATAAAATGAGCATCGGCGGGTCACGTCATGCACATCAGGAACAAGAGATGCACCATCAGGGTTAAATCAGTGGCTACCAATGGAAATTCCGCCCAATAGAGGTTGACCGAAGACTCCATGGGGGATTACCTAAATACGTTTATAAAGCAAAGCTTCATACGTCTACCCCCAAGAGTTGTTTCGTGACCGTTGGTGTCAACAGAAAACTCCCGCGAACAAATTCAAGAAGTTACAGCCGCCGCCAGGAATTGAACCTGCAACGAATACAGAAACGGAGCGAGAGGCTGTTGTCTTACCCATTGAGCTACAAGCCCACGCGGAGGGGGGGAGTTGGGTTGTCAGTCACCGTGCACATCTGCGGGTTTAACCTCAGCATTTTCGCGGAAAGCCTCGTGATAGCATTGCGTGACCTCTCGAGCCGCTGTGCGCTCCACCCACGTTACGTGTAGTGGCCGCGTGCGCGCCTGGTGCATGCGCTAGGAGTTAGTACTAATCAATGGTAGCTCAGACCGACGCAATGACATCCCACTTTCTCCTCATCGATTGCCGCCGATCTCCTCGCCTCCGTCGGCTGCGGGAGAGATGAAGGAGAACTACGATCGTCTAACACCGGTTTTGAGCCAACTTTACTTGTATATAAAGGATTCTCCAATAATGCGCTTCTCCAATGAAACTCAACCAACCACCATTCACGAATAATGCATTGATTTACCCCAGCAAACAGTATCTCTTTGAAGCAACATGGGGTGTTGTTAAGTGCATTTGACTTATCTCTGGGTTCGCGTTCTGTAGAGCCACGTACATGTGTATTCAAGTGACGTCGCATGGGTAATCTTTGTGGGTGTCGTTTGCACCTTTTCTTTCCATTTTCTCAGGGCGGACTGACGCTGTTTTTGGGAAAGACTGGACTCAGCTAGCACTCGATAGATGTGTCTGGAGATCTTAGGCGGATGCCTAAGTCCTTCAGTGAACACAAAAAGGGTTATGATGATGATAGCGATGACGATGATGATAATTAGCAATTCGTTGTTGAACAGCAGCGGGGCGTAGAGCCGTGAGAAACCGTAAATTTTACTCCTAAGAGGTAAAAGAAATTCCACGTTTTGGACAATTCTTCATACCTCCTTCAACTGCATGTTTGACCTAATACAACATTCATATCCAAGACTGTGCGATGTTAACTGCCAGAAAGGCACAGAAAGCTGAAAGCTGGTATATTCCTTTAGAGCAACAAACAAGTCGGACAGATACTGAGGGCTCTGGACATTTTGTGTTCAACTAAACCTGCTAATTTGGCTTGAAGCCGTTATCGTATGTATACGCAAGAAGGTCATGATAAACTACTGCAAAGGTACCAAAGGTTTCTTCTGCCTGTTGGATTGCAAGACCAGTCTCAGATAATTCACATCACAAATTAGTATGCTTCATTACGCCGACCGCAACATGAAGTTCTTGCTCCTTGTATTTTGATTCGAGGGGAGAAGCGTCGTCCGCAATGAAGTCCTTTACAGAACAAAGATACCAAGCAAAATGTGCTGTTGTGCGCGTTTATACGCCCAATTAGGCTGTTAAAGCTTGAACATATGTAGCGCAGCAGAAACACACGGGACGGAAAGAAAGCGCGCTCGTCCGTGTGAATTCTTTCCGGCCCGTGTGTTTCTGATGCACTACATTTGTTCACTATGAATTACCAACTAGCCCAGTCTACAGCTTTACTTGGTTAAAGCTTGAACGAAAACAAAAACAACAAAGCCCACGGGACAAGCCTGAAATGTGCAACCTATGAAACCAAACCATCTTGACAAGAAAAGATGTAGTATATATGCAGTGCCAGCCTAAAAGCGAGTACACGCATTGCGAAATCTAAATGTAGGTTTATCGAATCTAAAACAAGTGTCTTTCAAGATCGTACTTATTTGCCAGGTTTCGTGCATGGCGTGCATAAGCTGGGACCAATAAATAATAATACTATAGTACCGCTACGTCCTGGTTGTGCGAAGTGTTTCAACAGCTTGTTGCTGCGTTGTACATGTCTTGTATTTTTTGACCGGATGGTTGGGCATATCTTGTCTACGTTTTCGTAAGAACATTTTAGATACAATACAGTGTTTGTCCCCTCTCGTTTTTCTTGTCTTAGTTCCTTCTCGAACTCCAAAACGTAGAATATACTCAGCTGCAAAGGGTAGAAATGTCGGTTGCTACCGCCTGAAATGCGCCTAGAAAGGCTCTGATCACAAATTTCTTGAGGTTTCTTTCTCAATGTCATCAAATGCTGTGAGCTTCTTTTTTTTAATGGAGGAGATAATCATTAGACATCACCTTGGAGGGGCGCACACTATGGCGTGTCCTTCTCGTTCCGAGCAAGTGTTGCCACAATTACGACGAACACTTGAGTGTTTCTCGTTTCGAGGAAGTGTTGCCAGGATTAAGGCGAACACAGGAGTTTTATTTTTTGCCACTCTTGACCAAGCTCCAGAAGTGGATATGCTCTGCTTCACAAACGTGCACCGGAGACGCTGAGCGGTTGCTGTAAGGCACCCACACACGAGCGGCTGGCATTTTCTTGGTTTCTTTAACTGCCGGGAGGTCGCCGCAACCTTGGCCAATTGTCGTAAATGGGTACGCTTAGCTTGACAAACGAGTACAGGACACGCTGGCCGGTGGTCGCGGGGAACGAACGCGCGAGCGCTCGGCATTTTTTTTTATTTTTGTTAACTGCTGGAGGCCGCCGTGAAGGCGGTACTCACGTGAACGCTCTCTCACGTGCGCGCGCTCGGAAATTTGTAGGTAGTTTTAACTGTGGACGAGAAAATTACGATTTTCTAACCATCTTCGCTGTTAAAAAAATGCGCAGGCAGGCAAACGCACGAAGGCAAACTCTCAGACGAAAGTGTTGTACTCAGCTCAAAGCTATTTTTTTTGAAGAAATCCGTTCATTTCTTCTGGAGCGCGCAGCTCGCACGACCGATTAGTAATGTTCCTACACATTCAACCTTGACAATACATCATCGGGTACGTCCTTGCACGAAGCAATGAAAGTGCTGAATTTGTTCGTGTGCCCTAACTCTTCAATGCTCGACACGATCTCGTCGTATTCAGTGTTCGGTGAACCACAGCCGTCTTCCTTCGCGTCGTCATCGTCCCTAGAGATGATGTGTCCTCTCGCTTGTTCTTTGCTTTGTGGGTAGCGACATTCGTCTTTGGATCTCGCACGCGCTTCACAGCAAAATCATGCACAACAAAAATACCTACCCGCGCACGTGATTAGCGTCAAGAACGTCCGACCGGGCACCGTCACTCAACACAACGAGAGCGAAAGAGGCAAACGCAGCTAGGCCTGCTAGGCTACTGCACATTAAATCACAGCTTTGTGATAGCGCTAGCCGTTGACACTCGACATGGCCGGGACGATAGCGATTGCACTCCGGGAATGCACAGAGTTGCGAAGCTGTTACTTTTAGCCGAATTTGTAACCCTGATGTTCCTCGGTTATAATGTGGAAAATAAATAACGTGCGTTATTCTGAAATAAGCGCTATATTGAAATTCATAGTTGTGAAATATTTTTACAGAGAAAATATAGGAAATCTGGTTGGGATTTCAAAATAGTCGTAAATTTGAGAAATTCGGCACAACGGGGTTCGCAGTCAGGAGATTTGACTGTAGTATTTTGTGCTACACGTATTGTATATGCTCGTTCGTCTGCGTTTCACCTGGTGTTTAGGAGTACCTTTCTGGGAGGTTGACTCATCAGTTTTGAAGATGGTATTTCTGACCACAAGTTTATTAATATTTTACGCCTTGTACCGCTCTCCAAAAAACAAGGAAATCAAGTGCTATTTATTTTTTGTGAGAGGCTATGCGAAGCTATCCTCGTGCTGTGGGAATTTTTGTTTCCTGACTTCAAACAATGAAGAAGATAAACTGATGGCGGACATGTTTTAAAGATGTGGCGTGCTGTTGTTAAGACAGTTACGTTGTTTTAAAACGTGTCGATCGAGAGCAGGTGACGAAGGAAATTATGCATTAGATAAGAAATATCGCGAAATATCTTCGTTCGCGAAAGTTCCAGCTTTGTCTCGGGGCGATTAGAACCGAACTGAATGAATCGGACGACTGCAAGAAGAATTAGGCGCTGTACAATAAAGTGAAAAATTTATACGGTACTTTTAGACATCGTACGCTCCAGTTTGTGACAGGGTGACAAAGTCCAAGGCGGGAAATCAGGTGGCATGATTTGTCGTCGTTGGGCAGGTACAGGGATGTTTCTATTATTTATAGTTTCTGCGAAGCTCGAACTTTAGTTGCATTGTACAATACATGCCAAGAATTTGAATTTTGCGTGCAGCGTATGCCTCAAGTATATTCGAAATGTTTCCTGCAATTTAAGAATATCTAAAGGCAAGCATCCAGCCCTTAGGAAGGCCGTGACAGGTACGCAGACAGATATTCCTGGCCGCATTGAGCTGCTTTTTACGTGTGGGCGACAGCCGTTGCAGAATAGGCAGGCTGTAGAACAGCAAGCGGTCTACACATGCTTTGCAGATTAGCACCATGGATCTACAGTCACTTCCTCATCAACTTCAGGGAAAGTACCCAATAATTTGTGCCAAGGAACAGATACGAGAATGTAATCGCTTGACTTCAGGCGCCCAGGATAGGTTTCGATCCACGATGATCCCAAAGTATTTTTGGGTTCGAACGTATTGCAGACAACGACCGCTAAGGATTAGAGGGTATTGCGTCATCTGCTTGCGGATGGACGCCATGGAAACGGGTTTCTCGAAAGAGCGTTGGACGCAAGGTGCGCAGACACATTTCTCAAAGCTTTCGGTCGTCGCTGTTGCGTTGTACGACGTGACTTTGCCGCACACCAAATGCACATGTCATCCGTATAAAGTGTAAACTTGACGCCGGGAGGGGGAATACGCTTTAGATGGTTAAGCGTAAGGTTGAATAACACAGGATTAAGACGGCTCCTTGAGGCACTCTTTTCTGCATGCAGGGACGGGAAGTAGGGCCTTCTGTCGTGCACGTGAATAGTTCACATCCCTTGACAAAAACAAGCGTGTGCACAATCTAGCAGTTTGATTTATATTTTCAAATTTCTGAAGGCGTACCTGCGTTACCGCTCTGCGCGAAGGGAGCCGAACGTCTTTGTCTCGCTCAAAGTAGAATTACTTCATTTCTTGTATCTCGTTTTGTGGCAATTAGGAAAACATCTAGAATGGACCGCAATCTTGAACGTTTGAGGCATTCCGCAAGAACAACAGCAAGGAAATACGGCCGCTGAAAGCCCACAGCAACATTCATAAGAACTCAAATTTTCCCTCGTCCGGTGCATCATTGAAGGAACTACCATCTATTGCCGTCAACTGCGACAGACTGAAGATCGCGGTTCAACAGATTGATTTTATTGTTCTTGTAAACGTTTTGGATAATCATGTACGTAAATGATAAGCAGTACACACAAATGAATTGTGATAGGCGATACAGCGCAAACAGTTTTTCCGCTTCAGAGGGGTTTGTGCGTTTTTGCATATAGATTATTTTTCTCTTGCTTTGTATTGCGTTTTTGTCCTACTTCCTCATCTTATTGTACTCGTGTTTGAGTTTTTTTTTCTTCCTTGTTCGATGGTGTTTTTTTCCCCTTTGTTTACGTGACAACGTTCAGTTTAAATGCTGTGTATGTCATATCCACCACTCCTGCTTGGACCGAGTTGGTCTGCCGTATATTCAACTAAAAAAAAGAAACTCAGGAATACGTTGATTCGCCGACACATTCATGCCTCTTTAAGAGCGTAGAATAAGTTTTTTTATATTGCCTGTGCTAGCGTCATGATTAGTGTTGTCAAGTTCTGAGCATCGCTTGTCTAAACTTACGGTCGTATAGATGTAATTCCACCGGAGGACAAGAAACCAGTTAGTAGCCCCTGTCCTGACGTCTTTCATGGGACCACCTCTTTCAGCGTTCAAACCACGTCCTCAAAGTTTCGCCAACTAGCCACCGAAAAAGTCCCACAATCGAGCTTTGCCCCAAACATCCTCGCTTAAGACATTTTCGGGACTTTTTTCTGCTGAGTTTTCTTTCCCGCATTTTTTCAACGAGCCCCTTAATGCACCCATTAAAAGCTAGATACACTTCACGGGTCTGGCTTGTGCCCCTCGTTGTATACGCGTGCACCCCTAAAGTCAATTCCTCCAAACAAGGCATACACAAAGAAGCCGTGCCACGACGTTTATAAAGAGGTCTCTCCACAGAAGTCGTAGAAGCGGTTCTGCCTAGAACCTTCCAATAGGATGCAATTTAACGCAAACAATGCATCAGGAAGCAGAACACAGACAATAGCACAGCCGCCACCAGAAACCGATAAGTATACTTTGTAGAGCAACGACCGAAAATGGTGGAGACCAGATACACCTGAGGCGCATGCCTTTTAAACCTTGTCTTCCTCCCTAACATGTTACAACCGATTCTTTCTCTTCGGGTTACCTAATATCTAATACTCAGTGCCACTAAATTCAGGGGCTTAAAAAGCGAATTCACTTATCTGGTACACAACTAAGCGAAAAGTGACGCTCATACATTCTGACCTCTAAGTAAGAAGCTGGTTCCAGTAAACACGTTCTAACAAGAAGTGGTTTAGGCTTTCCACAGTATAAAAAAAGTTGGCGGGAAATTGCAAACAATATGGTAACCATTTAGTCCACACAATTGTGCTCCACATTTTTCTCCTTGTAATGCCTGCTAGATTATATATGCTGGGATTGTGGCGGGGATGGGTTTAAGAGATGTGGAGGTGCCAAGATAAGAGATACCGAACCGATAGGAGAAGCGCCAGTTCTTATCTAGTAACGGAGTTTTTCGTGCAACTGCTGCGTGATAACTTCTCACGAATTTATAGAAAAGACGCAGCAGAAATTCCTATCGGCATGTAACCGGATCAACGGCATCATCTGAAGTTTCAGCGCGCAACAAATAATCTTCTCAAGGAATATTGAAGTTATGATCTTTAAAGTCGGTCTAGACGCATCTTCTGATATGCCGTAGCACCTCCAATATTCTACAAGGCCTGTTTCCCGTTGCTTGTGATTTGATCAATCAGAATGACGTCACACAAATCTAGTGTAAACTATGATGCGGGCTGGAAAGAGGCATCATGAGATAAGGCTCATTCTCTGAAAAGGAAAATGTACCGGAGTTTGCGGAGAAGCTCTCACAGGGTCCGTGACAACCACATAATCTGTCTTCTCCTAATCTGTCTTTCTGTACACATAATCTGTTTTTCACCTTCCCAATGTGCCGCTTTTTTCCAACGACCCAAAAAACTTTTCAAGTAGAGGAAAAATGCAAAGCGCCAAAAAAAAGAATACGCCCTACATCTTTGTTATAAACTTTCTAAGCTGTGTACAGTATTTCACTCTATCTATACACTTTATTGCACAGTGGTACTTACGTCGGGTCTTTCATGGGCGATGTTTCTCAGCTCACAGGGGTCGGTAGCAATGTCGAACAGGTAGTGTTCCTCCCCAGACACAAAGTTTGTTTCCTGGGCACCACCGCATTTTACCGCCGCGTACCGCCTCAAGTAATCTCTGCTGCAGCTAAGCGGCGCCTGTTCGCCGTATAAACGTCTCAGCACAGACGCTGCTTGGGACTGCTGGAGCAGACCGTCGAGATCTTCGTACGGTCGGCTACCGCCAGGAATCGTGTGGCGATCGTCTTGTTTATCTCCGAAGCTTCCCACGACGAGCTTGATGTTTCCGTAGCGTAGCGCAGCGGTGCCTTCCTGGCTGTCGATGTTGTGCAGAATCTCCGTTCGAGGTGAGGATGCATTCGCAGAAAGCGTCTCCCACATGTCGAAGCCATCCAGGTGATCGAGATCTTTTGCGTCGCCTCCTGAGTGGCACCGGGAACGAAATACCAAAACTTTGTTTAGCTGCAAAGCAGGAATATTTTCTACTAACTGCGGGGCTTCGACACTGTGAGGACTTTTAATGAACAGATTATTTAATACGAACGAATGCAACAAAACACTGTTGCAAAAACACGTAACGGCGTCTTGAAGATGCGGTGAACATCTCGCTTTTTTTAAATAGCAGTGCTAAGTTACATACAACAACCGACGATTGTCGCGGTTCAAAATGTTTAGAAAATGCCAGGTATCGGTTTGACAGAGCTAACGAGTGACCCAGAGAAGACATCAGTGTCGGGGAACTGCGTGGAACCTCAATGCAGTGTACGCCGTCTATCGTACGAAGCGCGACATTGCCCAGAATTCGCAAGGAAGAGAACTTCCTTTGCTTTAAAAACCACGCTTCACAGGTTTGGACTACAGCAACCAAAGTCACGATAGACTTTACGAGGAGGGAAACGCCCCGCGTTGTCGTTACTAAACATGGTGTTGACAGGCGGTTTTTGTAAAACCACCGTCGCACACTGCCCTCACGCGCCACCGGTGATAACGATATAGGGGACATGGTATGCATCTTCAAACGTTCAATTTCTCTTGATGTCCTTACCAATGTTATTATTTTCACGTTACGGGATCAAGCAGAGCCCGCTGCGCAGCACAGCGGTTGCAACCTATTGTGTCGACACAATCAAATAATAATTTTCCTAAAAAAAGAAATACCTACGCTTGAAATGTCGCTACGCGGGAACTTAATTCTTTGTCGATGGACAAGCCCGAAATATGAATAGCATATTTATTGATTATACAAGCGATACTTTGCTATATTTTTTCCAGAAAATGCAGCACCCCTTTGGCGGCCAGCGGATGTTTCAGAGTTCAGTTTCATATATGATCACATGCAAAACAGCGTTGCTGCACACAGGCTCCAGCACTTATCCTCCTGTGTAAAGTATGGCCCCTTCTTGCCCATCTATCACTTATTCAACCAGGCTTCTCGATGACAGCTACTCTAGTGACCTCACTCAGCCCCTTCGATGAAGTCGCTTCGCACCGATAAACATATTCGTGCACTTTGTCCAAACTTTGATTTCCAAACTATAGTCACTGTTTCTCGGAAAGTACCTACTTACCGGCAGCCGTGTATAGTGTAGGCAACCAGTCGGTGATGTGCATCAGCTGATGCGAAACCACACCACTGCGCCGCAGCATGGGACTCCAGATGAAAGCTGCTGCTCGAATAGCGCCTTCCCAAAGTGTTGCTTTAACACCCCGCAGAGGCCAGTTGGAACCAAAGTTCGCCCACACGCCTTCCGGCAGGCACCTGTTGTCGCTGCTGAAAACGATGATGCTATCCTGCAACATAAACGCCTCTTCCAGGGCTTGCAGCAGCGCTCCAACGGTCTGGTCTAAAGCATCCACCATACCTGAAAAGAAAGCTGCGTGTCGGTGCAATGCGCGCTTTAGCAAAGGATTTCCATCGGAGGGATGATAATCCTACGCTGAGCTACTAGGTATTTCCACAAAGGCAGCAACCTTCAGCGATGGTTAATTGCGCATGATTAAAAGGTACTGATAAGCGTACTATTAGCAGCTACGGCATACCCCCAAGGCATCTTTGGTGCATACGAACAAAGACGCAGAGGCTAGCACAATACACTAAACCAGGAGAATAGCTCTAGTTTCCTACAACTCTGGACGAAGCCTTTAATTTGTCAAGAAATTTCGTTTTCATGTTTTGAAGAACTAACGTTTTTTCTTGACAAAGCTCTTACCAGCATACGTTGTTCTGTTCTTATCTCCGATGTAAGGAAACTTTTCGGTATTTTCTGCCGGAGCTTGAACTGGATTGGCCCCAAATGTGCTGTGCGTGGCTTGATGAGACACAAGTAGGAACAGAGGCTGCGAAAAAGACTGGAAGTTAGTTCGCTTATTGAATGGCTCCGATCTTCATGGGCAATTTAGGACTTTTTGGTACTGGCTGGAAAAGAGAAATACGCATACAGGTGCGTTTAATTATAATCAAATAATTACAAGCCGTCTTTCAAATAGTTATACATCTAAAAGGCTTATCTTTCTTCCATGCAAGCTGAGTTCTAGTCAATGCTCAGAAACGAAGCTGCTTCGGCCTTGTGGGAATGACGCAGTGAACTCAACACGTTATTGTTAAGACGGCGTTTGCTGCAACAAACACTGAAAAAAGAAATGCCCGTCGACAAACATGACATTTGGTATTTGTCAGTTGAAAGTGATAATGGTATTCTATTGGAATTAATGATCTTACTGGACCTGCACAGTATATGCAGGTGTCGGATAGCATTCAGGTACACCCACATAGATGGGCGTCCTGCCTGGTATTGTTTCAGTGGACATACTCCTTTTCATTGAAGTACATAACGCAGAACTTGATGTGCAGGATTGGCTATCACAAGTGCAACAGCTAAAATACCTGGAAATATTTTGGTTACCAGCGCCATACCCCACATTGGGTATAGTGGCTTTTTCACTTATAGTACATTTTTTTATTATTACTGCTTGTGTTTGTGCCATCAGAACCTGCTTAGAAATTAAACATGGACCGCCACAATTGTACAGACGTCGGCTTTATAACGCCAGGTGCCCAGGTTTTACTTCGACCACGGGAAGCGTTCATTTAGTCGGTTCATGAGCCCTTGTGGAAAGTCATTGAGTGAGGTGAGCTTTCCTCGGTGCGGTTTGGGTGCAACGATTTCAATTTTCCACTTTGACTTTTGACTTTCAAGACATTTGCGTTCTACAAAAAAATGGTCGCGCTTTATCCACCTGTTAATTTACCCACAATCATCATCATCCCCAGGAAAACTGGATTTTCTACAGTACGCTTTGTTGGCGACGGTCGCCATCAGTCAGGCGAAGAAAGCTTCGCTTTAAAAAAGCCTAAACTGCACCGCATGTATTAGAAACTGGTAAATGAACTAATGCCAGGAGAGCTGTGTTTGCGAATCAGGAAGGATACTAAGAAACTCTCCTGCTCTTCAGATACCATTGTGTTTGCCGTAGGAGTACGTGGTGGAACAGCTACCTTCTTTCCGACAATTCCGCTACCCACTAGGCAAACTGGCGCCATCTTATTGTCATCATACCCAAGCGACCTGATGCATTAAAATGAAGAGGTTGCTTGAGGTTGCTCCGGAGTAGGTCAGGATACTCGTTGGGAACATGCGCCTCCTCCTCGCTAGCGCAGAGAAAATATTATGTATAATAAACGTCTATTGCCAGCAACGCACTTGTGTAGCAGCATTTCAGCCCCCAAAGGTTAATGCTTTATGGATACAGCCGCGACGTCTTAGTTAAACAGTATATATTTTCGTACGGGATAATGTGGAGGTGTGAATCTGTTAAAGAAACGAAATGTTCCCCAACGAGTGCGAAGCGAATGTGTTTGGAGGGTTCGGCTTCCAGCACCGCGAGTCTTGTTCGTAGCCAGGTTGTATTTATTGTTTCGAAGGCGCCTTTCGCATTGGCAGCCAAAACGGCACGAAGAATTTTCTTGCACTTGTCGGGGAGTCTTTTCTTGTTTCAAATACAGTAATCCCTCCCTAACTCGAAGTCGCACAATCCGTTGATAATTTCGAGATAAGCGGAGTTTCGAGTTACGGGAAACGTTACAAATTCGTGGCCAGACCACTGAACTACAGTGGTACCCCTATAATGCATCTTTCAACGGACCACGAGAAGGCGTCGTATGACCGGGTTGTCGTACGACCGAGGTGCCTGTAAATGCCGGCCTAGTAGACGGTCTCACGCGACAGGTGGGCTAAGAACTTATGACTTAAACTAATACATTTAGTACGTTCTCGCGCGAGTTGCGAACCTTTCGCTGTATTCTTAAATGAAAAAAAAACACCTATGTTGCGCCATGTCCCCTCCATGAAGTCGAAGCTAGCCCGCCAGCCAAGTGTCGCAGGGTACGCGACACCTGCGGAGTCTGTTGCTGTTTACAGCCCACAAGACCCGTGCCTTGCGCGAGCGAGATAAGGTCGACGTTGTCGAGCAAGTTCCCAAAAGCGACTTCTAACTGCAAAAGCTAACCGAAACGAACAATAGAACAGGGTGGACACACCTTTCGAACGGTCCCGTGCCGTCGCTATTGGGTCAAAGTGCTCAACACATAGCAGTTTTCGCTTCCCACAACACCAGCAATCAAAGTCAAAAGAAAACGAATCAACTGTAGTGACATGCTACTCGCATCGTCGTTGTACCCGTGCACTTCGCTTCTGGCTCGACCCTAAATTGCGTATAACACATAGCCAGTTTCGCTTCCCACAACACCCAGAGAATGCGAAATAGTTAAGGTGATTCAAACCTTGCCTGTAAACCGTGTTGGGAGGACTTTATGATGCGGTCTTGCTCCAGTGACTTGCGGTGGTGGCCAGTGAGTGACCCAAAATGGCGGTGCCAACGTATACGTGTCTCCGTCTTGCGGCGGACGTGCGTGAATCGAGTCACTCTAGCAAAGAAAGGAGTGGAATGACAGCGGCGCTTTGAGAGACGCTGAAAAGCAGAGAGCAGAGATATAGGAAGACAGAGCGTAGTCGTGAAAGGAAGAAACATGAATCAAGCGGGTGGGGTAAGCGGGTGTTCGGTCATCGCCGCGGGGTAGCGTCGTACGTGTTTTCGCATCCGTACTCGGGTCGATGGGAGCTTCAAATGCACGGTCCCCCGGCCACCTGTACTTTGAATTCTCGTGGTTGGCGCGTTGGCCTACTGTTGCCGCGTGGTGCCGTCGAATGATAACTTCCGCTCACAAGTACCCGCCTGCTTGCTTGCGTCTGTTCAGCAAGTGGTCTCGGCGAAATGCGGACCTTTGCACATCAAGGAGTGTAAACAGTGCCAAACGGGTCTTTAGAATAAAGAAAGGTCGGGACGAGGCGGCGAGGCGGTGAAAAGTGTGGAAAAAGGACAGTTTTATCCGAGCAAGGGTCCGTCGTATGAAGCGGTACGCGTGCGCCACAGCGTCATTTCATCGTGGTTTTTATTGCATTGTTTCTATGGCGAGTTTGCCGGGACCGCGGTGATCCGTCGTAAGAAGCAGGTCGTCTTAGGTCCGGGGGACGTATTATCGAGGTTTCACTGTACTAGGGAAAGCCTTGTAACAAAGGCTACACTGCGTCGTGCGCTTCCGTAATAACGGGAAAATGGTCGCAGGAAAAACCAACTTTTATTATTGCAGAAGAGAAAAACCCGTGACTCGTCTATTTCGCGTCCGCATCTGGTCTCAGAGAAACGTTCTCGGACAGTGCAATGCGTCGCATGAATTGTTGGTGGCCACGGCTATATTCTACTTTGTTGCCAAGTAGGCGGACCATCGTTGTTGTTTCTGTCGTTGCAGGCCCATCTCGAGGATCCTCGCTTTCCTCATGATGAGATGCATCGTCCACAGCCTTCTCAGAAATGAAGGCATTGGACAGCGCTCTAGTAACGGGAACATCAGTTTCTTACAACGTAAATTTGCAGTTAATGATGACTTTCGGTGCGTGGTTACAGTTGAGCGTTCGAAAGGAGACCCTATCAGCTTTATGTAGCAGACTTTGACTGTGTCCTGTCTGTCAACATTTCAAGATATCTGCAGTCTCCGAAAACGACATTCGAGACAAAGAGGGGCAAATACCTGGCGCCTATGGGAGGTACCTCTAATAGGGGCCACGTATTTCACCGATATTTGGAGATGTCCGCGTTTAAGTTAACCAGGAATTGCTGTATATCTGCTTGCGCAATTTCGCCATCAAACAGGGAGCTCTCTATAGCAACTATATTCCTGTGGGTATAATAAAGTGAGCGAATTGTTCATCACTTAGACGATCCAAATATATTTCGGTTAATAAGGCACGCATGCCCTTCATCTACCCGAAAACCCGCCTACGAAACATTTGTCAGGAATAAACTAGACTATGCCTAATTAATCTGGAACCCTTGTCTCGAGTAGCCCCGAATTCGTGAACATGGGAGGGTTGGGGTGAGGAATGGCCCCAAAAGTGGGGGAAGTGGACCACGCGCGGCCGCTTGAGGACGTGGAGGAAAAAAAAGGCTCGAGGTGTGGAACACGATTCGGGCGGCAGTGGACCCTCGGAGCTGACGAGCGGACGAGGACCGGGGGCAGACACGCAGTTGTCGAGTTTGAGTTCCAGTGGTTCGACACGTGTGACTCGGGGCCCGCCAACGTGTGCGGGGCCCCCAGACGACCGGGGCGTGATCCTGCGACTGGCTGAGGCTCAAGATCATGGCCCAGGGCAGAACCACCCCTGAACGCCCACGGGGAACGTGGTGCAGTTTCTGCTATCTTGCTCGGCCGAGCTGGCGACAGACGGCCAACGCTCGACGGCGACCGGGAATGGCGACAACCCGCCTTCGACTCCGCCAAACGTCGATAACCTAGCCGGCTATGAAAACGTTTTTTCCCTCACTTTTTCCCTGGAAGGATATTGGACTCGTGTATTTTTTTAGCTGTTGTGGTTCTCTATGAGACCGCTGTTCCGCTTTCTCGCTTTCTCGTAACGCTGCCAATATACTTTCGTCCCTCTTCCCTCGCGACTACCGTTCGTACGCGTCAGACACCTACATGGCCCAACGAGTCCATCACAATCTGGCGTCTGCGACCAGAATTTGCTCTTAAAATCACCTTAAACAGCCTCGCCTTGTTACTGTGTGTGTGACGGACAAGAACGGAGCTCGAGAAGTTGGTGAACCTAGGGGAAAAATTTGGACTCTACGGTATTGAGTTGAAAAACTTTGTTGACAGAGAGCGTGCCAGAACCAGGGAAGAACGCGCAGCGGAACGGGAAGCGAATCGCAAAGCGGCGGCTCACTTAAAAACGGAGCGGTCGGTACTAGAACTAAAGCTGCCAGTACGACAGCAGAAATCGGATGCTATCGCAGAGTCAGGCACGTCTGCAGGTACTGGCATAGCCCATGGGTACGACAGCCCCCACAAGCTGATCCCGATATTTAATGAAGAGCGCGATGAACTTGACACTTACATCCAGCGTTTTGAATGCGTGGCAACGAGCCTAAATTGGCCGCACAACAAGTAGGTGTTTTCATGGAACCTCTAGCTCACTGGTGAAGCTTTAATTGTCGTCGGACGCATGGCTGCGGATGGGGCGATGAATTATGCGAAGCTGAAGCAGACCCTGCTCTAGCGATTTCGCTACACTGAAGAGGGGTACCGCACTAACTTTTGCTGAGCCAAATCAGAGAATTCTGAGACAGGCCGCCAGTTCTCTGGTCGCTTGTTAGGGCATTTCGATAACTGGGAGGAACTGGCTAATACCAGCAGAACCTACGAAGCTCTCCGTGACAAAATAGTCTCGAAGCAGTTTTTGTCTAAGTGTCATGAGAAGCTGGCTATTTTCTTGAAGGAAAGGGGCTGCTAGACGCTAGATCAGCTAGCCGAAAACGCTGAACTCCCTCGAGGCCCAAGGACGGACAAACCCAGGGAAACGCCGAGACGAGAAAGAGCCTGGCAAGCCACCAGTGCCGCCAAGAACGCCTGACCATTAGGATGTCGAAGGAAACCCACACTGTTTCCTTTGTAACAAGTGAGGGCACACGCCAGGCGACTGTTGGTCAAAGACAAGGGAATCCTCTAGCCAAAAGACTGTTTCCTCTACCAATTGCCGCAAAGCCAGTCACAAAGCGGAAACATGCCCTAACGTAGACCCTGTGAACAAAGCGTCATGTTCGCTGACCCATCCAACGGAGGGTCGCGATGGTCATAAGGGAAAGATGTCAACCCTTCATGAACGAAAGAACTTGGCCCTCAGCCACAAAATTTCCCAGGCTTCCAATGACCGTATGCCTACCGCGAACGGCTGGCTGGAAGGAAGGAAAGGAACCACGTTAGGCGACTCCGGCAGTAACTCTGTAATCATGAACTGATCTCTGGTTCCTGATTTAAAGCTAACAGGAGGAATGAGCACTGCACCATCTTAACCGCATTGCTTTGTGCCTACCTGAAGCCGAAGTGTATGTTGACTGCCCGTTCTTCATAGGCCACGTGACAGCGACCTGCATGGATAACCCTCTTTACGAGGTGATATTGTTACTTGGCTAAGATTGTTACCTGGCGAGGGCGCAGACAACGGCAAGGCACTCGCGCTCGGTAATTGAATAATTGTGCTCGGGCTTGGACAGCAAACGCCTACCGTACGCAATCTCACGGTTTTGACCGGTTTGCGATTGGGCCAATGCGGCGCTGATCCCGCGGCCGCTTTCATCGGTACGCACTGGGGTTGGAGCTTCGAAGTGACCCCAAATTGGCGATGAAATTACGAGGGAAGTCAGAGTGCTGAATGCTTGGGCTTGAACGGGACTGCACGTTAAGGTGGTACTGCTCTTCAAAAGGTCCGTTAGCAGACGAGCTACGCGGACAAAAGTTTCTATAAAACGGTGGAAATAGGAGCATAGGAGCTGCGGACATCGTGAGTAGTCCGCGGCACCGAGAAATCGGTGAAGGCCCGAACTTTTTCTGGGTCGGGCTGAACTCCACACGCTTGGACGAGGTGCCCAAAAATTGTTATCCGGTGGATGCCGATGCCACACGTCTTTTAATTTAGTTGGAAATATTTCGAGTATATCCGACAGGCGCTCTAGGTGCGTCTCAAACGTTGGTGAGAAGACGATGACGTCGTCGAGATAATATAGGCATGTGGTCCACTTAAAACCGTGCAAAAGAGAGTCCACCATTCTTTCTTATAACGCCGTAGCATTGCAGAGACCAAATGGCATAACCCAGAATTGGTAAAGGCCATCAGTGGTCAGGAATGCACAGTCTTTTCGCTGTCTTTCTCATCAACGGCTACCTACCAGTAACCAGATCTGAGGTCAATCAACGAAACGTATCTGGCACCATGCAGGTAGTCGAGAGCGCAGTCAATGCGCGGAAGCGGATAGACATGTTTTCTCGTGATCTTGTTTAAATGCTATAATCCACGCAAAAATGCCACGTGCCGTCTTTCTTCTTGACTAAAACGACAGGAGATGCTCACGGACTAGATGACGGTTCAAGGATTTCCTTGGTGAGCATTTTCTCGACCCCTTGTTGGATCACGAGGCGTTCAAAAGGAGATACGCGTTATCACCGTCTGCGCACAGGTGCTACAACAGTAATTATGCGGTACGTCACAGCGTGTGTCGTACTAAGTGGACGGCTGCCTAAATCAAAGATGTCTTTATAGGACATCAAGAGATAGCAAAGAGCGTCGGCGTCCACTTGCGAAATATCGGGTGCGACCGTCGCTGTAACTTCATTCGCTTGGAGCGATGACGGCATGGGGGCACCCAAACAAGGCGTCATGGGCTCTAACGGGGTAGTTGCGGTATGTGCTTCCAAACGGTACAGTGTTGAAAGCGCCATTCGTTTTGGGAAAACTTGAGGGGAGGAACCGAACGGTACATCCAGAATAGGTGAACATAGTCGCCGTTGGCAACAGGAGAGGACGGGGATAAGGAGATGTAGCTAACAGCGTTTGCGGGTAAACGAACGTGTTCGGTGTTGCAACATCGCAGCTGGGGTGCGTCGGAGAAGGAGGGAAATGAAACTAGAGGTGGAGGAGTGCAGTGGAACAGTCGGTGAGAGCGGCGTGTTCAGAGAGAAAATCAATGCCCAGAATGAGGTCACGAGGAAAGTGTTCGAGCACGGTAAACATAACAGCTGATTCTTTGATTCTTCGTCAGCGAAGCGTATGCGAGCGCTCCACATTCCGACTACTGGAGGCGTGCTGGCGTCGGCGACTCGAACTACACTGGAGGTGGGCGGCGTAAGGACTTTGTGTAGACGGCGGTTAAGGCTCGAACTCAAGACAGAAATCGGGGCATCGGTGTCAAGAAGAGCGTGCACTGCAACTCTATCGAAAAGGACTTCAAGTAAACTGTGACTAGTCGGCAAAGTCAGCAGAGGATTTACGGGCGGGTCGTTGTGCAGCGTCCCCTCCTGGAGCTGCATGACTTATTTTTCCGAAGTGGGCAGAGAGTATTCGCAAGTGGGGGAGGGGCGGCGAGGCTTCGCTGATCGGGACTGGCGGCGTTGCGGCGACGGCGATCGGTTGAATCTGCTGTTTGGACTGATAGAGTTGGTGGGGTTGAGGTCAGTGCGGGAAGAGAAGCGCTTGTGCCGGTCATTGGCTTAGCCAAAGGGTGGTCCAGGACTTCCGTAGGCGTATTCGTTGCGGAAGAACGAGATTCTGCGGTTGTGGCAATACCGGGCAATGTGGCCGGCTCCAGAGCAACTGAAACAAATCGGTTTGTCGCCCGTGGTACGCCAGTCAACGGCGTTTCGAGAGGGTAGCGTGGAGGAGTATGGTCGTTGTGGGGACCGGGAGCCCTAAACTCTTGTCGGAACGTGGAGCCAATCGCGCACACAGGGCGCCCTCCAATATGTGGCCTACTTTATCGGACTCCGCCATGGTGCTGTCAGCCTTCGAGCCAAGATGTCCTGGATATAGGTAACATAAGATACGGTCGATGTCTGGGCGCGTGATGCGAGCTCATTTCGGGGAGATAGCTTACGGCCAAGAGGCTTTCCGAATACGCCTCGCAGCTTCGGTTGAAAGACCTCCAAACTGTTCATTTCGGTCTCGTGCGTCTCAAACCACTTCTGTGGGGACTTTCCTCTTTCAGGTAGAAGATCACATTCGCCAGCATGATCGTAGGGTCCCACGTGTTGTGAGCGCTGACACGCTCAGGGTGACTGAGCCAGTCGTCAACATCAACGTCGTATGTCCCATGGAACATGTCAGGCTCCTGGGAATGAGACTCGATGACGAGGGTGTCGTCGACGCGGTCGCTCCATCGGTCGGCATAGTTACACAAGGAACGTAGCGTCCATTACGAAGGTCCGTGGGAGGTGGAGCACGCCCGTGTGAGGGGTACGAGTAAGGTGTTGAACCCAACTGGGTAACCTCTACCAAGGATGTTATGTGGCAAATGTACGTATATTTGCAGCTATTATAAGTGAGAATCAGCTGGCAAGCGCTGGGGCAAGCAGCAGCGTGAGTGCGGGGCCAAGTGTCGTCATTCTCGTCGTCTTCCATCACTGCGCAGCGCCTACCGCATGTTTGGCTCGAAGAGGGATTTCCCCGTCACAATATTGGGAAATGTCGCTGGCGTTGGTGATGCTGCAGCGCCGGACGTAAACTGGAGGGGTCACCAACACACTTCCATCTCTCCAGAGGGACATCCATCTTCCAAGCCGAAGTCGAAGTCCAGCGAGGTCGACGACAGTTTACGTAGGCCAAGCCAATTTGTGTCCCCACCGTACGTCAAGAAGGAGGAGGAATGCGCCAGTGCGGCGAAATGCGTGGACCAGCTACATGTAGCTGCCATCAGCCAACTCAAGATAATCCCAACGGAGCTCCCTTTGATGCAGAAAGGAGATCGCATGCTGTAGTTCTGCTTGGAGTCTGTTGACAGGAAAACTACACTGAAAACATCAGAAACGGTCGTCGTCCTGCACGGAATTCCTTTCCGCCGATATCGGCTTTCATTGACGAAGGAGATGGAACAACTAGTCGTTCCTAGCGGTCTCTGGGACTTTTACTAAAGATGTCCCACGAAGGGATTCTCTCCGGCCACCAAGGCATCAAAAGGAAAACGGATAGGGTGCTAGAGGAGTTTTATAGGCCAGGCGTGTGATCCGATGTCATGAGCTTTGTAATATCTTGTAATGTCTGCCAGAGAACCGTACCGAGACATTTGGTGGGGCGCGTACCCGTTGGATACATGCCAGTCATTGAGACCCCGTTCCAGCGAGTAGCGATCGATATTATCGGTCCTCTCTACCGAACCTCCCCGAAGGGGAATCGGTACAGTCTCACAATGGTAGATTTCGCAACACGTTATCCGGACGCAGTTGCTCTACCGAGTATTTAGACAAAGAAGATGGCCGAAGGCTTGATGGAAATGTTTTCCCGCGTTGGTTTCCAACGAGAAATCATTAGCGACCGTGGAAGGTCATTTACATCATGCCTCATGAAGGAGCTGAGCAGGCTTCTATCGTTTACACAGTTACAACGACACTTTATAATCCATGGCCAACGGACTTGTCGAGCGGTTAAACGGCAAGCTGAAGCAAATGGTTCGTCGCATGTGCCAGGCAAGCCCTAAAAACTAGGATAGATACCTGGCGGCGCTACTTTTCGTTTACCACGAAGGTCCCCAAGCTAACCTAGGCTTCTCGCCCTTTCACCTTTTCTATGGCCGAAAGGTCGGAGTAGTATAGCTACGCTGAAAGAGTTATCGACAGGAGAAGAAATCGATCAGGAAGCGAAAACCTCGTACGGCTATATTGTTGATCTGAGACGGCGGCGAAAAGACACCTGTCACCTTGCACACGAACAGCTTAGACAAGCTAAGGCAGTAAAGAAACGGCACTACGGGAGAAGGGCGAATAGGCGTCAACTCAGCCCTGGAGATCAAGTATTGCTCCTTATCCCGTCCGACGCGAACAAGCTCATCATGGCATAGAAGGGACCCTTCACTGTCCTGAAAGGAAGAAATGATGTCGACTACGTCCTCGACCTGGGAACGCGAACCAGCTTGTTCCACGTAAATATGTTGAAAAAGTATGAACCCCGAATTGCGGTTCAACAAACACGTCGACAAGCTTCTATAGCACTAGAAACAGAGGATGCGGAAGGTCAACAGCCTTATGAAACTTCTTTTCACCGAACGTATTTCGTGAACCGGCGAAGCTTTCATCCTTCGAACTGGCCCTTTTACCTGACACCGACAGGCAGGTTTACTCCTGCAGTGGAAAGAAAACGAATTGCCCATCTCTTTGCATATGCCAGTGGGCGCCGGTCACCGCATGAGGCTGTCTTCAGAACGTTGGTCTCTATTCTAGGGGCATGTACAGCCCTTGACTTTGTCCCACCACTACAGTAATTTTTTTTGCTGTGGTCGAAGTGATGGGTGATTTTTGCTTGGACTTTATCTTTGCCTTTGCTTTATCAACGCATCTGTGTGTCTTTTTGGTGCCGGTTACTTTGAAAATTTCACGAGCGCGTGTGTGTGCGCGCTGTGAAAGTGCGCTGAACACTCCGCATCGTGGCCCACGGACGACCGCCCAACCGTCTGAGCGGGTTGTTTGAGCGCAACAACCTCTTGAAGTGGGGGTGATTATAAGGATTGGCCACAAAAGTGAGAAACGTGGACCACGCGCGGCCTCATAAAGACGTGGAGGGAAAAAAAGGCTCAAGGTGTGGAACATGGTTCGGGCGGCAGCGGAAACTAGGAGCTGACGACCGGACGAGGACCGGGGGGCACCCGCAGTTCCTGTGGTCCAGTTCGAGTTCCAGTGGTTCGAGGCGTGTGAGTCGGGGCCCGCCAACGCGTGCTGTGTCCGCAAACGACCGGGGCGTAACCCTACGACTGGCGTAGGCTCGGGATCAGGGCCCAGGGCGCAACCACCCCTGCACCCCCACGGGGAACGTGCTGCAGCTTCTGCTGTCTCGCTCGGGGAGGCCTAGCGACAGACGGCCAATGCGCGACCGCAACGGGGACTGGCGACGATCCGCCATTGACTCCGCCAAACATCGACGACCTACACGGCTATGAGAACGTTTTTTCCCCTTACTTAATCTCTATTTAAGCATATTGGACTCGCGTATTTTTTTTAGCTGTTGCGGTTCTCTATGAGTCCGGTTTTATGCTTTCTCGCTTTCTCGTAACGCTGCCAATATACCTTTTTCCCTCTTGCCCTCTGGACTCCCGTTCGTACGCGTCACACACCTACACGGCCAAACGAGTTCATCACAATCAGGTACCCTTCCGACGAACGGCCAACGAGGATTACGGTCGGGGTGGTGCCACATACTAGTCACAACCTCCACAAAAAATACTTAACCGACTCTTTCAAAACTTGTACAGAACGACGGCGCTCGCTTTATAGCTTCCACATATATCCCTCACCATAACATCAGCAACATCTAAGCATCCCTTGGAATCCCCGCGCTCATATTCCGCCGCAAGATTGCTGAAATTTGTTTGTTCCATTCGTTTCTCATTTATTTCCTAGACCAACTACTAACACACTCGTGGATTCTCCCTAACCGTTCGTCACGGCCCTTCGTTAACTCTCGCGGCCTTCCGCGCGTACATGGCCCAGTAACTCTTCTAATAAATCGTCCTAGCTAGCTGCAATTGAAGGTTAGAATACCCTACCCGATGCAATTGTAAATGAGTGCGTTTCCCAAAACATCTGGATCAATTAACCAGTATTTTGCATACTTAATTAGTTTTTTCTTTTCTTCTTCTTTTTCGACCGCATACGGCTGTCACTATGGGTCCCTTTTTCTGTAGTCCTGATATTCAAACACTCTTTGTACACCAAATACAGCTTAATAGGGGTAGTGACATAAAATGTTGAAGGCGAGGTAGCTTCTGAGATAGATTTGTCTGGACACACATGTATCTCCCAAATATCAGTGTTCAATACAGCCTAGAACATATTTAAAATGAATTTCAAAATGTATAAACGCAATGCAGCAGTTAGCGGAGGACCTCGCGCAATCGACATAACCTGAATGTGGAGTAAATAAACAATATCCCTACACGTCAATAGTTTGTGCTGGCCGCTTCCGCACTGCCGGCATTTCTCGCCGGCTCGCAGCTCCGATCGGAGCTCAGAACTTTTGCCTCTCGAGCAACGAACGATCCAATCGTTGGCGACCCAGGTTCTCCACCGATTCTAGGCTCTCTGTTTTTATTGCTTTTTAATATACTGGACGTGAAAACACGCCGGAGACACGAAAAGCGCACTTAGCAAGCCGCAGGGTCGCTGCGCAGGCGGCGTCCACGGCAGCGAAATGCCGCAGGCCAGCTCAGGTAGCTCGAATGATAGCTCGTTACCGCTGCAGGAAATGGGACCCAAGTCCCAAACATGGCCCCACATATGAGAAAGGAGTAATGATGCAGATGCCGGGTTGCATTCAAAATCGTCATCTGCGCCGCTTACGATAGCGGCAATCGAATATCCGCCCCAGTGTTAAGCCTAACACATCTGTAGGCTGACCTGTAGACAGACCGGCTGGCTGCTCCCAGCGCGCGTCTCCCCATCCACTGCCTTGAGCTTGGCGCTTCGTTCTCTGGCCGCGGCAGAAATTTCCATTCGCGGTGCTTGCATCACGTCCAAGTGGCTGACGAGGTCAGTACCTAGGGGCATTAGCAGAAACTGCCGCCAGTGCTACGGCAGCTCCGTTCTGTTATATCCGTCCGACAGTCACGTGGCAAGCTTTGTTTATAGAAAATCGAGGCTTTCGCGGCACCCGCTGAAACCGAAATTGCGACTGGCCGCAATAAAAACGTCACTAATTAATCAACCTTTGCACGCTCAAGAAAATGAGGTTTCTACACGTGATAAATAGGTCATAAGCTACTTATCGCAGCCAAAAAAACAAGATAAAAATTGCTTGTATCAGTGCCCCTTGAAAATGTGAAAATATACCTTTTGTGCTTCTGTATGTCAATCACGTGTGTTTTATGGCCTTGTTTTGTCAACTTCCAGATTTATCTTGCCTCCCCCTTATGTAATACCCCGAAAGGGGCCCTTAAAGCAAAAATAAATTATGATGATTGTGATGATGATGAAAAAAAAACTATAAGAAACTGCCAAACCACTGCAGAACTGTTTTTTACCTTTGATTTGTTCCTATTGGCAATGATATATTCAGCTCGCTTTTCCAGTAACGTCGTAACGTATTCACCATCTTCACTTGATACGGGTTGCGTGCCATCCCAAAAATCAATCCCTTCATGGCCGGCCTGCGAACAAGCAGAGAGGGTTAAGAAATCACTTGCAAGCGTTTTTTTTTTGCAAGATAAATACTTGTTCGTAACCTATTTTCTTTCTTTCTGGAATGTTTGCCGCGGAACGTCGGCGCTAAGCAGCTTTAAGCGGCTAACTTCGAAGGCATTTAACAGGGCATTCTACGTGTTTTTATAATCCCTTTCAAGTTTACACATAAATACGTACTCGCCCCCTTGCTCCCATTTCTTCTTTACAGACGTGAATCGGCTAAACCGGCCGTCGGGGCGGCCACATTTCCCAGCGTTGCGGTCACGGGAGTGCTTGCTACCTGGCTGACAGTGGGTGGCGCACCATACCCTCGATACCACGTCACTGGCGAACGAGGACGCTTCCGGAGGATGAACCGGCATTGGCACTCGGCCGGGCCCTTCTCCTTCTAAAGAACATTTCTTTTCACCAAGCACTGTCGTATGCGCATGCCATGTTTGTGAGGAATCTGCTCGGTTTTCGGTTAGAGTCGGTTGTCGAGGGGCGATCCTGGCCAAAGCGACATTGACAGATTTCTGAGTCGGGGCCCCTGCAGATTTTGCGAGCGAGGGGAACCTCCTCGTCCGCCGCCAACGATGGTCATGTTGTCTGGTACAGAATCAGTATTTTATTGCGCAGTAAAGCTTCAGCATTGTTTTATAAGTCGGAGTCTGTCAACCGTGAGGGAGTACTCGAACTCGTGAAGGAGTCTGGAGATTTCGCTAGATGGCTAGTGGTACGGCTGGGTAGGGTTCACTCGAGCGAAGCTAGATGAGTCCCCTGTTACCTCGTGCGCTGATCCAGCTTGGTGCCCAACTAAGCTCTTCGGCGTGACAGACAACCTGCAGTGGTGGTTCTTGTTTCTGGACTTCCATGTTCAATGCTGGTTATGGAACTGGGTACTTTTCGGTAACGCCATACATGACCCTCTAGACCGGCAGCTGTCCGCCGTGGTGCTGACGCCCAGTCTCTGCCGAGGCCACGCCAATCTCTCCAAAGGCCAACGCCCCGATTAGGGCAGTGAAGGGGCAATCCCAGTAGTACCGGCATACCGCTCGCTGTTTGACAGCAAGTGACTCGGCACTGTCGGCCGTCACCGTTTGGCAGAGATCCAATAGCTTCAATTAATCAATACATACCGAAACGAGTCATCACCATGCACTCTCAAGCTACCGTCGTATAGCGTCTATATAAAGCGTTTGTCAAATAAGAAAAACAAATGTTTGCATCGCATCGCCAGACTGTCACCTTGAAGCTCACGTTGGAAGGCGTAAAAGACTGCTTCAAGTGATTACATTTCGGCTATAAAAAACACCAGACAGAATTTTTCAACTAATGTGCTTCCGTCAATGGGAATTTTGGCGTGCCACAAACCCTCCACCCGACGACACCATCACCATCAACGCCACATCTCACGAACCAGTTCCCAGCAGTCTTTGTGCTATGTTTCTCAACTAAACATTCCTAAAAAACTTTTCCCTGGCATGCAGAGCTTTGCCTCCAGTGCACATTTATGTATCCAGTATCGCTAAACTTATCACTGCCGTCAATTATTCCTCATCTCCTGGCGTTGATGGCATTACCACAAATTGTTAGAAAAACAGCGCTGTTTATATTTCTATCATGTAAACAAAAATATTCCAGCAATCATTGGACACGGGTACGCGTCCTAATGAATGGTAAATCGGGAAGGCGATTTCAGTTTATAGGTCCGACAATAAAAGTATTCCTTGTGATTATCGCCCTACTTCTCCAACCAGTAACTGCTGGAAAATACTAGAACATGTCACCTACAGTAATTTGGGTAATTATCTGCAATCCAACACATTTTTCGCAGCAGCCCAACACGGTTTCCATAAGACACACTCCTGTGAAACCCAACAATATTATTACTGCTAACAAATTACATCAAATTTTAGATCGATCATAATAGGCTGCCTGCCTATTGTTAGATTTTTGAAAGTCATTCCATAAGGTTTCACAGGGGCTACCACTTCATAAGCTAAATAATTAAACATTGAATATCTTTCACTAACCGTTCGCATTTTGCTGTCGCAAACCAGTGTTGCTCTCCATTCAGCACTGTTTATTCAGGTGTACCTCAGGGAGCCGTCCTTGGGCTCCTCTTGTTTACAATTTATAATAATATTGAAATAACATGTTTTGTTTGCTGATGACTGTGGTATTATTTGTGAATTAACCACTGACAACGCCTCGTCCCAGTCCTGTTAGCGTCTGTATACTTAGCGCAATTCAGCATGAAGCATCACGAACTAGACCCATCCTACGTCCTTTTGAATCATTTAGCAGTCTGATTTGGCTTGCGTCTTTAATTGGTTGAAAGCTTCGCTAATGGAACTCAGGAATAACATATGCAAAACAATGTTTCTTGTACTAAAAGCAATCCATCACCGTTTTTTTAACAATGACCAATTATAATCAGTTGCGTCTTGCAAATACGTTGCGATTCACCTTACCACGAACCTAAACTGGAACCTTCATATTGAGCATATTGTTAACCTGGCTAACCGCATGTCGGTTTAGCTGCGCCACAACGTCTTTAAAGCTGCTTCGTCGCAAATTCTCGCTGTACAAAACATTCATTCGTTCCAAACTAGAATACGTATGCTCAGTATGGTACACACGTCCCGGAAACATAACTATTCAAGAAATTGTTCAAAATAATTTTGTTAGATCCGTGCTGGCCAACTGGCCAAATCTTATCTGGCCCTCCCTTGTCTCTCGACTAGGCGACAAATTGCGCTACTGTTTTTCTGAAGCTGTATCACCAGCGCGTGCTGCGTGACGAGCTTATGCATAGGTCGCATTATCAATCAGGTTGCGTGGACCATGAGCACAATCTTGGGAAGGATATGGGGAAAACAATGCATTGTTTTCATTTCCGTTGCCCCAGAGAATTAACGACTGTAATCGCCTTCCTTTTGACACTGCATCCACTAAGGACGTCCACCAGTTTCGAAATGGTCGAGCTAACATTGTATAATCAGGAGTTCTTCTAATATCTCTTTTTGATGAGTCGCACTTGCAATTTGTATTAGATTGTATTAATCATTGCACTGTATGTTGTATCTTCACTTCTTTGTGCTGTTATTTTATCTTTTTTTGCTCTTACACCACTCCCCTCTGTAATGCCTTTGGCCTTTGAGGGTACCCTAAATAAATAAATAAAAATAACAACAAATGAATGACTGAATGAATGAATGAAACTTTATTAACATAAGGGTGGCGACTGGGCGTAGGTGGGAGCGGGTAGGCAGGGTCGTGTCAAATAATTCGGGACAACCTTGCATTCTGGGATGGACGACAGCGGCGAGTGGAAAGTCCCACGGAGGCAAACACCTGCTTGGCTGGGGCTGCCGGTGGGTAGAGCCAGTCCTTCAAAAACGTAACGCTGCTGTGTTTGCAATAGGTGCGCTCCGCGTGCAGTCCTGGACACTTCCAAAGGAAATGAATAATGGTGGGTGTGGCTCCTAGAGAGCACCTCATGCACGTGGGTGGTGTAATGGCCGGCGGGGGTGAATTGCTTGCCGTCGTGCCTCGGAAAACGGGTGGCCGCCATTTCTTGGGTATGTAAGAGCGCCACTTGAGAAGGATGCCATCTATAAGCGCCGCACTAGCACGAGCCTCGTGGATCAGAACCTGAAGGCCACGTGGCAGTCCCGTAGGTAAGGGTAGTCATTGGTAGGAATGTGGAGGCGTAGTCGAGCTTTTGCACATCGCTGGTAGGTGCCACGGGCGTCAAAGGGGTCCACGTTGGGGTAGTGGTGAGGCAAAGCTTGGTGGGAGCGGATGGGAATATCATCCCTCGCCTGGGCACGCGGCCTCTTTAGAGGAGTTAAAACAGTGCCCTAGCACCCAGTCTACCCGAATTTGTATTGCTGCAGTACGATGTAGCCTCCGGGAAAGCATCTTGATGGAAGCGCCGATAGAATTCTAATAAGGCACCCGGAGTAATGGGCGGAATGCCTCCTGGCTCGCTGTGAAGATATTTGCATGAAGCTGGTTGCTAGGAGAGTGAGAAATTTGAAGTTGTCGGATAGCCAGTATTACTGCTTCGATTTGGAGGTGGTTAGACGAAGGCGCTGTTGAGTATTTTTGTTGACAGGTGGCATGAAATGTCGAGTGAATGGCCGCTAATCTGTCAGTATTCGTACTTCGGTCCCACGTGGCATCGGTATAAACCGCGCAATGCGGACGCCGCTCGGTCATCTGAGCCGTGCGTCAGTGTTTGTTAGTATGGCGAAGCGTAGGACCGGTAACTGGGAGTGGCTGTGGGTGAACGACAATTAAGTCGTCCCATGGTGGAAGCGGCAAAGCGATGGGATGTAGTGGTGCAGCGCATTGTGGCAGTAGCGCAAGTAGTGCACGGCCGGCGAGAGTGGATGCTCGTCGGGTTCGAATGATATCTGTGAGAGGTGGGAGTTGGGCGTATTTGTACAGCTCCTTGAGTTTGGCATGTTTGGGAAGGCCAGTGTTAACTCGAAGGCTGTCACGATGTAGCACCTCCAGCTGCTGCAACTGAGCCTTGGTGAAGTCGAAGCATACGGCCCCATATGTCACTTTGCTCGTGAGGACAGCCTGGGTCAAATGTTTGAGTGTCTCCGTTGAAGCCCCTCCTAACAGGTTACTTATGTGCTTGATTATGTGAAGCTGGTGATGCCATTTTTCCTTGATTTAATCAAGCCATACACTGCAGGCGCCATCCTCAGGGGCAGGGATACCAAGAACTTCAACACACTGCTCGGGGGACTGTGTGCTACCAAACACCACATATGTGCTTTTGTCAGGCGAAGGCTGCATCCCAGTATGTTGGAGGGTGTCGGCGAGAGTATCGATTGCAGTTTGCATATATACCTGCATTGCTGCTGGGCTAGGTCGGGCTTATGGGGGTCAGTCCAAATCCAAATCGTAATTTCGTCAGCATATGTAGTTCTTTGAATGTGCGGCATTTGTCTGAGTTGCTTGGCAATTTTTGACCTGACAAGATTGAATAGAGTTGGAGATAAAATAGTGCCCTGCGGTACACCTCGGCGGTTTGGAAAAATTTGAAGGTGCTCTTTAGCCGTATGGATTTCAAACGTTCGTTTATATAGAACTTTCTTGACAAAATTGGTGAGTCTATTACCGATGTTAAGTATTCTCATAATCGAATGAAAAGCGTGGGAAACTGTGTCAAACGCTTTTTTGAGGTCAATAGTAAGGACTCCTGTATCTCTCTTAATATTGTTTCTCAACATTTTTTATATCATTCGTCGTAATAAGAGCAGGCTGTCATCAGTGGTGAGACCGGGCCAGAAAACGGTTTCTGCGGGGTCGTAAATGGCGTCGTTCGCTGTCCCGAGTAGGTTGGTAATGCGATTAAGGATCAGGCGCGCCATCAGCTTGCAAAGAATGGATGCGCGTGAAATCGGACGAAGATTGAAAATGAAGGTAGGAGGCTTTTTAAAAAAAGACTGGTATTGGGTGCACAACGAGTGCTCCATTCAACAGGGATATGCCAGATTACCTAAATTGTGTAATTTCCGCTAACAACTGTTCTTTGGATACCTCATCATAGTTGCGGAGCATTTTTCAAGTAATTTTGCCCTTCCCAGAACCCCTCTTGACATTAACAGCCTTAAGCGCCATATGCCGTTCTTGAATCGGGAAGAATGTGTCCTCAGGCTTCAGCTGAACACCGTAGATTGGGGCGTAGATAGTCGAGTCTTATACGTTATGTTGGAGAAAAATCATAAATAATGCGATAACGAACACGTACCAAAAATAATGAACACTCAAATACGTCCGCAAAACACCACAAAGAAACAATGCACTAAATACCTAAAAGAAAATAAATAAATAAATAAAATACACAAATAAAATAAAATTTGGAGTCACGCGGAAAGTGTGGATATAGTATTCTTTTTCAAAAGAGAACGTAGAGCAGAGCTTGTTCTTTCTGATTTGTGACAGCTTTTGCATATGCTGGGGCAAATTGTTGTCACCACACTTCTTGATGGATACGTTCTGGGCCTGCATGATAGATACAGTTACAAAGTTCCGCAGGCAGCTTCGCTGTGCCATGCGACTCAAGGTTATAATTACAAATACTCTGAGCGTATCTCATACTGTTATCTATACTCCACCGCAAAGACCGGATCAACATAACTTTATGTTTGTTAAGCTCACTGATTCATTCTTTTCGTTGATCTTTCTCCGGAAAAAAGGAGAGCGCGTCGGTTTGGCGACTTAAACTGCTCTACCGATAAAGAGAAGTGTTCAGCAGTCCTATGCACAACTTCATTGCTCGTTCTGTTACAGTACCTCGGTCACAAGGTATTCGCTACCGGATAAGCACATAGGCATCATAAACCTTAGCGCTTCACTTCCGAGGACATGGATATATGTAGCACTCAACCGTATGTCTCACTCGGCATACAAATGGCACAGAACTGTGTACCATACAGCTGGGAACATGTAATGGGAAAATGGGAACATGTATTTAGGTAAGCACGTGAGTAAAAAAGGTTGATGGAGCAAGTAGCAGAAGCTTTACCATTACCCTACGTTTCTGTGTCTTTTACTTTCCGCAGAATATTTATCATCAAAAAACACAATTCATTCAAGCACTTGCCGTCATCTAACATTTTTGTGGGATGCCCGTTGGTTCTAACACGTGGGTTGGTAGGAGCACATCGATCTTTATTCTATTCGGCGAATATCTTTTCAGTCTTTCTATTTACATGGATTACACGGCAACTAATGTTAACAGGTGTGATTTGTTAGCTGATTTATAAAGCAATGACCGCGTAAGAACGCAGGTACAAACATCAGTAATTCATGTACAACAGTTGAAATGCAAAAGCACTCTAAGCAGTCGGAATACGTTCGATAATTATTCTGGTCATGAACATAAATATTTGAAACTACGAAACAGAGGTGACCTTGTCCGTATGACCTGAAGATAAATTATAAGTAGTCAGTTCGCTTGCACAAATTGAAGAGGCCGGCTTTAAACCCACAGTTTCCTGCTGAACCATTATTCTTGCATCACAGAGTCGAAAACAAAAGCTCGCACACGCTCTAGGAAAATACCAGATGATTCGATATCTTCATTTAAGTGAAGCGTCTTTTTTGTCGTTTCTTGTCCCGTCTTTTTCGCTGTTTTGAAATTCAGTTAGCATGCACCAACTAGCTCAAACCACTGTTCTAACGACCTGCTACCATTTTCTTTTTAGGGTGATATTTTAGCATGAAAATTTCAAAATTTCATTCTCTAAACACACAGCGTCCGTGAACCTTCTTGCAATGATGCCTATGTGCTTATCCGAGCGAATACCTTGTGACCGAGGTACTGTAACAGAACGAGCAATGAAGTTGTGCATAGGACTGCTGAACACTTCTCTTTATCGGTAGAGCAGTTTAAGTCGCCAAACCGATAAAAGATCAACGAAAAGAATGAATCAGTGAGCTTAACAAACATAAAGATAAATAAATAACGAAATAAATAAATAAATAAATATTGCAAACCAACAAACACCACAGAATAACGAACACGAAAATACCAAAAATAATGAACACTCAAAACACCAAAAAACAAACAGAAAACACCAAAAACAATACGTCCGCAAAACACCAACAAAGAAACAAATGCACTAAATACCTAAAAGAAAATAAATAAATAAATAAAATACACAAATAAAAAATAAAATTTGGAGTCACGCGGAAAGTGTGGATATAGTATTCTTTTTCAAAAGAGAACGTAGAGCAGAGCTTGTTCTTTCTGATTTGTGACAGCTTTTGCATATGCTGGGGCAAATTGTTGTCACCACACTTCTTGATGGATACGTTCTGGGCCTGCATGATAGATACAGTTACAAAGTTCCGCAGGCAGCTTCGCTGTGCCATGCGACTCAAGGTTATAATTACAAATACTCTGAGCGTATCTCATACTGTTATCTATACTCCACCGCAAAGACCGGATCAACATAACTTTATGTTTGTTAAGCTCACTGATTCATTCTTTTCGTTGATCTTTCTCCGGAAAAAAGGAGAGCGCGTCGGTTTGGCGACTTAAACTGCTCTACCGATAAAGAGAAGTGTTCAGCAGTCCTATGCACAACTTCATTGCTCGTTCTGTTACAGTACCTCGGTCACAAGGTATTCGCTACCGGATAAGCACATAGGCATCATAAACCTTAGCGCTTCACTTCCGAGGACATGGATATATGTAGCACTCAACCGTATGTCTCACTCGGCATACAAATGGCACAGAACTGTGTACCATACAGCTGGGAACATGTAATGGGAAAATGGGAACATGTATTTAGGTAAGCACGTGAGTAAAAAAGGTTGATGGAGCAAGTAGCAGAAGCTTTACCATTACCCTACGTTTCTGTGTCTTTTACTTTCCGCAGAATATTTATCATCAAAAAACACAATTCATTCAAGCACTTGCCGTCATCTAACATTTTTGTGGGATGCCCGTTGGTTCTAACACGTGGGTTGGTAGGAGCACATCGATCTTTATTCTATTCGGCGAATATCTTTTCAGTCTTTCTATTTACATGGATTACACGGCAACTAATGTTAACAGGTGTGATTTGTTAGCTGATTTATAAAGCAATGACCGCGTAAGAACGCAGGTACAAACATCAGTAATTCATGTACAACAGTTGAAATGCAAAAGCACTCTAAGCAGTCGGAATACGTTCGATAATTATTCTGGTCATGAACATAAATATTTGAAACTAATAAACAGAGGTGACCTTGTCCATATGACCTGAAGATAAATTATGAGTAGTCAGTTCGCTTGCACAAATTGAAGAGGCCGGCTTTAAACCCACAGTTTCCTGCTGAACCATTATTCTTGCATCACAGAGTCGAAAACAAAAGCTCGCACACGCTCTAGGAAAATACCAGATGATTCGATATCTTCATTTAAGTGAAGTGGGTCGTCTTGTTTCGTCGTTTCTTGTCCCGTCTTTTTTCGCTGTTTTGAAATTCAGTTAGCATGCACCAACTAGCTCAAACCACTGTTCTAACGACCTGCTACCATTTTCTTTTTAGGGTGATATTTTAGCATGAAAATTTCAAAATTTCATTCTCTAAACACACAGCGTCCGTGAACCTTCTTGCAGAAACCAATCCTGTCGTAACATAGAGTAATTACTCACGAAAGTGAGTATGTAGGTGTAGTAGTCGATCGGTCCGGTGTACTGTCCATAGAAGCTGTCGAAGCCACGATACGTAGGTGTGTAGTTATAACTGGCATATCCAAGGTTCCACTAAAATGAGGCAATAAGTGACATACAATAGTTTACATTAAAACATTTGAAACCTTCATTCACAAATATCAATTCATTCATTTCTAAATTCAATTTCTATTTTCAGTTCACAAAACATCGAAAGAGGTCACAAGTTTCCTCCGACGCAACCCTTCCTTCCTAACAAAGCAACGTGTCTTCTGCATACTTGCCTCCCTTTTGTTGTGCTCTCTTGCATAGCACCCTATTATTTTCAGGCCTAAAAGGGCACCAGGGGTAGGCGGAGGTCGCGCAACAGAACTACAGCGACATTATAGCATATTGTGTAATGTGTTGACCTGTAAGCTGATTTCTCGTATGGAGCGTGCTTTCATGACCGATAAGGTTGAGCTTGCCTTGGTCAACGCGCCCTATATGGGTGAAAGCTTTCAGGCAACTCAGAACTACAGCAGATATCTATGGGGCCTTGTATTGCACAAATATTAGAAAAAATCTCAGTTTCGTACAAGGAGGCCATTTCTCGAAAATATTAATCTTTTCCGGAATCTTCGTTTGAATTTCGGCAAGAAACAAGTTGCACAACACTTTTGCAATAGTTCTGTGACTCGTTATTTCTGGCTTCGGTAATAATGAAACCTCTAGTGCTCTTTTTTTTTGATGCCAGCAAAGCACTCGGCTCTGTTGTCTTTTGATTACTCCTTCAAAAGCTTGAACTTTTAGGTTTTCGTGTCCCTTTTTTAGGGTTTAACGAAGTGATTTTATAACCACGCTTAGTGCGGAGAAACACCTTCTCGAGTTCTGAAGTTGTTGTGGAGTCCGGAGAGCAACAGGGGTCTATGTTATCGCCACTGGCATTAAGGTGTTTGCCAATGATCTGTGTTTTGTGTTAC
Organism: Haemaphysalis longicornis; assembly: GCA_013339765.2. Classification (NCBI taxonomy): domain Eukaryota; kingdom Metazoa; phylum Arthropoda; class Arachnida; order Ixodida; family Ixodidae; genus Haemaphysalis; species Haemaphysalis longicornis. The sequence goes on from CM023451.1 coordinate 10,552,747, forward strand.
TGTACTCGTGTTTACTCAGCCTCTATATATTTCAGCAGCGATTCATTCTCTTAACAGATGCAGTCGTGGGTATGGGCAGGTATTCAAATAACTCTATTTGTAATACACGCAGAAAGCAAAAAGTGTATGTTTCGGCAACCGTCACAGAAAAAATTGCATGCCGATCCTACTCAATAGCTCAAGTTGCAAAAGTTACCCAGTATTCCACTTCCCCTTTCGACAAGTTTGATATATCTAGGTGAATATATTTAAAGCGACATGACCTTGAACACCCAGGATACCCATGTTTCTAACAAGCTTCGGGGACTATTTTGTGTATTATACAATGTATGTTCCTTCATGCCAGTCCCAACGCGCAAAGGTATTGTGCACTTGCTTGCACAGAGCATCCTGAGATGTCGGATATCTTTCTTCAACCATTTGTCTTTCACCTGGCCTTCTGAAGTAAACTGAATATCGAAAGATGTCGTCTTTGACGTTGAATTCAGAGTTCCAGAATCGTGTACCTATTTCACTCCGCCTACATTTATGCCCTCTTCTTTGAAGCGGTGTTCTTAAAACATTTTTGCTGCAGATATTTCTTTGTACCCTCATATGCCTGAGTAAGCAGACAGACACAATCCCTGATTCCTTTTCGGGCGTTTCGAAGTACGTTTAGGCTATTATGTTATAATTGGTTATGTTCAAAAAATTTTCAACTCATTAGCATCTACTGTTTCCTCTCTACGTCGTTTAGGCGCTTCCCTGCAAACAAAACTTTGCTGTTTTTCCTTCCTCTCACTAATAGCATTTAAGGTCTTTGCTCATTTCCGGGTACGGGGAGACAAGCCATGCATGGCTTGGGCTGACCTGATGTCGACCTCTATTTTGCAATATAAAAAATAAAGCTATTGCTATTACTTATTATAGCACAAGTGGCAACACCTTGTATTATGTTTCGTTTTTGTGGCAGTGATGGTAGCTTTATGCTTTCAGCGTATAATAAACAGTCAACAGTCGCCATTCCACATTTGTTCTGAATAAGGTATGGGGCATGTAAGGCTGCGTAAGTTTACAACGAGGTGCTTTTCCCCGCTGTTAGAATACCGCGTTTACTTTACTACTGAAGTGAAGTGAGTCTTTTCGCGACATGCTTTGGTAGCATTGCGAAATTTCACTCTACTTCTTACCTTTCCCTAAAAAGAGATGCAAAATATATTCGAGTTATCCCCCGCTGAGCACAACTCTACTTTTTTCTTTATTCACTACACAGTAAAACTTCACGTAGTTTTTTATTTCAAATTTTGAATGCTGATATATCACAAGTAAAAATAATACGCAATATCTCCGAGAATGCCTTAGAGAATGCATTCAGTCGAGTAAAAACAATTCAAGTAAATAATTGTGAGTGTAATTTGACAAAAGCGACAATTTGTAGTTTGACATGTTTCGTTTCTCTTTGCGGGGAGTCAACGTACGCCCAGGCACAAGTGAATGCATACACACCGGGAAGGCAAACACTTTCTTTTGTGCGCGAGAGAAAATGAGAGCGATGGGGTGAGAATAAAAGTTTATTTGTCGAGCAGGCGCCGATGTCATGGGCCTCGCCTCGCAAAGGAGTCCTTAGTCCGCAATTCCTTGACGTCGACTGCCTGTCCTCGCTCGGGTCACCTGGTTCAACTGGGTAACCGGGTTTGGGCTGGCCAGGGAAGCCCGCCATTGCTCAAAGGAAGAGTTGAGAAGGGAAGGTAAATCTGGGGTGCGTTTGCTTGTCCATACTATGTGTATAGTGTGCCAGGTTGGGAACAGTAAGCACAGAGGGAAACTTGCTGGGTGGGGCAGATGAAGTGGAGGCTGCTGGGATGGGGCTATGTGCTGGTCTGGAGCCGGCGCCAAGTTATAGCTCCTCGGGAGAGGAGCGAACGTGGTGGTGGGAAGCAGTAGCGAGTCTGCCTATAATGGGCGATTTCGCCCCAGCCATTCAGTGGATGGGGTTGACCTTGGGCAAGTTGACATTAGCCAACGTTGGCAAGTTCTTGGTGTATAATATCCCGAGACGCAACATCACCTACGTTATTGCCGGGGATGCCAGCACCTCGAGGAGCTCAGACGATGCGAATGTCAGGGGTGGTACAACAGTCTTTTAGGGTCATTACGGTTCCAGTGCAGCTTGCCGCAGCACTGTTCGCGCGTGCTGCAACTTTTGTGTAGTGCACGTACGCCTTGCGGAAAGCCCGCCTTCCTCGGAAAGGTGTTGACACAGGCCTCGCCAGATTTGACTCGAGACGGGGCAGTTGAAAAATACGAAGCAAGCTGTTCTTCGAGCTGAGAAGTGCACCACCGAAGCGGACGCCACTCGCCGAGATGTCCTCGCCCGCTCTCTCAGGCTCAACGTGCGCCACTACTGCCGGCTTTCAGGAAAACGTTTGTGAGTGTTTGCACTCTTTTCTTGCCACGTGCAAAAGTACTAGCAAAGCGGTGGAGCCTTTCCTGCTTCGGTATAAAAATTCAGTGCTTTATGTGGCCATTGGCAGTTCGCATCGGGCTTCCGTTACAAACGCTGCTCAGCTCAAGTCCCGCTGTATGCTCGCCGGTAAGCGTACTCTTTTGTATTATCGCAGTTCACCTCCCGTTATGCAGTAAACCAGTTAAGTTTGCCTTCGGCTTCTTGTCGTCATCACCAAATCAGCACCGTTTGCTGGCCGCTACACCACCAAACTAGCGCAATTCAAGGAGGTAACGAGACCCGATGCGGGGACACCTTCCCGAATGTAACAACTGGTGCCGGTGGTATGCGATCGAACCCCACGGAATTCAAGGCGGCTTCGGACTTCGCAGAATTCGCTGCGTTCAAAGTCTCAATGATCGGGACCTCACTTCTTGGAGTTTTACCAGGCTTCTGAGGGAAGATGGTAGGGCGTGTTTTCGTCGTGTGGGTTTTTGGCACGGTGTGAAGTAGTGCTTCGACCAGCCATGAAGTTTAAACCGCTGAAAAAACTGCAGCTGTTGGAGCTTCCAAAAGATCTGCGCTTGGATGTTTTGGACGCACTGTGAAAGCCAGAGCTGATATAGGCTAATAATTGTATTCAAGGCGAGGCGCGCATGCAGGCAACCATGTGAGTGCGGCGTCTCTCGTTACGTCGGGCTCCGCAGGATAGTGGTACTTGTCTGCTCTCAACACATGACGGTGTTGCACGTTAACATACTTTGCCTCCACGAACGCAAAGTATTGCGTCGAATGCAATGTGAGTGCGATTAACAACATCTATGTTGACACCACGCTGAGAATCGGTTTAAAACGGAGGAGACGACACACGCCGGTGTTTTTTTTTCGACGTGCGGGTGCAGTGGCCCAAGCCGCGCCATGTTCGTGGCGCATCGGCCACGTCTGTGGCCGTTTCCAGTGTTGCCAAGCGAAGAAATTGACAGCTAAACTTTTCAACGAATACTCGCTGTTGGGGCTGATGATGAGCTGTCCGAATGCATTCAGCCGATCGATGACAGAGAGACTGCCACACCTCAGCGTAAAGAGGCAGAACACGAGCGAGAAAAGCGATAACACAAGCTCCAACTCGAAAAAGAAAACCAGCCGCACGAGCAATAAATGGGGCATTTCAAGGTCAAGGCGCCTCGACCTACGCGTCAGAGTGACAGAAGCGTGCAGTCTGCTGCGACTGGGCGACCTACGTTGCGAATGGCTGACCTAATGCGGCCCTACGAGGTAGAAGGAGACATGGGTCTTTTTTGGTGCATTTATGGCGTGGGTCAGAGAAGGAACAATTTAGCCAACCACGTGGCTGTAAGAGCTGCTTAAGCTTTGCCGGGTGAGGCATCCGACCTGATGCCTCGCTTGCCAAAGCGGGAGCGGGAAGACTAGGAGAGAGGGAAGTCGAGCCCCTTGAGTCAGTACAGACTGCCTGCAAAGGCATTTCGCCAGAACTGCAGTCAAGCCTAAAGAGCTAAGCGCGAGTCGAACTAGAAGTTCGCAATCAGCTGAGGGATGACAAGGAAAAGTGGCTCAAAAGGCAAAGGTTCTCAGTGAGCACGACAAGGTCATTGAGAGCCTCGGTCTAGCACAGTTGTACCACCGACTACTCGGGAACGAGAGGCAGTGGGTGCAAGACAGGCCGGATGGGAACCCTGTGAACCATGGAGCTCACACCACAGATGATTTTATCGCCGCGGTGCGCAAGTGCCTAATGAGGGCCAAAAGGATCCAGGCAGGGGCCTGACAAGTCAGGGACGAAAACGGAGCTTGTCATGAAAAGCGCAGAGCAAAAGGAACCGAAGCACAATATTGGCCGACTCACGAAAGAATCAGGTCCCATTTTGTCATCACTTATTAGCTGAACTGCTTTTAAACGCTTGGTTCAAAGCCGGGCAGGTATTTTTACGTTAGAACAATTGATAATATATGTAGTAGGCATAACACAAAGAAAAACCTTATTTGAATTTTTACCATTATGAATACTTTTTCACTCAAAGTAATCTTGATTTGCATCCCGATTACGTAGCGGTGCTTGTCGGCTGAGTTGCAAAAACCTGTCGTAAGCTACCAAAAAGTCGGGAAATTGTTATCTTAGATTTATCTTCCAATTATTTGTTCGTATTTATTGGTCAGAAAGAGACGGCGAGGAGCAAACGAGATCTCTCACCAGAAATAATCAGTTTTATTATTTTGAAGCCCGAAAAAAAAAGTCAAATCATCAGTTGCATGCAAAAAATTTCAAATTCCTCTAGCGCATTTTTTTCTTCCTACGAAAGAAGTTTGCGCCATTCTCATGAGCAACCTTCCCCGGAGAACCCGCTTTTATGCCATGTACCCTACCCTATCCTCTCTTATCTACACACACGGCTCACCGCCTTGCTCCCAATGGGACACCGTTTTAATGTGCCACATCACCCCACCTCCACCTCTATGTCCCAACCCAACTCTGAAACAGGAGGGGGGGGGAGGGGGGGTCAACTCGCTAGCGGCGCCGAGGGTGCCTAGAACAGGATGACATACTAGGTGCAACTGGCAGCACATTCCAAGACCTAGACCAGAGATGCCCCCCGCGCAAGCGGCACTTCTTAACCATGTCCGGTCTGGTTCACATAAAATATTCATACTATGGTGATGATATTGAAATTGAGAGACCTAACACTTACGGCAGTAAATACAATGACTTCAAAATAAATCGGTATATGAACAGGGAATACAAACAGCGAGCAAGAATTTACCCAATGGTCAGAACTAGGGTACTATACCTTTCTGTCACACTAATGTGCACACCTATACAAAAGAGCAGTACAAATGATAAGTATGTATTGTTTAGAAATATGGAAAAGAACACGCGGATAGCATTGTTTGTGTTACAGACGCGCAACAGCGGACAACCACCCGCAAGACACGTCTAACCAAGGCTAAATGATGAGGGACAGAGAGTAATTTTGTAACAACCAAAAAAACGGCCATTGAAAACGCGTTCTCATTTAGAAAGCCACATGTTTTCAGCTGTTTTCGAGCTGGAGAACTGATTCTGAGAAGGAAATTGTACGCAGAGAGCTTATCAATAACACCAGGCCCTTACATGATAAAACTACCAACGGTCCATGTGCCTGCTTATTTGCTGACAATTAGCAGGTAGCGGTTAAAATTAGGTCACTTTTGCCCTCCCAGTAAATCGCAGCGGATACCACCTCCCTTCCAGCCTCTTAGCTACAATCAAATGCAACGCCACTGTACTGTCGGTATATACTTCCACCGTATACGTTTTGCAACCATCTGCCAATAAAGCCCGTGCAATGACGTAGTAACAGGCATGAAAAGACGAGCGCATAACTCGAGCATATTACTAAAAAGCCCTTTAGCGCTTTAGCAGCCTCTTCACATTCATTAGAATGTAGAAAGAATACCTTACATCAGCGTTTAATTCTTATTGCTTCCACTGTGTAACTCATTTCTGTTCCATGAAGGGACCATGAATGCAAAACGCAACTTTATTTAGTTGGAAAAAAACAGAATTCGGAAGCTCACTCAACTTCATTTGAGCCCATAAAGGCGTTTAGTAACCGAAAAAAAGCAAGACGTATTGAACAAGCTTCAAAATTCGCCGCACAGGGGCGTGGTATAGGCAGGAGTGCGTTATGAGTTGGCGTAAAAGTTGTCTTACTGCGCGTTAGTATTTAAGTGATAGCATCAAACTGAACTAGAGACCACACTACGCTCTCTTGGACATGTTTTTGACGGTGGCTCAGGCAGGTAGCCTCCTACTGCAAAAAAAGTTACTGTGACGTCCTTGAGCTCGCCACCGCTTAATGTGTGCTCGTTATTATCTTCATTATTTTTTTGTCTTAGCATTAAAATTAATATAATGGTTATCGAGACCGCATGCTCTTTAACATACCAAACTTTTATTATGTCCTCATGGCTCTTTCTTGGATCCAACCTGTTATTGAAACACGCCACCCTATAGGAGTTCACTTTGCTCTTCGGAACAACATGTTGCGTGAGTGTTTTTCTAGTATAGCTTACTTTTCCTACGATGTGCGTTTCGTAGCCCAGTTCCTGGAGGTACTCCGGTAGAACCTTCAAGTTTATAGGCAGCCCAACTGGTTCCGCTGGTCCGATAGTATTGTTCTGTAGTCCTATGAAAACGATGGACACGCACAAAGGGAGTACGAGCGTTGTTAGTGCATATGTCCAGCGTGTCTACAGGGATCTTAGCAGGATTCCAATTAACTAGCAGGATCCAATTAGAAGTGGAAGCAAGCAGATAGACGAGCATCCCGCTACAATACTTTTAGTCATGCCTTTGCCCCGCACAAAAAATTATTATTGCCCTGGCACGTCCTTCAAATAAAACTCTTTTTATGAAGGCCGAAGAAACTTTGCAAAATTTATTCACGTTTACAACGTTTAATTAGGCCTCTTGAGATATTCCAGTGTCACTGCGTCGATTAAAGTATAAATACGAAGTGCAATATCGTAAAACTTCTCAAGCTTCTCTACACAGACGCGTACAAGTTTATAGTCGTTTTTAACAAGCACACTTTCAATGTTTGTTCATATCAATAGGTCAATTTCTGAATGCGAAGAATGGTGGCGAAAAGAAAACCACCCATTTAAATATTGAAAAAGGTCCAGATTTCATTAGTTTTTATTTGTTTGCGTTTGATAAAAGTCTGCACAAATACGATAAAATAGTGAGGTCCCTATCTCGAAATGATGGGAGAATGGTAATTTGGAAAGGGTATATTATATATAATCTGATCTTCGTTCACTGCACCAAGTTCCCTAAAGTGCTAGCCAAAAGTCGACATGTAACATAATTTTTTCATGAGGAGCTCCTCATTGCTTCGCGAGTAGGTTTCACGGTGGGGTATTCCGAGTTGGGGTAAACGGCAGTCAATTCGCCGGCCAGAACCGTATTGTCGGCACGACACCCTCAAGCCCGTATCTGTTAGGAGCCCGCGTCGACAACGAGACACTTAAGTAAAAGCCAGCCAGCATGTATCGATGGATAAGGTTATCGTGAATATCAATATAACTTTCACTCCAGCAGTACCAGCTGTTCATTTTCGACCACAATATCCAAAAATTCTTCAAAGATGTCTCTGAACTCACATATGTTACCGCACTACTGTTTATGATGTCATGAATCGAGAATTCCTTGTGACACGGATTGGTGCAACTTTCCCACGCGTTCTTATGCAACAAGCGTTGACGCAAGAACATGTGAAAGCAACATCCGCGTGTTCGGAAGATTTCGCGCGTGACGTGTTTTTTTAAATAATCCAACGTCACATACCAAACATTACAAGACAAAATGATTCTCGGCATTAGTGGATCCCCAACTACCCCCATTATGCTTTGAGTGGGAAATATCCATGCTTGACTACCTTCGAACATGAACATTGCCTTCTCAGTTATTTGCTGCAAAGTGTCGCTGGATTTGTTTAACACTGTTTCGGGTGCTGTAAAAATACCTAAACCTTAATTATTTCTTCCAGCCAAGCACAACGCAATGTTTCTGCACTAAAAGCGCTTGTCCGAACTAACTTGTGCCGAGATTTAAACTGGAGGAAAAGCAGAAACATTGATAAGCAGTTATCAGAAATGACGTGCACACTCCAGTGCCGGCGAATGAAATACTCCGGCGATTTGCTTGCATGCATTCGTTTTTGGGCTTTCGTGTCGCAAGGTGCAACTACACCGATAAGGAAGAATACGAGCCGTCAAGTTAATACGGGACAATTTTGCGGTCTTTCCCAAAAACAAAGAATACTCCCGGGAGTGGGCTAGGTTAAATACAAAGCATGCGATACCCGCTTGAAACAATCGATGATGCAGAAGAGTTGGGGATTGGATGTTAACAGATTACATAAACGTAAATCCAAAGCAAAGGTTCCGGGCGAGTGTCTGATGTTACTTTAAATTCTCGCTTTTATCTCCGGTACGTGACTTATATTTTAGAAGAGCCATCAAATATACCCAACCTGTGTGGATGGCGTACAAGCCTGACATGAGGCAGCCCCTGGAGGGCGAACAGATGGGCTGCACGTAGTAATTGTTGAGCACAACCCCAGCGCTGGCAAGGACATCAATGTTTGGAGTAGGAATCTGAGATGAGCCGTACAAGCTGATGTCACCACGGCCCTAAATTAAGGACACAAAAAAATCGTACCTGAGAATGACAAGCGTAAAAAATGTCCTCGGCAATAAAGCCTGCTTCCGGGCTTCAGTCACCAGACAGCCACAACTTGTCTGTGACTCTCTCTTGGGTTTCATTTCTTCGTCTTTTGGCCCAAATTACTCCGGCGGCAGAGCCACCGCCTTTTACAAGGCAGCTTCGCCAGGTTGAGACGTCTCGGTAGCTGACGTGCGCCTCCTTCATTCACGGCCGTCACGTTCAGCTTCTCCGCCGCATGCACCACCAGGCTGTGACTCTTGCCAGTATTTTGCGCCGTAAGCCGAGGAATCGAAACCGAAGAAAGAGACGGTGTAGCAGCAAATAAGCCCCTCGAAGTCTTTTGCGCAAAAAGACAAATACAAAAAGGCTATGAACCGAGAAGAACTAGCGACGCAGAAGTAAGTAGGTTTGAATAAATATCACCACGCATTTTTCTTCAAAGAACGCGTAAGCAGGGTTGAGTGACACCAAGAATTCTTCCCGAACACACAGTAATGTAATGTAATGTTTCTTGTAATGTTTCTTTTTTATATTTTTCAGCTGATTAGCTTGTTCAGTACAATAAAATGACGTGTAGGAAGCAGGCTCGGTAGCAGCCGATGCAGCTTCTTACATTTAATTGAAAAGCGGGCCCGGCTGCAACTGGGAGGAGCGGCGACGACGAGCGACCGCCCAGCTGCTGAGTCGCGATCGGTCTGTGTTGCATGGAACTGGTTACGCGGCAGCTCCGCTCTTCAATAAAATGCAGGAAGCTTCATCCGCTTCAAGAGACTCTGCTTCCTACAAAATGGTGACCCAGGCCGCTGAAGGCTTCACCGACTGAGCACGGCGGCCCAACGGAGTGGGTCCAGCGACTACCTCTGATGTTCCTCGGAATCCAGTGTGCGCACAAAGTGGACCTATTGTGCTCGTCTGCTGAGCTCGTGTATCGAACGTCTCTGCGATTCCCAGCGGATCTGATTAATTACTCTTCGCAGACGTTCCCGGCCAACGACTACCTCGACCCGCTACGAGCACTGTTTAGGCACCCTCGATCGGGCTCAGACTAAACTCTTTGCCTAGTACCAGACGGCTTTCGTACACCCAGATGTTAAAACAGCCAAGCATGTTTTCGTGCGCTAGAGGCCGTTCGAGAACTACTGCGCCCTTGTTACCTTGGTCCGTTCCCTGTCGTTCACTGCCACACGTGGACATTCGCACTGGACATCAACGGCTCCCAAGACACCATCGCAACTGAACGCCTGGAGCCCGCGTACCTCTAGCCGCCCGGAGTCACTTCGGTGGAACCTGCTCTGCCCCTTCAGCAAGACTACCTCGACGTGCCCACTGAGACCCCGAATGACTTTTTTCTTCGTCACTCCCGCTCCTCTCTTGGGGCGAGCCTTGTAGCTACAGGTCCAGCGGCAACGCTAAATCTAGGACTGCCTCTCGCGCGGCAGCCAGAGTGACATGGTTGGATAAGCAGCGCTGCCGCGCGAGTGCACGAGACACGGGGTCGCGCTTAGTGCCCCAAAAATAAAATCTCCTTTGTCTTGCCGACGAACGGTCGTCCTGTCCGAGTCTCGTTTCTTTTGCCCCGACATAGCGCCCCACAGACTAATTGCATCGACGTTGAGTATATTGTGCCGACTATAACATTACTACCGCGTGAAAACCATGTCACAATAACGCAAAAAATGGGCACAGCCTGCCCTAGTGGTGCAAGGCTAGCGAAACAGCAGCGCTGGGGCTTGGCGTAAGCCTATCCTTACACTGGCAGTGGATCCCAGACTCAGCCAGAGGCACCCAGATCCCAGCAGTGCAAAGTCGTTTTGGACGGCACTGTAAAACAAAGATCATTAAAGTATGTACAGTGTTTTATTCAGTAGCAATTGTCGCCATCACTCCGTTGTCATCTTCCGAGGGCACAGCCGCGTAGGGCAAATCTTGTAGCTAGTCCTCGCTTCGGCAGACCTCCACTTCTTTATCAGTTGGTCCGATGGCCGGCTCCACGTGTGTACCGAATGGTTTGACAGATTTCTCGTCACCGTTTTCCGCCACCAGTCACCACTTCGCGACGAAGACGAACGGGGAGCTTCTCATGTGGCGCGAGCCTTGACTACCGTCGGGGGGGGGTCGCCGCGAGGCTCGGGCTCGCGTGCGCTAAGGGTTTTCTTTCTATGACGGACGCGGATTCTTGTCGGCCTAATCACCTCTGCATGCACACACACATGCACACACACACACACACACACACAACACACATATACTATATAATATATATCTATATCATATATATATATTATATATATATATGTCATGCGAAGAAATCACATACCACAGGAAACATTACTCCAAGAAGAAGAAACACTTGTAACTCAGCAAGAAGATGACAAAGAAGATTACCGTAAGGCACGCGGCGCCAAGGTCATTGCCTGGGCTACGGCGATGAGCGCTCGAGATTAGAGCACGAGCTTGCGCCGGGCGCGGCCAATCGGAAGCGGCCAACGAGGGCGGCCGGCGGCAGAGGGGAGCCAGAGGAGAACTCCGAAGTGTGGAGAGTGACTGGGGGCTGGCGGTCGGGCGACCCGGACCCGTGCTGTGCCCCGAAACGTCCTCCACAACAGCATTCCCAAGACACCCCCCGCGCACAAGTCGTCACGCCGGCCTCAGTGAAAGAACGCGACGCCCCAAGGCAACTGCGTCGGCCACTACGCCACGGGAGCCTGGGAGCGCGCTTGACTACCGCCGCCACGACATCACCTGGACGTTTCAAAACCGCAACACCACTACTGGGACGTGAGGTAGGAGAAGCCCGTCCCCGCAGAGAACACATATTTTGTGACATTTCATTCCCGTACTTAGTCGTCGCCCTTGACTTCCGGACTTTGACTATTCCCCGTTTGCTTGAACTCTTTACCGTGTTCCATACCGCTTTTTCACCTTTATTCAGTATTTATTAGTTCCCGCTGTTCTTTAGTTTATCTCTGTTTGCTGTGTGTATTTGTTTGGGTTTCGGGGTTACATAAACAGAAAGTCTCGTTTCCACAGTTTCTTATATTTTTATTATTGTCCCGAAACTGACAATAATTGGCGTCCACGGCAGGACAAGGCTAGTTCATTTGGCATTCCCCTTAAAAACCGAACCCGAAATGGACACACGGGAGCTCATTGCCATGGGCGAACGCTTGGCCTTGAGTGGCGAGGAATTGAGGAAGTGGGTCCAGGCGGAGCAGAAGCACTTGCGCGACGAAAGAAGGCGTTAGAACGCGAGGCACGAGCGGGTGAAAGTCGAACAAGAGCGGGCTCGTGCAGAAGTCGAAGAACGCAATTTGCAGTGCGGATTCGCTTGGCGGAACTCAATCCAGCTCGAGGAGAGGGGGCCCAAATAGATGGCGAGGGAGAAATCGCTGGTCAGGCTCAGGCTGCCACTCCACAAAGCTTCAGCGCACGCAAATTCCTGCCGCCTTTTGAGGATGCTCGAGATGATCTCGACGCATACCTTAAACGGTTGAATGCGTAGCCCAAAGTCAAAGCTGGCCTAAGCCGAAGTGGGCCATCGGCCATCAGCACGTGTCTTACCGGAGAGGCACTGAAAGTCTACGGGCGCCTTTTCCCCAGAAGAGTCGCTAGACTACGACCAGGTCAACTTGCTTTGCTGCAGCGCTTTCGATTCACCGCAGAAGGCTATAGGGAGCGCTTCCGTCATTCGAAGCCGGAGAAGGACGAAAACCGCTAAACAATACGCCGCTCGACTGAAAGGTTATTTTGAGCGGTGGGTAGGAACTCTCTAGCATCGACAAAAACCTTCGACAAACTCGCTGATTTGGTAATCACTGAGCAACTTCTCTCTAACTGCCACAGAAAACTCGCGATGTTCGTACGGGAGAGGGAGTGCAAAACACTCTCTGAGACCGCGACAGCTTGCTGACCGTTTTATGGATGCCCAAAAGCAGAACCACTTGTTAATTTTTGATGAAATAAGGGGAACAACGAGGAAACCCAGAGACAAGTGAAACGTAACGTTTGAACAGCAGGATAGTCCCGGCCCGGGTGGTGTAAGGAAAGGAAAATGGAGGGTGGCTAATGCCGTCTTAGACGTCCGTGCAGGAATGGATAATATGCCTGTTTCGAAAGGCAGAGTCGAAGACAAGCCGGGCCATCATTTTAAGAGACACGGGAACTAACACAGTAATCGTTTTCGCGAGGTCTCTCGTTCCAAGAGCGGCACTTACCGGCACCTCTTGCATGTTACAGTTAGCCAATGGAACATGTGTCACTGCCCTAGAAGCGAAAGTGTTTATCGAGTCAGCGTTTTTTCACTGGATATTGCATTGGTAAGCTGTCTAAAATCTCCGCTGTACGATGTGGTTCATTGGTAATGTTCGAGGGGCACAAGACTTTGAGGATCTGGCCCGGAGTTCAAACCCACTGAGCCCAGAAACAGGATCGCCCGGTAACTGTACCACGTCGAGACTTCGGAGAAAAGACGTAGCCACAGAGCAGGTGAATACCGGTTACGATGACGATCCAGGCGGCTGTCAATCACGCCAGTGGTTCCCTGTGTATCCGAGCAGAGTATTTACTCGAAACGCCGAAAAGCCACCAAGTCCACTGTAACACGCCCAACAGCACTGCTATGTTGTTTTCTTGGCTTGGCGCTTATTTGGTATACGTTCAGTTTCAGGAAGTTTGACTACAGTTGGTCAACATGTGGGTTAAGTTGTGCTTGAGTGCCGTTGGTTAGTATGATGATGCTGTTAAAGACTAGGAAGTTTGTTGGCGCGCTATATTATGAGTGTTCCGCCGACAGTTTCGTGAAGTTTTGTTGAACTGTGCGCTGTAGGAGTGCGAACACTTTTGTGAAGTGATATTGAACTGTGCGTGGAGTGTGAACATTTTCAGTGAAAATTGCTTGAGTGGGGGGACGTGTCATGCGAAGAATCACATGACCACAGGAAACATTACTCCAAGAAGAAAACAATTGTAACTCAGCAAGAAGATGACAAAGAAGATTACGTAAGGCACGCGGCTCCAAGGTCATTGCCTGGGCTACGGCGATGAGCGCTCGAGATTAGAGCACGAGCTTGCGCCGGGCGCGGGCCAATCGGAAGCGGCCAACGAGGGCGGCCGGCGGCAGAGGGGAGCCAGAGGAGAACTCCGAAGTGTGGAGAGTGACTGGGGGCTTGGCAGGTCGGGCGACGCCGGACCGTGCTGTGACCCCGAAACGTCCCTCCACAACAGCATTCCCAAGACACCCCCGCGCACCAAGTCGTCACGCCGGCCTCAGTGAAGAACGCGACGCCCCAAGGCAACGGTCGGCCACTACGCCACGGGAGCTGGGAGCGCGCTTGACTACGCCGCCACGACATCACTGGACGTTTCAAAACCGCAACACCAACTACTGGGGACGTGAGGTAGGAGAAGCCCGTCCCCGCCAGAGAACACATATTTTGTGACATTTCATTCCCCGTACTAGTCGTCGCCCTTGACTTCCGACTTTGACTATTCCCCGTTTGCTCTGAACTCTTTACCGGTTCCATTACCGCCTTTTTCACCTTTTATTCGGTATTTATTAGTTCCCGCTGTTTCTTTAGTTTATCTCTGTTTTGCTGTGTGTATTGTTTGGGTTTCGGGTTACATAAACAGAAAGTCTCGTTTCCACAGTTTCTTATATTTTATTATTGTCCCGAACCTGACAATATATATATATAAATCTAGAGAAAGATAAACTCACAAAGCGCGAAGAATTAGTATAAGTAAAGAGTCAGATACACAGCAAGAACAATAACAAAAAATGTTTACTTACGTAGCGGCAACGGGACTTGCCTTCAGTAAAGTAAACTACATGATTTTGCTGTCGCAAACATTTCGAACACATTTCTATATAGGTTTGCATAAAACAGTGAGAAGGAGCGGAAAATGTTTCGGAAATGGAGAGTGTGCATACAGTCAGGCCACGCCTATGTTACAACAACAACAAACAAACAAACAAACAAACAAAAAAAGGGGGCGGGGAGCAAGAGAGAGAAAAAGGGGTCGAGTTAACAACGCAGCGTTCAAGGTTGCACAATGACGGGTCAACGTATGCCGCGCGGGCTGCAAGTTCAGACAATGGGGGGAAACTGGACAACCGCAGGTTTGAAAAGAAAGGACAGAGTATACAGTAAGGTATTCAGTGGCTGGGAGACTGGTTTGGGGCGAAGCGAAGATGGGTGTGCCCCCCGCGGATGAAGAGAATAGATAGGGGGCACAAAAGAGCATTTCACAGAAGCTAGCAACTGAACAGGAAATAGTTAGGGTCACAAAAGGTTAAACATGAACAGATCACAAATAGTTAAACATTCTTAAGTGGTGGTGGGAACGAGGCCTCCTTCCCCAGGACAAATGGCATTGTTGAGCCGCATTAGGCTAAATAAAGCTGCTGTATTAGGAGAGTTTCTGCGAATTCTGATGGCAAACTCGAAGGGTAGGAATAATGAACATAGTTATAAAAATTATGAGCCACTAATTTTAATTGAGGGATAAGCACGTTAGGTTTCCGTAACTTTCATTAATTCCAAGTGTGGCTCACCCAAACTTATAAATGAGATAAGATTCCCGAACCTCGCGGTCGTGGTGCGTTCCAGCCCTCCGTGCCACATGCCCTTACAACCTTCGAAAGAATCGGCATAGCAGCAACTGACTACAACACAAAAAAACAGGTAACGCGGCCTCCTTTCCCGTTTCAAGACAGTTTTAAAGCTAAGAAAATCACCGAAAAGCGCATACGTTCCGAATTGCACGTTTCCGCTCTTGCACAGTACTTGACTGCCGCGGTCGCTCCCAGGGGTCTTAGGATTAGAATAAAACCTGCTACTACCGAACTCTCCCCGTCCAACATGAATAAGTGGAAACAGGTACTCGATAAAGCATCGTTACAATTAACTGAAATATTCCTCAATCACTACGAAACTACGACCCATTCTCTCCGAAAGAAAGAGGAACTACTTAGGAACTAAGCAAAAGAGAGTTGAACCTTTTAAGCAACACGAATCTAAGATGCCTCCGCCATATCCCGAACAAAAGACCGAAAGTGTTAACCCAGATAAGATTTCTAACACTGGCCACATGCGTAAGAAACTAACAATCTCCGGCAACTAGTAACTGCCCAAACTCTGACAATACGGCCGATAATGTCCACTACGACTGTTAATAAATGCTTCGACTACTGCACCCAAAACAGTTCAGTTAATCCCCTGTACTAATATTTTTCCCTCGCCTGCCGTTCACAAAAGAAAACCTTACCGGGAATGTAATGAAACCTTTTAAGTATAACCCTTCTCCCATCTCGATGAACGTCTTGTCAAAGGGCCTAAAACGTTTGCCCGGCTACTGGTGGTTTTGATGAAATTCAACTTTTTAAGGACTTAGATAACTTCGCCAGAAACATTGAGGCTACGAGAATATTCTACAATACCCCGCGACGGAAGAAGCCCCGCAGAACCCTACCTAGCTATAAGCACCGGACCCCTCCCACACAGCGTGATAGTTGCCTCGACATTGTACATCAAAGCTGTCCAACGCGATGTGCGAAAAGCATACCAAACACAAATTTCTTTCTACCACAACATGACTACCAACGAAAAGAAAGCCCCTAGAGGAACTCGCAAGCTGTCCCGACATAATTATTAAACGTGCCGACAAGGGAGGCGCAATCGTAATCCTTGACAAAACCGTATGTTAAACGAGGCCAATAAGCAACTATCAGTATCGACGTTCTATAAAGCACTACCCAATGATC
The DNA here is from genome assembly GCA_013339765.2 of Haemaphysalis longicornis. Taxonomy (NCBI): domain Eukaryota; kingdom Metazoa; phylum Arthropoda; class Arachnida; order Ixodida; family Ixodidae; genus Haemaphysalis; species Haemaphysalis longicornis. Next base: position 10,569,163 of record CM023451.1, read on the forward strand.
CCACTCAAGATTATAAGCAAATTGTCAAAGATAAACTTGCTGAGCTTGTTAAAAATAAAACAATAAATGAAACACGGGCTCGTTCCCTGATCCCCTTAAGCCCAGTAGCCGGTAAATTCTATCTTCTCCCAAAGATTCACAAGGTGAACAACCCTGGGCGCCCCATTGTTTCTGGCATTGGCACTGTTACCGAAAACCTCTCGCGCTATGTGGCATAATCTCATTTGCGACATTCCGCCCAGCTTTCCCTCCTTTCATTAAGGATACCAATGACTTTCTCTCCAGACATCTCAAAAATTGAAATTCCTGATAACTGCCTTCTAGTCACCCTTCATGTTGCGTCACTGTATACTAACATCCCCCATGAAGATGGCATCGCCGCTGTATCCCTTGCGTATGAGCAGTCACCGTGCGACAAGCCTGTCGATTCTTCTGCTCCAAACATTCCTTAGGCTCATTCTTGAACTTAACCAATTTTGAGTTCGACGGAGTTCATTACGTGCAAGTCAGCGGAACGTCAATGGAACTCGAATCGGACCTAACTACGCTAACATCTTTATGGCTCAACCTCGAATCAACTTCTTTCACGCCAAAATTAAAGCCAATGTACTATAAAACGTATATTGATGACATAATTCATGATCTGGCAACACGGTGAGGCGGAGCTCCTCACCTTCATTGAGGCATTTAACCTAGCCCATCCTAGTATTTCCCTTGCCTCCTTCCTATTCGGAAACGCAGTGTAAACTTTCTGGACGTCACCGTACTACCTTCCAAGGTCGGCTTCAAACTAAACTGTATAGAAAACCGACAGACACGCGGCAGTAGTTTGCACTTCCGAAGTAGCCATGTCAGACACTGCAAGACAGCAATACCTTACAGCCAAGCCCACCGATTTAGGAGAATTTGCTCAAAACCAAGCCGACTTTGACTCAAACTGTCGAGAACTCAAGACCGCCCTCCTGAATAAAAAAATACCCGGAAAAAGTTATCGACGACGCTATTGTGCGAGCCAAGCCAATTAGACCGTAACGAAATCTGTAAGAAAAAAGCCCCGAACGGGAACCCGCAAACTAACTTAGTTTTAACCCACTCATCCTCCGCTCCAAGAGTGTCAACCGTGCTAAAAAAACATCACAATATCCTAATGCAAAGTGACCGCTTAAAAAGCATATTCCCCGAACCACCACGCGTTTGTCTACCGGCGTAATAAGAATTTAGGTGACTTTCTTACTAACTCTCGTATCAACCGACCGGCAACTACTGGCTGCATGCCCTGCAATAAACCCCGATGTAAAGTATGCCCACACATGACCACTACACAGCGCGCCACCAGCACAGGCTTCAGACTACTACGTAAATATAAAAGGTAACTTTAGCTGTGACTCCGCTAATGTCGTATATCTTCTAGAGTGCACTGTTTGTAGGCAACAATATATCGGCCAAACTGAACGGCCCTTCCGAATACGGTTTCAATAATAACAGCTCTCATGCAAAAAGCTGCCCTTATTTGCCCCTGTCAAGACATGTGCAACAGTCCCGGACATGCATTTGAACATCTTAAAGCAACGATTTTAGAATCCGCCTTCAAAACGCACCACGACCGCGAGGTTCGGGAATCTTATCTCATTATAAGTTTCGGGTCAGCCACACTTGGAATTAATGAAAGTTACGGAAAACTAACCGTGCTTATCCCTCGATTATTAATTAGCGGCTTCATAATTTTTATAACTATGTTCATTATTCCTACCCTCGAGTTTGCCATCAGAATTCGCAGAAACTCTCCTAATACAGCAGCTTTATTAGCCTAATGCGGCTCAACAATGCCATTTGTCCTGGGGAAGGAGGCCTCGTTCCCACACCACTTAAGAATGTTTAACTCTTTGTGATCTATTCATGTTTAACCTTTGTGACCCTACCTATTTCCTGTTTCAGTTGCTAGCTTCTGTGAAATGCTCTTTTGTGCCCCCTATCTATTCTCTTCATCCGCGGGAGGGCACCCCCATCTTCGCTTCTCCCAACCAGTCTCCCCAGCCACTGAATACCTTACTGTATACTCTTCCCTTTCTTTTCAAACCGCGGTTGTCCAGTTTCCCCATTGTCTGACCTTGCAGCCCGCGCGGCATACGTTGACCCGTCATGGGTGCAACCTTGAACGTTGCGTTGTTAACACGACCCCTTTTTCTCTTCTTGCTCCCTCCCCCCCTTTTTTTTTTGTTTGTTTGTTGATTGTTTGTTGTAACATAGGCGTAGCCTGACTGTATGCACACTCTCCATTTCCGAAAGATTTTCCGCTCCTTCTCACAGTTTTATGCAAAACCTATATAAGAAATGCGTTCGAAATGTTTGCGACAGCAAAATAAGTAACTTTACTCTGATGAAGGCAAGTCCCCGTTGCCGCTACGGAAGTAAACATGTTTTGTTATTGTTTCTTGCTGTGTATCGACTCTTTACTTATACTATATATATATATATATATATATATATTGAAAGGGGGTTTATTGGCTGGTAGATGCAGACGGTCGCAGAGGTCCAGAACCACAGAGAGCGAGAGAGCCGACGAACGGTCACACCCAAAGCCGCGCAGACCGAGCTTCTTCTTCGTTCACACGAGCGGCTGGTTGTCTGCTAGCAACATGGCGATGTCCGATGGCACATAGCCATTACAAGGGATTGTCCGCAGTTCCTAATTATTGCAGCCCGCGTTACCTCATTACAACTACCCCCCGGGGAATAAAGCGCCATCCTGGCGGGTCACGGGGCACACGACACTAGGGGATCATAATACGGCTTCAAACGCTGGACATGAACAGTCTCTTTCCCGCGGCGACGGAGGTCTGAGGAAGGTGTCATGGGCTCTATGACGTAGTTCACCGGTGACGTCCGTTCGAGGACACGGTAGGGTCCGTGAAACCGAGAAAGAAGCTTGGTACACAATCCTGGTGTGGTGGAGGGAATCCACAGCCACACCAGAGATCCTGGAGAATACGTCGGGTGGGTAGCTCTGTCGTCGTGCCGAGATTTTTGATGCAACTGATCTTCAGTCGTAAAGGACCTTGCAAGCTGGCGGCATTCTTCCGCGTACTTGGCAGCTTCAGAAGCTGGGGAGCACTCGGAGCGATCCGGTCGGTAGGGGAGAACCGTATCAAGGGTACATGACGGCTCGCGACCATACAGGAGGAAAAAGGGCGAGAAACCTGTTGTGGCCTGAATGGCTGTATTGTACGCATAAGTCACGTAGGGCAGCACAAGGTCCCAGTCGTCGTGATCCGCTGAGATGTACATCGACAGCATGTCGCCGAGGGTGCGGTTGAAGCGCTCAGTGAGGCCGTTTGTCTGCGGATGGTACGCTGTACTTGTTCGATGGACAACACGGCACTCAGCGAGGAGGGCACGAATGACGTCTGACAGAAACACACGTCCCCTGTCGCTGAGGAGCTCACGAGGCGCCCCATGCCGCAGAATGAAGCGCCGTATGATGAAAGAGGCGACGTCTCGTGCTGTGGCGGCAGGCAGAGCCGCAGTTTCGGCATAGCGCGTCAGGTGATCGACGGCGACGATAACCCATCGGTTGCCGGAGACTGTGTTGGGCAAAGGTCCATACAGGTCTATACCAACACGGTCAAATGGTTTTCTCCGGGCAAGGAAGCGGCTGCAGTGGACCCACCGAGCTGGAAGGCGAAGACTTGCGACGCTGGCAGGTAGTGCATGACCTAACGTACTTGCGCACAAAGGTGTACATGCCGCGCCAGTAATAGCGGAGACGGACACGGTGGTATGTTTTTAACAAGCCAGCGTGGGCACACGTGGGGTCGGCATGAAGCGATGCGCAAATGTCGGTGCGAAGGTGCCGAGGAATTACGAGCAGCCACTTCCGCCCTTCGTTGAGGTAATTCCGCCGGTAGAGCAACCCGTCACGAAGCGTGAAATGCATAGCTTGTCTGCGCAGGGCCCGAGGCTGTTCAGTACGGGAGACGTCCGAGAGCAAGGAGATGAGCGAAGCAATCCATGGGTCCTTGCGTTGTTCAGAGGGCATGTCAGTGAAAGAGAGAGGGGACACAACAGCGTCGTCAGGCAGGATGCAGGCATTCTCTGGTGACACTGGAGAACGGGATAAGGCATCAGCGTCGGAATGTTTGCGGCCAGACCGATATATGACACGTATGTCGTACTCTTGTAGCCGTAAAGCCCAGCGAGCTAGCCGTCCAGACGGATCTTTTAGTGTGGACAACCAGCATAGCGCATGATGGTCTGTGACGACGTCGAAAGGGCGGCCGTACAAGTAAGGTCGGAACTTATCTAGTGCCCAAACTATGGCCAAACACTCTTTTTCCGTGACGGAGTAGTTTGCCTAAGCTTTTGTAAGGGTACGGCTAGCGTAGGCGACAACGTACTCGTCAAAGCCCGATTTTCGCTGAGCAAGCACAGCCCCAAGACCAACGCCGCTGGCATCAGTATGAACCTCAGTGGGGGCGTTCGGGTCGAAATGCCGCAGGATACGTGGCGACGTAAGAAGCTGCCGCAATGTCGCGAACGCGTTTTCACAAGCAGGGGACCACGAAGTGAGGTCTTTAGAGGTACCGGACAGAAGCTGCGTCAATGGTGCAACGATGGTCGCAAAGTTGCGGACGAAGCGCCTGAAGTAAGAACAGAGTCCGAGGAAGCTCCTGAGGGCCTTCATAGATGTCGGCTTCGGGAACTCCGCAACTGCCTTCAGCTTAGACGTGTCGGGTAGAACTCCATCCTTCGAAACGACGTGGCCCAAAATAGTGAGCTTGCGAGCGGCGAAGCGACATTTCTTGAGGTTGAGCTGCAGCTTTGCGTCGGCAAGACAAGTTAAAACTTGTTCTAATCGGCGTAGATGTGTCTCGAAATCCGGAGAAAAAACGACGATGTCGTCAAGGTAGCACAGGCATACTTTCCATTTTAGTTTGCGCAAAATGCTGTCCATCATGCGCTCGAAAGTGGCAGGCGCATTACAAAGGCCGAACGGCATCACATTAAACTCATACAGGCCGTCAGGTGTTATGAAAGCCGTCTTTGCGCGATCAGCCTCGGCCATAGGTACCTGCCAGTACCCGGAGCGCAAGTCGAGCGACGAGAAATATTCGGCACCCTGCAGACAGTCGAGGGCGTCATCTATACGCGGGAGAGGGTAGACATCCTTTCTAGTTATCTTGTTGAGGCGCCGATAGTCGACGCAAAAGCGTATCGAACCATCCTTCTTGGTCACAAGGACTACGGGAGACGCCCAGGGACTGTTGGAGGGCCTAATGACGCCTCGCTCAAGCATCTCGTCCACGTTTTCATCAATGGTACGTCGTTCTTTGTGGGAAACGCGATAAGGTCGTTGTCGTAGCGGCGGGTGCGAGCCAGTGTCAATCGTGTGTTCGACTGTTGATGTTTGACTCAGCGGAGCTTTCAAGCAGTCAAAAGACAAGCGAAACCGATGGAGAAGGGCCAGCAGTTGATCTCGTTGTGTGGGCGTGAGATCTCCATCGATAGCCTGATTGAAAACGTCGGATGGTAAAACCTCTGCTTCGGATGTAGCACTCAATTCTGCGACATGAGTGATAATGGGAGTATCGTCGGGAACATCGATGACAGCACTTGGCTCGACAGGCTCAATCCACCCGATAGTCTCGCCCTGTAGCAGCGAAATTTCATCCGAGGACCAGTTATTAACAAGCATGCGGCTCGTACCAGCATGGGTCGTTAACAGAGCGGACGGCAGCGGAAGACGTCTCCGTCGGATGAAGAGATCGGACGGCGTAAAAAGCACGGTTGTGTCAGCAGTGCACGCACAGCACAGGGTCACGGAAACCGAGCAGTGCGGCGAAATTTTTGCATCTTCGCTGACGACCAATTTAGCAGCAGTTGCCTCATTATGGGGCGGGTCGCAATCTGGTGCAAGTTCAACTTCCGCACGCGCACAATCGATGACAGCGTGGTGACGAGCGAGAAAATCCCAACCCAATATGAGGTCATGCGAACAAGTAGGAAGCACGATGAACTCTACAATGTACAAAACATCCTGGATCGTCACTCGCGCCGTGCACGCTGCAGACGCATGGACGTGCTGTGCGTTTGCAGTACGTAGCGCAAAGCCATCCAACGGCGTCGTCACTTTTCTAAGGACACGGCAAAGGTCGGCATGAATAACTGAAACGGCAGCGCCCGTGTCGACTAACGCCAATGCACGTCGATCTTCCACAATTACGTCTATAACATTTGAGGGCGAAAAATGAGGCCTTGGACAGTTCGCTGGTAACGCAGTTCTTGCCTCCTGAACTGCGTCAACTAGTTTTCCTCTTCGGTAACAGTTGGTCGGCGGCGCATGGGAGAAAGAGACCGACGACGAGGGGAGGACGAGCGACGGGTAGCGAAAGTGCGGGAGTCAGAAGGTGCAGCGTTGAAGTCGGACCTGTAGGAGACTTCGCGTGGCGATCGGCTGTTAGGACCATAAGTAGGGGCTCCGATATCGTCGTTGGTGGGCGTCAGGCGTCGGCGGCAGTATCGGGCGACATGTCCGGCATAGCGGCAATTGAAACAGATGGGACGGTTGTCCCACGTTCGCCAGGCACTGCTGGATTGCGGCGGAGGCCGAGACAAGGGCGGTGGCCTCATCGGTACAGGGTGTTGGTAAGACATTGGGACCCGCTGGGGGGGGACACCCACGGCGTCAGCGTACGTGACGATCGGTACCGGAGTCCTTGCGACGCTTTCGGCATACGGCAGCGGGGTGGTAACGCCCAAGTTATGACGAGGAGGCGCAGTGGGAGTCGGCGAAATGGCGTCAGCAACTTGCTCTTGAATTACACTGCGGAGTGTTGGCGCCAAAGTAGACGAAGGCTCCGGGGTGTATGGCAGCAGGGAGAGCTGACGGGCGACTTCTTCCCGAACTATCTGCTTGATCTGCAACAGCAGAGAAGAGTTGTCGGGGTCACGGACCAAGCTCGCTATGGCGTCGTCTTGGACAGAGGTGCGTCGTGTGCTCACTCGCTGTCGACGAAGCTCGTCGTAACTCTGGCAAAGGTTCACCAGTTCAGCAATGGAGCCCGGGCCTCTCGCCAAGAGCATCTGGAAGGCACCCTCGTCGATGCCTTTCATGACGTGCTTGATTTTCTCAGGGTCTGTCATAGATGGATTCAGACGCTTGCAGAGGTCCAAAACATCCTCGATGTAGCTCGTGAACGTCTCGCCGGTCTTCTGGACGCGGCCGTGCAAGCGTTGTTCGGCGAGCAGTTTCCGCACAGCGGGACGGCCAAAAGCAGCAATTAATTCCGTCTTGAAGGCCGGCCACGCGGTTATGCCGGATCCGTGGTTGTTGAACCACACTTCGGCGAGACCGGTGAAAGAAAAGCTGACGTTATTGAGTTTCATGGCGTCATCCCATCGGTTATGCGTACTCACACGTTCAAAGGACGCCAACCAGTCCTCAACGTCTTGCTCCTCATTGCCGTTGAACTTGGTCGGTTCACGTTCACGGAGAGCGCCAGCGCAGATGATAGCTGGGCTCGGAGGCACATGGGGCGTGTCGTTACCGCCAGGCATGGCCGTTGGTATGGTGCGGCTGCGTAGTTCCAGGGCTTGGTCAGGGACGCCGACCGACGCGGACCGACGCGATCCTTGAGCTTTAAGGGGATTACTTCAGGAACCCAGCCGGGCGTAGCTGAAGAACCGCAACCTCCACCAAAATGAAAGGGGGTTTATTGGCTGGTAGATGCAGACGGTCGCCGAGGTCCAGAACCACAGAGAGCGAGAGAGCCGACGAACGGTCACACCCAAAGCTGCGCAGACCGAGCTTCTTCTTCGTTCACACGAGCGGCTGGTTGTCTGCTAGCAACATGGCGATGTCGGTGGCACATGCCATTACAAGGGATTGTCCGCAGTTCCTAATTATTGCAGCCCGCGTTACCTCATTACAATATATATATATATATATAATATATATGTATATATATATATATATATATATATATATATATATATATATATATATATATATATCTATATATATATATAGTATATATATATATATATAGTATCAAGGGTGCAGTCTTGAGTGCCAGTGCTATTCTGCTTGTGTTTGAAATATTTTGTAGTGCCGAATAACGTATGTTCGTTTTTATTGTAATTGATTTTTTTGGATGCAGGATAAATAAGCGAAAAATAGAAGTTGAGAAAAAATTCCGCCGTTTTTTTTCCGGGAGAGGGAAACGGCGGATTCTTTGTCGACTTCCATTTTTAGCTTATTTATCACTGCATCAGAAAAATAAGACGAACGTACGTCATTTGGCATATTAAATCTTAAAGAGCCAGCCCAAGGGCAGTGGCGCAATTGCAAAGCAAACGTTAACCAATTACGAAATATTAGAAATACAGATGAAGTGGCGACAAGTTACTACCATCTACTTTCTCGGCCAGACTTCATGTTGTCATAGCGACTATTCATTAAAGCCACCGCCACTAGATCTGACGGTGTGATATATTTTCTGCCCTTTCCTTTTTTTTTTGAAATCGCAATCGTCGCTATAGAATCACCCATAACGCTAACCTTGAAGCCCTAAATTTAAAGCCTGCGTACTGGCGGGTTATAATACCAGCGCTTAATACCAATGGGGCATATTTTTTTATATTTTTCACAAATAGAAAATTCCTACAACAGGCACATAAATACTGCTAATGAATTACATTATTTGGTCACCCTCAATAATTCGTTAGCTGTCACTTTATCGAATGTTTATCCACACTTTTGTTTAAAAGTAAGCTTTAGTTAACGCTCAGTCACGGCATTATTCCTCTGACCACTGCAATTCCCTTTGCGATAGCTACACCGGATGTGTTCATTACAATAAGTATGTTATCGTACCGCCAGACCCCCCGGCCATCATTTCGTGTGCTACATTGCGGAACCTTATAACAGATTATGATGTTATAAATGAAAGGGAAATTAAACGCACAGAGCATGAGATTGGACTTTTATGGGTAGACGCTCTTTAATTCGTCCACAGCAGTACTCCCCTCCGGAACCAGTAGCAGTAGCAGTAGAAGTACTGTAGCAAGTTGGGCAGTCAGTAGAGAAAAAAATCAGATCTGAAAGAGATAAAACTGCCTCAGCAGCAAAACGGCTTAGCCACTGAGCAGCTCCTGCGGTGACACTTGTCAAGTATTACCAATTTGCAGGTGTCGGACCTTTTATACAAATTACGAATGCAAAACGTTTGCACACATCGGGTGTGGGCTTTCGCTGTTGCTCAGTGGAGCACTCCGGTAGCCTGATTGCTCCAATAAAGTCACAGCTAGGGAAGGGCAAAATCGTTTTATATCCCCTGCAAGATGCCGGGAATGACATTTTGTTTGGTCAGCTTGCACTACGTTCGCGCTTCCAGCAGCAACAGATCATTGCTACATTGGCGCCCATTCATTTCCCTTATGGTTACGTAGAGCGTGATAGTGTTCAATTGTCTGGAGTGGAAAGTGCGCGAGCGGGTACGAAGTTGATGGTACGTGAAAGAAAAAAAGGCTTGAATTGCATGACTGTGCAATATGAATTGCACAATATGAATACGATTGTGAATATGAATATGACAAAATGAATATGACAATATGAATATGACTGTTGAATATGAATTGAATTGCATGACTCTGCAATACCAAAGGACAAAGCCTTTCGTTGCAGGACAACGCAATTTCGCATAGGGTGAAAAAGTTAGCTGGCAGGTTCAACGTGGACGTGGTTTTTTCAGCAAAAAATAAGTTGGAAAGGCTTTGTCCTGCGATAGACAGGAAGTTAAACAGCAAGAATAGAGGGTCTTTTCACAAAAGGCTGTGGTGTGAAACACCAGTCAATGTTTGTTGAATGCAAAACCATATTTGTGTAATGCATCCCCTTGTCGTGTGATAAGATTTGTATTGGACAGGCATTAATGAGCTCCTGCGGGAACATCGCAATAAGATAAAGGGCACACCCACGTCCCACCTTTCGTCGCACTGCTCTAAGCATGGTTGTCACCCCAAGTTCAACCTCACAAGTATTCTGTTTGCACTCACTGACACTCGCACGAGAGAACTTTGGAAAGCCTTCTTGATAAAAAATGTTCTGACACGTGCATTAGCTCGCCCTCGGTGTCACTGCTGGATTGTGAAGTTTCTTATCTGAACAGTACTTGAGCTTCAGCTATTTGTGCTGTGGAGAGTGTGTAATCAGCGTGGTCTACGTCACGGCTGTGGTTAGTGCGCAGGCTCAACTTTTATATGTTTTCCTTCTTTTCAATAAAATATCAGTTGTTAGTAGCGCTCGCGTTGCGTACTCCTCTCTCATCCCGTTTAATCTGCGCTCGTAAAACATGAATGTATACCAACTAGCCCAGTTCTCGACCTTTTTGCACAATACGCACGTCAGCAGTCTAATCCTACCCGGATACGGCCCCCGTACAAGGGGAAGAAGCGGTCATCGCTCTCGGCAAAAGCAAACTGAAGCCAGAGTCATCACAGATTCGCAGCAACCGTGCCGTAACTTCTCGTGCGGGCGAATTCACTGGCAACCCACCAAAGCATCTTCCAGCGTCCACAAGACACATCCATCATGATCATATGGGCACCCCCCGACTCTGCCGTCCCTGGCACCAAAACGGCCCTCCTGTTGGCCAGAGAGTGCTCTCCGCCGGGTCACGGGAAGCGAGCAGGAGAGACCATCCCCGCTGATCCCGCATCACGACATAACAGAGCACTATAAGATGGGACGTATCACCTACCCAGCACCGCATAAACACATAACGAAAGAGGAGGAACGGCAGCTCCGTGCACTCCAGACGAATACCTTTCCCCATCCCACTAAATGCCCAATATTGCACCCCACCGTATATTCCCCGCCATGCTGCTTCTACTAAGCCACCGACGTGCTCTTTCATATGGTAGGAGGCAGACCGCACGCCCCACTACATTCACGAACTCCGTCCATTTGTTCTTACGATCTTTAGGAGAGAGCTCTCACCAGCTCCGACCTCAATGACCAGCACCTGCTGGTGTTGATGGCTGTTGAGGCTGGGAAAGGTCAAGGGGTCTTGAACTGAGGAATCCTCCCCATTGCTTTTCGCAATAAACACGTTTACTACCTCTCTCTGTGCGCACCCCCGTAACCGAATCAGTGAATGTATTTGTGTGTTGGGAAGCCCTTGAGTGCTTGTGTTAGTCTGCATATGCGTCAGTGAGCGAGTGTGTGCGTTTGTCTTTGCACGTCCATGAGTGAGTGATTGTGTGGTGTGTTGGCATATGCGTGAGTGTGTTGTACGTGTTTGCAGGTTTGCAAACACGTTTGCAGGTTTGTGTGTTTGCGTGTGTGTTTGCTTGTGCAGAAGTGAGTGGGTGCGTTTGTATGTTTGTGTTTGCATGTGCGCGAGTGGGTGTACATACGTGTGTGTTTGTGTGTTGCTTGTGCGTGAGTTAGTGTGTATATGTGTGTGTTTGCATGTGCGTGAGTGTGTGTGTGTTTGTGGTTGCATGTGCGTGAGTAAGTGTGCGTTTTTCACACGTGCGTAAGTGAGTGAGAGTGAGTGTGTGCGTGCATTTGTGTGATTGAGAGAATGTGCGTGAGTGCATGTGCATGTGTGTGAGTGAATGTGCATGTGCGTGAGTGTGTCAGTGAGTGTGTGTGATTTTGTTTGCATGTGCGTGCGTGAGTGTGTGTGTGTGTGCTGTGTCCGTGTGCGTGACAAGTAAGTGGGTATGTGTGTTTGCATGTGAGTCAGTGGTGTGTGGGTGTGTGCGTGACTGAGTAAGTGGCTATGTGTGTGTGCATGTGCGTTAGTGTTGAGTTTGCGTGTCTGTGAATGAGTGTGTGTTTGCATGTTTGCATGTGTGTGATTAAAAGAGCGAGTGAGTGTGTGTGTGCCTCTGCGTGTTTGCGTACTCCTGAGAGAGTGACCGATTGTATGTGTGTGTATGTTTACATGTGCAGCAGTGAGTGCGTGTGTGTGTTTTTGCATGTGCGCGAGTGAGTGAGTCTGTGTGTGTGTTTGCATGTGCGTTAGTGAGTGAGAGAGTGTGTGTGCGTGTGTGCGTGTGTGTGTGTTTGTGGGGATTCTTGCATGTCCATGAGTGAGGGACTGTGTGTGCATGTTTGTGTGTGCATGAGTGAGTGAGTGTGTGTGTATGATGGAATGTGATTGAGTGGGTGTGTCCGTGTGTGTTTGTGTGTGTGTATACATGCCTACATGTGTGTGTGTGTTTGTGTGCACGCGCGGGTACGTGCGTGCGTGCTTGCGTGGGCACAAGGTTTGACACGTCTGTCTCGTGAATTTTACAATGTGTATGCCTCCGATGTACGCCCTACGTACCTACTATACTATATTTCTAAAGATAATATAAATGAATAAACATGAATGAATAAAATTGCCGCGAACCCAAATATGTGAAGCGAACCATTTATTGCCAGGTTTTTGGCATTTTGCTTGTGCAACAGAAGAACCAGCTGTATTTGCCGATTGGAGTGACAATTTCTTCAGGTCCTCCATATTAACGGCCAATGTCTTTAAAAGTTACAGTTACTTGTGCTCTTGCTCCGTCCACTGGCCACGCTAATAACATTGTTACGATTCCTCTCTGCTAACAGCAAACGCAGTACCAGCCCCTGTGGAACAGCGTCGGCGCGGCTTAATCGTTTAACTCTCCCGCTGTAGCTTACCACACATTTCCCAGGGAGAGTGGCCTGCTCAGGAAGGGTGGACTGCGTAACCAACAAGCTTATACTGAACTTGAATGATGACTCCAATATTGACCTCACTGCCCCTCTCAACAGGCTATGACGGTGAGGACAACGTCCGGAAGAATACAAAGACGGCAAAGATTCGTCCTTATTCCGAAGCCCTGGAAGGCCACAGAGCACAGAGAACCTGCAGCTTATAATAATAGCCTCGTGTTTTGGAAAGGTTCTTGAGCACATTATCCAAAAAGGCTAAAGAACTACATAGGAACAAAATACCACGCTCCCACAGGCCATGTGTGGATTTTAGAATCGCATCTCCACGCAGGGCATCCTTCTCCAGCTGAAAGAAGAGGTCATGTTCAAAGCCTCAGAGATATAACCAAAAGCCATCTTGACCTTCGATTTAAAAGGGGCGTTGAACGTCAATCACACGGCCATGCTTAAACAACTGTGTGGCCTTGATTGCGGGGAACACACATACAAATGCATCTGCCAGTTCATCGATGGCCGAGAAGCCATTCTGAAGCTGGCAGATTTAAAGCCAAATTTAGTTTCTCGCGCAACAACGGCCCACTCCAGGGTGCAGTTGTGTCCTCATTGTTGATTAATATAGCTTTAATACGCCTCCGTCCACCCCTGGCTGCCAAACCAGGCACACAGCCGTAGATAATATGCGGATGGACATACCATATGGGCCACTGATGGGTCTGTCGTGGACATGGAGGCCAACTTGCAACAGGCGGTGGACGTTTCCGTCAATACGCCCGGTAATGTGGGCTAGCATTGCAACACGAAAGTCTGAGCTGCTGATCGTCTAACCACGCAAGAAACTTCCTGCTAGGTCCCCAGCCATCTCCCTACAAGTGCATGGCCACCTTATTGTTCCAACTCCGCAGGTGAAAATGTTTGGCATCCTTCTAGAAGCGGATAGATTCAACACCAAACTGCTGGACCGACTTAAGTGCACCACGGAGCAAGTCTCCCACATGATCATCATGATCAGTATTAAACTAGAGGTATATGAGAGGCGGATGTGCTTATGCTGGTCGACGCATTTGTGATCTCTATGGTTTCTTACGTCCTCCCCTACGCTGTGTTCTCGAATGCTGAAAAGCCCAAGCTAGAGTCTATCATACGCAGGGCATACATGATGGCGTTGAGACTACCTGTCAGCTCATCGACACAGAAACTCCTACATTTGGGAGTTTATGATACCTTGGATGAACGCCTCGAAGCTCTTCATATAAACCAATTACTATATTTCAACTACGCCTCCATCGGCATAACAATTCTGACCCAACTGTACATGCGTTCAGCACTTCAACACAGCCAAGCCGATGCGACACCGGTTGCGCATGAGATTCGCCAATTCATTCATGCGGCCCGACTTCCCCGGAACATGCATCCGACACACCACGGGATCGCTGATCCGCCAGAGTAAAGCTGGCTTTAAATGGCACGGTGACAAATCCACCACAGTGTACTCCGGCCCAGACGTTTACCCTGCAAGGTGAGCCATCACCGCTGTTGTGACTGTAGCTCAAGCCTTCCTCCCAAGTGCATCAATTCCTAGCACCCATGCACTATAGCCAGAAGAAATGGCCATCTGCCGTAGCAATTACCCAAACGCCTCCAGAGATCCTTATTACGGATATACAAGAAGCATGTAGAACTTACTCCACAGGCTTCATCTCACTTCCAGCCAAAACTTTCTACTGCAGCACCCTCAGGAACATCGCGTTAGGATTATTTGGGCTCCAGACCACTGCCGATGTGTTCGGAAACGAAGCTGTCCACCAGCATGCCCGATATCTGACAAACCACGCTAGTCAGGAGTTCGGCCAGCAGTGGCGTGTGTGTCCCACCTTGTCCTTCAAAGAAATCACGCAGCACTACCACATGGAGAGAACAATGTACCTTCCTCCACACAAAAACCTTACGAAAGAACAAGAACGCCTACCCTCCGAGGCATTCACACCAACATCGCTCCCCCTTCAAGTAGAGCACACATTATGACCCCACCACGACAGAGAGACCGAAGCTCTTTATTAGAAAAGACATTGTTTACCGGCGTACAAAATCGCCTTCGTGTACCCTGTATTCCTCAAAAGCCTCTTCTTCAAGGCTCCATGCACCTTCCACCATATTATGTGGGGCTGTGAGAACAACACCAACCTAATCTCCCCTTCCCTTCCCTTCTCTTCCTGAGCACTGCGAGGGAGCACCGTCCATCTCGGACCCTTGCGATCAGCGTTGGCTGGCGAAGATAGCTCAAGAAGCCGGACGGTCTAAAGAGGCCCTGCAATTAGCACTCATCCCTAAGCCTAACTGCCCCGTGGGACGTTTATTGCGTTCCCGTCCGTTAGCGCCACTCAAAATACACCCAGACTAACTCGGTTGGATTTCGTTGAGCTGTAGTTCATATCTACTTGTTGGAGCTCCTTTTGTATGTTTCGTAACTTCCATCTATCTATCCAGGCATTGTTTCGCCTTTGTAAGCGTATTCGAATGTCGTGGGAAGCTTCAGAAATCTTAAGCAAGTCCCAATAACATAGCTCTTGGGACTTGCAGTAATTTACGGTAGCAGCAAAGGCAAGTGCAGGTCCGATTGCCTTCTGGCGGCTTACTCGATTAACTCGCGTTATACATACGCACATACTGCTTCAGGGCTGCTATATCCACACAAACCGCATCACGGAATATTTACGGTTGCACTTTCCGCCTGCCCTCTGCACAAGAAGCACAGATACGGTCGCGGGATAGGTTTTAGTTCATGGTAAAGCTCACCTCTGCAAGCACCAAGATACTATTCCTCAGTTCAGGCCCACGTTTACACAAGGACCTTTCATGTGGAACGCCCAAAGACTTCCTTCAGCAAGATCTGTCGACTTCTGTGCTCGGAGAATGGCCAAGACAGCAGTGCTTACAACTTTTTGATGCGATGCTTAGTTGGAAAGTCTCGCAAACTAATTCTGGGGGTATCACGTCTCTCGCTCGAAGCATTCTGTCCAAGAACTTTCGACCTAAAGAGCCGGGCAAAGAAGGACCTTTGTAGCTGTTGCAGGGAAGGTATTTCCGGGGAAGGCGATAATCGAAGTAACAAAGAACTTCCGAACGTCTCAGGAGCGTGTAGAAGCAGTTAAAACATGTGCATCTGAGTTCTCTAAACGTTCTAGTTTGGATAAGATAGCATCTGTTGTTGAAGACATAGAAACGCTTATACTTTGATGTTTTTCCAATTGCATTCTCACAAAGCTCATGCAACTTCGTCAATATTTTCTCCAACAGTGTTCGTGGTAGTTTGCAGTCTCACCATTCCTCTAGAAGCAGCTCAATTTACTTTTATTCATCGTTTGCCAGGCAAAATTCGGAGCCTCGCGTTTTATTCCTGCATTCTCAGCGAAACCAATGATTCCGTGGATTCAGCGTGTATATAGAGCACCTGCAGTATTTCTTCGCACAAGATAAGTTGTTATAATATGTAAAAAACTTACCCAAGGAAATGCTTTCGCTGTCTTTCGCTGGCTATACCCATGATAGAGGTTTTTCGAACAACGTGCTCTATGTATGAGTAACAAAGTCGTCGGCTCTAACGGTCAGGTGTTTAATACATCTGAGGAGTTTTTATAGGGTCTAAAGTTGCTCTACGGCCAGAATCAGTTTTTGTAATCTAAATTGAATAGTAAGCTTGAAGTAGGATTGCCTAAAAAGGCAGACAAAAAAGCCGAGTTTGGGGATGATCATTCAGTTTCAAATACGCGCTCGCAGATGGGCGCCTTTAAAGATATGAGCATGCATCAAGGAGAATGGCAGTGATTTATGTTTCACAGTCAAGCACCCACGGAAAGCAAGCTGCATACTTTAGGCTAGGTTGTTTTTGCTTTGCCTTCATTGGCACATGCCGCAAGTATGATCCCGATGCGAAAAACGTTTTTGTTTTTTTTCAATTCTGAGATCCCACCATCTAATTTGCTAAGAACAACACTGACTTCTGTTGCTCTAGGTCTGCACAACTGAGGTTGCGATGCCATCTGAAGTGTTACAGCGTCAACAGAACTTCCCAGTTAGCACAAGGATTTCCGCCGTTGCCAATTCTTGCTGCCTATGGCAAAGACGTTTTTATATTGCCCCTGGAAACGCAGGTTAGCGACTCTAGGAACATGAAGTTGTCGGTTACACCTGCGTTTACCGAAATACTTTATAAGAGTGGTTTGGGCGGTTTGGCGTATACTAACTGAATTCAAAGGAGCGCAAAATTACGGGGCGAGGAAAGACAACACGCACCGTTCAAAAGTGCCCACCTGTTAAAAAGGTAGGGAATGAATTTAGCGTGAACATAGGCGGTTGAAACAGAAAACTCGGCCAAGGATGTCCTGCTGTTCAGCGCATGTCCAAGAATGAAAGTGACTGATTGGTTAGTAAAAATGACACCTTTCTTAGCATGCCGATTGTGCCTGTAACAGCAAAGTGGTTGTTGACGAGGCATATTTATCTTGAGCTAGTCCGTACGCGTTTCGACCTGGAAAGCGTCTGGGATATTAGACTCCCAGAGAGTCATTCAAGGTAACAATTTCCTCATTTCACGGCGGATAATTTAAATGCACAGCGTCTTTTATTGACGTAACGATTTTATATCGACACAGTGATCAATGAACTAGAAAACTAGTGCAAGCATTCTGCATTAAAAACAATGGCGATAAGTGCATACGCCATGCCTCCGTATATCTGTCGCATAAAGAAGTCAGATTGCGAAGTTCAGAGATCTACGTGTATGCGGGCGGTCAAAATATTGTAGTTGTTTATTACTGTAAGTAGTCTTAGCACATCAACAGATGTGTGTGTATATGTTGCTGTTTCCAGTAAACTTGAACGATCAGCGCCACTGCATTTCCTCTTGCCCGTGTTTCCGTATTTTAAACGCTGCTCAAAAATTCAACCATACAAACTAGCTCGTGTTTTCATTCAAACGAAGTGTAATGCATACAGACGGTGCAGTCGCACTCGGTACATCACTTGTGCGCAGGGAGAAAGGATGTTCAGAGTCATCTCTTAGCTTCACAGTTAGTGTTTCCTTCATTGAGATGAAACTTGCTAGTTCACCTCCATGCAGTGGAAATCACAAATACTTTACTTATCAGCTCGATGTAAGTTTCTCTAAATACTCACAAGATCGTCCGCAAAGATGAACACAATGTGAGGCCTTTTCGGGGTGTTTGCTGTGACCATGGGCGATGCAATGTGTATGAAAAGTAAAAAAACGTTCATCCTTCTGGCGCAAGGAACCTGAAAAGACATTGTGTTTTGGCGTTTATTTTCTCATACTATAAACAATCTGTCGGGTTCGAAACATTGACTGTGTCTGAAAACAAACTAATGGCGCGACAATCTTTCGGTAAGATAGAAATAGAAAGTACCGCTATTCAATATTTTGAATTTTGCATCTTTTTGTTGAACACAGTGTTCCAATGCGCTGCCTTATGCCCTGAGACTGCCCGAGGTCGAATCACCATATATTTTAATGAATAAAACCCCCGAAATATGGCACATGTTCCGGCTCACATCTTGTACATTGCTTACTGGAAGATGTTTTTGGTGCAAGAACCTCTCCGATTGCTCAAGATAACCTGTCGGTATTTTTGTGGATGATGTTGACTTTCTGCGACCGTGAATTTCACTCTGTTTCTTAGTGTGAGTGCTGAACAAGAAACGCTGCAGGTAAAGTTTGTAAATAGAATGCTGTTTGTACCTGAACCTTTAATTAGCCTGCACATTTCACCGGCTCTGCTCTCAGAGGTTTATGCCCTTATACTATACTGTTTCTTTTTCTGAACTTTCCATGCTGGTGGCCCACACACTGATCCTTGTTTACCATACTTCGCTGTGAATATTTAAGGCAGGAAGTTCAAATAAAGGCTACCATTTTGCTTGTATTGTGCTTATGTCGGCAATGACAAGCTCACGTCGAACTACGCGTAGACCAGGGTAAGCTGAACTGCGTTGCATCGCCTTCCGTATTCGGCTCGCCCAGATTTCAGTCAAATGCGACCTTCGGTGGAATAATTGGCACCTCCAAATCCTCTCGACGCGACGTCATGAAAAGGGATTGTGCAAGTACCTCCTATAGGACCTATCTGTGCACCACCCCTATACACAAACATCCAAACAGTGAGGTCGACCAATATTTACCCGAGGCCGAGGTAGGATGGCGATTTGCAAACATTGGTTTAACTCGCCCCAGCTCCTCAATAGGCCTTGTACCTGGCGCTAAAATACCTTGGCGACTTCTATACCCCCACAATTTCATTTTTTGCAGCGCGTAATGAATGCCATTGTGAATTCTGGAACCGTGGAAACAAGGCAAGGTTATTCTTATTTCCGAGGCAGACAATATTACTCCCAATTTGACACCTGTGCCCGATTTCTCTCACGTCACGATTAATAAACGAAACATACAATCCTAGCCACACTCACAACAAATACGAACCCCATGAAAGAACCCCCCGAACGAAGACTTAATTTAGAACAGAAATCTACACTCAAGAAGCACCCATACGACTACCAGAAACACCGTTGAACATCCCAGCGGCCTCGACATGGTGACGACACTAGCCTTAAAACTGACAAAGGCCTTTGACAACGCCTCGCACGAGGCCATAACGTCGGGTCTAGAAAGTGCATGTCCTGGCTAAAAAACTAGAATTGTTTTGGGGTCTTCTTTTTAAACCGGGCAGCAGCCATACATCCTGACAGCGTCGTGTCAGCCACATTAGGGCTGTGCAGTTAGCACATGCCCTCAACGAAACTATGGATCAGCATACCTCCAAACTTAGCTCGTGTCAGGCACCTATATAGCAGTCGGCACGCACAACACATAACCCCATAGATTAACGGGAGCATGATGGCCACAAGGACGAAATACTCCACAGAGGCAAAGACGTTTTGGGGTACGAAGCGAGCAAAGCAGGCTGGCACTGCTCAGTCGACCAAACATTATCTACTCGCTATCCCCTCGAACCAAAGAAACTACTCTCCTCTGACACGCATATTCACATTGAAGGTAAAGAGATTTAAGAGGTTATGGTCCGGAAAGGCATAGCGCTGCAGATACTATTCATCAGAGTCGATCACACATTTCTCCAAACAATAAAATTGGCGTAAAACAAACCATTAGTGTGCTCAAGAGAGTGACCAGTAAACAATCAGGCCTCACCAAGAAAAAAGGGTTCGCGTGCAGCAAGCCTTTGTTGTTAGAAGAATGATGTACTCCATCCCCATATTTACTCTAAACTCTGGTTAAACCGAAACTACTTCATTTCATCATTAACAATACCTACAAGGCAGCGCTACGTCCTTCCCCGCCGCGTCAAGTGTCACACTGTGAGATTCAGCACTCCACAGTGAGGCACGTAATCTGCTCCGGTTAAGCGGTGGTCCCGGGTTCAAATTCTGGACCAGGACGAATTTTTCTTCAAATGCGAAGTTTCTGAGGAAGCTCTATAGCTTTCCTTTGTAGCCGTGTGGCTACATTCAGGTGGATGTCAAACTTTCCTTCGCATAATGGTACATTATGTACGCCTCGCTCTCACTACCACAAGAAGACACATATTCCTCAAATTAGTAATAGCATACCACACGCCATATAAGGCACGACACCAGTGCACCAGAATAATCAGGCTCACTTTGTAGTCAAACCACTTTTGGGGCAACATGCATTACATGTAGCACGCCCGTCAAAAGAAGCAACGAGACCGCACTCACTACAAGAATTGTGAAAATTATCTAGTTGTTGTACAAGTCGATGCAGAAGAATTCCAGCACAACGAGGCCACCACCGAAGTCGCCGCTTCGAATTACCCCAACACCAGCATCCTCTATCGTACAAAAGTCCCGACATCCATCCCAAAATGGGCTGTTCCCATTCGCTCTTCCTTACACTCAGCTGTTCCTTACACTCAGCTGAATTCCCACTCCACAATCATTAAATTTACAAACCGCTCTTCAAAATTTTTTCTTGGACATGGTTCCCAAACAGCACTGAAAACACTGCCCATGAATGTTGCGCAACATCAAGTAAAACTCATCTTGGCCTCTGCGCATTCAGGCTACGACGGAAACGAGGTGGCCGATGACCAACCCGATGACTTTCATCCGGGTTGAGCTCAGCCCGTACCCCCACCCCGGAGCCCGGTCAGCGCGGGACCGTCTGGTCGGATATTACGACACCACTACCGATTACTTCCCTTACGGCGAGACGTATTCCAGCCGAAAAAATCCGTAGCCTTTCCTAGTCAGGTAGCCATGACCCATATCTACCACAGCATTTACCACACTCGACATGCCCCTTGTGTGGAGCCTATGCCAACGTAGCCCACATTGTCTAGCCATGCCTTCAAAACCCTTTCTCCAAAATACCTTCTCACGAGAGCTGGGAGCCCCCCTTCACGGCCCCGGCGCAAGCATAAGGCTCCGCCTGGTCAACAGGACGGAAGACATGCCTGGAAGGCATCGGCCTACAGCAATCACGAGAAAACTAAGCTGCATCAAGGTGAAGGCATTCAGTATGGGGATGGCCTTCAGTTGCTGTCCCGGCACCAACACCACGACCGCAAATCTCCTAAAGCAGATGCTCGAACTAAAGAGTCTTTTCTCTCTCTTTGTCTAGCCTAAATCCTGAATTGTGCGTAACAACTACAGTGTAAATATAAAACATTTAACAAATCCCTTAGCAAGGCTCAGCGTATACGAAGATGCACTTTTTTAATTTTCACGCAGTGAAACTTAACGGTTCTTCTACCTTCACTTGTGTACTGAGAAAATCTGTACTTATGAACAATGACTCGCCCTTTTGCAGTTTTTTGAAGGGCACTATTACACAAAAAGCATGCAGAAATAAGGAGAACCAGAAACTTTCTCCTTTAACTGCGTACATTATTTTCCAGAAATTCACACCCTACTTCTTAAAATTAAAACATTGTAGGCGGCCGATGAGGCGGTGCGGCCGAGCCCACGTTTATTACGGTTGCGCTGGCTACGCCATGGTCGGAACGAAGCGAGTAGAAACGAGGGGGCCGTTCCAGAGGTGTGTCGAGTGCTGAGTGTGTTCCGCTGTGCCAGCTGGCCAATCTGCTGATGATGATGGTGGCGCTTAAGAAGATGATGATGGTAGCGCTACAGGGCTCCCCCCTAGCGTGAAGCGCGGTAAAGTGAGAAATGTAAATAGCAATGTAGGGAAATACACTATGCACTATGTACAGGTATGTACAATTTGTCCGTAGTCAGGAAAAGTCCTTCGGCAGTCAGTGGTCAAGTGGCAGTAGGTTGACTAACGGCACGGTCCTGGTCATCGGCGAGGTAGCGTCCGGGATGTGGGGAAACCTCTGGTGGACGAGGCTGGGAGTGCGGCCGCGGACGCATTGCGGGGTGCGAAGCGGCTGCTGCAATTGATGGTGGCGCGAACGGCAGGCGTAACTGGAAGGACAGCGACAAGGTGAAGCGTGGTGCGGCAGAATGACGACCGGAGTGGCTTGACTGTGCTGTGGTGTGAGCTCTGGGGATGTGTCGCTGTCTGGGCAACTTGCGCACGCGCCGTGAGAGACGGAGCAGCGGAGTGTGCCAACGACAAGCGTCTCTCGAACCACCGGTGTGTCGGGTTCCTGACGTGCAGTGCACTCGCGCTGGTTTCATCCGGGGTCGGAGAGCAGAGCGCCTGTGACACCGTAAACCGAATACGCTCCTGTAGCAGGAAATCGGTCGAGGTGGGGTGACCATTTCGTGGCGCGTCTGACTGCATAGGAACAAGACATTCTTTCGGCGACGTTTGTTGGCACGTTTGTCCCGCAATTGTTTCTCCGGTGTCTTCAGCATAGCCAGGGTGTCAGGACTGTCGGGGGAAGTCTGATCAGCTTCGAGTGCCAGTTGCACATTCGAGGATCTCGAGCTGTTTACTTCTGGAAGCTGTTTCACCGGTGACGGGGAAGAGGTCTCGCGTGTGCGGGGAGGAAAAGGGTCTGAAAGATCCTTCTCACCCGTGCCGTGGGGCGAAGGCGGTGAAGTTTCCCAGTTGTTAGCGGCAAAGAAGTCAACACCCGGGTGGGTTTGTGCAGCAGACGCAACAACGTGTGGGACTGCGCCATGGTGTTGCGTCGAGTTGGCTAAGTGAAACGCCAATTCGGTAGTGCCGCAAGTCGTAGTCGGGGCTCGCGCTTGTTGGTCAGGCGAGGGTGGACCTGCCGGTGACGTGTAATCCACGGATGCCGTTGGAAGGCGTGGTGGTGTGGACAAAGGCGTTTCTATACCGTAGTGGTTTAGGACAGTGGCCTTCAAGTCGTCATACGCACCGGGTCCTGGAGTCGGCAGCTCTATTTGCTCAATGAGGTCAGCAGGTAGCTGCTGCAGTGTGACGTGGTACCTGATTTCCGGGGACCAGATGTCATTTACATAAAAATGGCTTTCCAGAATGATGAACCATGCAGAGTGGTTTGTAATGGCGCCAAACGTAATCAGCAAGGGAAGGTCTGGGAAGGCGGGGAACGTTCTCCGCGTGCCGTCGTCCGCGTTGTCACTGGGGAAGCAGCGTTGCCAAACCATAGCGAAGCCGCTTGTCCGGGTCACCAAATTGTAGGCGGCCGATGAGGCAGTGTGGCCGAGCCCACGTTAATTACGGTTGCGCTGGCTACGCCAAGCTCGGAACGAAGCGAGTAGAAACGAGGGGGCCGTTCCAGAGGTGTGCCGAGTGCTGAGTGTGTTCCGCTGTGCCAGCTGGCCAATCTGCTGATGATGATGGTGGCGCTTAAGAAGATGATGATGGTGGCGCTACAACATTACTCATGGTTTGGGGCTGCGGCCGTGGGAGATCTTGAAGCACCCGTTTCGAAATTTCTCCAAAACATCCAAACCCATTAGGACGAACAGGGCAAAAACTACAAAACTTGAAATTTGGGCGAAGCAGCCTAGGGAAAACGTTGCTGGAACACCTAACGACTCCTTACATTGATGTGAATACCAGAGAAATATCATCACATTGTCGAGTGAGTATGCGTGTGTTGTGGGTCTCAATAGCATCTACATTGATGCTGAGTGCTGCGCCGCGGAAGAGGCATTCGTGCATTCTCAGTGCACGTGTTCTGTTAGTATCATCTTGATCCCTATCCCGTATATATCTCTTCATGTTCTCGCTTCTAGCCCTACTAAGATCCTTTCCCGACCACCTCTTGCGTGCTGGATCCTATCCTAACGTATATAGTCTCCATGGTGACTGTTGCGGTGTACCAAATAACATCAAACCTATCCTATGTCAAACTGGGTACACCAATGGACGACGTATGAGTTCTCAGCTTAGCGTCCGAGTGGCGTATTCCCAAACCATATTCCGTAGGGGCCCAGGCCGACCACACCCCCTAAGCAGCGGCGCAGCCAATGAGGTTAAAAATTGCAATTTTTTAACCTCCTTGGACGCAGCACCGTGACGTCACTACCTATATGTGCGCGACTTCATGCGAAGTGAATTTTTTTCTTTTTCCCCCTCCCCTCGGTTCAGCTACTTTGCGGGCGGCCGATGTTTCGCTCCGTGGGCAAGACTGGCCTGCGGCGCTGGGGAAGCTGACGCACATGTGGTAGAAGTTAACCTTTTGTACCTAAGCTTCTGATCTCTCCGCGCTTTTCTAGCGCGCCTGCAAGTTGACCCTGACATCCGATCGTGTTCCTAGATAAGCACTCGGCTCGGTGCTCGAAGTGCGCGCGCGCGGATGGATGCTTTCACGTACATGTGGCAATTATACATGTCGCGGAAAGCAAACACTCTCATAAAAATGAAGACAAAAATTTGTTGTGATCTTTTGTGATCGCGTTGCTTTGCGGCGGCCGACGGTTTCGCTCCTAGCGCAAGCCTGGCGTACGCGCTGGGAAGATAAAACTCGCTCTCCGCGCCCTCTTGTGCGCCGTCAGTCGCTCGTCTCCCATGCTGTTCCTAGTTAAGCTAGCGCTGGGGGCGTTGCTCAAAGTGCGCGCGCGGATGGATGCTTTTGCACGTACATATGTAGGTATTGTTTACGTTCTGGAGAGCAAGCACTCCTAATAAAGTTAAGGCGAAAATGTTTTTTTTCGGTCTTGGGTGGTCCTTTGGACTCCCTACCTAAGCGCAGAACGTTTGTTCTCAATCGGTCGAAAGAACACGCGTACGTCGGTCACTCGTCTGTTACGAACATCAGCGAGCGTGTTATTCGCCATACTTGTCTGTGCTTCGCAGTCCCGCAGAACTTCCCATCACAAGGTCCATTCTCATAATTGTGTGCGCCACGCGCGTCCCCCGCGCATTCACGCGATGGTCGCGAAGCTTATAACTTCTGCTTCATGGATAAGCACGAGCAGCCGCTCGAGGTCGTCAGAGATGACCTCTCGTCAAGAAATTATGAGTCTGTGTTTCACGCGAACCTGCCTCATGAATTAGAAGTCAACGCCTTCATGGACACGTAGAACGGGTGCACCAACACAACCTGGATTGTCCAAAATGTCCAGAAACGGGGCGAAAGGTATGTTTTTCGATACGAAGAGTTGGAGTACGCGAGGCGGCGTTTTGCAACTTCTGCTCTACTGTTTATATTTTTATTCTTGTTATTTCTTGTTTACACATTTGTATACTTTTTTGCGTGTGTGTGGCTTACAGTTGAGGCGTGAGCTGTGACACTGTCATGTGGTAAGAAGAGCCCATACCCAAAGGGGGATTGGCCCCAGAAGATGTTCTCAGACAAGATAAAGAGAAAGAAGAAGCAGCATACGGGATGGTGAGAAGGATTTTGAAGTAACCAATGGAGAAGAAACACAGGGTCGAAGAGGAGGAGGATCGAAGAGGAGGAGGAGGTTTTCAGCGAATGGGAGCCGCACACGATAGAATGCGAGGTGAAGAGGAGAGAACAAAGTTGGAGCAGACAGAGTGGAACGGGTTCTTTGGAGGAACGGTGGGAAGTTCGGGCCGTGCCTGCACAACGCACCAGCGGCATCGCACCGTTTGGCAGCGGGCTGCCCGGAACCACCGATTACCAGCAGCAGCGCTCTGCTGGCCTCCTGCTTGACCGGCGGCATCGCACCGCCGGCGACCTTCGAGCCGTGCCCCACGACGCACCACGGCCATCGCCGTCTGGCAGCGAGCAGCTCAAGACCACCGATTACCAGCAGCTTCGCTCTGCTGGCCTCCTGCTGAGCCGCGCTGCTCAGCGAAGCCGAGTCATCGCACAGCGGGCAGCTCCGAACCACAACGCACCAGCACGGGCCATCGCGACGTTCGGCGACGTTGGGTGACGCGTAACCCAACCGACCCACTGGGCCACGTCATCGGCATCGCACCGTGGTACCGGGCGGTAGGATGTTTGGAATTTGGAGTAGACAGTTAATTGGTTATAGTGACTATCTGACTAGATTTTTTGGGATAGTATGAGGTTGTGCTTGTATTTTTGTGTATAGTGGTGATATGCTTGTGAGTTGTTATGATTGCGTTCGTTTGAGTGGTTTTGTTCTGTAAATATATTGTGTTGCCATCGATTGAATCAACTTGAGCCTCATTCCTCTGCCGCGTGAGACGCGTGACAGACACAATGCGCGCGAATTAAATCCAGACAGTACAGAAATCTATATATGTGGTAGCTAAAAATGCGTCGTTGGAAACAGGCAAAACTGCTCATCTATACCCATCGGGGGATTTCGAAAAGTGACAATTTTCTGCCGCTATTTGGACTCCCAGATCACTATCGCAAAAAGAGTGCGCCAAGGAGATAACTTTTTTTTAATTAGTTTTATCTCTACTGCGACTACCGTGACTTCAAGCTCACGCGCAACTACTCATTAGTCCCAGCGAAAAGAATATACGTATCTGACCGAGTGTAACACTTTATTAAATGAGAGACCATGGGGCCCTGGAGGAGCAAGGATGAGGGGAAAAGGGGAAGGTCACAACTGGCACAATGAACACAGTTGCAGTCTTGGGGCCCTAATCGCAAAAAGAACACATTAAAGTCAGTCAGTGGCAGCAAAATGCACAGTTCACACTTAAATGTACAGTTCACACTCTAGACAATGCGGTTCACACTGAAAACAGTGCACGCTGCAGACAGTTCACATGGTAGACCGAACGGGGAAGTCGGCCAGGCTGCTACACCAATTTGTAGAGTCCGTTTTCAAGGGCGTACTCGATAATTGCTTCTAGTGCGGTGGGATCGTCACGGACCCGACTAACATGTTCCTGTTCAGTCGCAGGGGCGGGACCTAGAGTTAAAAGCTGGCGGCGATTACGGTCGAATAATGGACAGAGCCAAATTAAGTGGTAGCGATTTGGTGTGCCTTCCCTATTACAGGGGGGGGGGGGGGGCATCAGCGCATTTGGTTCCTACTGGAGCTGAATATTTATAAATAACGTATCTTATGCAGCACAGTCTGTGTGTGCATGAACACAAATTGTTAAAAATAACTAATCGACATTGGCAACAGTGTGAGTGGTAGCACGCATGATTACTGATATCAAACTGTGCCCTGATGGCTTCAGAGAAGAGACTGTGGTCAATAGCCCTGTACAGAAGACGTATATCAAACTCCTCGTGGAATTCAGTAGCTGTACAATCCAACTATTACTTAGCCGTTGGTTGGTACATATTTTCGATATTGTTTCCCTAAATTGTTATGACCAGCAGTGCAAATTATGCAGCATTCATGACCGAGTGTAAAACGTGTACATTTCAACTAGTGTCTTTCTTATCAAGGTATCACCCTTGCATGTACGATACACACCTTCCATTGCTGTTAACAAAATGTCAATGTTTTCCTTAGTGGCACTGTTCCTGATAAAGAATTAATGCAATGAAGTTAATGTAACGAAATTCAATGTTATAGTGCTTATGAAAGTGCCCATGTGCAGCCTTCCCGCTCATGGCAGTCCTTTCAACAGCGATTACTTTGCAGTTATTTAGCGTAATCGAAAGTTATTTTGCGCTGCTAAGTATGGGGCGTGAAAACTTGATTAGCGCACAGTTTCAAGTCTTGCACGTTTTGCTGCTAGGTTCCTGGGCCATGAAAACTATCCCATAGAAATGCATGGGGAGTAAGATTTGACAGCGAATTGCACATAAAATATTCAGAATCCTGGAAAGTTATTCTAGTGTTTTCATCCCCATGTTGACGCCCTTGTGCCAAATATCACTTTCCTGAAGTGGTTTCCCTAGGTTCCTGAGAGGTAGGAATTTTGAGCGAGAAAGCTGAGTATGCAAAATGTAGCAGCTCATGCAGCTGCAATATTTCGCAAGGGTAGGACAGTTTGTAAATGCAGTCATGGGTAATTGACTGCCTTTCTTTTGATCCTAACCTGCAGCACGGAATCGTGTTTTGAGGTGTGTATATAGTGAAAGAGCACCCAACTCAATTGTATACACTTCTGTGTGTTGTAGAATGAGCTTTCAATGAGGGTATTTGCTTTCCGGAACGTATATAATGGCCACATGCGCGTGAAAGCGTCCATCCGTGCGCGCTTTTCGAGCACCGAGCCGAGCGCTTATCTAGGAACACGATCGGAGGTCAGCGTCAACTTGCAGGCGCGCAAGAAGAGCGCGGAGAGATCAGGGGCTCAGGTACAAAACGTTAACTTCTACCACATGTGCGTCAGCTTCCCCATCGCCGCCGGCCAGCCCCGCCCACGGAGCGAAACCATCGGCCGCCCGCAAAGCAGCCGAAACGAGGGGAGGGGGAAAAAAGAAAAAATACACCTCGCATGAAGTCGCGCACATATAGGTAGAGTCGTCACGGTGCTGCGTCCAAGGAGGGTAAAAAAGTGCATTTTTTTAACCTCATTGGCTGCGCTGCTGCTTAGGGGGTGTGGTCAGCCTGGCCCCTACGGGATATGGTTTTGGAATACGCGTCCGGGTGACCGCAGGTGCAACGCCGTTCGTTTGCATCGCCCTTCGCTTTTTGTTGCTCCAGCGCCAACCCATTGCCTGTTTCAGAATATGCGACAGGCCAAACAAACTAGGACCTTTCAGCTTTAAACTCTCACAATTGCAAGTTTTGAAATTGGCGTGCGCATTGCTGCAGCAGTACAAGCACAACTGCTACCTACTTTTTATGGTGCTGATATCTTATCAAGCCATCGAATTTAATCTTGTTTGACCACAGATGCTCAGACGGCAGTTTTGAGCACCGTCTCAAGGCACAAAAACTCAGTATTACTCATTGGAGACACAATAACCCATTTTTTCCCTAGGGCGCAGGAAGAGCAGGTTTTCACGCAAACTACTCTCAAAATATAAAGCCCTAGTCCTCAGTGCCATCTGTTGTGCAAAACGTAATTGTGAATTTGGTAAGTTACCTAGTTTTTACCCTTTGACAAGGTTCTGAAAATACATTTCCTACAAAACCGAACTTGAAAATTTTGTCTGGTATAGAGTAGCCCGACGAGACATGACTGCATCCACTTAACAGATAATTGGTTGTCTTCATACGGAACATTCTTTTGGTATATGTGCGCGGATAAGAATACACAGCACCTGCCTCCATTTGGCGTCGAACGACCTAGCAGAGATACGCGGAGACTTGTATATCCATGCGATTACGGATGCGTATATAGCCGACAACGCTGTTCACCGTACCGCCGTACGGAAAGGAAGGCCGTACGGAGCAGGTGCCGACATTTTATAGGGTAACATTGAACCTAGCCTTTTTCATTGGCTTAAGCGTGGTTCGCCAGGTGTAGTACTTCTAAATATAACAGCGAAAGAATGGAGCGTCAAGCGTCGGTACCCACGCCTGTGCGCAGAAAATGTGTTTTTGGGCACTCAAACAGAAAACAGACGAAAAGGTCTGGTGACATTATGCAGACAACGTTATGAATCAACTCTGTCCGTGAAATGCGTGCAGATCCCGAACAGCTGCAAACGTGACGGCTTTAATAAATGGTAATATATACGACACTTATAATGTATTTTATCTTAGGTAATATAGAGCCAACCAGAACATGGGTTTTCGAGATCAAGCTGTAACGGGAAAAAACTTTAGACCACGTATACCATAAATTCCTCAATTTTATTTCTTTTCACTTATGATCCCAACCTGAATGCTATTTCTGTAGCTGCAGTTTGCATAAAGCAATTTATACGCTAACTTTCAACTAGCTGTTGGTGAATAAAAACCCTCATGTGTCGAGAGGCTGCTACATGTGGAACACAGGCTGTTATGGTGTGTCAGTTTCGGTATAAAGCAAGCTCTTCTCCGTAAAACACACCAAAATTGTTTACGAAATATTGCATGACTATGTTCAGCCTTTCTGCTGTGTTGCACGGCACTCAGTGCAACACAATCAATCAAGGTAATGCGCTCTTGGTTGCTTTTTTTATATTTGACCCTCGCAACCAACGTATTTCGATGCCGGAGCCTTTTCATGTAACAAAAATGTTCAAAAATACAGTTACCGATCACGTATACATTCCGGTTTATCCAAGCGTATTTATTAGTTACAACGTCAAACCAACAGAATAGGGGCCTGCACTTGTCCTGAATTACAAAAAAGTCCTTGAATTTTTTTATAGTTTTGAGAAATGTATGAGAATCGATTGGCTTTCCGGGTAATTGACTTCTTTCGGGGGCAAAGCCAAACTCCGATATAAAAGACATAAACTGGAGCGATGTTATTGGAAACTGCCGCATCTCCGCATTTGTTGTTCTTTCTGTGCATCTATTTGTTATTTCGTCGATCTGGATGCTTCGGCGCCTACTCCAAATGTCTAACGTCCACACATGCACATAGATAAAGCCCTATAAATTCGAGCCAACGGTAGTGCAATCATAAATTTCAGTAAGGTTGTGGATCCCTTCTTTTATATAACCCACATTTGTGGCACCCCACCGACAGAATGACGGAAACAGAAAGGGTCAGTCCCTATTCGAATAATGCCATCTTCTAAAAGCAACCGCGTAGCTAACGAGAAGGCGTTGCAATGTAGAAAAAAGTGTGTGTTGATTCTGGGAGTTGGCACCGTACACATTGTTCAGTAGCAGAAAAACGTGATCTGAATAGACATCCGAGTTTCGTTTCACACTGTGGCATATTCCAAATGCGACTTCTACACCACATAGAACACACGTTGCCGTATCTGTCTTTTCTTATAGAAGCATACCCACATGGGGGACTTGCCAGGAATCTGCACCCTTGTGGGGCTAGTTTTGTTCCCTCACAAAATCCGCCACACCATCAATTCCAACGTACAACAGGCAGAATAGCACGCGCCGTACTGAACATCAAAAACCGAAACGTAAATTTTGTGCTGCGAGCAGTTCTTAACCCGTATCAAGGAATCCCGGCAGTTAAATACCATGTTTAAGGTCACAAAATTACTGTCTCATTTCATGCCCGTAGTCGAATGGAGTTGACAAGGTTTGGTAGCCTAAATTAAAGGTTTTGCAGCTAGCACAAAACCTTGTACGCCGGAAAATATGCGGAGCCACCCAAGCAATGCCACTTACTCTCTCATCGAAGCTTTTGTTACTGTGCAGTAGCATATCTTCATGTACACCGATAGCCGGGGCTATCGGGGCTAGAAATGGAAGTGTTACAGTTGACCTGTTCCAAACCAAATTCTACAAGCGAAAATGACAGGCTTAAAATCACTCGTAGGGCTGTAGCTCGTGTTCTAGAATGAACGAGCCACTGGTTTTGCTGCAGTAACGGGGCTGTTGACGGGAAGCTGCGCATCTGTGCTCCTGCAGGAGATATAATGACCCCTGTAACGGTGCCTTCAGAATGATTTTCCTTTTATTTTGTTTATTATTCTGTTAATTAAACTTTTTACAATGGCCGCAGTTATATTTGCCCGCAGTCAGTGTCACAGGAAAAGCCCAGCTTTAGTACCTGAAAGAATGCCTGTGCCAGAAAATGTGTACACTTAAAAAGCCATCGCCGGAAGCAACGGCAACAATAAATGCATCATGTACATGAAGACAGTGTTGAGCATTTTTGAATGGCCTTTTCGCCGACTCGTTCAAGAAAGCAAATACCCCATTCGTATTTTAAAGCGGCCCCCTTTCCGCAAAGCATTTGTTATCGACGTGAGATAACCACGGACAAAAAATATCAACACCGGCACAACACACCACAAGAACAGTGACAATATTCTGAAAAATGTAAACAAAAAGAGTTTACAGCGAGTAAAAAACGTACGCCACCAAAATGGCAGCACTCGACAGTTCAAACATCTTGATTAGTAAGAATTTACAGCATCTGAGAAATATTCATCCGTCCCTTTGAACGAAGTTGTACCTGGTTGCCGTGACATCGTCTAAATTGTTGCAGAAAATACGTGGGAGCCAGACACTACCTAAAATTTTTCACTTAATCAATAATAAGCCCGTTCACTTATATGAATTTGCATTCCAGAAAAGGGCAGCTACGTATCACCATGCTCGGCGGGCAGCTAGAGGTGTTAGAAGATATTACCTCAGACTTGAGAACAAAAATTACAATCAGCTGCATACCTGAAAATATGAACCCTCAACAAAATGTCCAGAGGAAAAGAGCCAGGACCGAGTCTCTGGAGAGACTTTGTGGCAGCCGTTTGGTAGATTCTCGTTGACACGCTTGAGGGCAATATCAATGTTGAAAAAAAGAAACTGTCAAGTTTTTGAAGGAACAGCTCTTAACACTTGCTTAAGGGCGTGCAGAGTACAGTTTCCAGTTACTCATTCTCTCATGCATATTGTACACCATATCAGCACATGCGTATAAGCTCTTAAAGGAGTACTGACACGAAATTTTCGTGTTACGTTTTTTTCGCTGCTATGCGTGCCTACCAGCCCACTAATCATAGAATGACAGATTAGACGGTCGAGCGCAGCGTAAACATTCATTTACGGCGTCGTTTATTCGTGCCAGTTTCGGTTTCGACTAAAAAACGCCGAGCGGCCGCCATGACAGGATGTATCACATGACGTCACCATTCTTGCCGCATCGCTGCCTCTCTGGAAGCGCGCGCGAGCGAGCGCACGCGCGCGCCCAGACCGGCCGAGGTCTTCGCCGTCCCCACAGGCTCGGGCAGCATGACGTCAGTCCGAAAACCATGACGTGTACACACGCCCGAGCAGCGCGCGCCAACCACAGCCAACGCGTCGGTTTCGTCACGGGAGCCCCGACGTCGGCAGTTTGGGGCACGTAGCAGATGATGTCATGTCGGCCCGCTCTGGGCTTTCTCGTGCGGGCGAAGATTAAAATGGATTTTAAATATGTTTCGCTGAACGGTTGCTGTTGAAACTTGCTGTGAAATATCTCCTGATAAAAAGGAAGCGTTTTACATAGTTATCTCAGCTTTGAAATTTCGTGTAAGTACTCTTTTAAGAAAGCGAAATAGGTTGACTGTACCTTACCCATGCCCAATAAGAAACGTGTGCTCATCTTATCAGCTAGTTGCATCGACAGAGTTTAGGGTAGTAGTTTTCTACAATATTTTGCCCACAGATGTGCTGCAATACTACTTTATTAAAATACTACAAGAGCTTCTATATGTTAGATTATGTTGCACTCATTTCACCCCTACTTTATACTGTTGATGCAGTGCACTTACTAGAATGCATAAGAAATATTTGGGCCAACCGAAAATGCAGGCACAAACTTCAGCTCGCACTTTCATCTCTTTAACAACACCGTACACCCGGACAGCATTATAAGCACCTCATTCAAAGACTCCCGATAGGTATACAGACTGCAATCACCGAATTTTTTAAGTGCAGGTACGAGTTAGAGTCCAAGCCATAAAACCCGAAAACTTGGAGCATCAAAATGTAAACTTTCATTGCAGGTATTTAGTCCTCATTTTACTGAAGCACTTGTGGCTTATCGCGGGACAACTATTTTCTGTCATGCAGAAGAAACTTCACACTCTCTGAAAATCATCATAGGCTGGTGGAGCATCGCAAACATGAAAACACTGAACAGGGGCGTCGTAATGTCTTTGAACAGCCAATATCGTGCGTGACAGATGACCGAAAGTGTGCATTCCTTGATTCCTTCATCATGTTGCTGGATGTGTGGGAGTTCTACAGACATGACACTGCTGGACTCACTAAAGACACACTGAATGCTCTGAGACTGTCTGCACAATCTTTTAAATGCAGAGCATTTCAGTAACTCACGATGTCACCCGCGTTGGCGTCCGTAGTCCGCACCGCACCGCTCCCTACTATATATATAAAAAAGCACCATCCGGCGCCAGGTTTCGATCCCTCGACCCTGCGGGCGGAGCGCAATGTACATGGTGCTTAACCCACTGCGCCACAAAGCCGACACAGATTAGGAGGCTACGGACGCGCCTTATATCCTTGACTCATTCAAATTACTGCTGACGAGCGCTCTCTCGTCAGCAGTTGCCACAAGTGCAACAACAATAACATAACGCAAACTACTTAACGTCGTGCGCCCCCCGGAAATGCTCTGCATTTGATCGTGCCCCTCGCGAGGGGCATGTTGACGCTACCTCTTGCAGAGATTGAGTGCAACCACCGAGAGCAAGCTCCCACGAGCGGCGCGCGCGCCGTGGACTGGTGGCGCCATCTGTCAGACGCGACGCTAACTATCATGGCAGTGCGGAAAACGAACGCGCGAAATACAAACCGGGTTGTATTCAGATTTTCTTGTGTTGCTGCCACTTCGTTAAGAACCTTCCTCACTCCCAAGCCTGTACCAGCGACCATCACCTACGTGCCCTTCCCTTATGTAATACCCCGTAAAATAAGGGTAAAATAAATGGGGATGATAATAAAATGACCCGTACACTCGGTTCGGCCCCCGCCGCGGGAGCGCCACTCTCGAAGCCGCGTTTGTATATGGAGGTTCCTTCTTGTTGTTCTGCTGACATACAAGGAACACAATAAGACCTCGTTGTTTTACTTTTTGTTTTCGAGCTTATAAAATCTAGTACATTTTTGGTTTGAAAGTGGTGTGTGCTTCTGTCGGAACATCTACGGACCCCGTGGACACCAATGTTGAACCTGTGAGGGGACATTTAAGACTTTATGGACGCTTTACCGATCGAACACGCCGAGCGCCTCGCTAGGCCTCGCCTCGACTTGCTTAGGCTTAGCTGCTGGGTGGCCCGGGCTACCGCTGCCGTCGGTTGTTTCTCGTTTCCCTACGGCGGCCCACGCGTGGCCGGCGAAAATGGTGATGGAAGTGACGGTCGAAAGCACGGATATTGATCCGTCGGAACTTAAGGAATCCAACTGGATCACGAAAGTGACCAAGGAAGTTACGGAATTACAAGACCAAGGTCGAAGGGAGAAACAAACCACCAACGATATCTGCACGGCAGCAGCCTTTGAACTCGAGAAAAAGGTTGTGGTCTCTCTACCTCGCAATATGCATAACCCTAGCATTGCACAAGGCATGCACTCATGCACACTGCGAGGAACCACCGCGGGTTCGAGCTATTTGAGCACGCTCACGATACTGAAACGCCGTCGCGCCAACTTAACACCGCCTCTGTTGGGCAGGTGGAGAAGGGGGCGACAAAGGAATATGCCCAGGCTACGGAGGGAAGACGTTTACTTTTGAGCTTTCAAAGTGCTCTATCAGAAATACAGGCCCCAAGTATGTTTTGCTTGGAAATATACAGACTGCTTGGAAAGCCGCTTTGGCCAGTACCGCCAAATGTCAGCGAGAAACTACCACATAAAAATTAGGCAAATTTACGAGAGAAAGGGGAAACTCGTGTACAAAACACTCTGCCATTAGTGAGCGCAGAGGATTCGAAATTCATCGAAGACACAAACCCTGCCAGTGGCAATTGCAGCAGCTTTTGCATCACGGCAACAGATTCCTCCCTTGGAGCACTAAGTGCGCATAACCCAGTCATGGCATACGTTCGTGGTGGTTACCCCCATGCGGCGACGAAAGTGCATGAATGTGATATCTGCCAAGAAAGACTATGGTGTTGACACAGAGAAGGCTCACCTGGAAAATGAACCTTGTTCTTTATCACTCGATTGAACAGGTGTGGCTTGAAGCTGTCGCCCCCGTTTTTTGGTAGCATTGTAAACCATACTAAAGTTGCCGTCAAAAAGTCACAGAGGCAAGCAACTTTTCTTGATTTTTGCAGGTACAGAAGCAAAAGAAATTTGTTAGACAGCCCGTTATTCAGTTGCTGCCACAGTTTCAAGAACTTACAACTTATAAAAATGGTCATACATATAAGCTCCTAGTTCAACTAATGTCAAACGGCCCCAAATGGGTTATAAATAACTTATGCAACCTTATAAATGTTCTCCATTCGTGCTGAAAAAGAGGAATGCTCGAAGAAACGAGCCCATGCATCTTTGTAGACAGTCGTAAACTGCTTTTTAACATCTTGTCAAACCAATTTTCTGCTGGGTTTCAGTCGAACTAATAGTGTAAATACTAAGAATAAATATAAAGAAACATTGCAGGTCAAAAATCGCCCCTCTCCTATGTGTTCAGTTGGAATCGCTGCAAGAGATGAACTGTCATTAAACATTTGTTGGGTCACCTTATTGTCTATATTCGGTTGTTTGATAGAAAGAAAAGTGCCGTGACGAACAGTTGTAAGTGTAAGCCCACATATTGCCCGCATAACAACAAAACTAAAGGGATAACGGTTCTCTAACGACTCAAAGTTCCCTTTTAACGGGTAAATTAACCATTATAATAGCCCGTATTTAATAGCCAGCACTAATTCATGAATAAAGACAACGCGTAATATTTTGGGTCACTCTCATGAATTGCGGAAAACATACAGAGAGTCACTTGAAGTTTATTCTGACATATTAATAATGAGAGAAGCGATGCCTTTAGCGGTGATATGTATTTCCTCAATAAAAAGTGATCAATGTTGATAACAATATCCGCATTGGAATAATTTTCCTTGCAGAAAACATACGCGAAAAACGAATTGAACGTGTATGCGCACTGTTTTTTTTTGTTAATTATTTATTTATTTATTTTTTAATTGTGTATTTAGTTATTTATTTATTAGATTACAATGAAAGATTACATGAGATTAGATTACAATGATTACATTCTGAGCCGGACTTAATTTTACTCCTTCCTTTTCCGCCCTACCATTCCTATAGGCCTCTGAGCCAGCCCTTTCCCTAATAAAGTTACATCTATCTATTTATTCATTTCTTTCTTTGCTTGTATATTTATTTATTTAAAATATTTTCAAGGCCCGTACGCTTTACAGAATGGAGTGCTACAGAAGTGGTATGTACATAAAAAAGAGCACATTATCAGTGGTCAATTGAGGACATTTTGTACAGCAATCTTGAATCTAACAGGATCACGTATATCAACGATGCAGGCATGAAGGTGGTTCTAGTCCCTGCTGTTGTAGGAATGAAGGAATCGTGACACATGTTATTACAGCATGTCGGCACGCCTACTTTATGCACGTGGTCAGTTCGAGAAGATATGTGCGAGAGCGAGGGAAAAGTGCATGTTTCAGAATGGGGTTGTAACAGAAAATTTTATGAAATATTCAGATGCAATAAGATTTTCGCCGTAGTAAAAGAGTGGGAAGGTGGAGGGGTGTTTTCAGCTTTGTTACGCTGGCGTGTCGGGAACAATCTGACAGAATAAAGCGAGTTTCTCGATTTTCTTCTACTTGCTAGGCTGTGACGAGTGAGGTTTGAGAAGAGTCTCTTATGGTGGAGGCGTACTCTAGCTTCGACCTCAAAAAGTCATCGGTAAAGTAAAAAAACTCCCCCCTCTCCTCGCCGGAACCCCTGTGTAGATGCGACGCATAGGGGGTTCACGTTGCAGCGTTGGACAGCCGAGGAACGACGCTGGAACGATGGAGCGGAGCGGCGCAGGCGCAGCGTTTTAT
Organism: Haemaphysalis longicornis; assembly: GCA_013339765.2. Lineage (NCBI taxonomy): Eukaryota > Metazoa > Arthropoda > Arachnida > Ixodida > Ixodidae > Haemaphysalis > Haemaphysalis longicornis. The sequence goes on from CM023451.1 coordinate 10,606,723, forward strand.
AGCGCGCATAACGGTGAGGGGACGCGCCGGCGCCAGTGCATCTGCCGCGGCTATGACGCAACACAATTTAACACAATCCAACACAATCCGCTTTAATCCTAGCCAACCCAAATACAAATCCAATCCAATCCAAGCCAATCCAATCCAATCGAATCCAATCCAATGACCCTCGCTAGAGGGTGTTCGCTATCGGAGAGGAGAGGGGGTGAGCGGCGGAGAGCGCAGCTGGCGCGTCGAGGAGAATGGGGGAGGGGTGGACACCGACAACGCCGGCTGGATGCAGGGACAAGGCGAGTGAATGAGATGCGTTCGCATCTAAAAAATATTTGTTGGGTTTCGGAATAGAACATCCGTATGAAACCATGCTGGGGCACATTAAAAAGGAGTTGGTCTCAAGGAATTCAATAGCGTTGGAATTCAGGATGTTCTCTAAAGATTTGCAAGGAATTGACGTAAAGAAATGGGGAAGGAGTTACCAATGAATGAGTATTGAAGGATTTATGAGCCGGAACCACCTTTCCGTCTTCCAATCACTCGGCAAAGTACAAGGCTGCAGCGATTGTTAAAAACTCAAACCAAGAATTATGGATGTAAACAGTCCCTAACATTTAAACATCTTCGAACTCACCATGTCCGGATCTGTGCTTGAGTAAACTGTGAAATTATTAATCAATTTACTTCACGCCACCCCAGTCCATAATAATTTGCTCCGGGTGTGGGAAACTAACACTTTGTAGTGGCGGAAAACAGCTGGCAACACACTGATTAAAAAAGAGGCAAACGCATTCTTTCAAACAATGCAACACTTTTCAGGCGCAACAACCGCATCGTTAGGGTTAATTATTAAAATTTGTCGATTTTTATCACCACTAATAATGCTCCAGAATTTTTTCGGGTTGTCTTTCAGAAGGTAGGGCAGCGTGAGGTAAAAATGGCTTTTTAGCATTTGAGATGGACGTATTATATTCTGCATTGCTTGACGATACCCACGCCATTTATCGGGGTGCATTTTTAGTTTGGCTTGACGGAAAGGCATTTCTTTTTGATACGCAGTCACTGTAGTGTTGTAATAACCAGGGGGAGCGAGGATTAGAAGTTACCCATCGTTTAGGCACATGGCACTGAAATAAGTGAAGTAACTTGTTTTTAAAAATCGCCTAATTTTCATCAAGTCATCGTTCCCAAAATTCGGAAGGTAGTCATCCGATAAAGGCTCCTAGTTCATTGGTCATTGACGCAATATCGGCTTTGCCAAAATCTTGTATAATTTTTGTAAGTTTTTATAAGAATTTGGCCTTTTAAGATGAAATGAAGTATTGAGTAGTCACTAATTCTAGGAAGATATGTGATAGGAGAAACCAGGTCGGATACGTTACTAAAAAAAGATCTAACGGGCTTCCGTAAGTGTCTGTAGTACGCGTAGGCCTATGAACAAGTTGGACGAGGTTGAAATCGTGGCAAACGTTAAAGAAATGTGTAGGCTGGGATGCGTTTTGTCTAACAGTAATATAGTCTTTGTGCAGTCAATGTTTGGGAAGTTGAAATCGCCAAGCAATATTTGTGGAATTTTTGGAATATGAGCAAAAGCCTTATTGATAGGTAATTTAGTTCTTCACAAAATGAGGTCGAGGCAGCCGGTGACCGATAGCACACACAAAAAATTAATTCACCGCTAGGTTAAATACCACCAGCACAAACAGCTTCCTAAACAAGGGTATTATGAACCGCAATCATTACACCTCCGCCTGATCGAAACTCGGGGTCGTATTGGTACATGGTGTATGCCTTTTCACAATCTAGAATTTCATTGTTATGTATTTTCGCAGACAACCAAGTTTCAGTGGTAACTGCAATGTCAGCCGAAAAATAGCCGATTACTGAACACAAAGCCGAGCGTTTGCTGCGCGCATTGGTGGTTAAGCACACTGCGCGCATTGTACGTTGCTTTGCTGCTGCCTGGCTGCAGAGGATAGCTATAATATCTAGGATGCGTTGCGGTCGAGACCGCGGTAATGTTTTCGTCATCGTTTAGGTGCAGTGTATCTCGGACGGGGTCTCTTTCACATACAAAATCAGTGGCTGCACAGTACATGCATTTCTTTTGTTTAATTACTACTTTTTTTGCGCACAGTGAATAAATTTTACCGCTAGCTTTTCTATTATATTTTTTCGGCATTGTCGTGTGGCCTTAAAAATCTTGGCTTACCGAAACGCCAGCTGTTTTATCTTGGATTTCTTGGAGGGAATGTTCTATTTATACTAGCTTCAATGACGAAAATTTAGCTATAATAGGTCGTGCTTTGTTCAGAACATAGGCGCCTAACCTATGTGCTAACGGAATTGCGTCTTCAGTAAGGACCATGTTGAGGTGTTCAGAAACAAGGTTTCGAATGTAAGCCTGCGATTCTGCCCACGTTGCAGATGGACATTCCTGAACACAACAAAATAACAGGTTGTCTCTTCTTGAACGATCCTCAAGATCGTTTAGGCGGAAGTGTATCTCCGCTTTTTCCAATCCGTACACCAGCGGAAACCAAAGGTGAAATATCCGATGAAACAGCTAGATTCCAATAGTGTCACTAAAGACTCAACGGTTGTCACTCTAGCCATTACTTTTTGGTTACGTTTTTAGAGAGCTCGTCCTGATTTTGCTGAAGTGCTCCTATAGCATCAATTATATCAGCATGTTTTGAGTCACACTTAGACAAAAGAGCGGCTATTGTGGCGAGGAGTTCGCTATGTAGGACAAGGGTTGCTTGTCCTGAGGCCAGAGTTCTCCTCAATATCAGCACAAAGGAGCAGCACCCTCACAACAAGAACACAGGCGCACAAGCTTTCATGTAAGACATTTAGACTTAGAAAAAGCAGAAAACAAACGTTCTTACAATGCGGGCTATTAAGCGATGGGCGTTTACAAACCACCATGTAGAACAAAAAGGGGTTTTGCAGCGATGCCACATCGTTGCTGCCCTCCCGTGCCCACTGCACGCTGAAGGGCGACGACAGGCGTTTATATTTCGGCGCCATGGTGCTGTCGCTGACGATGCTTCCGCTTTGTCGGGCGCTGAATTGACGATGGCGAGGTTAGGTTGATAGTATGGACCATGGCTGACAGCAGCCGAGCCGTGGAAGACAGCGTCGGTGTTGCTGATACCAAACATTAGAAATGGGGGTGTCGTTATTTAGAAAGGGGGTTGTCGTTGTCGTCAAACAAGCAGATAATACTTTCAACATCAACGCGAAGTAAAATTGCTCGCCAACATTTGCTAGGGTTCTGTTTCAGGACAGAAGGGAGACCCTGTGTTATGTACTTGTTTTCTGCGCCTCTCCCAATCAAGCCTATATGCCCTCAGGAAGTCAGTGAATGTTTTCCATGGGCATCAGCAAGGCGTATTTTTGGCGTGTTGTGCAATCGTTTCTTTTGTTCTCAAAGTTTTAATAGTCATAATAATCCACGGGTTAGTTTTTTGGTTACTGAAAGTATTAAGGATGCGTATACATCCACTAAGGTGCACTAATTTGTCCTGAAAAAGTAGCCAGTTGGCTTCACACAGTACGGGCTTTCCAAATGTGGGCGGAAAAATTTAAAAAGAAGCACATTTCAATGAGTGTTCATTCCATAGTAATTTCGTCCGCTCTAATCGCGAATAGTTTTATTACCTACTCTTGTTCTTTTCTAGTGGGAAGTTGAACGATTAACTGTGTTAGTTTGTAATCAATACATCTACCCAGAAACACAAAACGGACGTATGCTTTCAGGTGCCACGGTTAAAATAAATCTAAAACAACAGAGCCTCTGGTTCGTTGTTCTATAATTAGAGAGAAATAGAAGACCAAATTGAAATGTAAGAAATCTCTTGAGCTGCTACAAGTGGATGAGAGTGTCATGAAGTGCCCGTGGACGAAGAGGAAGAGGAGACCGAGCGCGCAGCTGCAACGAGTGCGTGCAGAAAAATCGAACCAGGCCGGTGATCAGGGGACGCCTGTGACGCGCTGGGCTTGAGAGCGCGGCCCTGTGATCGTTCCGGGGAAGACCCGGAGCGCAACCGCTGCTGTTCCCGAGAGCCGTCCGCCGCTGATCCCGACAACCCGTGGGCTGGCCGTGCCTGGAGCTGGTGACGCGCTGGGCGAGAGAGCGCGGGTCCGGATTCACCTGGAGGTGGAACCCTCCGCTCACAACCGCTGCTACGCCCTCGAGCCGTGACTCATCGGAAAGGTCGACGATGCCTGCCCGACGTCCCGCGCCTGGTTACGACGAGGCCTAGAACCGGTCATCGAGCCAGCCTCGCCGTGACGTCCTCGTCGACTCCGCACGCATCGGGACTTCAACAACTCGAGGGTCTGCGACAAAACCCCGTAGGACGTTTGCTTTCTTTATTGCGGACATTTCCGTTAGCCTCTTGCCTTTTTTAACGCTGATATCGTTCGTCTCACGTACTTGCTTTCGTGCCCTAACTTCTGCTTCTTTCATGTCATGCATAAAGCAACGTTTACTCGCGCACGCACTGGCCACTGACTCGTGACTTTCACGCCAATCCTTGGCCCATTCATTACAGAGAGCAAAGTCCAATCCATTTCCGGGCAAATGTAGGGTTCAAGAAGGTAAAGTTTATGTCCCTGGTACTTCTTCAAAGAGAGCGTAATACCGACATGCTAACACTCAATAAATACGCGGCGCAAACCATCAAAAGATAGTACGTAACATCAATTAAAATAACGCTAGTTTAGGCCATGCAAGAGGCTCAGGTTAATGCTATAGGCTAGTCGGTTTCCATGACGAAAGATGAAATTGTTTTTAACAGCAAGGAGAACACCACACCCCTTTTTTCGTGGCGGTCCATGTTGCGTGGTTGAGCACAGGAAAATCTTGCACCTCTACATCTAACGACGACGATGGTTGAGCGCGAAACATTTTCGTGACGGATTCGTTGCTTGTCGTCTGAGTATAGGCTGAGTTTCGACCACATCGAAATAGAGCCATGTGATACACACCGTTTTCATAATGCGAGGGACCCAGGCCCAATTCCGGCCAGTGATTCGTTTTTTTTTCCTTTCCCTTCACCCACGATCATTCATCATCATCGACAGAGAAAGTTGGCTTTCCTGCACGCTCAAGTCATAGCGAGGACATACGCAGAGAACGTGTTTCAGGTCTTCGCGAACTGTACAGGAAGGGCACAGACGTGACGAAACTCGACGTAGTTATAAAAAAGAAATGCTTAGTGTAAGCAAAATTCCGTCGTGTGCGATGCAGGAGAGCTTCATCTCGCTTGCACAGACCGCTTAGCATCCGAAATCGACACTCTGGGTCTCTTTTGTGCAACGGATCGTAGGTCTTATTTGGGTCGGTTCACAGCAATCGCTGAGACCTCTTGGCAAGCGATGACGCCAGAGTCGCTCCTTCTCGCCTTGTCGAAGGCACTGGAGTAATAATTGGCTCTGTCGGCTTCGTCATTGCCAGCCACACCGCAGTGAGATGGGAGCCACTGCAGAACAACGAAGTGGTGGTTGTTTATTGCCTGCGTGTGCAGCCTATTAATTTCTTGAGTAAGCTGCTCTTGTGGCAGCACCATGAGGGTGTGAAGGGCTGCTCGAGAGTCGGTGAAGATTGCCCATGCCTGAACTGGAGCAGTTAAAATGTGTTTCACTGCAGCATGCAGGGCCGTGAGTTCATTAACCATCGGCGACGTTTTCTGACCTAGATTTGCGGTATTTTTGTGCGGGTTGATGGGATCCATATTCCGATGGCAGATGACGTATCCATCACTGATCCATCAGTGAAAACGTAAGTGTAATTGTGGTAGGTAGTAGCAATGTGCTGCAATGAAAAGAATTTCAGAGCAGGCAGAGGCAACTTAGCTTTGCTCTGGATGCCGGGAACGATTAATGTTATTTTCAAGGATGCAATTATCCATGGTAGGCTTGGTATGCTCTGGTGGGCTCTGATACACTGGTGGTAATGAGGCACGTACCTCGGGTTGCGAGTCAAAAGCCAGCGGATGGTCGACAGTCCTGGTCACAAACCGCAAGCGTGCACGAATGAGTTCTTGCTGGCAGAGGACCGTTGGAGAGAGGCGCCTACTCTCCCTGAGGGTCCCAAGGGTTGAAGTATTTTTAGGCACCCCAAGGCACACACGAAGCACTTTGGTTTGTAAGCCTTCTAGAAGCCGTGAGTTGGTTTTTGTGAGAGGCGCGAGGGCAGGCAAGCTGTAGCGAAGCAATCCCTCGCCGAGTGCGTTGCAGAGTTTGATGAGAGACTCGGCCGAGCAACCTCCCGCACTGACGGAGATCATTCGTAAGATCGATACGTACGCCTAAAGCTTGTGCCTCAGTTGTCGTATATGTGGGGACCACGTCATGCTCTTGTCAAAAGTCACTCCTAGAAATTTGTGGCTGTCAACGTAAGATATAGGAACGCCTCCGAGTTTAAGAAGATACCGGGAAAGATCAGGCCTGTTGAAGGCTATCGCAGCAGACTTCTCCGCCGATATTTCGAGGCCACGTGCTGCCAGAAATGTTTCATTGAGTTAATGGACCTTTGATGCCTTGCACGCAAAATCTGCCGGTTGCTTCCTGAGCACCAAATGCATATATCATCAGCATAAAGAGAAATTTGAACGGATGGAGGCAAGCACTGCTCGATTTCCAATTAGGGAAATGTTAAACAATGTCGGGCTTAAAAGTCTTCCCTGAGGGACACCTCGAAGCAGAGTGTGAAGTCCAGTGTCACCATCCTTAGTAGACATGTACACTGACCTGCCGGATAGATAATTGCAGAGCCATGCATACATTCGGCCTCGACCTCCGACGGACTTCAAGGCTATCGATAGTTTCATGCGACACAGAATCAAACGCTGTTTAACATCGACAAACACAGCAATGGTGATGCGACGCAAGACTTTGGCTCGCTTGACATGACTCACGAGGACCAGGACATTGTCAATGCTGCTCCTGCCTTTTCTTAAACAGACATCTGCTGAGAATATCTGTGTCTGTTCGTCAAGTCCCAATAGAGGCGTAGGTGCCCCATTTTCTCCATGAGCTTACCCACACAACTCAGTAGAGTACTCGGCCTGTAAGAAATGATGTCCGTGTGTACCTTTCCGAGTTTCAGAACAGCTACAACAAGTCCCAACTTCCAGCTAGTCTCTAAACAACCGGACTCCCAGGAACGATTGAAAACGGCAAGTAGGAATGTTTTGGCCTTGTTGCCCAGGTGAGACAATGCTGCGTATTTAATGCCGATCAGGGCCAGGAGCCGAATCTCGGTTATCCGGCCTAAGAGCAGCTAACAGTTCGGCCATTGTGAAGGAGACATATGTGCTAGCAGCGTTTACATTGTGAGGTGTCGATGCAGAGTGGACGAAGTACTGAAGCGGTTGTTGGTGCCGAAGTGATTTTGACGCAAAATTCTTCCGCTACATTCACAAGACTAACACGCCGCTTGAGGGCTGTAGACTCAAAGGGACGCCACTGTGTCGGCTGTATGAGAAGGACTCGGGTAAGGCTCCATATTCGAGAAAGAGGCTTTCGAGGGTCCAGTTTGGAGCAGAATTTCTGCCATTCTCGTTTGGCCAATTTTTGTAATGTCTTTGAATTTGCTTCTGCACACACCTGGAAGCGCGTATGTCTTCTGATGACTTCGTTTTAAAAGCCCGTCGTTCTGCTCTACTACGTAAGGCGCGGAGTTTTTCGTACTCAGTGTCAGCCAGAGATTGCGGTTTTGGCGGCTGTACAACTTTAGTAGAGGAACTCCGAACACGTTTCATCTCGCATATCAGATTTTCGTACGACGTGAGAGATGGTTCCGATCCATCAATAGCACGAGTATACATGCCCCAATTAATGCAGGTGACTTCGCGCCTTCGATGGCAACCAGAGACACCATCGAGACAAATGTACGTAGGTACAAGATCACTCCCATGTGCCTCCACATCTACGTGCCAATGCGCCGCGGCAGCAACTGGAGCAAAACAAAGGTAAGATCGAGAGCACTTGATGTTTTGCCGCGATATAAGGTGGTTTCCTGGGGACTTGAATACCGTTCTTGGGAACCACGGCCGGGTGCTAGAAACCCGGCAGCACGAAGTAATATGCTGTCAAAAGACAAAAAAACGAAAGCGAGGAAACACGTAGGTACGATGTAGCAGCAAAGGCGTTATAAGTATTGCAGGGCTTTTGCTCTCAAAGCACGTAAACAGAGTTACCCGTGGAAATTATTCTTTTTTTATACTACCTTCTGCGCGATCCTGGGGAGGGTCCCTGTACAAAGGGTTACACCGACTCGGCGGCCAACTAACTATGCGTCGTACAACACCTGGGCGACAACTACGTATTTATTACACTGGGGAATAAGTTCCTCTGGCAACGGAGGGAAATCTACGGGTGTGAGCTAACTGCTTTGTGTACCTCGCAAAGTTATTCCCAATGAACTGGTTTCGGTTTCAGTTCCGGCGTGACACATACGCGTTTCTTCAGTACGTTTCTTCTCATGAGCTCCGTGTTTGAGTGCGCTAAACGAAAATAAGCGAACATCCGGCAAGTTGGCAGCTACTTCATTTCATTTTAAGTACAAGCCAACACTATGACTGGATGACTCGGACTGACTTAAGTTTTAACGTGGACGACACCGTTCAACTGTGTGAGATTGAGAATAAACTTCTTTATTAGCATAAAAAACGTTGCGAAGTGCTGTCCTCATCTCAGGATCCCATTTATGCTGCCAGCTGCGACGGCACTTACAACCAACCGAAGCTGGTCTTCCGGAAAGGAACTGTACAGCACGCTCGCCCACTGCTCGTAAGACGCACGAGGAATTCTGTATAACTTGGGGTTTTCTGACACATCCGCACCATACAGTGGAGCGTGCGAGATTCGCTACAAAACTGACACAGGGCGGAGTACTGGGTCGGATACATTAGGCGCAATTTCGTCATGCGGGGAAACATATTAGTTTGAAGCAGACTAAGAAATCCCTTCTGGGCTTTCGTTAACGATTTGTGGGCCAGGAGGTAAACCCCGCGCTCGAGCCTGTAATGCTGACTGATCTCGTGGTAGATGAGCAGTGGGCTCGCAGCCTCTATCCCTTGTGGTGCCCGGTAGTATTGTGGGCCGTGTTATTGCCTTGGAGAATCGAACAGGCTGGAGTCCAGAGTATTTTTACTCGTCGGTGAAGGGGACGTTGAAGAAGAATGTTTAAGGCACATTTGGATATTCTTCCATGCAGGTAATTTTGGCATGCCCTCTTGCAAATGTAGTTATAACCGTATTTTCGGTCGTCTGAGAAATGACCAGATCAATGGCAGCCTATTCAGTTGTTGTGCAGGGTAAGGTGATGCGGGTAATATGCGATTTTGCTGTTGTCACAACAGCAGTCCATCGATCGCCTTGTGAGTACGATGACGAGTGAGTACAGACGTGAGTAGAGTACTCGTGAGTATAGTACTCATGAGTACCAACTCATGAGTACACAGTACTCATGAGTTCACAACACTCATCAGTACAATACTCATGAGCACAGTATTTGCAAGTGATTGCACTCGTGAGTACATGCACTGGTGAGTACGCAGTGCAAACAAGTTTTCTACACGAACTCGAGTACGGACACGCGTATACGAGTCGCATGCTTGTAGCGGTGCTGCTATGCCGCTTAACTCTCAATGATGGTAAAATCAGGCAATTAATACTGCGCCTTTCTATTTTCCCGGTCCCTGTGTGGCGGTGCTAGCGGTTTTCGACCGTTGCTCGCTAAGCGATTGCACGGTGAAAAGAGAAAAACAAGGGGGTGACGGCCGGGAGGGCAACGGGTCCGCACCTGCTCTGTTCCGACGGCACGTGTTCATTGTCGCCGTTATTTTGGTTTACAGACAGGCGGCCTGGAAAGGCGTGGGTGCTTTGTTGCGCTTGCTCCGTTCAAGTTGTTGCATGGGAGAGGCGGTGGAGGGTGCTAACAATGCCTGCATTACGGACACTGAAGTCGCTATTTCTCGGTCTTCAGCAGTTTCCGTAGACGCACGTCACGCTCTGTAGTCGTTTCGTGAGCCGAACCGATCATTTAAACAGTCGCGATTAATTTACGTTATTAGCGTCAACAGGAATGCACGGTTTGTGCCACCGAAATTGTCCACATCATTCTAAGGTTTGTATGGAAGCGATAATTTTGCTCATCTACGTGCGCCCAACTGGTTTATTATGCTCCCATTTTAAAACACTTTAAGCAGATTCTCTGGGAATATGCTCTCGTGCCATGCAATTTGAGAAGTGAAATATAGCGCCACCATGCAAGCGCATCGGTGGAATTGTCCGCTCTAATGAAAATAAAACATCCGAGTACACATAAGCACGTTTATGGGCTGTGAATGGGACAGCATAATGCCAGCTGAACCTATGTGACGCCTTGTATCTCCTCCCACTGTGGAAGAGCTCTGGCATCTTGCCGCTTAGGAACGCTTTGCTCTCGAATGGTTTTGATTTGTTTCCAACGCCATGCGCTGATGCTTGTTTATACCACCGTTTAATGAGGAAGCTGACGACGACGGTGAATTTCGCTGGTTGTTCCTCCTCTGCCTAGTCAGTCAGTCAGTCAGTCAGTAAACTTTGTTGATGGGATAGGATATACGGGAAGGGGAAGGTGGGGCTAGAAAACTGAGTGGAGCCCTCTTTCCAGCTCCCCAGTTTCAGATGCCCCGATCTATACTGTTCATTGCGTAACTGACTCGCTTTTAGTGGCGGCTTCTATGACAAAGGCTCTTGGTAGGGTTATCTGGCAGGTAATCTTTTCAGTGCGAAAGCGGTGCTTGGACAGGTTCGTGAAGAATCCCATGTAGCTGGAATTCACCAAAACTATATTAGAAAAATAAGCTAGTTTGGGTTTAACGGTTTGGGATACAGAAATAGTCGGCGGGCGGCAACTACGAACAGTCGCACCACAATTTATTCCATGTTGGTATAAATGCACCATTAGGAAAAATACTCACATTGAAAACAAAAACAAAAAGAGAGCCGGCACAGGGTAGCTCGCGTTCTGTAGTTCATGGGCCCTCATCACAAATAAAGTGGAACATGTGGCCACCGACGTACAATTCACAAAGTCGGTATTATACGGCGTGCAGCTTCTGAGAAGGCAGGGCCGCAGCACGTAGAGTTATTCGACGCCTAAATAGCCCCACTTTTGTGGCCATTTGTTGGCCTAAAACTGGCCGAGGCCAATCCTGACGATTGGCCAAACTTTGTTGGCGGCGCTAAGGTCAGTCATTTTCGCCACTGCCTAATGGCCAAGCAAATTTGTTTGCTCCGGAAACTTGTGGTTTCTAACCCCTATCAAGAAACAGCAATTCCTGCCGCAACTTTTGTTTGTTCTTTGTTATTTTTCTCCGCGGCTTTGGTTGAAAAAGGCAAGTAAGAAGATTTACTGCGTAGTTGGTTTTGGACCTTCTGCAATACACGTTCGAACTTTATTGGCTCCAATCACCACTAATAAACCAACCCGGAAAAGGAAAGCGCTGACCCTTGTGTGCGGGATCCATAAAGAGGAGAATTTTCCACAGCGGTAAAGGTCAAGAGTATCATTATTCACCGACGTCCTAGCCGCTAACAAAGCCGTCTTCCGGAAAAGTAAGTACAGGTGAGTGCACTAGAGACAGTGTATTCACCGGGTCTTATTGAACTGTAGTTACCGTGCAGCCTAGCGAACTGCAGCTGCTGGTTTTCTCATGCCGAATACCCTAATACTTCATCAAAAGCAGAGCCGGGTGACTGCGTCAGCAAGAGCAGCCGCCTTTCCAGCAGTTTGTGAGCGATTCATTTTTTATCGTGCAGGTTGGTCCAACATTTCGAAATGTTATATTTTTGGTTATTGCTGCAACAGAACCGGCCATCCAGGTATACGGTACTGTGCTTCCTCACGGGCATGAAATTTTTTCTCAGAGGCAAAGCAGGATTGCAGTGGTAATTATTGCTGGAGCTCACATGGTTGCAGTTTGCTGGAGCGGTGATATTCTGCCTATGGTGACGTCTTTCAATGCCCTCATTTTTCTTTAACCTAAGCCGTAAAACGAGGCTGGGAATTACGTGACTTCAAGAAAGGTCTTGTTCGATCTTCATTTGTATAATGGTAAATGGCCGTGTGCAGCCTTTAAAAGTGTGCAGGCAACGTGTAGCTTTAAGTGGCCGGCTTACCAGTCAGCTCCACATTTTTTAAACAAACAATTTGCAATGCCTGAACACGTACGTTCGCGTTTCGGCCCTGTAACTTGCGACAGGGGGGTCAATTCTTAAAAACTGAAGTTGGGTAATGTAATTTCGCATAAGGGGGTGTTACTGACAACACCTGCTTCTACGGGTAGCGCTGCGAGTACAAAATGTTTGAAAGTGGCGTATCCTTACCTGCCACACGTCTACTTAAATAAAAGTCGAGCGTAATCACATTTAGCTACATGCAATGTATTGTAAATCCGTCAGCACTTGATGTGTACACCAGCCGCGCTGGAGGCCAAGAATACGGTTTATTTTCTCCTTCGTATATTCTGGTACCTGTGTTTACTCTGCTCTGAAATTTGTGAGTGGTGGTAATGTGCTAAGATTGCCCGAGTCACAAAGCATGCGTGATTCAGACAAAAATATTCAGTGCGATATTGTGAGGCAAAACCTTTACTTTATCAATTTTAACTTTGGTAACCCTTTAATTTCCCGTCAGTAATAATTTTTTTGACAGTAAAAAGTGCCACGCCCAGAGTTAATTTCTGCCACTTGTATTTTGGTTAGAGAGTATTCAATTCATTTACGTTGTGTGCTGCTGCGGCGATAGATTGCATGAATAACCATTGTGGCTATTCACAATTAGACATTGGGCTTACCACCTGCTCTGTAGCGACCGCCAGACGTGTTACATATATTGCAACCAAGCCCTCGACGGGCGATTTATAGTGAATTTTCACAGAGAATTTATTTTCAAACAATTACCCTAGAGCGACAGCAGCTGGAAGCCACGACACCTGATTGAGCTAGCGCGTGTGCGGAACTGAGCGACGTCCTCTTTCCTCTTGTTCTGGCTACGTACCGCTTTGTTTCTTTCGCAAAGAAGGGTGGCAAGTTCCAAGAAAAAAGACTGACTGTCATACATTGACCACCTGCTAGTCTTCACATTCCTATAACCATAATTTAGTGCAATACACTAATGATGCGTAACATGGCCTTTTCACTCTTTAGTGGGGTGAGCGCATTTCGGTGCAGTTTTAGAGATCTTGTGGAAACAGCTGCACCTACGAAGGCATATGTGTATGCGGGTGATGAGAACAGGTTGACAAGTTCGGTTCGCTCACTGTGCCGAGCGAGGGGAACAATTTCGTAGGTGATGGGCGCAACCCTACGCTTGATGCGGTGCGGGGCTTTGACGCAGTGCAGGGCTTTGGGGAAAGCCCAATAATGTTGACTGGAGGTTTACACCAGGAATAAGCAGCCCGGTGCAAAGAGGGAAGCGCGCGGTTGCAGGTTGTGGAATTTCTGTGGGGGTGGGATACACGCCGAAAGCCTGACATGGGCAACTTGCGCGCCACCTCAACTTCGGTGATAGCGTCTGGGGCGTTCTCGGTAGCCATGCCAGATGAATTATGAAGCAGAGTTACTATGGCACTCTGGGTTTGCTTCTGCAGAGAATAGACACACAAAGAATAGCCACGTAAACGCAACAAAGCAGAGTGACGGCCCAATTTCGATTGCTTCTGGAATTGTAATTCGCATCCATACCGGTGATCGTTTTCTTAACAGCGAAGATGTTAAAAATGTTTGTGTATGGTGTCTGTAGTTATAAATACAAAGAAAAGGCCGAGCGCGCGTGCCTCGAGCCCTATGTTCATAGGATATCTCATAGAATAAAAAAAAAAGTGGCAGGACAGTATGACGTGAGCGTAGTGTTTTCAGCTCCTAAAATGTTGGGTAAGATCTGTCCAAGAGTGAAAAAAAAGCAAGAAACCGTCAGGGGAAATGTGGTAATAATGACCAAAAGACGTTCGTACCGTGTGCTACGGAAGTCATTTATTCGATCCCACTTGCCTGTGGGATAGTATACACTGGCCAAATGGGACGGTGTTTAAATGCCAGGCGTAAAGAACATGACTATTCAAAACAAAAACGTGACCTGAGCCAATTGTCTTCCCATTGCCGCGTATGGATTCCTGATTGTGTTCCTGTGTTTGAGCGCACACGCATCTTATTCCTACAGAAGAACCAGCAAACGCGAGAAATTGTAGAACCCAGCCACATCATAAAAGCTGGCTCCGATTGCATCAGTCATCCATCTATCGCCCTGCTTAGTCGAGCAGTCGCATAGTTAGATGCGCATTGAGCGAGATTTCGGCGCCTCTTCTGGGCATGCGTGTTGGGGGTGGGAGGGGGGTGGGGGCCTTAACCAATGTGTGATGCGTTATCTTTGCTGTTTTTCGTAATTGGTGCGCCTCAAAGTTAGTTTCGTCGTTTTGTTGTTACTGGTTTTTTTACATGCGGCTGAGTGCGCCGAGAAGTGTGACGGATGTGGGTCGTGTCGATTGGGCGCTTGGGGATTTAAGGCTCTGATGTGTGTAATATTAAAGTCGTTGCGAGTCTGCGCTTGGGCTGTCTTCATGTGTTCTTGTTCCCGTTAATTTGCGTGGAGTTGCTTTTTTGATAAGAAAGACATGTCAAAGTATATTATGATAACGGAAAGTGCCGAAGACCAATACACCCGACACGAATTCGCTGCCCGGCAGTTTGGAGGCATGCGGTGCACATCAAAGCTACTGCCTGAGCTTCGCTATCTGCGACTATTAACGCTTTAGAAGCTTCATGGGTTGCAGCTTTCCGAAGCATGCAGTGAAAGGCAAGCTCATCACAGAAATACGAGCGCCTGCCTAAACGTTGACCGGAGAAGATCCAACGTGAGGGTGTAAGAAAGTTGGATGTCGGTGTTATATTCAACAAACAATCTGAAGGTCGGGTACTATATGCAGCATCCCCCATGGAGGTCCACTGGCTAATTTAAAAAAAAATTGTTTAAGAAACAAGGCGAAAGTGACAGACGGGGATGCTGCAGAGAAACGGACGGGTGACGTTGGGTCTCACCCAGCGGCCAAATCATCCGCGTTGTGGTTTGAGATGGGAAAACCGTTGCTTACAACAATGCCAGTATCAACGATGTCTGTCGTAGGTGTAGCTCTAATCAGGAAGCCTTTGGCGGAGTGGTGACGTCCACCTACTATGGCAGTTGTGGACGATGTGGTCAAAGTGAAGCCACTTGATATATATGGGTCAGTTATCTTGTGTTATCTTCTCAGCCAATGATGCAGCTTCGGTAACGCGGTGGAACATCGTCGGGCGGTGGAAAATCAGTGTGGATATATGAGCTGAGAACCATTCGCGTTAGCCGGGACATGCTAAGGCGCACAATAACTTAAGGTCGAAATAGGTGACCTTTTCTTTATTGACGGCATTTACAACAGAAATGAGCTAGGTTCCTATTTGGAGTGTAAGAAAAAACACTGTGGCCATGTCCTCAACATTGTTGCTCGCCATTTTCGAGAGGCTACAAGCTCAGCTGCCGGCGGGGACGTGTTGGTAGAAACCTCTTAGCAGGATGAGGTCGCTGTTGTGTGAGGAAGCCGCTAAATGGTCTGGTATATGACACTTGGTTTTTTCAAAATATCGGCGTTCTTTAAGGAGGGACTGGGCAGTTTTCTAACAGATTCTTATGGATCGTTAAAATGCATATATCGCACAAATCCCGTGAATACATGCCCTTCCTTGTAGGTATCTGAAATTCCGGGAGCAAACTTCAAGCAGAGGACCAAGGCGTCCTGGATGTAGGGGATGTCAGGCGCGATGAATAGTTAAGCGCGAGATCCGAGCTCTTGTTTTAGGGGATGTTGCTGACGCACAGGCTTGACAAACAAATCGCGGAGTTACTATTTACGGACATCCGCGCAGGTCAAATATTATTTATAGGTTTGGCAGCCCAACCGAGCTGTTCCTTTTAGATAAAATACCGTCAGCACCGGGAAAGGTTATAGGAGCTGCACCGTCCAAGTAAGCGTAAGTATTATTTTACGTCTAGCTTGAGCACCGTAGAAACAGCCGGCGCAACGCGTACGAAAGGTATTATAAGTGGCACGGTAGATCTTCGAGATTTGGTGGGAGGCATCTTTCGATGGCGAAGGTATCTCACTGCTCGAAGCTCCGTGCTGTGATTAAGCTGGGAGATGGCAGGGGGGGGGGGGGGGGTAGCGGCGAGGCATCGGAAGTGTCAACCGCATCCTCCACCAAAATGATTTTACGTAGCAGTGTAAGGGTATATACATCATGTACTCGATAAATATATTTCAAAAAAATTCAATGAAGCTCCTCCGACTACTTACGTGCGGAACTGAGGTGTATACATTTTATTTCATTCAGTGAAC
This sequence comes from Haemaphysalis longicornis, assembly GCA_013339765.2. NCBI lineage: Eukaryota > Metazoa > Arthropoda > Arachnida > Ixodida > Ixodidae > Haemaphysalis > Haemaphysalis longicornis. The sequence continues at coordinate 10,623,147 of CM023451.1, forward strand.
TTTTCTATGTCTTATGGTAGTTTAGCCATCAGTACGTTCTCTATGGTTGGTACTTTATCTGTGCAGCGTGGGGTGTTCGTATTTTTTGCTTCGTAATAGTTGCGGCGAAAGTCGGCTGGTGGTAATTTTGGCTGCAGCGAACGCGTAAATCATTACTCTCATTGCCACCATTTTTTTCTTGCGTCTTCTTTTAAAGCGTACGTGCTGGGTGACCAAGTTTCATAGCACGCGTAGACATAGACGTTTAAATGTGTCGCAGTAGGGACAGCACGAACATACAGACGCACGTCCAGTGGTGTAATTATCCTTTCATTACCTTAGCCATCACCCTTTGCCTACAGAGTCAATTTCCTCTAAGTGTTACTATGACTTAGAGGCTCGGCCAATCTTGCAGCAGGTTCTCTGCCACTGTTGTGTTTAGCATCGTCAACGTGCTCATTTATGCCTTTAGTGGTGGGATAATTTCGCCCTTTCATCACCCTTCGGATTCCTTTTCTTTTTGAGTAATTTCTCTCTTCCCTTTTTATCGTTACTATATAAAACTTGGCCAGTCACCCTGGTTATCCTTAAATATACGCTGATAGCACAAGAAACATTTCGTAGGTGATTTATCGTAATGCTCAAAATACACTTTGCAGGCTTTCAGTGGTTCAATTATGTCCTCTCATTACCATCATCGCAGTCTTTTCATCAATTTTGTTTTCTCTTTCGTTTTGTTCGCAGTTTTATGTTCATTTATGGTACAGCGCGCACCCACAGAAATGAGGTGTTTCTTTTTCTATTTTGTTTGGCTATTGTTTGCTCTTGTAAGCCCAGTGTATTCGTTATCAACGTAAACGGGTTCTCTTTGTTTGATAATTATATAAACAGGATGATAAAATTCTTCCGGCAGGCTTCAATAGGCGTCTCTATTAAAGGTTTCTGACCCAAATGCACATTTCATTTACTAGACTCACCTTGCTTACTGCGTCAACCAAGAAACGGAGATTTTGTTGGCAATGCGAGTCGGACTGATATTGTGTAAAGCCCAGGTTTGAATTGTCGGCCTACTTAATATCGCTTTCGCTTCGTTCATTCTGTTTGTTGGTGGGCTATTGTTCGCAAATCTTGAGACCAGGTCGACGTTGAACGCCGAATTTTCGTTCAGAGTTGTATGTATTCCTTTGGTATTAGTAATTACAACGCAGGGATGGAAGCCTGGAGCCTTCTATAGCTCGCGCGAGATGACAGTCAAGCCACGTCGTTTCCTTCTCTGTTTGTAACCCAACGCGCTTATTGGCCGCTTTGGCCTATTTGGATGTTACTTGCCCATAGAGAGACTGCGCTTCGGCATTTACCAGAGGCGGATTCAAGCGCGTATAACACAATATTTCGGTGCGACGCTTTAAGCTGTGTGTCACAATAGACGCATTGTTGGCCACTTTCAGCGCAGTTCCCATGAACTTTACGTAACACCTGTGTGGCATGGATGATATAAAATTGCACCGCTTCCTGCAGAAAGTGTACCCACATTTCCCAGCGTGGTTTGCTATGCTTCCAGCCTAGGCCATGGATTCATGTGTGGTATATAGTGCACCTGTTTTCTTTTTCATTCAGCTTGTGTAAACTGGAACTTGTTCTGAGAACAAGGTGCCGTCACTGACCCAATACAGGAAAGGCGGGGAGAACAGTTTAAGCACCTACTGACGGGTCTATCCGCTAAATAAATTCTTCAACGGGGCATCGAGGCACACTTCTCTTTGGGCTGCTTTTCCGGCATCCGCCAACTGCTGAGGCTGCTATAATTTTTTTTATGGAAGTTCTCTTTGTCGCGTTTACAATTTATTGCGCCACGAGTTTGCGATGGCAGCGCAGAGCTGCCGTTTCTACGAATCAGGGTCGACAGTGAGTTTTTCTGCAAACGTTCTCGAACCAGGGAGACACGAGTGCCCCGATACTTGCTTTAGGGATGCTTCTGAGGACATTAAACGTCTGACTGAAGCACTTTGCGCTCAACAGGAGCTCGAGCATCCAAAAGGTTTGGTGTTATGTGGGAGTGAAGACTGCCTAGAGGAATATTTTCTTTTTTTCCTCCACTGGGCTACTGGTGGATCTGACGGATGCTCTTTAAAAGTACCCGCGTTTTGCTGTTTCCTGCCTCAGCCGCTTTACGAATTTAGTAGCTCCCGCCAGTTCTTAAATGTGTGTCCCTTACGCCAGCGTTTATCAGAGCTTGAACGTAGTTAGACGTACCACAGCCTAAACAAATTGAATATACAGGCTGCGAAGGGCCTGATGTTGACCAGAAAATACACTGCCAACGCGGCGCATAAAAAGATGAGGAAACAGTTCGTTTATGCCTCATTACACCGAGATTTACTTCGCTGACTACCTCCTCCTACCGTCGCAGTCACTCAGCCATCTTCCTGAAGCTCCTGCCGCTCAATGCACACTATGCATGCCGTCATACTTTGCCGTTATTGGAGGGCACAGAACAAGTGCGCCTTATCCGCTCGAGCTTAAAACGCTGAGAAAGTTTAGGTTTCTTCTTATATCCCGGTGACACCACGCGGTCAGTTCCAGAACCACTTCTGCTTGCGTGGGTCATGGGATACTCACTTTCGTTGACACAATCGTGCGGTGTTTTCAGTGGGATTGGCTCTTCTTGGGAGCGCTATTAGATTATCGATGAGGCCTGTTCGTAGCAAAGCCGCTGTGCTGCACTGGTGCGCCTGCGGAGTATACGCCCGCTTCTTAAACTACAGACAGATCATCAAAAAGAACTGGTTCTTATCATTGCGTATCCGAATCACAGCTGCGCTGTGATGTTCCTCTCTCATGGCACCCTCTGTAGCAGATCGATCTTCGAAGAGGTTTAACAGGCGAAAGTTAACCGCGCATCACACTGACTGCTTTGGAGTGCATGGTGCTGCACTGAATAATTCAAATTAGTCTATCGTAAGCAGTTGGAAGCCTATTTACGAAACATTCGCTGTATTTTATGGCTACTTTGTAGGCAGGGCGATTCTGAATATAATGTAACTGCAAGGTATTTCTGCTGATTATATCACCACTATTTCTGCGAAGAGGGAATCCAATGCCAACCACCAAAACTGCGGCTGCGTTAAAATGACTCAAAGAGAAAGGCAAGGAATAGTTTGTATGTGAATAGTCGATGGGTTGTATATTTTTGTCGCATGAATTCAAGTGCACTGCATTTGATATTGGCGTCTATGTCTGTGTCACTTTCCGTGAAAAGCTTCGGGAAGAGGCCACGCGCCAACGTAGACTGGAGTTGAAGCTGTCGCTGCTGGCCATATAAACCAAGCACTGCCAATTCAAAACTGGCTTGTTGTAAGCGAACTTAGAGCTCACAAAGAATGTTGCAAGGGCCCAAGGACTATCAACACGGGAGGACTTTCTGGACAAGGCGTGGTCGCTGCTCGATAGGAATGCAGACGCCCTCGCGGGCTTCGCGGGAGAGCGGAAAGGCCTTAGCACCGGATGGTATTCGAGTTTCGAAGCGCACGGAAATGCATTTGACAAAACAGCTGAGCTCGCAAGAGTGCACAGGATGCACTTTTGTTGTAAGCTTGGTCGACACCATCCATTGACACTATTCTTTTCAATTTGACCGTTTTTTGCCAACTAGAGAAGGGGGAGTTCATCCGCTTTTACAGCTCTCCACAACGCAGGCAGCAATGTCGATGTTGCAGACTGTTGTACCAGGGTCACTGCTCCACAGAGCTTTGTACGCATTTAGGATGTACTAGGTATATTGCTGAGTTAATAACAGTATTAGTGCGCATTAAACTGTCTCCTCGCAGTGTTCTCATTGTGGTTCCAAGTGAGCTTTCACGCACCTCTGTAGTGTCACTTTCCGTCAGTTACTTACGTTGTGCAATGCTCCAGTGTGGCCGCGATGCGTTGGAGCAAACAGGAAAATTGGTCGCCTGATGCTAGTCCTCAAAATGGGGAAACCGCTGAAACAAAACTCCCTTACAAACTAATCGGTCGCTTATGGATCATTTAGAAAGATAGCAAGAAAGTTGTGCTGCGAGGGAATAACAGAGCGTTTGTCCAAAGTACTTATTGGGGCCAAGGGAAGTAGAAAGAATCATCCGGGGCGTTTTAGACATGGCTCGAAAACAATTTTGATGGTAATTCTTTTAGGAATTGCCCTTTAAAGGAATTGCTTTCACCGTTGATTTGTTTCGGGTGTGCGTCCTTTGCACGCGACCCAGAGAAGTTTGTCATAGTTTTGGGGGTTGAAACCAGCGGAAGGCTGCTGTGGACAAATATGTACTTGTGTTTCTTGTTTATTTATCGCGTGTTTCGTGTAAATCTCCACTCTGCCACGGAATATTTATTTGAAAAAAATTGATGAGGTAAATGATTCAGCGTAGTTAGCCCTGCGCGCTTTTGCAGTTGTAACAGGCGCACTGAATGCGAGTCCCCAGAGCTAGGTAATCCGGCAACGCAGCCGCAGAACTGAGAGAGGCAAGTCGCGTTGGATGCGCAATGTGGTAAGAGGAATAACCGTAAATCGGGCTGATGTCCTAACGCTCACACAGTATATGAATCCGTTCAATTAGTTTCTGCTGTAACGGCATGGGGAGCAGTACCTGTGAAGTAGAAATGCAGGTTGGCTTGCGCTCGTATCAAGGGGGGGGGGGGTGTTTGTACCTGACAACATCGACCCGTTTGTTTGCAGTTAAGACTGAGCTACAAAAGGGGTTTCCTGCTGTTTAGTCAAATTTCTGTTATGATGCGTGAAAACAGAGGGTACCCGCTACCCAAAGAATCTGTGGCTACTGAAGTCGCATCGCAGAAACGATCGTGTTTGCTTGCTTATTGATACACATCTCAATGTTCCCTGGGATCTGAATACTGCCAATGTAACGCCGGCCACATAGATTGAATAGACCACCAGTGTTTTTGCAAAGGTTGCTGAGATTTTGGAGACATCTTTGTTGGAAATCGGTGAATACGGGAGCGGTGAGCGAAGAGAAGCAGGAGTCCTGTGGGAATGGTCGTCAGAATCTCATTTGCATGGCCGGGGGTCTGGGGCTGTACGCGAGCACCTTTCAAACTTCCGGTCATGTCTCATTAGGTGGGAAATGCAGCTGGTAGACAGCGTTCAAATACGGCCTTGTGTGTACTATGCACTGGAGACGCTACAAAGAGGGGGGTTGCCCGCCTCCGCACAATAGATTGGCTCCGTACTGGTTCAGCAGAATGCATTGTAGACACATGTAAACACATTGTAGACACACGGTGTCTACAAAGCAAGCATTCGCATAGAAATTGCCAGGTTGGGTGTATCTTAACTCGCGAATTAGTCTGGCCTGTTTTTAGCGGCTTGGCCACTAGTTCGCTTTGGTTGCATGGGGCGTGGCACGGAAGTGATCGGAAGTTGTTACCGTCTTGCCGCAATGCGATGTGCCCCCGTAGTGATTGGTGTGTCCGGTGTTGGGTGCGTTGGGTAGCTGGCACCGGTTCAAACTTCTTTGGCCTGTGGTGTAGTTGAGAAGCACTGAAATCGATTAGTTTCGTAAGCGTATATGTTTCATTACATTTGTTCAGATTACCGGCTTTACGGAGAGCTTGTTTAGTGGGGCTGAATGCTAAGGTGACAGCAACCGTAGTAGCCTGCCGTTCTAGGTCTTCAATACGTAGTTTTTCACCTTTATAGAAATAAGTGGGGCAAATAGTAGTGTACGCACGCGGTGAGAACATCTCCGAGGACGAGAGCTTCTGCTACTTTCAGGCGTGTCACACGGTTGGTTCCGCGGCGCATTTTGTAAATGATATGACCCTGTTTCTTACGAAAGCACGGTATAGTAGGTAGATATGGCGTTGATCTAAACGCAAATGCGAATAACACAGATTTCTGTCTTTCGGGGAGTATAAATGCTTTTTACGGAAAGACGTATGGCTCCTTGCGCTGCTTTGGTTTGTGCCTTGTAATGAGTAGCATTTCATATCTTACTTGGGACCACTTGAGCGCCCACAGGATGGCCTTTCATTGGAAGGTGTTGAGAGGATTTTAAAGAGGATCTCCGAAGCCGCTCAGAGAGTCTTTGGTCTTGGAGATAGAAAGATTTATCTTCGATGTTTCCTCAACAGCCCACTTGCCGTTCCACTCAACTCGTGGTGATACAGTTCAAAGCCAACCCCTTCACTCGTAGATTCTTCACGTGCGCACCCAAACACAAAGCACTGAAAACTTCAGCATTACACGACTCACTCAATGGAACGACCCGCTCACCACGAAACAAGAGAACTCAGAAGAGCTGTACTTTCACTCATGAGACACTCACCAGGGATAACGGTATGCTCCATCCCGAACTTATCGTGTCTAGGTAACAATGGAGTGACAATAAAGTGGATACTTCACACTGTTTCCAGGATGCGAACCGTTTCCCGGCTCTGGGTCTTCAGACAGACAGACAGACAGACAGACAGACAGACAGACAGACAGACAGACAGACAGACAGACATACACGCACACACTTGAACGATGACCTATATGACTCTAATCAGCACCTAGACACATCGGACTTCTTAATCGACGTCGATCTACAGCTACTGCCCATGTGCTATGCTGTCCAAAATGTGATGAGACACGGGAGCCGACAGCAATATTCTCCGCCTTAGGAACATACATCTCTACCTAAAATACTGATGCAAGATTATGCAAGCCACCTGACTTCCAAGAACTAGCAAACTATCTTGCATATTCCCATAGGCCTTCTCCTTCTAAAGCGGGCCTGGTCCGTAACTTAGCATCTTGTTCAATCTGAGAAGCTTCGCAACGCACTAAAAAAACGCCAAGATAAGCCTGATCGTCTCTTCAGTGCACCACATCCACAAAACATGGGCGTGCCACGAATAGCGATGCAAGATCTCCGGTTGTTGCTTGCCTCAGTTTGATTTATTGTTTGTTTTTGGGCTTTGGGATTTGGATTTCGCCCATTATGGTTGTTGAAGTGCCTGCTAGCACTCTCTACTGTTCTTAATGTGTCGTTTCCTTAACATAGACGAAACATATTTACGATCACGTAGTCTGGCGCCCCCCACCCTATTCTCGTCATGTTTTTATCTTGCAGTAACCTTTTTATTTATGCCGTTTAAATCTGGCATTTCTGCTCAGGCTAATTCTGACTTGCTGAAAGCAGTTAACGCCACAGTGTGTGCTTTGCAATGAATAATGCTGCTGCCTTTTGTATAAACTAGGTATTTTTCGTGACTGCCTGGACAAACCGTACATGTTGCCCAAGATATTTTTAACGATATATTTGTTCCCGTCTTCCTCTTCCTTCCCTCTTCGTTGTTGCCATTTTTTTCTTGTAGTAGCCTTTCTTAATTAAGCTATGTATTTCTACCTTGTTCATGCTTCTGGTGGGCTGTAAAAAAATAGATATCCGCTATTTCTTTCCGCTGTGCTTACTGAATTATTCAATAAGCTCCTATTTTATAGCGCACCTGATAGAAATTTGTTGAGGCCTTTCTCGGCGTACGACACAGGACACCGTCGCTCAGATTGCGAGGTAGTGCTACTTATGTAAACACTTTGCTCCAGAAATATTCATTGCCAGGGCGGTGCGGGAGAGCAAATGCATTTACGCAGTAAAGTGGGATAGAGATGAAACGTTCAGCGCCAACAAGCATTCACGTCGACGGACATTCCAAACAGAGTTGCTTTCTTTAGATTTACCCAGAGAACCGTACCTGACCTCACGCAAAGCAAATAACGTTCATAAGGGCAGGTGAGCTTAAGCGTGGACTTCAGAGTGGTATTTAGCCGGTCAAATTGTCCACAACCAGCAAAATATGCAGCAGATAAAAAGAACGTCTTGATGACGTTTACACAACAATGCTAGTGATGCGACTATGTTTCAGTATTGTTGGCTCGGTATCATATCGTTGAGTGTGCCACTTACCGGTTTTAACTCCACCTATATTATAAAGGCAAGAGAGCCATTGTAGCAGATCGCGTCATTTTCTGCATCATGTCGGATATTAGGAATATCTTGCTGAGCAGAAGTGCATTTCTCGTCTCCGTGTAGTAATCAGCGCATTATTTTCTTTCTTTCGTGAATTGGCGTCTTGTGCCTCCACGAATACTGTGTAAAATGCAGCCATTCAAGAGCTTTACAAAATCATTGCACAAATGTACAAATTCCCCAGGAGGACAGCGTCTTTTCGGATAAAAGGAATGAAAAATTACTGCGTAGGAGGCCCCATATTTGTCGTTATTTTTTTGGAGTAACGAAACATAAACGTGCCCATAAAGCAAGTTTTCTCACTCAATAATCGCCCCGCCCCTCATAAGGTAAACATTTCCAGCTTAAACACTTGCCATAAGACCTGACAGTAGAGACTAAGGTACATTGAAAGCAAAATTTGAATGAGCCTGTTTATTTGGAACAAACGTTATACCAACAAAAGAAAACAAACTACCGAAACACCATTTCATACAGTTCACCACAACATTTCATAGTACGAATGTCGCTAAAGCAGTAAGGGTTTCTCCACATCGGGCGTGCGCTATAGACCGTTTACAGGGACAAGTTAGGCCCTCTTAAACCAGATGGCTCTAGCGCCGCGGCCGCCATACTGGCCTTTACCGCAAGTGAATTCCGGTTTCTGCCGTAGACTGCTATGGTTCGCCGGGAAGTGCGTGGTTCGTAAAATACGACTAGAGCCACAATTAGTGCGGTCGATGTAGCTGTAGCTCACGTACGTCACCCCGACATAGCACCGAACGTTCGCGGAGGCTCTACAATGTACGGAAACATGTAAATTCCCTGGCGTGACCCAAAACTATAGCGTAGCTCGATAATTCAGTCCTAACAGTATCGATTATCCTCGTAGACCAAACGTGTCGCGCTAATTACAAATCGCACAAGGTGTGGAAAAGCAGCGAAAAACATTTGGGTTTATTGATTACAACTGTTTCCCTGAACCTATGTTCGCTGTTTGCGCCATAATCGAGCATTGTGCACTTTACGAAAGCCACCGTGGAGGACGCAATTGCCTGTGAAATCCTGGTTGATACATTTCGTTCGGACAGTGTTGTTAGCGTTGAATGTTGTTGTTGTTGTTGTCGTTGTTCCTTAATATTATTGGCGCATACCCAATCAGGGGATCGGCCAAACATCAGTCGTTAATTGGAATGAGATTACTGCCTGGGCGGATGATTCAAAGAAAATTAGAAAAATTTGGAAGCTTTTTTTTTCTTCTTGTGTTGGAGGAATCGAGTTTGGAAATTGATCAATATTGAAACAAAACAAAAAAAGGAAATAAATAAATAAATAACTAAATAAAGAAAAATAATAATAATAATAATAATAATAATAATAAGAAGAAGAAGAAGAAGAAGAAGAGGATTATGCGTTTCATTTTCATCGTCGACTGACGCAGCACCACAGTTTAAAATGTGCCACAAAAGGGAAGTTCGACGTAAAGCAAGCTCTCAGTAATTAAATCCTATGTAGGGTCGCAAACAGCGGCATGCATATTTATGCTTATCGAAGTTAAGCCGCTAAAAGAGGAATAAATTAAGCTGCAGACAGACAGGCAGACAATGAACAGAAATTACTACATTATGAGATAATTCAAATAATAACAAAAGGACGACTAAGAATGCTCACGTCCCATACGTTATCAAGTCAATTTTGTATTGCACAATAGATAAAAATACGCATAAATGTTTACGCCTGCACCATCATTTTCCATGCGGGAAAAAAATTCCATGCTGTGAAAAAGCTTGCTGACTCAATTTAAGCGTTTACAAACTTGGCTGCACGTGCTCAGCGCGTACAGCACTGTATTTAAGCGCGAGCGCACTTCCCCGTAAATGCCACACATATGCGATTATCCTGCCCACTGCATGCGCTAAACTCCGGTTCCAACACCTGTGTTTACAGCCGCAACTAGCGCACACAGTACAAGCAACAGCTGATGGCGCGTAACCAGAGTTCCTGTATATAGCTCCCCTAGGGGAGCAGAATTGCGCGTCCATCCGCCAGCCACCCTTCTCGCGTGAAAAAGCTGCCGCCGGGGCAGTGGCAGCGGCGAGGAGGAGTGGCGAGGAGCGGCCGGGCAAAAACTGGCGCACGATAGTGGACCGCTTATCAGATGAGCGGCCGCCGCTGCCGCCGCTTCCACAACCGCCGATGCCCAGTTGAGTACAACTGACTGTGCGCCGCACTGAAAGCGGGCTTTCTGTCGAACTGAAACTCGCGCATGGAACCCGCGTCAGACGCGCAACTCTTGCGCTACGCGATATACAGGAACTCTACGCGTAACAAGCTGACAGCGCCAGCTGGCAATTAACGTTGGCGCTGCAGCTTTTTCATCGCACGCCGAAACATGAAGCAGTGAAGAAGACACAGACTACTTGAACACCCATGCTGGTTATTTTGTTTCACGGCCCTTCGTAGCCATAAACTCGTGCGTCAACAGCCAACCATTTTAGCGTACGCAACCTGACAATAAAACCTCCCAAAACGAGCTTTAACACTCAAATATTACATGAATATTGCGCAATGTTACAGGCATTAGGCTTTATGGCTGTAAGAGAGTACGTAGAAGAAAAGAAACTGAAGCCATTGGACAACTTTATATTACGTGGAACGCATTTACAGGAAAATAGGTTACCGACGTTAATCAAAAGAGCGCTGAGACGACGTGGATGTGCGATTTTTTATGATGAAATGATTTCTGAAGGTTCGCACACAGTACCTAGACGGACGATAAGACCAAATCCGTAGCAACCCTCGAAAAAATAGTCGAATTCACCCATCCAGCCACGCTGGCGCTCACCGATGCCCGCGACCACCACCGAAGGTAACGGCGAGAAACGTGCTCCAGAAGGCCAACTATGGCAAATGACGTCCTGTCGGCCTGCATTGCCGCGCCCAGGCTGCCGTGGTTTAAACAGCCTAAAAGACAGGTGCTCTAAAAACCTCAAGCAGAAATTTCCCATGTTCCTTGAGTAAACACTCCAATTCGCAAAGACCTTGCTTGTATAATATTGTCACGGGACCAGCGGACAATGCCCCATGGCGGCATAGCTCGGCATCGAAGACGACGTGGAAGAGGGCGCGTGCAGACTCAGCGGACTCGGCCATGGCCGCTTGTAAATACTGCAAATAGATCGTTCTACCCCATTACATAGTTCATCTCATCTATGTCCTGCCGCCGCGTAACATTTTGGTGGAGGTGCGGGGTACAGTCCCATCCCGGCCCCGAGCTTCACCTCGCCACGACGCATGAAGCGGTCTCACCCTGGCTCTTGGAAAGCGTCCGCCCACCCCAGCCCCGGTGAGCCACGGACGCGACATTACCCAGCCTTGTGTCCCCTGCCCATGCCCCGCCGAGACCAGACGAACTGACCCTCTACGACCAGACGTAGAGCCGACGACGTTCCCCCTCCCAGATCTCCGGCGCTTCTCCGAGGGTTTTGGATGCTGCCTCGTGGGGTCGGCGGTGATCACAGCTGTTCCGGGGCCGGTGCTTATCACGACCATCACCATCATATGCGGCGGCCAGAACTTCACTGTTATATACTCCCATGTCGTCCTCACCTCAGCTATCGACGTCAAACTTTCCGCCTGTGCGTCGACATCATTGAACTCGCAGTGGTTGCTACCGACGGATTCTCCGCGACGGGAAAAGCCTTGCCCCGAAGAAAAATTGAGATACTGGTGCAACAGCTTGTGGATCAAGAGCTGCCTTGAGCTACCCGGTTGAGAGGCCCCAATGACAAAGCTGAGCGTCGTACAGGCACATCCAACCACACAGCCCCCGTCTTCTGCAATTGCGCTCAACCTATCAGCAACCGCGTGCACTACTGCGGCTGGCACTCGAGCACTGCTAAGACTAGATCGAGCTGCCGACTCGGACCCTCGCAGGCGAAAGGAATCAACGGCACCGCCTTCGAGTCGTACCCCTGTGGCCTCGACCGGGACGGTCGTCTTTGCCCGAGGGGGTAGTGTCACGGGACCATCGGACAATGCCCCATGGCGGCATAGCTCGGCATCGAAGACGACGTGGAAGAGGGCGCGTGCAGACTCAGCGGACTCGGCCATGGCCGCTTGTAAATACTGCAAATAGATCGTAGTGCCACAGACACTATGAACGGTAACTGTCCCCGCAAGGGTATGCGCCGACTACTCGGAAACCGCCATGACCACTAGGTGGATCCAGTGACTTGGCCAGCGGACAATATGGAAGGCTTAACTGGCTCGAAAAATTTCCATTCACCTTGCCATTCACCTTGCCGGTGTGTAGGGCTAGTGCGCTGCTACTTGAGCGGCACAGGCAGCGCCTCCTGGCAGCCACGGCGGCATATTTTGCTCCTTTAGGGCCGGCGAGGTCAGCCGCCGCCAGCGGCCGAGGTATCACAGCCTGCGGCGCCTTTACGGGCGACAAATAAGCAATTCTACCTACTTTTATGTTTGCTGATGGCTCAACAGTTACAAAAACGAGGCTGGAACATCGCCGAGGAATAAATTATGTTTATTTTTAAGCGAATGTTATTTAGGAGAGCTCAGGCTGCGCTCCGAGAAGGCATCCGATCACTTCAACGCTTGGTTCCACATTAATTCGGCAACAGCGTCTGTTGGAGCATACGTTGGCTGTAAATTTTTGTGGCTGCCCTCGGACTCAGGACGTCAGCACAATCCCATTTCACATCGTAAATTTGTGCTGTTACATTTTTCGGGTGTGTGCACTGATTTCGATGTTCCAAAGGTTCAATAGCGCTCGTCGTGCTAACATTTAAATCAGTGTTTTAAGTGCTGCTATGTCACCTGCGTTGGATGCACAGATGGCTTATCCCACGCACGCGGCAACTCCGTGGTCAATTTCTGCTCTGTCCTCGTGGCTACTCGTGTAAACAGCCACCGTCGTCGTGTGTTAGCCCCAGCCGTGGTAGACTGCCTTCCAGTAGCTTCCGCGGGAAAAAAAGAAAAGCGCGCTTTGCGTTTGTCGACAAGTACAGAAACGAAACAACGGATTATGTATACGTAAAATACCAACAAAATTCGAAGAATTTAGAGAATGTTACCTCTGCGGTGTAAGGATTCCTACACCACTTGTGTTCATCTTGGTGATTTTAATTTAAGCCAGATTAGGGCCTTTCTGATTTTGTTTCGGGTTTCGGTTTGCGTTTTCTGGTTTGTGTTATTTTGGAATCAATAAACGGGTGAGTGCGGCGAATAGGTTTGCTTTTTGCTGCATTATTTCATTTCTAGCTCCATTGATATTTTTGGTTTTTCTTATACAGATAGCATACATTTACGCTATTATAAGACAAATGTGTGAAGTTCGCTAATTATGCCCTTTTGTGCAAATTAAAGGCGTTTAGCGTTGGGCGAATGTTAATATTTTTTGAGTTTTTCGGGTTGCATTTCTAGGTTCTTTTATAATTTTGTTTTATTATTCGTGTGATTGTTGTGAATAAGGTAAACATTTCGATATAGAGAGTTCATTTTTATTCTTTTTTACTTTATGCATTCTTAATTTCATTCGACAAACAGGACATATTTTACACTATTATGACGCGTTAAGTGCAATCTCCCATTGTGCGTTATTGTGCAAATGCCAGGCAGAACCCAGAGGGTGCTCTGGGGTGTTAGCAAAAATGCTGACGGAATAAAAATTATATTCCGTATTTTTTGCTTACGCCGAGCCGAACTTGTATTTTAAACTATACATTTGAATCCCACCATGTTCCAGGGCTATATAGACGGCACTGTATCGGTCTGAATTTCTGCGTTGATGTCGAAGACGTGGTTGCCGGGGCGTGTAGTTTTTTTTTTTTTTTTCCGCGGGTGAAGTAGCCTTTCTTTTTCAGTATTTCTCCGGCTTCTATGTATTAGAAAACGCCGAACAGTACATGCACGAGCCGCTTCGCGCAGTTACGCTGGCCTTGCGCACGGGATACGCTGACCGGCGTAGCGCAGAACGAACAAAAGATGCGGCGCGGATCGGTAGCGGGCGCCACTGGTTCAAATTCAGTGGCGCCATCATAGCAGCATACGAGGTCTATGGTATATTGCGCTAGTACACTGTACTTATAGGCCGACCGTGGCTGACCTAAGCTGCTTGTAGATTGTATGCTAGTAAATACCTAGGATGCCTCTAGAGGGAAGTCAAGATCGTTCTCATTGTCCAAAACACTGCGACTGAAACGACGCTATGCAAGAAGACAATCATCAATACAAATAAAGCATTGATGTGTAAAAAAAATTCAACACAAAAAAGACGTGTTTTTATTTTAGAAACACAGTAAGATCGATTTTGCCCTGCTGCACAGACAAAAGAAGCAGGTTGTGGGAAGAGACGGAAGACAAGGAAGACAAGCCTCTTTCTAGTCATTCATTCAGTTTTTTGGCAGTGTTTTTTGCCTTGAGTATGAACCAACTGGCCTGTCTTCGAACTCTAGTACAGTTTTGTGCTAACTTGTTCGCTCGTAATTATTTTTATTTGGTAAATACAGAGTTGCTTAGCATTTTGTTTTCTTCATTTGAAAAACAAATTGTGTCACTATCATCGCTGCTCACAGGAATACTAACACAGCGCCGCATGCCTGAACCTTCCCTTCAACGAAAGCTTTCCTTCGGTACCAATCACTGAAACCAGCCTGCCAAACAAACAACCAAAAATAGGGCAGGAACAGGGGCGTCCCCCCTGCCTTGTAATCGCTTCCCCGAATTTCCTTTCTGTCCTTCCTTCGGTGCGGCGATGGTGATGGTGGCTGTGCCCTTTGAAACAGGCGGTCGCTGCTCAAACGCACAACCAAGCAAAAAAAATATAACACTAAAAAACAAAGAAAAAAATAATAAAAAAGGTCACTCCTTGCGTCGCTCCACACACCCTTGTGGTCCCTCTCACTGCCTTCGCCCTAGCGCACGGTTTTGCCACCAAAACTCCAGCCGCCTCTTCGTCACTTCAGTGACCTCACGCTCTATGCCGCTGCCAATCCGGAAACCCAAGGCGGTGGGCAGCGACATCATCCGGGCAGAGGGGGATATGTTGGGGCACCCGACGATCGCGTGCTCCAGAGTCTCGTCGCATTCCCCACAGAGTGCACAGGAAGTCTTTAGCTCACTTGTGAAGCGCGACCTCCACACCCATGTGGGAAGCACTCCTCCTCGAGCTTCGGCCAACAAGCCGCTGCCCCACGTGTTGTCGTGAAGGTCCTCTCGCTGAATCTCCCTATTCTCTTGAACGTAGATCATCAGCGCTCAGCGCCAACTCACGCTTCGCTGCCTCGTACCACTCGGCTGCCTCCACCTGCTGCACGCGGAGTCGTCGGGCATGGGCAGCCAGGCACTTGTCCGTCGCTGCGAGCGAAAAGGCTGGCAGGCCATACCTGCGGCGAAGTGCAGCCGACGGCTTCACCCACCTGGTGGCCCAACTGGCGTAGACGACATGCACCAAGGTTTGGCGGGCAATATTCGTGTCTGGGAGGTGGAGCAGTCTGTCCTCGTAGTGGCTCTTCGCCACTGCGTCCCGTTCCACAAAACTCGACCAACCAAGTTCCCCTTGAATGGCCTCCAACGGGATATGCTTCCCCGCCCTAAGGACCAGCCGGTCTACACCCCTCTGGCACCTTTCCGAGAATTCTTTTCCGCCCGCCGAGAGACAGGAACGCGTTGGCATAGGTAAGTCCAGGCATTGCCGCAATTTTCCACAAGGCCCTCATCACCTCACAGTGGTTGAAGAGCCAAAGCGACTGGCGGTCCAGCAATACCTTGCACCTAGCCGCCTTACTCGTACTTCCTCTTCGTGAGCAGCCGTGTAGTCACACCCACTGGTAAAACCCACGCCCAGGTACTTCACGGTGTCCGTTAGCTAGATCGTGCTCCCCTGAAGAGTACACGACGCCTCTGGCTGTTCGGTACCCCATGCCATGACCATAAACTTCGTTTGGTTAAACTGCAAGCCTATCCGGGTCATTTCTGTGCTGCAAATCTCCAGAAGCTTCTGCAGCCGCTCCGGGGTGTCCGCAAACAAGGCAAAATCGTCCGCATACACCAACACCAGGATGGTACGCCGCACTGGTTGACCCTCCCTGTAGTGCTCCCGGGAGAAACCAACCCCCGCTGCCTACAAGGCGCTGTGTCACACCTGTCGCGTTTTTCCCATGGTTGTCCCCTTTCTCCATAACTAATCTAAAATGGGCTCCGCGGGAGCAGCAATGTGGTTATTCGCAGCGTCCACCATAATTGTGATCGTGTCCGCACGTACGGTGGGCCGCGAAAGTTATTTAGAATCTTCTCGGGCGCTGAGAGAGCTGTTTTCAGAGAAGCCCGCTTTTTTATCTGACCCCGGCAGCGAAGGGCCGCAGAGAAAGAATTTTCCGAACTTAGACGTCCTACGCTCGACGTTAATTCGGAAGCTTTGCCGACGCCCAGTATCTAAAGTTGCAACCGAAAATTTGAGCGTTAATCAGTAGCTGCCTTTAGTTTTACTTTTCCCGTATTGTTGGTATAATCAGTAGCTAACGTTATTGAACAAATACTTTCATATAACTGGCCTATCAACCTCGTCGTCGTTCGCATGTGTTTAGTGGGTAAATCATGAGTATATGAATTTCGCGTCATAAGTCATATCGAAACCAACGGAATGGGATTTAATGGTTCCTGAAATTATAGCTTTATGGGCTGACACTCTACCATTTACGGCTGGAGGCTCGGAGTGTCACTATGTAGTTAGCTAAGGAAGCTTTTATGGATGCAGGCCTGTAGACTCTGCGCCATACACTTTCCTAAATACGGCTAAATGTTGTCTAACTAGCACACGCCTAAAGGTTTACAATTATATATTGCTCAGTAGCCAGCCGCAGAAGCTTTTACGGATGCCCCTCTTTCGGTTTAGGGCAAATTCTCTCGAATAGCTGGCCAACGACAGCTGAATGGTTTAAAGTCTGTGCACTTAGAGCTAGACAAGGGCCTATAGCCAGCCAAGGGAACTTTTTATGGCTGTCTCTGTTTAGCTTTAGGGCAAATTCTTTTCAATAGCTGGCAAAAGACAGCTAAATGGTTTTAAGTCTGTAGACCTAAAGCTAAACGGTCAATATCTAGCTAAAAGAGCTTCTTCGCGGCTGGTCTATAGAACTAAAGTCACATATTTCTTTAGCTGGCTAGAATAACCTGAATAGCTGTGACTGTATAAAATTAACACACTAGGGTGTTCCATCATCGTCCAAAGATAATTGTATGGTTTGTAGTCTTTAGTGCAGGATGCATAAAAACTTCAACAGCTTGCCAAAGTTTCATTTATGCCATTTTATGGGTGATCATAGGGACCCATAGGCGGTCGTAGCTTACCATACAATTTTTTATAGACACGCATAAGCCATTTTTGTATGGGCACAACAAGCATTCTGCAAGAAAAATAAATATCCAGTGTTCGATCTTCAACAGTGCGTTAGCATATGGTCAGTATCGCTCATGAACTCTAGGCTGGCCACGATGCTCATGCCTTGCTCCGCGTTGCGTGTCCGCCACGCGGCGTTTATCACACATCCCTAGTTCATGTGCCTACAGAGAAAGAAATTTTATTGTTTCAGTGGTCACGTTCCCTTGCTTTAGCAGCGGCGTTGCTTACGTTACATTATTGACGTTTCCACAATAATCGCCCCCCTCGCCATCATTCCCATCTCTTCCTTTGCCGCCCTGCACTCTCTGCATAATTAACCCTACAATGCTGACAAGCGGTGGCGCTAGTTACGGGACCCGTAGAGACGGAGTACGTCCAAATTAGTCCATAACAGGAGCAGGCGGCGAGCTGCTTTTCCACTTGACGTATCCGTGGGAATCATGCCATCGTTGCGAACGCAGCTCCATCAGTTTTTGAACACTGCTTTGTCGACGCGCTCTCCTCGCTCTCTTGTTCTGTGCTATTTCGTCTTTCTCTCTGCTGCCGGAACGACGCGCGTTGCACATTGTCCCATTGCCCTGAAAGTCTTGTTCACAAGCAGCATTCATCGCTCACACATTTTTAAAACCGCTTTAATTGAAAGTATAACAGCGGTCAATGTAATACTGGTATTTCAGTTGCCACTAGGGAGTCGCCTTAATATTCATTTTGGGAGGGCCGCAGTAAGATTGGAGGTTTAAAAGTTTTACGCGCCAAAGTTTCACCTGGTGTTAGAGGTTCGGCGTAGTGGGGGGCTCCGGAATATTATCAGGAACCAGGACAACTTCATCGTGCACCGCAGTCTTAACAAAGCGTTTTAGTTCTTCGGCGGGAGAATGACAAGCCAAGCCAAGGCTGCGAACGCATACGTTTTGCATCGCTCTGCCTTGACGCCGTGTGTTATATTATAGCCGGCATCCTGCCTGTTATGCGCTGTTGCAAACAGTCAAGAACCACCCCCTGGCGCCGACTCATAATGTTCGTCGTCCCCTGCATCCTCCTGCCTCGTCGCCCGGCCGATCGTCTTCTTCGGTCCACCAAGTAGGCCTAGCCCGCCGGCAAGAACGGCGGCGGCAGCGCGCTGCCGCTGCGCTGCTACCCCGCACGTGGAGCCAGCGGAGCAGTCAAGGCAGCTCCATCGTCACGCCGAGCGGTCCCTTTACCTGCGCGTCGCGAGCCCTGCCATGGCAACGACGTGAAAATGGACACATCTCAACCACAAGTGAGTACTCCGATACCGCCGTCAAGGGCGGTTAAGACGCCACCCGAGTCGACAGTCCCGGAACGAAATGCAACGCAGGACGAGTCAAAACGATCCCGCCCGTCGGCTATGTCAACAACAGCTTCGCTGGCACCTGAGGCCTCCTCGTATAAGGTTGTCATCAAACCCCGAACTAGCTTCGACATGTCCACAATACCCAATCGGCTGATTCAAGCGGCAGTGGCCACCTGTCTCAACATCCCAGGCTTTCGTGGTTTTGCCGTGCACAAGCCTACCAATACCATATCGGTATGGGTGCCCTCTTTGGATCAAGCCACTGTGATCCAGTCGTTAAACAGCATACAGGTCTCGCAGTCTGACTACATACAGGTTCAAGCATACCTGGCAGCTGGAATGGACTTAAGACGCTATGTGATGTCTGGCGTAGACTCCGGTGAGGCACCTGAACAGCTTCGCCAGGAGCTCTACTGCCATACTCACGAAGTGGTCGCGGTCCGATACATGGGCAAAAGCCGCACCTGTCTCGTGACCCTGCGGGGCCCGGCTACTCCTCCGGACCGTATCATCTACTATGGTTGCATCTTGCGCCCTCGGCCGTTTAAGCCATCAGTTGTGTACTGCTACGCATGTTACAGACAAGGGCACATAAATCCTCCTGCCCTTACCCGCCGAAGGAAGACCCTATGGAAGCCACGGCTCCACAGACTTTCCGATGCGGCCTCTGTAAGTCCGATGACCACGAAATTACCTCCCGGAAGTGCCCTACGAAGTTGGAGGGCAAAACAAGAAAGTTCGTGAGCGCCGTTCAAAGCGAAACGAAATTCACCGTGAATTTCCACTGCCAGATCAGGTGCCGACCTCTAATCGATACGCTGTTTTGGCTCCCTTAGAAGAAGAGGCGGCTGCAGCTGAACCTCCAGCGACAGAGACGATAACGTATAGTGCAGCGGTTAAAACGCCCCGTGCTGGCCGTCGACGTTCACCACCCGTACAAGAATCACCTGCTTATGATATGGAGGAAGAATGGGAAATTGATAACACACTGGCTACGTTACAAAAAGAAATTCAGCGTCTTAAGCAACGCCGTGCAATTCTTCAGCGCCAGCGCGTGAACAACCGCTCCACTGAAACCCCAATCCGCGACCCTGCCTGTGCCTCCAGTTATCCAGGGTTCCACGTCGACAACCATGTCACCTCAAGAACTGCTGTGTTTCGTCGCGAAGCAACTCCAGACTCTCACCTCGGTGTTGTTGGCTAACCTCCACCACCTGTGATGGTACCTGTATCTGTGGGCTCGTCGCAAGGCGTTCTGGAATGGAACTGCCGGGGTATATCTGGCAAGATTGGAGAACTTAGACAACGCATTCTGTACGGGAAGCTACATGTATGGGCACTACTACTCCAGGAAACAAATGACCTCCCTTCCCTTCCTGGATATGTGGCTTATTCATCTCCGTCCATTCTGGATCGTCGAACCACAATGCCTGATGTCCCTCCAGGAAAGGTAGCCGTATATGCCCGGTCAATTTTCCTCAAACCCGCATAGACTTGGCGCGATGGTGCACACTGTGGCAGGAAGTCGTAGCTGTGCTGGTTCGCCTCCCCCGTACGGACGTCATCATAGTGTCATACTATGCTCGCCCCTACAGCGGCCGTACAGCTAAACTATGCCTCGGCTGGCTTTCCCATCTACGTCGACGGCATCCCTTCTGTCAAATTTTGGTGGCGGGGGATTTCAACGCTCCACACACAACGTGGGGCTACGTAACTTCCAGTGCGCGTGGTGTGTGTGTGTGTACGACACGTTTACGGACGCTCAGTTTGTTCTCCTAAATGACGTGTCAGTGTCTACACGACGCCGTGAACATCCACGTGCTTCTCCAAGCTCACCTGACTTATCTTGGTGGTTAGGAAGTGCTTCAGTGTCCTGGATGTGTGAGCCAGACTGCTGGGGGAGTGACCACCATCCGATTTTATCTCAACCTTTCTCCCGGCCGGGCGAATCGTCTTCGAAGACAGTGTCGGGTGGTAGACTGGGACCTCTATCGATCGACAGCAGCTACGATCGTCTCCAGCACCTTACCTGACCCGTGCCAGAGTCTCCGCGTGGCTTTGGAAGCAGCGACTCGTACGACGTGGGTCGAGGAATCGCGGCTGCCCCTGACCTACAACTTTATCGTCTGTGGGCCGCGCGCCGTCAAGCTGAACTAATGTCAATGCGGAATCCCGCATCAATCGATGCAGGTCTCAACCTTAACCGCCTCACAGCAGCAGCCCGCCGACATGAACGACGACTGTCAAGGGGCCGCTGGCTAGACTGGTGCGCCTCGCTCGGCCCTTCGTCGTCTAATGCCTCGGTTTGGCGAACATTCCAAGCAATGGAACGTGCTCACCGCCCTCCAGATCCAGCAGCTAGTGCCCTTCTAGCATCTGCCCAGACACCATCCGCTTTTGCCTCTCTCGCTGCAAGCACCTTCTTTCCCGCCTTTGACACTCCACCAGCTGTCTTCACTATTCCAAACTGCCTACCGGCATTCGCCGGTTCATTGCCCACATGCAACGACATTGAAGGGATTCAGGCCCCCTTTACAATGGCGGAATTCTTAGCAGCCATCGACCATGCCAGGCCGCGCACTGCACCGGGACCTGATGGCATCTCTTATGAGCTATTTAAGAACACAGAAGGCACTACACTTGACGTCATACTTGAAGCCATAAATGCAGCGTGGACTTCAGCCGCGATTCCTGATTCCTGGCGTCACGCGGATATCGTTGCTATCCCGAAGCCCGGCAAAACACCAGACCGGATTTCTCACCTTCGGCCAATAGCTCTGACATCAACGATTTCTAAGCTGATGGAGCGCATGCTAGCATCACGTCTTACTTGGTGGCTTGAGCGATATTCCTGGTACCATCCCGCCCAAATTGGATTCCGGCCCCAGTTGGGCGTCGAAGACGGACTGCAGCACTTTTCTGATATGATCCTGATCGGAGGATGCTCTCGCCGGATTCGAACCGTCCTTGCAATGGATATTAAAAGGCCTACGACAATGTCAGCCGCGAAGCCATTGTTCGGATCCTAGAGTGGATTAACTGCCCAGCCGTGTCTGCACATTTGTGAACGCCTTTCTTCGGGACCGAACCTTCACCCTTCGCTTGGCCGGGAAGGCTACAGGACACTTCACATTGCACCTTGGTGTTCCACAGGGCTCTGTGTTGGCGCCGGTACTGTTCAATATAGCCTTGCTCCCCTGGCTTGGCGGTTGGCGGGCATACCTGAGGCGTATTACATCATGTATGCTGATGACATTACTGTGTGGTCCGTGCATCCTGACATCTCTGTCCAGAAAAACGCTCTACAAACGGCGTTTAAACATGACTGATTCCTGGTGTACTCAAGTAGGACTTGAACTATAGGAAGAAAAAATCGTCATACATGTCAGTGACTAACAAACATGGGCGACGCCGACTTGAGAAACGGCCTGTCCGGTTGTTTATTCATCAACAACCTCTACAGGAGGTCCCAGCTATTCGTGTGCTTGGCCTTGATGTTGCCTCGTCTGGGTCCGCGGCTCCATGGGTGAAGAGTGCGAAGGAATCGTGCCGCACGGACAATACACTTGATACGTCGAATGGCGACGAAGGCTGGCGGTTCGCGCACCAGCGTTGCTCGCATCCTTGTGTGGTCAGTGTTGCAACCCAGAATCGTGTACCAGGCTCAATTCCACCATCTCACGATGAGAAACTGGGATCGCCTCGAAGCCATCAACCGGGATGCCATGCGGGCCATTACTGGACTACCCCGAATGACCCCGATACCAACTCTGCAGGGGGAGGCCCAACTCAATACGATTGATGAGCTGGTGCACCAACGCCGCTCTGCCCGGGTCTGTAAAATCTCGATGACCGGTGCCGCCGCTGCGCTAGCCCGGTACATGGGGTACGTTGTACCAAGTACCACTGTGAAAGGTTCAGACATTCCTCCGTGGAAGCGAGTACAGTTAACAGACAACAAACCGATCGGTCGCATCCGTCACCCGATACCTCGCCAGGCCACGGCCCAAGTCTCTCGCCTACATAGCCCAGACGCGGAGACGGCAATTGCATATGTAGACGCCAGCGTCAAAAACGGCATGGTGCACACTGCACTCATCTGCCCCCAGCTACCAGAGGTGGACCAATGTTGCTCTTATGAGGCTAACCCGATGCCACCAGCGTATCTTGCTGAACTAGCAGCAATACACGATGGGATGGCCGCAATACTGCCTATTGTCCCAGGCAGGGCCATACTGTCGACTAATAATACGCACAGACTCTACGCAAGCCATCCACGACATCCGCCGCGTAACACAAGCTACAGCGTTCGCAGATGCCATTCACCACTTAGCACGAAGCACTTCACTGCAAATCCGCATAGAATGGGTACCCCGTTAAGCTGTACCCGGCAGTAGGGAGGCAGACACGGCTGGTCGCCCGCATATCTTGATGCGACCACTACCACTTTTTCCCGAAGATCCAAGTGGAAACCTGGCACAACAGAAGGAAATTCTCCGGCGCAACACGCGAGCCCTCATATCTCCGTGTGGTTCAAACCTCCCTGGTGACTTATACTCGCCGAGAGGAGGTTGCGCTGCGGAGAATACGCGTTGGGATGGCCCTTACGCCGTTTGTGACTGCCTCTTGGCCATCGCAGTACCGCGGCCCATACGACTCTACCTGCCCATTCTGCGACTCCGCCGTACAGAATGTGAATGTGCAGCATCTGCTGTGGACCTGCCCCGGACTGCATCAGATGCGATTACGGCACCTTCGTGCAACCGGCCTCCACCCTGGCCGCCCTCCAGACCTGCAGCGCTGGGTTCATGGACCATTTTATAGGCACCTTCTAGACTTTATACGAGAAGCAAACTTGTTCGTGTACCTGTGAATCGTGCACCGTTATGCCGCAGGGCAAACTTTCGAATAAAAAAAAAAAGTTCTTCGGCGCCGCCACGGCCGGGATTCAACGAGTGTAACTGGGCATAGCAACACAACACCTTATTAACCACTGAAACACCGAGGAAGATGGGAGTGCTAGTTCTTTTTCTTTATGGACATATAAAACAATGATTAAAAATAGCGTTATACTTTACGGCCAGGTGTTTTCGTGGTAGGTGCTCTCGTTGCCTGACTGCCATATGTTGCTTACGACCGCTTGAGTGCAGAGGCAGTCGTCTGAGGTATTATACAGCCGTTTTTCTCCATCTCCCCTAACCGCCAAGTCGTCGACATCCGTCGCGGGCAGTGGTTTTCGGGGGATGTTTACTCGGAAACCGTAGTTTATTTTGTGTGGATTTTGGTTTCCTAAAACGTGCTTTTTTGCAGGAAAACGCGGTACCTCCTCGTCTGCTAGAGCTGTGTGCTTGTCAGTGGTTTGTTGAGAAGCATAGGAAAATCATAGGGCAGAACTTTGTCCTATTTGACACGTGCAGTTCGAAAGCTTTTTCTTAAAAAAACGCAATAGAGCATTGGTCATAATCGACTGAACGAGACAAAGCTTGAAGTACGCATCCTACCGTGAGTGCTTTTCCTAATGAAAATAGAACGTGACGTGCACGTGACGGCATTAAGCCCAGTACCTCGTGCATGAAAAGGCCCTAAAGTGTGTTGACAACTTCGCTAAATTTCTTTGTAACGCATGGGATCAAAGAAAACAAATGACATAGGCAGGGCACGCAGGCGGTGCTGAAAATAAGGTTTTAGAAGTACCCCATATATAAATCTTCGCAAAAAAATACAAACAGCGATCTCACCAGCTCACCTATAACGCAAAGCTTAATAGGAGGCACCCGTCAGTGATGTCCCGTTTCTCACGAAAGACACTCGCCGCTTGGCTCGATCTTGTAAAAAGCCACGATTCCCGCATGGTTTCCGTCAAGAAAAAGCAAATGAACTCTTTCAAAACCCTCCAAGCAGCAGTGAACGTGTTTCAATGCGTATATTCCTGTAAAACTGCTGGCCAAGAGCGTAGGGACAAGTTTCTTCAATTTCAAAGAAACAAAACAATAGCGCATGACATTTCAAAAACGCACACTGCATCGTTGGCATGACAAGGCTAAATGTACTGAACGCGAAAGCCAATGGCTCTTAAAACGAGCCGTCCAGAGCGGAAAATTTAGGAGATGGCGTGCGAGGGGTTACAATCAACCTAGGAAGCATCACAGTTTAATAACTAAAATTTTAGAATGCAGGTGCGCTCTCGTAGCAGTGTTAAAAAAAAGTTGAAAACACAAAATGCAGCTGCCTGGATTTCGAACACTTCCCTCTGAACTTTTTACGGAAAGGCCGGTACGAAGCATCACAACTGCTCTCTGTCAGTTGAATCACAGTGAACGTGTTGCTGTTGGACGGAACGAATGGCCGCAAGTACGCACGCCCTTGGAAGTAAGCACGGTTTCACCCCGTCTGTTCTCGGTCCAGCAAGGCCAGTTGCGCCTCGCTTTTGGTCCTGCGTACGCCATTTCAATTCGATGGAGACAGCTATCTCTTCACATTCTGCGCCATTGTGTATGGCAATCATGATTTTTAACATTGGTATTTAAATCCTCTTATGCATATGTGCTTGTGATAGTTTCGAAGGAGTGCAGTGTAGATCTGAAACAGCTGTCATTTTCAGATTCCTTTATTGAACAGGATGAAAGCTATTTTTCTTCTCACTGGCATGGCGTTGGCTGCGACTGCGCATAACTTTCCGAAGAGGCCACACATCATCTTCATCCTTGCAGACGATCTGGTGAGTGTGTTATGCCATGCGAATATGCTTGGAATTTGTGCTGTGCAAAGCAAGAACGTGGGCCTTTGATATAGTGTGCGGGATGGAGCTACGTTCATGGCGTACGTTATAACTATTAATGCTCAGACGACATTGAGGACAACCAGGACATTGATATTAGTCGTCCGCACACCCACGAGGGCACCCCATGCTATCCGCGGGTCACAGAAAACAGATCAGTTTTCTCACCACACCTGTGCGTGGACATTGTTCCGGAAAATATTACGAGGGCAATGGTACCCCAGTTTATCTGGTAGTTGAGGCCCTTCGCCTAGAACCAAGCTTAGGTGAACGAAAAGTGCAAAGTTGATTCAGACCTCTAATTGTCCCCTACAATAATAAACAAACAGTCTCACAGAGTGGCGAGGGTTTCTCCACCTTCAGGTGGTGAAGCTTTGGAATACGTGCTATGCTTATAGGGGCGTCAGTTGAAACTGATTTGGATAGCGTTGGGATAAATAGCGAGGGATACCGTGCGAGCCTTCTTGTGTTTAAGTCACTGGTTCTGTGGCGCTCCAATCTGTATTGTAGAAACAGTGCAGCCAATATACGCATCTAATCCTTTTTAAAGGAAACCTTTCTCTACCAGCCAACGGTTTGCATTTAGAGTGCGCCACAATAAACTCACAACCAAGCTCACTAAAGGAAATCACTTGCGCCACCAGGCACCGAACCTAGACGCGAATAGAGAAACGGAGGGAGAGACCGTGTTCTTACCGACTTAGAAACGCCCGCAAGAAAAAATGGGGAGACAGACGCTGTACTACCGGTCTACCAACTGCGCTCATTCAAAGCCCCTGTGAAGTGGAAACCGCACAGAATATGATAACGGCGTCTGCGAATAATGACAAGGATGCACATCGACTGCGATGATCTGTGTTCCCCTAATACAACAAATGGAATCTTTATTTTCGCGCTCTACATTTCACCGAATACAGCCAAATCTGACATGGGGTGGCTTCATCGGAATGCACTTCTTCTAACTGGCGATGGATCACACCGCGCCCGTGATCATTGGTGGGGGCTTTAAAAAGAATGTCTCAAAAACAAAAAACAAGTGGTTTATCCGGTTCGCAACAGAAGAGTTCGCAGTCATGTCCTCCACCAGTACCAGTCAACCAACCAGCATTCATGCGTCATGCATGGATTTAACATTAGGAAAGAATGTTTCTACAGTGAAACATGAAAATATCACTGTGTATCACATGGATCATAAAGCAGTCATGAATTCTGTTGTGAACTAATAAAGGGTGTGGTGAATTACATTTCACTAATCTCCAGTTTCACTCTTTGTAGAGCCACGTATGGGAATTCAAGTGACGTCGCATAGGCAATCACTGCGGGTGCCGTTTACAGCTTTTGTTTTCCAAGCACAATCACAGGGTGAATTGCGCGCATTTTTTGTTCTTATTTTGTTCCTGCCAAGCATGCATGATTTCCCGAGTTTGGTGAATTGGTCTGTCAGTGTTTATACCCCATCGCCCTATGAACTCGCAGCCCAGATAAAAAGGCAAACAGCAGCCGTCACGGAAACTGAAACTGATGGCATTCCTGAACAAGCAGAACGCGAGCGCCACTGAAGACCGAGTTTTCTTTATGATGCTAGCCAATGCTTGCTTAAAGCATGGAGAGCGGCATGACGACCAGTGTTGGTAGCAGCGCTGCTACGCTCCAGCCAGCGATAATGGGCGCGTCAGAACTTCGGGAAGGGTCAGCCGGAGGTGCCGATGAACTCTTGATATCTGAGGTGCATCTATTTATCAACAGCGCTGACGTGCAGTTTCTCCCACGTTAGAAACCGCTCGGAGGTGATATTTTACTTTCAAAAGATACTGGAATCTTTCCAGTTAGGAAAACACGTTTATTTGGTCTTTAGTTTAGAAAGAAAAACCTGTTGACAACGTGGCTGAGATGCGCGAGCTAAAACCACGCTGCCAGAACTGATAGCGAAGATATTTGAATTGTAGAAACCTGCGTTTTATTGGTTATCTAGGTTTCAAAAAAGGAGGTGAGCATGTGGGTGTGCGGTAGGGAGAGAGGAGGTTGAGGCACGTGGCAGGGGCGGCCGCAGACGACCGCCTTTCGACGGTATCTGGAGGGAAGCAAGCACATACCACGTGAATGCTTTCGTACACAACTGATGTTATACGAGAACGGGTACACAGCGGTGTTCGCAGTTGTTTTCAGCAACGTACATGAGGGCATGACCGGAAAACAGCAAACTGCACGGAATCTCTCACCGGCCTAATTGTAGCTAGGTCCCCGCTGCGCGAGCGCGCGAAAGTGAAACTTCGTACTTAATGAAGCACAGGACGCAGTAGACTACATGGTAATGAGAGGCAGTTTTGTGCTAACCTCTCGGTAATATCTCCCGTATTCTGATATGAACAACCGCACTAGTAGTTAAGAGTGAGAGCTGTATTTTGTTATTGTGAGTCCCCCGAAATCTTCATGTCGAGGTTCCAATTTTTTAATTTCTCTCAAACTATTTCTATGCCGGAAAAAAGGGGCAGGTTCAGGAGCAACCTCTAAACAATGCAGGCAACAGATTGGCGACTACGATCATGCACGATCATGCAGGACAACGATGCCAAGGTGTGATAAATTTACGCATGGATATAGATGCGTTGGAAAGGGTGAGATAGGGGTCTGTATCAGATCTATACACGTTACTTCGAAAAACAGCGCGGAAACAGAGAAGATAAAAAATCTCGGGAAAGTATGACGAACAGGTGAACAAAAGAATGATAAAAGCACAATCATGTAACTTCCTGAATTTTACACAAAAATACCTAATTGGCTGAATTTTACACATAAGGGCCCTAATACCGTTGACAGAGATAAATGGTCGAACGTAATTTTAAAAAAAAAACAAGAAGAAAAACAGAAAAATTATGAAAGTGAACTTACGAAACCAACATTTAGACCTTGTACATCGTTTAGCCCAAAACGCAGACAAAAGCAAGAAAAGTGGAAGAAGTACGGAAACAGGAATAAAAATATCTCTTTCAGTTATTGCACCTAATTGCTACAGTGGAACCCTGTTCATACGTTTTCACCGGTCTGGGTAAACAAAACGTAACAACCAGGAACATGCAGCAGTTAGGAAACCTTCGTAAATTAACGAAAGCAGCCCAGCTTTGACTTGCCACCATGTATTTCTGCCAAGTTGGCTTTCGAACCTTAAAAAAACTCAAGAATATAAGACTGACGCTTGTTGCGATCGCTGGAAAATGCCACGCGTGGCAATGAAAGGTCCCTAGCGATGTCAACTCTCTACCACGCTGGCTGCTTGTCTACTGCTTTCAGTACGTCAAGCTCTTCCTGAAGGCAAAGGGCCTCCCGTTTTCGGGACGCCGTTAAAGGAACACTGAAGTGATATGTAACATTGCGGGATTACTTGCGCAAATTGTAGTCCGGAGTCCCCAGGCCATGTTTCGACCACCCTGGGCGCGTTTACGTGATTTTATTTAGTAGAAAAATAATTCGAAAATGCTGTCCTCCTCTCTTTACGCTCGCCCATTTTCTGCGGCGTTTTCGTGTGACGTCAGGAGGGGATAAGCTGGCAATTGGCTGCGCTACTGCACGGCTCCCCGGCCTTCAGACAGAGTCAGTCGGCCCAGCGTTTCTTCCGCCGGCCGCCGACGGGTCGTCGCAATTCGTTCGCTCAGTTGAAACGAAGCCAGGACACGTTTGTGAATGGTAGAATTTGCCTTTCTTTACTTGGTTAGTTTGTACACTGTATCTAGCTCCAAGTCAAGGTCGCTTCACATAAGCGCTGCACAAGCGCACATGCGACGCTTCGCTGACTGGTATGCCAGTAGGAAAATATAAGGCCTCTTGAAGGCGGGAGAAGAGTCAGCGTAGTCAATATAGGTACTAAGGAAATAAAATCAACTGATATTTTTACCGTACAGCGTAAAACTAGGGTGCGGGAAGCACTTTTTTGCGCTGGGCCAACAAGCACAGCGGTCAGCAGCACGACTACGCATCGGCGAACGCTTTTCCGTCTACGAAATGCAATTGCTAGACGTGAGCTATTGTGGAAACTCGGGCGACGCTTACTGCACGAGCGCAATACAAGAAATAGTCACCTAAGCTGCTTGAAATGCCAAAACTAAAGAAAAGTGTAAACTGGTTGTACAATATATACCTTATATTACCAATGCCAGCCGAGCCCGCTCCGTGGCCGAGCGGTCTGCGTTGCTAGGTATGCCACCGCAAGTATTTTACAAGTCACGAGTTCGAATCCCCGCGGGTACGTGCTTCTTTTTTTGTAAGTTAACTTTTTCGTTTTCCGCCGATGTTTTCTATATTGAGTTCACCTTTTTTTGGGACGCAACGTTCATGGCTCCACGAACTAGTTCACAAAACGCGCGCAGGCTGGCACTGGCGCGCTTGCGAGTTCTCGTTGGCGTGCTGTTGCCATAAGCACCGACTGCTTGCAGGCAGTGGGCACAGGCCAGAATGAACAGACCCTTGGCCTGGTGCGAACACGCTTTTTACGACACAGGCATGAGGGAGGCAAGCTCCAAATATGGGGGAAAAGCGCATGACATTTGGGCGTCTGCGGGTACGCGGAGGGCGTTCATGCACTGCGTAGGTTTCGGCTAGTGAATGCTACGATTCCAATCCGTCCTAGGAGGCTTATCTTTATGCATTTTTACAGCTGACAACATGGCAGAAGCGCGGTACGATGATTACTGAGTTATTGAGAATGCCCATCCAACAACGCCAACGGTTGTGTTTTACAGAAGAAAAACCGAAATCGAAACTTGTTTGGTTGCTCACCTTGGGCATCGTCCAATCACGGTGCCCGCTCCTCCTAACGTCACAGCTTTCGTTGGTGCGGCCACCGCAAACTGCGCATGATAGTTTTTCTTCTTTCGCGCTTTGTAAAATAATTACCGATTTGTCAACCGAATAAACGATGAAAAGTGTGCTAATTTGAGGCAGTCTACGCAGTGCAAGCAAGAACGGGAGCTTGACAAATTCACTTCAGTGTCCCTTTAAGGCACGACGATGTTCGTGGTTGCAAGTTCAACGGTGTGGTGAAAGCTTGAGGCGCATAATAACGACGAAAGCGCGTGCTATTCTTGCGGTGGTGCTTTATGGCAAACACGCACTTCCGGCATTCCGAACTGAAACTTCCGTTGTAAGCGCAGTAATGGTGGTGATAGCATAGAGTAATATAGGGACATCTAGTGGTGACGAATCGCTTCCGCGTGCGGCTTCGTGCAGTCAGTGCCGTAGCCACGCCCGGCCAAGGTTCGTCAAACGTCAAAATTGCGGTCCGCGCGTGTTGTCCGTAAGGCTTCGGAGTGCCAGACAGCGACGAATAATCCGGGAGCGTACTCTGAGCCATGACGTAACAGTGATCATTTTAATAGATGGGACTCTATGCGAGCTGCGCCGGGACTAGACAAACGCAACATAAAAGCCGGGAAAACGCAGCACTGAGGAACGTAAGAGCGGGGTTCTACTGTGTATGGATCCAAGTGTAAATGACGAATAGAAGCAAAAGAAAACTCCAGAAGAATACAATGACTCCACGTATTGGACAACTGATTGCTGAATCTGGCTGTAAAAAACGCACTATGATGACAAGCGGCGCAAGAATGGTACACGTTATGTAGCAGTTCTGGGAATTTCTGCTGATTTTTTTTGTCCCGGCACATTTTACGGCGACATCAAGCTTGATCAGCTACTTCGAAGTATACTGCCTCTCCTAGTGATCATAGAAAAATTCTTCTGTCCTTTTGTGAACTCAGGGGCGGGGTGACACCAGCGTGTACGGCTCACCTCAGATCCCCACGCCGAACATTGATGCGCTTGCCTGCACCGGAGTTGTGCTAAACAATTACTACGTGCAGCCACTCTGTTCGCCTTCAAGAGGTTGTCTTATGACAGGCCTGTACGCCATTCACACAGGTAAAATACTTTTCTTGATCCTATAGACGATACTGCAAGCAATGAGGCGGGGTGGAAAATCATATGACAAGCCATCGCCTTTCAAGTGGCACTGAACGTAGCATTTCAGTTTCATTCCTCTTTGGAATGCCCACAAAGAACGTTTATGAACGGAGTGAGGTATTTGCTTGCAAACAGTTATCATCATCAAGATATTTGTACCCTAAAGCCTTTTTAAACGGGAGGGCAACCAAAAAATTTAAGGCTGATGGACGATGATAAATGTGACTCCGGTTCATAATGAAATAATACCAGCGGAGGCAAACGGATATATACATGAAATAATATATGATATATATATATATATATTCCTAAAACATAATTAGAAGCACAAATTCATGGGGTACCTGTACATTTCCTATAATGTAAAAAAAACTGTTGCTAGCTTGGTAAGATCGATCTCACAGAAGTTTCAAATATACCATGGACAGTTATCCTTTACAAATAAAAATATTGTACAAATAATTCTTAACGTTTTTGGACAACCTGTATATATTTTTAAAGATGGTTGTGTTTAGATGCGCGAATGAAGCCGCTTGAGTTCTGCGGCACTCTCGTGGCGGCTGACTAGCGCAGCCGTGGTCACAGATTAGATGTGGTATGATGTTGGCAGCAGCTGGTAAATTTATGCTGGAGTCGAAATGTGAACTCAGAATACCGAGAACATCTGCAATACTAAGTCATTTGGTCTTCACCTGCTAAATGTGTTGAAATATATTTCTAAAATTGCTAAATATACTTGACCTATCTGTGTCACATTTTTAAATATTTAGTCGTAACTGGTGATATTTGCGTAGTACTGGAAACAAAATGTCGCCACAAGGAATGCCATTTTCTTTAGAATACCATCTTAACGGGCAAATCTTCTTTTATGTGGCGGAATAGTTACTAACATATTGATTACTGAAAATTGATTAGCAAATACCAGACAGTCATAGGTGCACAACAAACGTCTTCTGGAAACAAAAGTCTGCCTACGTGATTTTAAGGCGAAAGCTTTGCAATGCTTATTAAGAACTACCATACCAGCCTTATATTTGCGTCGCTGTCTCCGCTATCGGACTTTTCAAGTGGAAACTTTCTTAGTGGGACCTATGCCGCCCTGTCTAAAAACCAATGCATTTACCCATAGACCGGTTGGTCGACGGAAGAGCTCTGATAAAATCACTACACACGGCGCGTGCCTGCAACTGTGATTCCATTGTGTTCAAACGGTTACTTGAAAATCGGTTACAATAGACGCATGGATAATGAAAGAGGCGCATGATATTACACCTGTGTCTAATAAACCATTTTCGATACACATTTAAATCGTTGGTAGCTGCGCTTACTCAGTACTCGAAAAATCGTCGGATGGTCTCGTTCTTCCTTTGCGATTAGTCTTTTTGAAAGTTTGACGATCTCTTGAACGCACCTTCATGGAAATTTTGTACGCATGTTAAGCATTCGCGCTTCTTTGAAATGTCTTTAGGAAAAGATGGTAACGTTTCTTTTTTCAGGGGAATTGCAACCCGCTTCTTTTCTGCGACATCATGTTAGCGTTTCTTTCTTCGCTTTGCGTATCCCCGCCAATTACGTCCGGCACACGCCACAGCTTCCCTTAAATTCGGGTTTTCGGTGAATGGTGTTGAATCTCCCAATGGGTATGCGCCACACCATCACCATCATCGTGGGACCGTGTTAGTAAAGTGATCGTCCCCGCGAAGGGCAGCCATGGCCCCGGTCTCGCTTTTCTCGTTCTTCCGTTAATATTTCTGGTGCCGAAACCCGGGAGAATGACCGCACACGACGAAGGAGACCACCGACGTCCCCTCCGGCTTGAGGTACCCAGAACCCCGTTCCGTTGACTGCTGTTTCTGCTGATCACACCGCCCTCAGCCGGAGGTCGGCATGGCTGGCCCAGACCGTCCAGTGACGATCGACAGTAAGTGTGGAATGGATAAGCTGCGCCGGCAGCAACGTATCTTTCGCGAAGCTACTGCAAGACTGCTCAAGGCAGCGAATGAGCTTCTAGAAGCCCCGTCTCAAGCTCCGCACGACTTGCAAGCGACCATTGACCTTCTGGAGAGCAAAGATGCCACAATGTACGAGATAGATCAGAACATTATCGACCTTATCGACCATGAGGAAGTCGAGCGCGAATACTTCGAGGCCTTGGCGTACCGAGGAGGTATATGCCGCGCCCTCAACCGGCTCCGCAATGCCTTGAAGGTCTCAGAGGCGTCCGGCATGAGAGGCACCACCAACGCCACTCCTAGCAGGCCAAATTTCCCTCGACCACTCACCATTATATCGAACGGTGTTCGCACGGCAACTCGTACAGGTGACCCCTCTCACGTCGACTTACATACATCCACCTTGCAATTTGACCCACCAACGCTGCAGGTTAGCACGGCTAAGAGTGCGCCGCCTCAACTGCAGAGGCTTGGGAACCATTTGCAGGCGACGTCCCGTGATCATACCGACTTGTCCGACATGCAGCGGGAAGAGGATTTGACGTTCACGCCCATCACGCGGGGAAAACCTACCAAAAACCCATTTTGCCGCTTCCAGCACATCGCGACGTCCACAACCTCGACTTGTAGCAACGGGAGCCCAAGAGCTCGCCCGCAGAACTGCTCCGAGGCGGCTGTTCAAGAAACTGTTCAGTCCAACACGACGTGTCACGCGCGGATGCGCTTTTTGCCTCTACGAGAACGCGATAATACGATAGAGCCCAATACCCTGAGTATTTCGTCCACTAGCGCCCCTGAAGTGTCCGTCGAGGAACAAGCCATCGTAACAGCCGAAGCTTCACCTTTCCTAAATGACGACGTATCTTCGAGCGTACGCACGAACGATAAGCGTGGTGTACATGATAAAGCGCCTGTCGCCGTCAAAGAAGGTTCAGCGACAGTAACCCGAGCACACGACAGAGAACGTGAAGTCGAAGATGTGAAAGAAAAGGTCGACCGTCAAATGGTATGCATGTGATCTAGACACGTGCCCATTACGTTTGGGTGTCGCGCGGCATGCCCTATTCTAGAACTTGTATGTTTCCGAATTCCACAGTGACATTGTTAAACCCGATAGTAGAGAATTCATTTACCCCGTCATCAGCTACAACTTCCGTCTCGCGAGCTATGCAGGAGAACTTCGCATGGGTAAGGCCCTTTATTGACACACAAGCTGTTACTGTCCTTCGTTTAACATTGAAATTTGAAACCAGGCAAGCAAAATTGGCTTCCGATTCACGGGGTCAACACTGACGCGCATGCTCCAGCGACCTCAACCTTGTCAATTACGCGGTACGGACCATTTTTCAATTTTTTATTTGCCGAATACGTAGCCAATCCCTGCAGAAGGCATCGCTTTGCACGAAAGCGCAAACAAAGCAGTTATTACAACCGTTACTCCATAGCAATCCCGCGTTTCATGTTTATGTTAGCAGGTGTAGGGATTTTAAACAGTTTCCCTGGACATCCACATCCGCAGGGATGCAATGGTGAATGTATTGCTTGGCTGGGTATCAACGTTCTTCTTGCTGGAGGACATAAAAAATTGGGCCGATCTCCCCACGAGGGGGGACTCGAGTAAATGCGTCGCGTAGGGGGTGGGTGTATTGCGTTAACGTTAGTGTTTGGGGGTGGTGGTGGGGTGGTAGTGAATGTGTTAACTGCTATTGCTTATTACTATTAATTATTATTATTTCTTTCATATATTAATTATTACTTTCGTGATTTTGCGACTCGAGTCCCCCCTCGTGGAGAGATAGGTTTTTCTTTTTTTTGTGACGCAAGAAGTGAAGGCAAGGAGTAGGTTGTTGTAAGTCGTTATTTATTTATTTGTTGCTGTTGTCGTTGTATTGGACGCTGAGAACGACGGCTTCGTGGTCGCTAAAGTGTACTGTTAAGGGGTCTTTAAGCAGTGGTCGTGCGTTGCAGCAACTGGTGAAGACGAGATCGATGCAACTGCTGCCGTGTATCAGCAGCTTCTTGACGTAGTTTGAATGAGTCAAGGATATAAGGCGCGTTCGTAGCCTTTGATTCTGTGTCGCTTTTGTGGCGCAGTGGGAAGAGCACCATGTACCTCGCGTTCCGCCCACAGGGTCGTGGGATCGAAACCAGGCGCCGATAACTATTATTTTTTTTATATAGTGTAGGGGGAGGGGTGCGGACCTGTTGTTGAGAGCGAGGAGGGTGGCGTGATGCGGGAGAGGAGGAGTGGGGGAGAGGGCACACCTGCGAGCTGAGCTGTTGCGCACGGACGGCGGACGCTACATGTGAGTTAAAGAAATGCTCTGCATTTAAAAAAATCCAATTGGCGGCAGTCCCAAGTAGAGAATTTTTCGAGTCGGATCTTCGTCTAGCGAGCGGTCAACTCGCATGCGAGTGCATATGTTTCCACGATTATTTTAGAGTATAATACAACAGACTGTAAATTTTCCTTTCGCAGCCAGCTTACTAAATCTGGTGGTTATTCTTCTTATAAAAGGTTTACAGCACAATACTATAACAGCCGGACAACCCGCTGGGCTGCCTCTAGACGTGAAAATTCTACCCGAACACCTCAAGGACTTGGGGTATGAAACGCACATCGTCGGAAAGGTAAGTGCTCTTAGGAAAATGTGTAAGATGGGCGAGGCACCACTGAATCCGAAAGGGAAAATTTGTAGCATGCGATACTTTGGTCACAAGTTATCACACGTACAAACAGGCACGAAGGCACTATGTAAAAATACACAAGTAATGAACGCTATGTTAGGCATTGGTTCAAGCATCCTTAGGGAAGAAATTGTAAAACCGGTTCTTTCGGCAGGTCTGCGAACTTTTGTCAGGACCGGTTGCCTTGTTTTCTTAGCACTTCAGTGCGTAAAGTTGTATTTATGATTGCATTGTTCGTGTTACTGTGGAGGAATTACCGGAGTTAGCCAAATTGTTTTACTTTGTGTGTCGCTGCGATAACTGTAGGGAGTTCACGTTGCCGCCTTATGCTTAGGGCTTGACCACGGCCTATGGGCTTATCATACTTTATACATGTAGTTCTTGTCGTCTTTTCGGTCACGTATAAAAACAGGGAAATAAAATCCCTGAATTGGTCACCTGTATTCTGCACCCCCTTTTATTGTGTGCATGTGCTTCATTTTTGGCGAATACCTTGAAAGAAGATGTGCGTTTTTATAGTAGTAAGTGGCCCAACGTGTGAAAGTGGACAAAATATCAAAGTTAGTCTTCAATGACACGTTTAATTGTTGCGGACACGGTCCAAGCAACATGATGAGAACTATATTTGCACCGCTGGGTTGCAACCCATTTTGTGCAGAGGCAGTCATTTTAAGGCTTGAGCATTTTCGGTTAAGAAACGTTGGGCTGGATTACAGAGAGCTCTTGAATTTAGTGATGAAGTAGCAGTTTCCGACCATACTTAGCTGCACCTCCTCTACACAGCCCATAATTACCCCCCTAAATGTCTTTTGTTTGTTAATAGGGTAAAAAGGTGGCACTCAGCAACTTGACCAGGCCCTACATCCTTCACAGAGGTAGGATAACAGCGGGGTGGAAACAAACTAACCAATACATAGACACAGTTTGTGGGTGTCAATCAAAAGTTTTAGCACAGATATACAATATGTTCCGTAGTTCAGAAATAGCTCATCAATCAGCGCACATAACGACGTGAAGAGCAGTAGTCATTAAAGATAAAATATATGCAACAAACCGTACAGAAACCCAAGAAACTAATCACAAACAATTTATACAGCATATATGTAGTACAAGAGCTAATATAAAAAAAAATTAATACAAGCCCATTGAACAACTTTGGAAGGGCATAGCCAATCATCTGCAAGGTGTAGTTTGTACGTGGCTGAGGAACGTGCCGATGTTCAGACAGTCTAGTTACATACGGTGGCTGAGTAAAGTGGATTGATTTGATTAATTTGTACTGGATTATTTGTAGTGGAATAATTTATTAATGCATTACTTGTTCCACATTCCGAATTTAAATTCCGTCGGTTAACGCAAAAATAGTCCGTTTGTTGTTACTGTGATCCCTTTGGACCCCTCTGTGGCAATTTCTGCATCTCCTGGTCCACTGTTGCTTCGCATTTACGGCGTATTTATTTCTGCAGCATGCAAAGTTACTTTTATCTCTCCCGGTACCCGTGCAGTCTCTGCGAAAAGGGAATACTTTAGGCAAGTAATTTGAACAACTTTAAACAATAAAACACTTGAAGATGTTGTGAGTCATTTCTGAATGTTTTCAATATTTACGGAAATATTTTCTGTTAGTAATACTTTGAGTAGAAATCCCTCCTCTAACTCGGTGGGTAAGTCATCTCGCACTTCATCTTCTTCTCACTACTATTATCATCATGATTCCGAGGGTCTGTGCTCTGGGGTGCCACTCGGAATAAACGCCTTTTGTGTACCATCTCCGAGGCGTCTGGCGTCTGGCTTTGGAGCGCCCCTGAATATTTATTGGAAACTCTGAGATTGTAATTACTATAAATCCCTCCGATATTTCCTTCACCAGTACTCTATTCAAAATTGCTTAAAATGACGTGGTATGAGCTAAGTTATTGGAAATACAGTGACGCAATTTGGAATTACTGTGCATTTTTAATATGCTGACTACTTAGAAAAAATCAATATACTGGAAACATTAGCCAATGCTTATAAGTTATTAGGAACACTTTGAAATATAAAATGAATCAAAGAAAATAGTCGTCGACACGGCAAAAAACACTTCAATTCGATTGTCTGTAATGCAAGTGCAATGTCTCGTGCCATATTTACAAAATAAAACTACAGAATGTGGCAAATAACGTACAACTGATGGGCTGTGTTACACCCTTCAAATACGAGTCAGTGATAGATGGTTCGGCATAAGAGCCCGAATAGCCGCGTAGTTTTACGGGAGTGCGCATTACGTAAAATACTGGTATAGGTAGGTAGGGGATTCGGGCAAAAAGGAAAGGAAGTGCACTGGGGATATCATTGAGCCCATCTGGAGGCTCACCTGTATACAACCCAGTGCGGGGGAGAAGAGGAGGGGGATAAAAGATTAGAGAGTAGAAATGGGGTGGCAAAAGAGATGGGTTATTTAGGGAAAGAAAAGCGTGGAGCCTCTACGTAAAGCTAAGCGAAGAAGCAGCAATGGCGCGGACGGGTACAAATACTCCAGCAATAAGCATGATCTTATACACACGCCTACTCACGGCTAGTAGTAATGTGGGAATATACCCAGCATTTTGTTATATGCCATTGCGTTACCGCACAAGTTTTAACGTCGTCATAGAGCGCAGAAGACAAAATTTCTATACGCACTCTTACGTGCTAGAGACCATTTCATTCATGAGGGTGCACAAGGCACATCGAGGGCCTCGAGAAAGAAACACTTCCAGTGATGGGAATCGAACCCTCGCCTTCTGAAGCCGACGTCTGTCTGATTGTGGCATTCCGACCCGGCCGAAGGGATTTCAATTTTCGACTTTGAATTTGACACAGATAGCGTTTTAACCCTCTATCTTCTAAGAAAGGGGCGTTGATTTTTCTTTTTATATGGGGTAAGACGCAACCTGCGGCTCTTGGACACGAGCTGCGCCCTCGGTACGCTTTTCCGCAAGCTACTGGGCAGGCCGAGCAAATAAATGTTGTTAAGATTGAAAATTCTTCTCGCTCATCAAATGCTCAAGCATTGTGACACTGGTTCCTCTTAAACTGTGTTCGTTTTCTCCGCTTAACGTATGCGACACATCACGCCACCCTAACGAAGAAATGAGGTTACATGAGGTATACATTAAAGGGCCCCAGAGCCTCCATATTTTGACACTAGTGGTTTTATTTCCGCTGACTAGATATCCTCCAAGCGGGGCGTTTGTGTACGGTAGTGCACCGACTTCAAAGTAGCTTGTGGTATGCAACTTCTATGGGAGACATGAAGGCGCCTGGAGGTACTCATAAATGTCAATAGGTATTTTCTATTTTGATGATATTGCTTATACTACACGTAAGAGGTGCCTTTTGAAGCCCACTCTATGTGCACAGTAGTAGGTGAAGTTATGAACGTAAGCAAGATAAGCTATTTTCAAATTATTTACACAAAAGTAGCAGGAACCAGCAGTTTGGCCGTCGGGATGGTTTGCACGCTACCATGCATCGGCCCACCGTCATATTGAAGACTGGATAGCGACCTCTTGACATCAGAATCTACTTGTCTTTTGCTGGCTTGACCAAGACACACCCCGCGACATTGTGCAATCTTCGTTTTTCGAAATAACAGTGCCCCGTGCTAATGGTTTGATATTATTTCTTGGGAAAAGGGTCTCCCCAGCTGCGTATTTGTGTATTAGGAGATCGATGTTGACGAAACTTCATGTATAATAACGTACTGCAGAAATGCCTAGGTACATGCCCAATAAGGTCCTCAGTATGGTCTTCTTACTTGTATATTAGGCCACTCTGACTCGTGAAAACTTATTCCCAGCATTGCAATGAACTAGGTTAAGTGAAGTGGGTGGGTGTAGCGTCCTGAACAAAGCGTACGCAAATATACGTCCGCCGGGCAGGCATATTGGCTGCGGCAGGGGGTATGCACCCGCCTGGCGTCCTCCAATGGTTACGCGCCTCATCTGGCTGCGAAGGCAGGTGTGCCACAACCTTACCTTAGGCCTCAAGGCAAACTTTGAGGCTTACCCTGGTTAACCACCAGCCGCCGCGTAATTTTTGAGGAGTGAAGATCTTTCACTATAAACGTTTTT
Source organism: Haemaphysalis longicornis (assembly GCA_013339765.2). Lineage (NCBI taxonomy): Eukaryota > Metazoa > Arthropoda > Arachnida > Ixodida > Ixodidae > Haemaphysalis > Haemaphysalis longicornis. Next base: position 10,663,311 of record CM023451.1, read on the forward strand.
TTTGCTGTTACATGTTCTCTTACCTTAAAACGAGGCATTCTTTTCGCAAATAAAGGCGGTTGGCTATATTTTAGGTCAGTTAGGGGCGGTGTAAGACATAACAGCGCGTTCAGTTAACGTTCTTGCGTTGCACCAGAACTTCCCGAATATCTCATTGGAATATAGGAGAACATTATTATTAATAATATTTACAAAAACCTTACAGGCCCCCGTAGGGGCATAGCGTAAGGGGAGGCAAAAAACAGTAAAAGCAAGACAAGAGCAAGTAAGCATAATATGTACCAGGTGAGGCTAACATTGCGTTGCGAACACAGGGCACAAAAACACAACGACACAATATACTGCCAAGGTGTAACTATAGATTATAAGGCGCAGTGCATACACGATACAACTTAACAAAAAACTTCACAAACATCACCCCGGACCCTGTAATCTACAACCGATAATATGCCGACTGATATTCAGAGAGGCGCGAGTGCCGTGCAGACACAGCTACCCTACAGTACATTGTATGGGCATTCCCACAGAACCCTCACCTACGTAATGGATCATTAAACATGAAGACTAAGGGCAATGGCCGGCCGCCTTCCTCAGCTGCCACACCGACTTACAGCAAGAAACTCGTCCAACTGGCGGAAGAGGCCTCTAGGGCCCGCAGACTCATTGCTTCCATCTAACGAGGAAGGCCAGGTGAATTCCTCATCTCCCCCCTTTCTTCTACCTGTTAGCGCTCAAATGACGTCCCTTCTCTCTCTCTGTACAACTCTTTCCCGATTTAAGTATTTTCAGTTTGCTACGTCAACTCCTAATCACACGCTCCCCCCTCCCTTGAAATAGCACATACCGACCCGGTTATATTGCCCAGAGATTACACCAACGTCAGAGGCTCACGGCCAATTCAGAAATTCCTGTCCTCCGCGAAGGATGACTACAACCGCAACAGTGTTCCCCGAATTCATATCAAAGGCTTTAATAGGCATCTGTATGCCGTCAACGCACTTCGAAGTTGCAGTCACGCGGAAGAAAGCATCAACAATCACATTACCTAGGGCAGTGTGTTCTGTATGGTAGCAAATGTTGGGTAAATAAGGTTATTAGAGGGCTAGTTTAACCGACTTGCGGGCGCAGCTTCCGAGTTAGTGAGATTTCTCGTAGATGGATGATCAAGGTGTCATGTTAAGACGAAAGTGTTTTATGACGCGGTACACAAACCGTATCGACGTCATATCCGTCACGGAAATAACACCACCAGAAAGTTTCATTGATGCGGCGGCGCTAGGATTCGACACCACGATCAGTCTGGCCGAAACGGGAGGTGTCAGACGCGCTGCCAACTAGGCCATGAAGTTAAGCGCGCATGGCTGTACGAACGCGCCTTATGTCCTTCCCTTTCAGTTGTCCATTTAGATCGTGCTACCGTCTAGGAGAGGTGACGCGAAGTAGTGCGTCATGACACTAATGAGCGCCGATAGTTGGCGCCTTGGCAGAGCAGCGTATAGCAGCTCAAGCTGCCGTGTTTATCCCCCCGCCGAGCACTGCGAACCGAGCTACGAGCTTTGGCTTTCGCGTTCCAGATGCTGAGCTCGTCGCAACGCAAGCATCTGGCATACACGCCACGGACCAGGACCAATGTTGTGGTAGCTTTACCGAAGGGATTCGCAGCATGTGTCGCTCGCCAAGCACACCCACTAGACTGCAGCCGATCCGTAAATCATGCTTCTTTCGCTGTAGCGGACCATGACTTCACCGAACGATTCGCTGACGACCCGTTCGTTATCGTTCGCACGGTTTGCGAGCGCCTGGGGTTTAAATCAAATTTACGCAGTTCTCCACCGCATGTAATCCGGTGTCTAATGTTGATCCGTGTAACGGTGTCATTCCGGCGAAGTATGAATAACGATGTGCAAATTCAAATCGATGCACCATAAGCATTCTACTTCTGCTGTGAAAGCACATTTCACTTTGGTGTTTTACCGATTCCAATAAAACAAAGATCAACCACATTTTTTCAGCACTTTTTTATTCTCCCATCTGTCAATGTTCTCCAGGTGTTCACTTCTACGCAGGCGATTTTGGCCGAATGAATTTTATACCCAGGGGTAACATGAGTTCTTATCTTCCAAAAGGCGTCTTGAATGAACCATTGGGTGCCCTGGAGCATTTGACCTCCTAATGTTAATGCATTGCCATGCATACGTTTAAGCTAACGCCAATCATAATACGACCGTGCTGTGAAAGAGACTGAAGCATACACCCATATTTATTGTCACTTGATTTCACTAAATCTTCGAGCACTCAGGCTCTCTCAAATTCTCTTGAGGGGATGCACAAAGCTGCAACTTTGTATACGTTCTCCGGTAGGAAAGATGTAGTAAGACACTTTGATTACTTTTGCAGGGTAACAGTGCAACACTACCGTCTCCAGCTATGTTCACTCAACACAGTCTTATGCAATATATCAGCTTTTAAACGAAAAAACCCGAGGATCTACAGTAAACATGTTATGACACAGCGAATAAAGAAAGCACGCATGGTTTGTTTTTGGCTGCGATACCTAATTTGTGTTCATACCTTCGCGTATTTAAAAAAAAAACGACAGTCGCAAAAAGATATTTTAGAATACTTCGCGGTCACGCCACACAGCCACTTTTCATCAGATTTAGGGAAACATATAGGCGTTCCGTATTTTGACCAATATGGTGAGATTCCGAAGTCAGATTTGCTGCGTCTCTTTATTCATTACTTTAAACGGGTGCAAAATATGAAAGGAAGGCAGGGAAAGCTACAGAAATGAAATTTCAGCGCCCCCTTCCCATCCTTCATTTGCCTTACATTAGGATGCCCTCACACTTTCGGTGTAGCTGTATCTTGTTGTATTAAGCCACACCTCGCTTCCCTCTCGCATTTTATTCACTCGAATATTGAGTGCTGATGTTTGGGACGAAATAATTATGTCTATTTCTACACTTCTTCACTAAATATGTGAACCTGTGTTCTTTTCATACGTGGCGTTTTCTATCGTTTGCTTGCATTCGAAATATACGTTAGCGCGGAACAGACATAACGAAAAAAAGCAGACGGGGCTGGCGCTTCCTTTCTGTTTGGTGTTTGCTTTGGTGCAAATTATTTTTTCTTGCGCGGGCCATTAGAGAATAAGACACATAAGACAAGGTGCTGCACATTTTTAGTGACAGCTGTAAGCGTTCATCCGTGAAATAATTTTCGCTCTTTTTATGTTGTTTTTAGTGGAACCTTGGGTATTCCAGTTTAAACCAGACACCAACGTATCGTGGTTTCGACACCTTTTATGGACAATACAACGGACCTGTAGATTACTACACCTACGTGCTCAATTTTGTAAGTACGCGCTATAGATTCGATGCCACATAAAAATGCCTGCGATGTATATGCACAATAAAATTGCACAACGCACCCAGAAAATGTTCGCTGTAAATCATTGCTTTACTAACTAAAGTCATACAAAAAGCTTGTACAAATATGTCCCCAGGGCTTGTCACTGTGAACAGAAGGCAGCGGCGTTTGTTTGTTAAGTTACCCAGTGTATATTACAAACACCGTACCGCATTTACCCGAAATGGACTAATCCTAATAAATCTCTGTCCTATTTTGAATAGCTCATTTATGTTTTCTTCCTTGTGGGCTGCTCAAAAAGTCTTGGGTCAACTTATTTTGACCTACCAAATTGTGTAACGTACTCAATTGTATGAGCCTGCAAAACAGTGAATATAGAAACAGAGTCAGCACTGTTTCTCGAGATGTTTTCAAACCTGTGCATTCCGTTTTGTTGCATTATTAGAGAATTAAGAACGCAGGAGGCAATGACACACGCGCCACGCAGGTGTAATATTAATGCGATGGTTCCGCTTTTCGCCACATTTTCGCATAAAAGGACAATGACAATTTCTTTTCAAGAGCTTGCAGGTGTCATTTAAATGTTTATAAGTAAATCAGGCATTTATGGGAAAACTACGCTCCGAAATTATATAACTAATGATGCTAACTACCGCGCAAAATATATGGTAATGTCACAGGTTCAATTACAACATGTGCAACATGTTCCTCTCACTAATACGCGCAGTGTCAGCTTGGAGCGTCTGTACTATTTGAGCCCAACACGTCTAGTTTTAACGAGACAGAAGTATTCTGTAAACAATATAAGTTTAAGCTTGCGGCCTCTGCACAGCGAACGCTGGGAGGCTCAGGAGCTCAGGCGCAAAAGTATTGATAACACTCGAATGGAAGCGAAAGTAGCAATCATAAGGTGGCGATTGCAAAAAACGGGTTGCATGACTAGGAGAGCAATTAAACAACTTACACACACATGCACTTTTTTTTGAGACTCCAAAGAAACTCAAAGGATTTGTTATGAGAAAAGCTTTATGCCAAAAAACAATGTTAGGGTCCGGCTAGTATGTGGGATATAACGTGCGCAAATTTGAGCGAGTGCGTGCCTTGTATGGTGCAGAATAATTACAACAGTGGTCTACGACTGAGTGTACTATAAAGCTGGACATCCAACTTTGAACCCGATAGCTCATCCCAGGCATCTAATGTGCCCATTACATTTTATGGTGTAAACTACATGTACCCACCTCTTCCAAAGCCGGAACTACTGCAGCCATATTCTTACTGCCTCCTACAGTATCATAGGAACTTTGTAGGTCATGCGACAACGTTTACTTTAAGCAGGTGGCCACACTTGGTTTCAGTACTATAGGGACCGGGCGGCCGTTGTATGGCACCACCGTCGCTTCAGCGAACAGCGCCGCCCGTGACGAACGGCTCGTCAGTGGAATGCCGGTGTCAGTCAGCGCAGCGTAGTTGTGCATGGCTTTCTGTTGTTCTGTTGCGGTGCAGCTTGCAAAGAGATTTTGCAAACATATAAGCTTGCAGAGCTTGCAAAGAGATAACCACAAGAACCTTTTTTCGGATCGATAAATTTTGAAAGTAGATGCGACCTTTACGAGACATGCCATGTGTGTGATTTACGCCCATACTCAGTAGTTACAAATAGCAGACGGCGCTCAATGCGTCAAGCTCAAAGTCAAGCTGGAATTGAAAGTCCTTTCCCTCGTGCAAAATGTTCATGCCTGCATGCAGTTTGGCGCCTCGAGGAATATATTGCAATAAATGCTCCTACAAAGCCTGTGTGTGTAGCCGATACAGGAATGCTGCGGCACTGGCCTTTGGCAGCTGATCAGGAAACGGCGTCGTGCACAAGCGAAAAACAAAGTTGGGGGTTGCCTTCTAGGATTTACCCCAAAACAGAAACTGTGATTGACGACGCTCCGTAGCTTGATTAACTACTGTAGAAACGTGTTTAATTTCACAGAAATGCGTTTACTAGAATCATCAGAAATAGCTTACAGAATAAATACCGCATGATAGTAGAACGTTATTGCTTGTCATGGAAAAGCATTACATTATAAGAATGGTTGCTGGCTAGTTGGCTAATGGTTTTTCAAAAACCAATCCCTGCGTGGGCTGACGAGAGACAGGAGGTTGCCAAAAACAAGTCCGCAGTTTTGCAACTGAATGCTGCAGTCCTGGTTTACAAGCTGCCACCTACGCTTGAAAAATTACGCACTTCTCCCTCTAACGACGATGACGCTTTATCGCAATGCTTTCGCGTGTAGGTTTTCTTTTGGTTGCCTTCTGAATATAAACGTTGAATATTTGAGCTTTGAATTTGACCAGCACGCAGTTTGGGCTTTTGATCGCAGGGTCTTTGACTTTGACCTTTTCCTATTCTATTTCGCACGAACAATGCTTCACGTTCAACCATAGTCGTCGTTAGGTGAAGGGCTGGATGATTTTGCTGTTTAATTTTGCACTTCTGTGTCCCCTCTCTATATCCTACCTGCTTCAAGCGTGTTGGAAATGCGTCTGTGCTGGAGGACTCGTGCTGATGCACCCCTATTTTAGGCACCTAGTTGCGCGTTTTTGGTATCTTCAAAAGGCATTGCACGTTTTTTTAGCTACTCGGCAAGGAATACTTAAGCATTAAACAACACAGGCTGACGTTATCATTGCCACATTTTTTTAACTATCGGTTCCAGCCTTTATTCCACACCGGTGGTAAAATGGGAAGCGGAGGGGGGATGGTTTGGAGCTTGGGCTGTTGGGTGGTTGAATAACGTTGGCTCTTGATAAAATGACCACTACAAAAGTGGGAGTTCCGTTTGGGATCTCAGGCTCCCATGCTGTCACTCAGGGCCGTAGGCTGGATTTTTTTTGCGGAGGAGGTTTGAGTTACGGAATGGCTGACTTTTGCCAAAAGGAACAATACGTCTGGCGTACGCGCTGCCCATAAAAAATTTCGGAGGGGGTCTAGAACCATAACCCCCCCGCCCTCCTTTGGCTACGTCCCTGCTGTCACTCACGAACACCGAGGGCACGAAGCTCACGATTACTAAAAAAATTGTAAACTGCCGTGACGTTTCCACGGCCACACGGTAATAGATCTCGTACGTAAGTGCCTTTCTCTCCAAAGCACATGTATGGAGGTATGCCACCGTTAAGCCTGGCGCAGAAACCATAGTCATTTAAACTAGGGAAGATAATTTAAAGTGGTAGAAATGAATATAGTATTAACATTTTCTATTCGTACTCAGATCACGTGGAGCCAGGCGCAGAGCGCTGCCAAAAGCGCTCATGTCAATGTAGCCCATTACCAACTTGAGAAGCGTCCAATGAGTTTGCGTAGCCGTAAGAGCATTCAAGGAGAAATGAATAGTGATATTACTAGTTTTATTCGTACTCAGATCGTCAAGCAGTCGCCAAGCGTTGATCACTGCAAGAAGAACTCACGTCATTGCAGCCCATACCCAGCTTTGGAAGCGTCCGACAAGTTTACGTAGCTATTATTGCATCTAAGAACTCAACACATCTGTCTAGACTTCGCTCATCGCACATATCCGCTCACAACCCCACCAAAACATTCCTAGCCCCGAAGCAAACACGTCAAAAACAACGAAAGGAGGTGTAGTCCAATGCACCGGCTCATTCCACTAACGAAGGAAGCGCCGAGTGCTGGCGCCACCCGTCTAGCTGCCCGGTCCCTATAGCCATGATTTGAAAATACCTTTTTTATTGGAATACCGTCATTTATCGGAGGTGCGTGCAGTGAGCTCTCAAGGTATCGACATCCATCCTCCCATGAAGGGTTATCTCTTGCAGGTTTTTGGGAGCGCGGAAGGGTGGGGCTGCAGAGCTTCACCTTGAAGTGAAACATTCGGAACTGGTAACGATCGAGACAAATGATGATCCACCAATTATCATTAGATTGTTCTGGCCATCGTGGCAGATCAACACAAATTTTTGTACTCCGTCAGCTGGGTTCCCCAATGGTCATGTGAAGCGTACGAAATGCAAGGCACGTGTAATATAGATGCAGGTACCCAGGCCGCAGGGCTTATTGTCTTTGACGAGAACTATTTTGCTGAACAACACCTAAAACTCGCCCGCTGTCCACTGAGACGTTCCTGCTTTGTGCCCCTGGTAGCAGCGGTGCTTACTTATGAATGCATTTGCTTACTTCCCTCTTAAACAGGTACTTTTCTTCAAACTAATTGAACGGCGGAGGGAGGTTTTTAGATTCAGCGGAAATGAGACAGGAGGTATATGTGCAACGTGGAATCAGCTTCCGAGGATAGCCCGTTACACTGCGTCTGTTTGCCAGCACATTTGGTTGCGTACAATGGTTCCGGCTGGATTCCTGTTTTAAGGCTACAGCGTTAGTAGGCTCGGGGGCGGGGGATATTCCGTAGGTGCAAGCTCTAGCGAGCTACCGTGGTCTCAGACGGCCTCAATAAGCGCCCACGAAAGCTTGAATTCCCAACCAACCGGAAAGTCGACGCAATCAAAAGCGACAACTCTCCTGAAGCTTGCACCAGGCACAGCGACCACGGGAGTGTGAAAAGGGAGGGACTGCTATTGCGTCGAAATATTGACACAGGACTGGTGCCACGCCTGCGAAGAGAAGTTCTGCACCAGCCGCCGGTGATCTCGTTGTGGGGTCTGATGTTAGGGCACGCACGGCCCAACTTCAAACTGGCTTGGATGCGTTGGCTGCTTCAAAGCGCCAATTCATGTGACGGCATTATCCAACGCTGTGGGAAACGTATGAAAAGAGCAGTCTTTCCATAACAGCCATTTTCGAAACATGGCTTTCTTTGAGTTGACCGTCTACGCTTCGAGAGCTTTAGTGGGGAATGCACCAGCTTCGCTCCAAAGCTATCCTTCGCGGGCTAAGCAACGTCATCATATCTGGCGTCTCGTAAGTAAATATCCTTTGTAACTAAAGGTTTTTATTTACTGCTTTGAGACATTTCTTTATACAGTTGTTCTAGGTGGTGCAATAGCTAAAATTCGGAATAGGTGTTTCCTAGGATAAGTCGAAAACACCAAACCTTTTTATTTTCGAAACGGGTAATGACCGATTGAGGTGTGCACTGTCTAACAATTATTGAACTGTAGTTGGTTGCAACTGCACAGGTGGAGTGTAGGCACCGCGCTGGACCACTGGTATTTATTTCAGTTCGTTTGCTGTGTCTTTCTGAAAGTAACTCGTCAAAGCGGTGTATCGGCAACCATAACTGCTAAATACGGAGCTTAAACATTTATTTGGGTGATTAGGTGGGTTTTGATCGTGGTGCCCGAGAGAAAACAGCTTTCAGAGAAAACAGAGAAAACATTCAGCCGACAAAAAAAAAACGCTCGGCGACAGAGCAAGCACACTAGGACAGCGACACAAAATAAAGATACCATGCACTTCTTCAAGATCTCAAAGAAATGCATATTTAAGCACAGAATAACCTTAAAAACATGCAGCAACGATCAAAATTGCCCATAAAGCTTAAAACTAAAAGCTACAAAACAGCAAATTAAGGAAACTGCACAAAGTGAAAATTTAGACACCAAATATAACAACGTAACATCAATGAAAATAAAATGAGAGAAAACACAGAAATTGAAATCAAAGGAATAGTAATAAGACGCCAGTGAGGTAGAAAGGGATGCCAAAGTTCAAACAGGTCACGTTGCATACGCGGAATGTAACTGCTGCGCATGTGGTATTGCTTTACCTAAAATCTGTTGTAAAAATCCGTCGTCCATATGAATATTACACATGATGCCTGAGAGGTTGCCCACCAAAGAACAAATAAATGTACAGAGATTCAGACCAGCACCATTTCATATTCGAGGGGAGGCCATCTGGTGTGTTTAAGCCGGCCTACAGTGCCTTGTACGCCGTATTTAAGTCTAAAAACACCATGAAGCGAGCATAAGGCTCCGCTTGATTCAAACAGTTGACATTTTACATCCCCAAGTAATGATTTTTTGGTGGGTCACGACAATACAATTACTCACGAATTCGTAAGTAATGGATTCTTTCGTGGTATGACATTTCCGTACTGACGCTTTCTGGGGTAACTTCTCCAGAATTGTTGCTAGTATGCAGGGTATCGAACCAGAAACGGAGCAACCGAATACCGATCGAACCGAACCGGTATTTCTGCCGGAACTGAACTCGAACCCGAACCATTATTTTTTGAGGTCGCTGAACCCGAACCGGAACTGAACCGCAAAAAATAAATAACGTTTACCGATTCACGACAAATGGTTCGACCACCCACTGTTGATAATGAGCAGTCGATCGCATTCGGAATTTTCTTTTTCACGTAAGATGAACTACGTAACCTTTCACGCACTATTGTATGCTGTACCTTCCGTTGATGAGAGTTACGGTTCAGGGTAACGACGTAACCCCCGCTGTTGGCGCATTTCTGCGTGGATAAAAATGTTTCCAAGCGGAGAGGAACCAGCCGCAATACCACAGGCGTCAGTTGCAGTTAGTGTGGGCTTCCTTGATAAGCCATTTCTATATACTATTTAAAAAAAGGAGAAGAGACTACTGCTAGTACCAAGTTGGTTAAACCGAAACATTAAAAGTGCTGCAAAGAAGAGACTACACGGTGCTGATGCTTAACAAATAATAAAAGTTGTTGCACTAGACATGTCGGCTTTTCGCGTAATAAACTAAAAAAGAACCGCTTTGTTAAGAAAATCCTTACCACAATTTTCTCCTATCCAGAACGGCCACGAAGGTATTGATTTTTTTGACGGCTTGCAACCGGTCTTAAACGGCGATGGCGAGTACCTTACGGAGTTATTGGAAAAACGAGCTGAATATATTATTGCCAACAGAAACAAGTCACAGGTGAGAAAACAATCCAGTTATTCTTTGTTCCTTTTTCAAAACACAATATGCCGTTCTCTCTCCCCCCCCCCCCGCCCCATCATCCAAATCTGTAATTACATACCGCTATAATTCTGGTTCAACTTCATTGAAATGTGCAGCCATTTGCTCGCTCTAGACGTAAATGCAAAGTTTTCCTTTTGGAGAACAGTCTCGCAAATAGAGCACTGGTGACAATGGGAATAGTGCCTCTTGTAGTCGTGTTTGCAGGCTTCAAAAGCACAGTACGTCACGAAAATCAAAAAAATGTGTTGAGACCTCACATTCGTACTTTTTCTCAAATTAGGAGATAATAATAGACATAAACAAATCTTTATTATTCTTCTGAGTTGCTCTCATTGTTCTCGCATTTATCGTCACTGCTGCTTCCGGTTAAACTGTTGGCAATATTCTTAGAAGCAAAGCCACGATTGGATTTGCCAGAAAGAATCTACACTGCTACACTTACGCTACACTAATAATGCAAGGAACATAAGTCCTCGCGAAGACGAGCTGTGCAGAGGGATTGAACACAGACGTGTTCGAACTGACTCTTCATACAATTTTTTCACAAGAGTTGTCATCTCAGTTTCAACTGCCTCTTCTTTTCAATGACACATTCCTGTTTGTTTTGGGTTACTGCTTCGGCGTACGAAAAGACCAGTCGGGACCCAGTATGCAAGAAAGTCAAAGCCTCTTTTCGAAGAGAAAGATGGCTAAAACACGTAGATTTCTCCCCTGCAACCTCAGCCAAAGTCAAAGTCCGAAATCCAAAGTGCTTCGAGCGGTTCGCAATGGCGTTAATAAAGAAAACAGTGTCGAAATGGCGCAATCGGATAGACGTCAGATGCATAACGCTAGGGACCAGATTCGATTCCGAACACGGGAAACGGTCTTCTAGAAGTTCAGTAAGTTCGGTTTCGTGAAGTGCGTTTTGGCGTAACGATGGACGACACCAGTGAGCAATAGAAAGCTTCGCTTTAAAAGTCTAAAAACATTGCTGGCGCTGCGCGCGACGATGACAAAGAATTATACGAACGAGTGAAGCGCACACAACTTACAGATTTTTTAATCGCAACAAACACAGCTTATCAGGAAACAGAGCGTATAAGCGCTTCACTCGTTTGCGTAATTCTTCGTCCTTGTCCCGCTTAGCGCCACATGTTTTGATTCAGAATCCAACTAGCCCCATTCCAAACCGCGCTTTAAAAGCCTTTGCAATGTCTCCAGTGGGAGAAACCATGGCCGAAACAGACCGACGTATTTTCTTTTTTTGCACAGCCTCTGTTTCTTTTTCTGTCGCACCAAGCCACGCACAGCACATCGGGGCCGAAGAAGGTTGAGGCACCTGAAGAAAATATTGAAAAGTTCCCTTACATTGGAGACGTGAACAGGACAACGTATGCAGGTAAACTGTTTCCTTAATCATCAACTCAAAGCAATGCAAGAGCGGTAGCTTGTGCGAGTTGGTAATACATTGCACTGGCGGGAAGCGCAAACTTAAACGGGGACAAGAGAAGAAAACGAAAGCATAGACGAGACGAAGCGCTACTATCACTGATATTTATTTTGAAACAACACCACTTATATACACTACCATATTGGTCACTGTAATAAAACGAAGATAACAGGGAGCATTAAAAGAGAGTCTTAAAAAAAATTACATTATCACTTGGAACACTAAGCCATTTACAATTATTAACCATGAGCCGATAGTTCAGTTCTTTTGTTGACAGCGATACAGAAGGAACGCTGATACACTCTTCACCTAATCTATAAATTTCCGCGGCCTCTATATGCAACAAGCAACAAGCATTACGTCGGTCAAACAGGCCGCTGCCCTAATGAAAGGCTACGCGAACACAACAAAGATGTATCAAATGCTACTAGTATTTATCTAATTTATAACCGCATTGCTTGGTTTGCAGGCATGGTGGACGCCATGGACCAGTCTATAGGAGCGCTTCTGGGAGCATTAGAAGAGGCGTCCATGTTGGAAGAGAGTATCATCGTTTTCAGCAGCGACAACGGTGCCGTGCCGGGAGGCTATTGGGTTAACTTTGGCTCGAACTGGCCTCTGCGTGGAATGAAGGGCACCTTGTGGGAAGGAGGTATTCGGGGAGCAGCTTTTATCTGGAGTCCACTTATGCAGCGCAGCCATATCGTTTCGTCGCAGCTCATGCACATCACCGACTGGTTGCCCACGCTCTACTCAGCCGCTGGTTAGTAAACCACACGAGGCCACTTTTTTTACATACCTTACACTCTGGAAAACGCCGCAAAACATTGGCTGGTTGGTTCAGAGCTGCGTCAGAAAAGTAATTAGTTCACTCGCGTCGACCACGTGGCGTTTATCAGGGTTAGATGCCGTTTAGAAGGACTATGCTGCTTTATTAGGTGAGTATAACAGTTGCTGCTGCTGCGGCAGGCACGAAGTTTTGTACCTGATTACTACGCTTCATTAACTTGTTTCAAATTGTTGAGCTTAGAAAAGGAAACACGATAAAACGGAAGACGACTGGGGAAATTGTGCGCCATTCTATAGTATCAATGCAACTTCCCTCGGGTGGCTCTTTTTCCGCTCTTGTTAGCCGAACATTTTGTAATGGGTATGCACGACTAGATTCGCCAAAACCATTCTTGAATTAGCTAAACTGCGTGCATTACCACGGGGGCAGCGGATAATGAAGGTGATCGTAGTGTTTTAATTAGCAGCAAGATATCCGGTACCAATCCCCACTTCTGCCCTGCGAACGTGATGACCAACGACGCTTCTTAGGACGCGACATATAGAGGACGATGAATTCACGTGAAAGGTATGAGGGGATTTTGTTTCTCTTTAGAATCGACGCTGGTCGTCCCTAAGAAACACCCATCTTTACTACTGTCTTTAGAGCTATTGCAAGCAATAAAGCTACTTTCCGCTGTAAGTACCTGCTTTCCCAAAAAGGGATGATTCTTGTTTTCACTTTCGTTTTAACGGCGTCAACTAGCACAGCATTCTTTACATGAGGCATTATTTTCATCTGTTGCAGTCCGTGTCCTTGAATATCGAATCAATAATGGTAGAGAACATTGACTGCCGAAAGCGATTTATTAAGCATCGGACGGCTTCCGCTCGCGACATGCCCCGCCTTTTCAGTGCTTCCAGCAGCGCCAGCAGCCATGACATCGGCGGCGCTGTCGGCGTCCGAGGGGCTCACAGTGAGGGCAACGTCGTCGTCGACACTCAGGCAATCTTCGAAGGGCACTGCTTTCAGCACAACATCGGGAACGTTAGCGGGCTCTTCCCACCGTTCGCCGATGCTTCCATCTTGGTCCGTACTCACTGACTGGGAGGGTTTAATCGTGAGTCAGTTGCGTCGTTAACAGTTACGGAAAGTCCCGGCAGTCACGTCGGGTCCATGGGAGGCTCAAAATCTCCATCGCAGCCAATCAACATCTCGATGGCCGCTCCAAGACCATGCACTTTGGTGGCAATTCTAGGCGCGCCGAGTTTATATATCAGATGTGATCTTGGTTATAAGGAATGTGTTTCAGGCGTATTTTCGTAACTGATCTTTCTTTGTTCGATATATAGCACAATTCGCTCTATCCGGGTTCGTTATAATCGGGTTTGACTTAGACGACACTCGACGACGTTCGTTTTACAACGCTGCGGGCTCGGCCGCCTTATCGCTCTCACACCGTCGTGCACTACCCATACATTCACAGCGACGAATATCTCAAACGCGAACGGTGATATTCGTTTGCTTGTTGTCGGCTCTTTCGCTCTCACTTTTCAAGGGAGAGTTTCCGCTCCGTCAGTAGCGACTCTATGTGTTTGCTTTAGTGATAGGCTAGGTACTTGTAAGCTGGCTTTCCCACATTGCGCTTTTCCTGGCACACGCTCGGCCACCACAAAAACTCGAATTCTGGTCAGAGAAGGTTTGTTTGCAGAAAAGGTATTCGTTGCGACTTGCATTTCGGCCGACAAAGTAGCTAAGGGGCCACGAAGACCAAATAGAAATTTGGGTGATTAAAAGACTGCTTCATTCCGATAACAATGATAATAATATTATCGAACTTGAAATCGTAGAAACAATAGAGCGGTGACTGCATAGCCACTTTCTGGCAACATTTTTAAGACGTCACCGAATCTTGTTTGTGCGATTGGCGGCCGCCTACATAAGCAATATCCAAGAAACATGACAGGACGATTGTAGTGGGCCCTATAAACCCATTTGATGGCTACACTTGAATGTTAACGTGCAGTTAACACACTGATATTCATATTTTTAAGTTTTTAGGGCTGACTCATACGACGTTACTCCTGCCCATTTTTTTAAATTTGAAAGTATTTGGACACTTCTGTTTTTCCACTTAAAAAGTGCCTTTTGTGGCTGGACTGGAGTTGAGTTTGGTATTGAAGCCTAGTTTCTTCAAATGAGACTAAATTGTAATTTGCTTTTGTGGCGCCTTTAATACTTGTGCGTATCCCACGCTCCAGCCTTTCAAGCCTATGCGTTTATATCATAAAGGAAATATTTCAATTTGTTCGGTTAAGGGTTCAATATTACAAGAAGAAAATATGAGCTGTGCTTGACCATTTGGCGAAAATCTTGCATGCGACGTTGGTAAGCCATCCCCGGAAGATCATGAAAAAGAAGTCGAAATTCTTCCTAAAAAAACATTCACCAATAACCTCCGTGGGAATGCGATACTCCGTGGGTGTAACACTTTGGTACGCTGCAGAGTGCGCACACAGGATTTAGAGTACAGTGCCAGCTTGCATAACGTCTATTCATCCACTGATAGCACTTATTGCAATTGACTAATAAATCCAGTGATTGCCTAATACACCCCGCCCCCCCCCCCCTCCAGCCCCTCCCGCATACACGGAAGTCGGTGGCGAGATAGCAGAGCGCTGTCGCAGCATACAAGTGTACTGTTTCAGGGCAGTAAAGTACAGCACCGTGGTTATGTTATACTTTGCGGGTGTGTATCCAGTTGGTAGAGTGATAGCAGCAACTGTTGGGTATGCGCCCACACAACCACATGGGTAATTGGGGGTACGAAGCTTCTTTAAGTAACTGCCTACCTAAAGGTGCCTAATAGCGGTAATGCTATATCCTTCAGATGGGAATTTCTCTCTTTACGATTATGGCAAGCTCTGCAGAAATTGCAGCGGATTGGCAGGAATCTCCCTAATACGTGGTGAATGCTAGGCCACAACCAAACCGAACCTGCAATTTTGGCCAGAATTAATGGCGAGAGCTACCTGTGACTTGATTATTCGAAGCGATTGGCGGGCGCTGTATAATTTCTTCGCACCTTTATTCATGCTTACCCTAGCTTGGATGACCATCGACAATTTGTCAAAATATGATACATTTCAATGTCACGTCTTCCCCAGCTGTACCTTGTGAGGTACACATTCCAGTCGAACTGTTTTTTTTTATTTATGTGGAGCTTGTTCTAGCGAACTTACTTTAAAACAATGACTGCATCTTCAGAAACCATGGTAATAAAGAAACGATAATTCAACGGGAGCGAAAACACAGAAGAGCCCGGTATTGCGTAATTTCAGTTTATCTTCAAGCTGTTTTAAATAGGCTCCTAGGTTCTCCCACGACATGACTTATAGCACGGGTTTAGCTTTGCGGTGCAACGCACCTAGCCCGCAAACAGGAGCAAAATGTTCCGAAGTGCTTGATCATGCCTCTTACTATTTGTTGGTGGTATTATACGAGCACTCAGTTCAAATTGAGGCGTTTTTTTAAATGAGCCAGATAAACCTGACGCGAATTTGAGAAGCAAGCGGAAGTTTGTTACGGACCTAAATGAAACGTCATCAAAGCTGTTATATGGCATATTTTACATGTTAGCTAGATGAAGTTTGTGGTGAAAAGTAATGAAAAATTATGCCGTAAATTTGACCAATATCAGGATGATAAGTTTGAATTTGGCTCATATGGAATTCAAACACTCAAGTCGATGCGGCATTCTTATGAGAACTTTATTTAAATTGGCTATCAATCACGGTGCGATTGAGTATTGTTGGAAACAGCAATAAAAATATGCAACAGGGCTTTTACGAACCCTAGAGGTATACCAGGAGAGCAGGTGGCACCCTTAGCAGCACTTTTCGAATTTTTCTCTAAGGCAATTTTCGTGGGCACGCCTGATGGCACTCATGAAGTGATTGATTGTTTGATTGTAGGGTTTAACGCGCCGACGCAACGCAGGCGATGAGGCGCGACGTAGTGGAGGGCTCCGGATTAATTTTCGACCACCTGGGGAGCTTTAACGTGCGCCGAAATCCCGCACACACGGGCGTTTTTGCTTTTCGCCTCCATCAGAAAAGCGGCCGTCGCGGCCGGGAATCGAACCCGCGATCCTTGTTCTCCGCAGCGCAACGCCTTAGCCACTGAGCCACCGCGGCTTTTTTATTTATTGATTTATTACCTTTTGCACAGACATAATACAAGTCACGGATAAATTAAAACCGCCTGCCAAACTTTGGCTGACGGAAGGACTTCAAATAAACATCAAATGTACACAGCTCTTCCAAAACAGGAAGCCATTCAAGTTCGGGGTCCTGTAACTTGTACACTTCATACAACAGCGTGACATTTTGAGCAAAATACTTGCTTACAGTGAGAGCATTTGGGTCCGCATGTCGCACAGCCATTCTGGACCTCCAAATGGCATGTAACCCTAGCGCCATGATCAAATCATACGGGACTTCATCTTCGCGCGCCACCGGAAGGAACCGAATGCCATGCGCTGAAATGGGCAGGTCTTTCTTTAACGTTCTCTGTAAGACTCCCAAAAAAATACGCCGTCCCAGCACTCCGCGAAAACATGTTCCACTGTTTCGGCTTTCGCACACAGCGTACACATGTTAGACCAACTAATAAACAGCCCCTTCTCCTCCATCCATGTTTTAACTGGTAGCGTTCCTGTATGTAACTTGAAAAAAGGAAGTTTTCATGGATGCTGGGACTGCCATGTTTTTCACACGTGATAACACATCCTGCCCTGGACCGGAACTAAACATTTCACGATAACGTGGTACGGGGAACAGCATCTCCCTCGAACTATTTGTGAGGGTTTTTCTCGAAACAGTGGCTAAATATTCTACTGAAGAATCTACATTAAGAAGCTGAAGTCAGCAAGCTCTTCATTGTTTTGCTATGAATTTCCACAACGGTTCACAAGAAGGTTGCTCACATCTTTTTCACATTAATGAAGCGGTTCGTACTCTCAGGGAAGTGGAGGAGCAGGAGGAGATTTTCCAGAGATTGTAGGCGGCGGCTTTTTAGCTTATTGCTGAAATGGTGAAAATGGGAGTAAAAAAATAAATATAACCACAGTTATTTCGCAGCGACGGTTGAGACGAAATGAATCATTGCTTCACACCTCTAAGTTTCATGTCGTTCACTTTTTCTTTCGCTCACTTCGTCACCGATATCTGGCGTCAGGTATTTCGCCGACCTCCTAATGGTCCTCTGAATTCATGATCATCCAGCCCCGAAAAGCAAAAAAAAAAAGCTACTGGAAACACCCACGAAACAGTCCTAAACATTCAAGTCAAAGGCGAACTCACATTGGGAAAATGGATATGGCACATCTTTGAAACGAACTAAGATCTCCGTAGACGTTCGATGAGCGTTATTTCAACTATTTTGTTGCCACCCCTTTTTTAGGGGAAAGTTGCCGAGTTTTTGTTTTTCAGCGCAGTTTTATCCGACTCAGTTTCTGTTTCCGGATCTCGCTCATTTCGGAAGAAAAACAGCCTCAATTGTAGTACAAAATGGGACGGTAGTGAGGTGGGCCATTTCTATATTGAGTAGTGTTTTCTCACCTTCCCGCCCTTATTTTGGGCCAGAAAAAAAAAAACAATGGGAGTGTAAATTTGTGTAGCTTTCGTACAACACTACGTCTATAGTGCCGTCTGACGTCAAGATAAGCATACGACTAAACTAACTTCCGGTCGCGTTACCTAGCATAATGGCCCAGTCACACGGCAAATTCAATGTCATTCCCGTCGAATGTAATTCATTCGACTTAATGCCACTTTCTTGACTCGCGGCTACACGACCAAAATCACGTCATTTTCAAGGAATGGCAGCTTCGATAAGTAAAAACTTGCGCAGAGAAAATATTTTAGTGCGAGCTTCAATATTTGCGAAAACTGAGCGAGCAGAGCTTCAACACCTTTAATGCACTTTCGAATGTCCTTTAAGCACAGGAGCAGCAACTTATTGAACACGAATGAACACTGCCGTCGCACCAGCATGGAGCATGTAACCAAGCCTGGCCGCTGGCGCCAACCACACCGGTTGAAGCTGGTCTGGTAGCAAGACTGGCGAGACTAGCGAGACAATTCCACTTACAACTCCATTGTTACAATTCATTATATCAATAAATAAATTACTAAAAATTATAAGCATGTAAATATATTATAATGCTACTGACGCTTTAGGGATCTGTTTTGGGTGGGCATTCCGAACGAGTCTCTGGTGCCGAGATTATACATTTGGTGGCACAACACACAAGATAATTAGGTTCTTAATGTCATTTTCATCGAATGTCACTTCATTTTTTTCCCGTGTGGCAGCAAAGAAATGTCATTATGAAGAACGGCCATTCATAGGGAATGGAAATAAATTTGCCGTGTGGAAAGGGTATTACACCGCCTCTGCGTGTTTGTCGCACTTCCAAAAGTTCTTAGCTTAGCTAATTTAAAACGGTAGGCCATCCTTAACCTGACCTAGGCTAAGGTATGTCTTGTACTGTGCTAGATAATTTCTGACGTGGGCGGTGAAGCGCAGTTGTAGAACGCGTGATGGGGACGAGTTGATTCGATTTCGGGTATTACAATAGTTATTAAAAAAGCTTACTCTTTCACCTATACAGAAATGCTAAATTTTGCTTTTTGGACGCTGGCATGCACTGCCGTTCCTTAGAGTTTCGTGACACTGATATATGTAGTTAAACTGTAACCAGAGATGCGACCGAACTGCCAGCATGTTCATAGTGCAAAATGAGACCCGACTGCTAAGTTATCCAGTGTTCATTAGCAATAATTTCAGCCAAATTTGCTGGACACCGTATTTATTTGTGACAGTATTATCTGCTTGAATATTTCCGTAACCTATGACGTGCATAGTATGGTCCTGGTGTCCAATTTAGCTTCGAGGTGTTAAACAGCCCGGGCATTCAGCAGAAAACACGGTTCATTAACTACTGTCCTTGTGGCACGCAGGAGGGGACATCAAGGATCTCGGTCAACTGGATGGATTCGACATGTGGCAGGCGCTCTCTGCCGGCGCAAATTCACCACGAACGGAGATTCTGCACAACATCGACAGTCAAGAGGGCACCGCCTCTTTTCTCTACGCCAATTTCAAGGTTGTCGTGGGAAGCTTCCAGGCGACATGGGATGGACGATACCAGATTCCGGGCGGCAGCCGGCCGTATAGAGATCTTGACGTTCTGCTGCAGCAGTCCCAGGCGGCGTCCGTGCTGGGACGTTTCTACGGAGAAGAGGCGTCGCTTGTATGTAGCGATGGCTTCTGGAGGCGGAATGCTACCGTGTACTGCGGGAGGGACCAAAAAAACGAACTTTTTCCCTGGGCAAGAACACTACCTCTTCGACATTGCTGAGGACCCGTGCGAGCTGAGAAACATTGCCAATGTTAGACCAGACGTAAGTGATATTTTGGAGGTATCATAAGTGTCCTGTTTGAGTGAAATATTGCAGCTAAGTTTTCTTTATTTACTTTTTTATTTATGTTAAACCTCAGGGCTTACAAAAAGCGTTATAGAAAGGAGGGGCTACATGAATACTGGAATATAAAGCACATAAAAAGAAGGCAACTAAAAGAAATAAAACTGCAAGAAGTCATGAGACAACACACACGTGTTACGGTACAATAACAAGTATAAAGTGAATCTGATCAAAAACTGAAAACAGACTGCTAAACAGCGATACAAGTATAAAGTGAAAAGAAGCAGGAACTCACAAATACATCGCTGCCAAAAATTCCGAGCTGATTCTTGTGCGCGCTCCTTGACGTCACCAACATAAAGGGAAAAAAAGGAATGTGAACTTTATGATGGGGGTCTACACGGGTAGAAGTATTAAAAGGGTGTGCAATGAAACGTGATCGCTGCACATGATTGTCATAATATACATTGGGGAGAGGCATAGTCGAGAAAGCTTTCTGCGAGAAACAAGAGAGGGAATGTTAAGTGCGGCCTTCATAGTAGTAACGCTTGCTGTGTCGGATAGAATGAAGCGGACTGAGCGGCTTTGAACACTTTCTAAACTATTTATTAAGGTAACGTAACCGGGGTCCCCAACATAAGAGGCGTATTCTAGGTTAGATCCAACGTAAGTAAAATACAATTATTTTTTAAGTGAAGGCGATGCAAGGTTAGGAATATTGGCAATGTATTTGACTCATTGTTAACTTTTTCCGGTTGTCGACCTGTGCTCTGTGTTCTGTAGGCGCTCCTGTTGAATGTTGACGTACATGGAAGCAAATGACTTTCGTATCCTCGCCAAAGCCGTTGAAATGTGGCGATTTGGACATGGAAACAAAGCGGATGGATGTTTACAAAATAGCCCATACGATTCATTTGAACATAAAAATGCATTTGCAGCGCTGCTGTACTTTTGCATTCAAACAGATTACTTTCATGTTTTGTTCTCCAACATAGCTTGTCACTAAATGAAGGTGAATACAAGAAACCTTTCGCTGTTAAAACATAACCAGTGGGGGCCTTTCACCAAGAAAGCAAAAATTTGTCCGCGCCGATAGGGATCACGCTGTCAATAATTTTTACAAAGAGCCCACTTAAATCTAAATCCAGTTTGGTAGTACTTTATCCAAATTTGTACGGCGTAGGTATCATGGAAGGAGTAAACAGGTGCAACTTATACTACAAAACGCTGTTCATTTTTCGGGGGTTTTCAAAGACCTACAAACCTTTTCTGTTTCCAACATCCAAAGGGAACTAATCATTGCGCGACCGTTATTAATCCCTACCATCTATGCAAATGTTGTACAGAATGCCTAATATTAACAGGGGAGCTGTTATAGCGCTGGCCATGACGACAGCCTAGGCTGGTTTAGTCTAACGCTCTCTTCGAAGCACATTACTCCGTCGCGCAAACACCGTTTTTCGGTGCAGAAAAATGTTCATAAAAAGCAAGAAGTCGTACGACGTCCTTATTTTCATATAAGACGGCTTGTATTGTCCCTGAATGTATGTATTCGCACCAATGCACTGTGTTTAGAAGTGAAGCGGACTCTAAAGGAATCGTTGTAAGCGTTTTTGTTAGCTGGCTTTTCCCCTTGCGTTGCACAGTGAAGCATGGCCATCTGCGGAGAGGGTATGTTTACAGAAAACGGCTGTAACTGTTGTCTCATCGAAACTATCTGGAAATACATTATATGACAATTAGCCGTTAAGACGACTGTAATATTACCCACAAGAAGTATGTCGAAACTTAGCCGAACGTTCGTAAAGACAACCCAGAGCTACACTGTTACAGCAGATTTCAGATTGGGTGGAACTGGGTTCAGAATTTTTTGCAGGAAAGAATTTCGGGTAAGCAATGACCAACTGTTCGCTATCTGAGAGAGCTTACAAGCATTTCACCTTCAAAGGGCTGTAACGGCAAGCACATGAGACTGGGGACTAAAACGAATACAGCGCTAACAACTGGCTTTTTATTTTAACGTGCTCAACACCTACGAAACGTACGGAGCAAAGTCGTGCATACCTGGCCTTGCAAAAAAGAAGTCCAGCAATTTATTACTGGAGATTGTCAGATAAATGCGTAAGGCACTATTACCTCCCTGACTGATTAAAGTCGACTTCACTGTGTTAAACAACCATGTCGCAGAGAGGAAAAAAATTCCGGGCCATCTATGCTAACGAAGCACGGCATCTATTAGTTTGTCAAAAAAAAGAAATAGATTATCTGGATTCTAACTAGCCACGCGTGTAACAGAATGCACCACTTGACCTTGTCATTTTTCTTTCTGCTTTGAGCATGTTCACGCATGCGCCCTTCCTGTATATCTTTTGATGTGTGTAGTAAAAATTTCAGTTGATGTCTAGCTTTAGTCCTGGGTGGTCTCTACTTTTGTCCCATATTTACCGCGCTAAGTAACCACGTTTTACATATGTATTTTCAACGCTCCCAAAGCTGTCCTGCTTTGATGTTGGACTGCTTACATTCCCTGACAATGTATTGGTAGCAAAATATCTGTCTTGAGAACCGAATTAGCGAAAGTGAATCCTGGTAGCATGATCCCTTTCCAGACTGCCCTTACCACCTCGCATTTGCTGTATCCTCCGAGGGCTCTATGCTTCATTATAGCCGCGGTCCGTCTTCCTTTCGTCTTAAGGTGAGCCTCATGCGCCTACGTGTAATCTTCGCTGTTTTTCAGCCATACTCCTAAATATTTCTACTCTTTCACCAGTGGTATTTCTACTTGTTGCACTGATACTGTTTTGTGCTCCTCGACGTCATTAGACACCATGATGCCCAATTTTTCTCTGCTAAAGGATAGCCCTAGGTGCGTCGATTCGTCACCGCATATATTCATAAGCCCTGCATGCTTATCCGGTTGTCCGCCATCAACAATATGTCGTCTGCATACATTAGTCCCGGAACCCGTTGTTCCACCAACTGCCCGTTTTGCATGTAGGATAAGTCGAACCCCAGCGGGCTGTCTTCTAGCTTCCTTTTTAACCCCGCCATGTAGATTATGAACAGCAACGGAGAGAGAGGACATCCTTGCTTCAAACCCTTGTAGGTGTATACAGGCCTATTGTATGTTACCCCCTCCCACACTATTTGCACTTGGTTCTCCCGGTATAGCTCCCTGAGTAAGCTAAGCAAGTTTGCCCCAACTCCCTCGTCTTCCAGGGTACTCCAAAGCCGCTCCCTGTCTACATTATCATACGCCGCTTTAATGTCCAGAAAGGCTAACCACAAAGGTCTGTTTTGCATCTTCGCCACCTCTATACATATGCTTACCACGAATAAGTTGTCGTCTAGTTCGAAACCCATTTTGAAGCTCCCCTAATATCCAATCTTCTTCCACCCACTGCTCTAGTTCGAACTTCACTGCCTGCATAGCTAACCTGTAAAGCACTGACGTGAAGGTTACTGGCCTATACGAGCTCGGGTTTGTCCTGACTTCTTTGCCCTTGTACACTAAGTTCATCCTGCTCATTTGCCACGCGGCCGGTATTGCCTTTTCTTCTATCCTTGTTCTGATGTCTTGCAGTAGCTTTCCCTTGCTCTTTGGTCCTAACTGGTTAATCAACTCCATCGGTATCCCATCCGTGCCTGCCACGGTATTTTTGGGGACCTTTTCCTCTGCTCTTTTCCATTTCAGCTTATCCCCATCTATCTCCAGACATCCCAGCCTACCCGCCGCGACATCTCTGTGTCGCTGCGGGGCCTCTTCATCCACCTTACCGAACTTCTCCGTGATGATTTTGTGTAGGTATACCAATGCTTCCTCCCCCTTGAGCATCTGCCCCTGCTCGTTTTCATACTACCGCCTTCTGTGGCACTCGTACGTTTCAGTAACGCCTGGACATGGTCCCAAAAACTTTTCGGCGCGTCTCTACTCCTTCCTCGTATTTGCGCTACCCATCGCTCGCTGTCCCCCTTTATTTTCGCCTGCACTAATTGCTGCACTTCCTATTTCATTAGCTTATACTGCTCCCATTTTAGGTTCACCTCCTCCTGATTTATCCCCATCCTCTTGGCCTGCCTGTGCTCTCTAGACGCCTGTTTACGCCTCTCTATCGCCGCCTTGATTTCTTTGTTCCACCAGCTTTTGCGTGTTCTTTTTCTCCTTTCGATTGGCCCTTCGGCCTTGACTATTTTTTTCCGCGTAATCTTGATGAGCCTGTCATATTCCCACTCTTCTCCAGGATTTCTTTCTATGTCTGTTTTCATGCTTTTGGCCATAACCGCAATTTGGTTGCTGTTTAGCTTTGTGCGCTGCCCCGGTCGACCCGTTTTTTCGCCCCCAGCTTCCCAAAACTCAGGTTTATGCGCTTGTGTTCACTGCCCAGACTGTGGCCCCTTCTTCATCTATGGTCATTCCATCCAACCATTCATAAAGTCCCTCTTAAATAAGGCAGTAGTCAATACTCGACTGTCTCCTACCACACTCCCATGTTATTTGACCCTCGCATTTTTGTTCCCTATTTATTATGATCAGCTTCGGGTACTCACACATATCTAGCATTAGATTTCCGTTGAAGTCTGTGTACCTGTCTAGATCTTCAATGCGGGCGTTTATGTCCCCTACCAATAGCACCTCCCCGGAACGTTTCAAATCTTCGATGTGCTTTTTTAGACAAGCCACCACTTTTTCGTTTTGTTCTTTGTTCTCCTTACCCGTCCACAGGTAAGACACCCCTAAAGCCATCTCCCTACCCTCTACTATCCCTTTCATCCACACATGTTCTTTACAGTCTTCTTTCCCTCTCTTCCAATTAGCCCCCTGCCGTACCAGCATACCTACTCCTCCGCCTTTTCGCTATCCAGCCGTCCTATTACAGCCTTCCCATACGTACTCTCCGATTACCGGAGTTCCTCCAAATCCCGTAAGTGCGTCTAGGTCACAGCGTATACCTGGATATTTTCCTCTTCTAGCTGCTTAGTAATCTCTATCCACTTCTTTCTTTCCCTGCCACCTTTCATGTTTATATACGCGATCTTCAGTTTCCCCCTCTCTTTACACGCCGTCGTCGTCCCTTTTGTTTGCCTGCACCGATCTGCACCGACCCCGCTATCTCCCTTTGCTCCTTGCATTTGTCTACGCCATCTTCGCAAAGGCCTGTGGGCACCATACGGCATCAACTGAAATGTGCGGTCACATGGCGCTGCCCGAACCGATATAGAGCTCCAACTTCAAAAACACGGATGCGCCTCCCTAGCGTTAATGATGACGTGGTTTGAATTCTAGCGTCCTCAAGTGGTTATTATTTCTTCCGTTCCCATCTTTCCTTCTTTTACGCCCTTTCTCTTCTGCGGCCATTGCACCATCCTTATGAAATAATTTTATTCATTCACTTATTTCTTGGGTTGGGCATGGTTTAGGCCACATAGCTGCACCTGAACGATGAGGCGCACTTGACTGTAGGGCTACAGATTCATTTGGGCTAACCAGGAGTCTCTTGCGTGCACCTAAACCTCGAAACACGCGCCTTGCAGTTTTTCTTCGCCATTAGCAAAACAGTCAACTCGGCCGGGATTGAAATCTGTCGCTCGGCTAATTTCTCAACCGTCGTTCGGCTAATTTCTCAACTGAAACCCGTTGTTCGGCTAATTTCTCAACAGCACAGGGTACAATGAGTTTAAATTTGCTTTCGGTGCCGTAATAGTAAGCGTGACGGCTAAGCAACGTTGCTACTTGACATAGGCTTATCAAAGGCAACTGCTTAAGCCTGTCAGTCAGAGTAGCCGACAGAAAGAAGACGCGAAGGTAAAAGTGTCATTTGGAAAATTAGAGGCCACATTTGAAAACTAGCCCCTAATGCTTTAACAATTTATTACTGGGAGTGCTTGGGGATCGTAGAAAGTTTTTCGGCATTTAGGCGTGCACTGGATGCGATCATAATATTTATGTGTTTGAAGCGTTCGAACGTGTTTATTATTTCGCGAGAAATATATGGGGGGTTCCGGCAGATTAGTTTGCACGTTATGCGGACATGGCGCGACAAAATCAAAAGGGCGCAGGCTAGGGGTATGGCACCAAACTTTACCAAATCCCGAATTCGCTGCAGTGCCGGTGGATTCGCTCTGCGCTTGGCGTAGACGTGAAGATGAGGGATGCTCAAGAGCCAGAAATATGCGTGGAAGCGGCGCGTTTCCGCACGGATTTTTTCGCTCTCCAAAGCTGTGGACTTCATGCATGTCTCTGGTGGACCGGATTCCAAGGGGACGAGTATTCAAACTCACCGCTATCCGCGCATGAGTTTGGCCCGTCACCCTGTTCTCCCCCAAACGGCGTCTCGACGTGTCCGTCAGTGATTGTTGGTGTTGTAAATTGTGGTGGACTACTAGTTGAGGGGCAGAACAGATCAAGGCAATATCGTAGGGTGGTTCATGCCAATCAATGTGATCTTGTGGCATAGTCTTGGTCGAGTATGCAGCAGTAATAAAAAAAACAAAACGACATTGATTACCAAGATTAGAGACCCACACCCCACCCCATCGCGCTAAATGTGATAAAAGCAGCTCGCGAAGACAGGTTTACATTCTCAGATGCGTCTTCCAAGCTTTCTACTCAAAGAGGATATATTCAGGCCTATAAACCCCCTTCGCAGGTCACCCAGCTGCTGCACTAAAAATATGCGAACCGGCCATAGGCTCGTTTGAAAGGCCGACACCAAAACGTCGCAGAAAAGAACTGCAATAAGTGGCCCAACTCTGGGCTTTTGGTATTGCAGAATCCGCACAGGACTTACAAACAGCTACGTGACAATCTTTGCGCGCACAATCGGAGAGGAATAACCCATAAAAGTTTTTATGTGTATAAGCATGAGCAGATAAGCAATGAGATAAGAATAAGAAGAAAGAAAGAACGTGCTGATAGAAATCCTATATAAGAGGTCGATCACAGACGCCTATTCGCACACATGGAGTGCCAGCGCAACTCCGAAGACCAGCGGACTTGACGTTTTACCCTTGTAATGATAAGTTACTTTCAAAGGTGATGCAAGGTGATGCAAGGTGTTCAATACAGTGGAAGAGCGATCGTGACAGGCACTATTAGTTCGCATTATGTCATCCAACATTCCTGGCGTATTCTCGTAATAGGAACAAACGTTCCTGAAAAAACTGTATGCTGTTGCTATCTGGTAAGTAATATGGGAAGCTGGATTTGTGTCCACAGCTTTTGTCGATGTATAAAAATATTTTCACGGACTGCCTTTAGATACATTTAGGTGAACTCACCAGATCACATTCTTATGGCACTTACTAATTCATGACCACGCACCTAAAAAGCATCGTGTACCAATACGAAAAGGCTCAGAGATCCAAATAAATCTTCCTAATGACCTACTTTGCTTTTTTTAGAAATATATCGCTTGTGTAATGAAAGAAAAAATAAGTAAGAAACACATTTCGGTTGATCTAGTTTTACCTAGATGGCGCTAACTGTCTAGCACGTGAGACTTCGGTGTGTTTATTTCAGTACAGCAGTCCCATATTTTAAAATAGGCAAACTAGGCCATGGTGAACACTTGTAGGTATTTCCTAAGCTTTGCGTGTACAGGCACAATGTTTTTTAAGCCTGCGGATCATGAAGTAGCACGGCCTATACGAATGTTGACAGGTGGGTCCCGCCTAAACAAACCTACATTCTCTAAAATTCAAGGATGCTTGGGGAAGATATCAACTGGGAAAAAGTTTGGGAGAGAAGTCAGGGAAAGTTGTGACAGAACATCGTCGTTGTTGTTCTTGGTTTCAGCTTCTTTCTTTCATGTTGAACAAGCTCAAGGAGTACAACGAGACGGCTGTGGCGCCAGTGGATGACTCGTTCGATCCGAGAGGCTTTCCAGAAAATAACGGTGGCTTGTGGGGGCCGTGGTTGACGTAGCCTCTGGACCGAAATGCTTCGATACTTAACCTATGTTTCCCCCTCGCCTTTTAACTGTGATTTGTACCATTCCTAAAAGCCGCTGAATAGTACGCTCAATGATGAAATTTTGTTGTGGAAATGTTCACCTCGATTACGAAACCTGCTTAGAAATTGAGTGCGAAGATGTTAAAGCTCCTTTTTGAATTTTAACGACTGTGATCACTGTGGCATGACAGTGAACAAGAAAAATGACAGCGAGGGATTAGGCAAATGTGACCATGCTGATTGCGATTCCAACGCCTCCACCATTTTAGGATCTAACCTCACAGCTGATCCCCGTAAGTATTCAATAACCACTGCTTCGCCGGACGTAATGTGAATATCAGTGATAATCTTGCGCACTGCAGGGAAACAGGCTTATGCTATATTTTTACTGACCCTAAATGAATACTCCAAGCTATCCGAAAAGATTTCAACGAGCTATTTTAAAAATGCTGAACCAGTGCCAGCGTGTTTCCCCATTAATAGCGGAGCTGCCATGCACGCCTTAAGTTCACCGTTGCAGGAAAAAACACCTCGAAAATGCGGAGCGCTCGTGAGCACGTGCCTCGCGGTGACCGTCGAGAGTGCCCGGCACGCGCAGTAGCTTCAGCAAAAAAAGACGGCCGAAACCACGGTGAGCAAACAAATGCCGTGCACTCGTGAGCGGGTGCATCTCAGTGATCGTCAAGTTCTCGACTCGCGCAGTGGCTTCAGCAAAAAAAAAAAAAAAGAACTAACTTCAGTGCCGTCGCGAAGCGCTACCACACAAGTAATGCTTGCATGAGGATCACGATGATATCGATGCATATGACGATGAATACGACTTGCACAGTGTAAATAAACAATAACTCGCAACATGTAAATAAACAATTTAAAACTGGACAAATGCGTGGTGACTTATAAACCTTGCAGCGTCGCTCTCATTCAAGCCTTGCGCGACCCCTCTAGTTAGCTAGTGGAGGTCTACAATGCTGAGGAGGACTTTGCAATTACCAACCGCCGCGAAGACGACGACCTCTTCGCTGTATAAGACAATTAAGAGCATCGCAACAATGCAAACAACAAATAATACTGAAACTTAACTATGTATCCGGCAATACTCATCTATAACAGCTCCGCCATTCAAGTATTGCACGTGAATGCAAGCTTTGATTAATTTTTATGCGTTTAAATTCACTTAAAACGACAAAAAAGAGGGCCCGAGCATTGCTGAGTACTTTATAAAGTAGAATTCCGGAGTTCTACAAATGATGAGGTAGTAGCCTTAGAATCCTACATTAAACCATTCTACCTACATAAGCAATATTGCATGACGGTGTCCTTTGTTATTGAAAAGGCATATGATACTGTATGGTACTATGGCATTCTTCAAGAATTATAATCTTTTCGTATATCAGGTAACATGCTAAACACAATCCCTTGTTACATGTCTAAAAGAACATTTCGTGTCAGAGTTGGGTCAGCACTATAAAACATTCATGCGCAGGAGAATGGCGTGCCCCAAGGTGGCGTTTTGAGCCACACCTTGTTTATAGTCAAGATGAATTCCGTTCGGAAGGTATCATTGCCATCAACTTCTTGTTCGATGTATTTGGACGACGTACAAATATATTTTAAATCGTGTAATTGTCTATATGTGAACGACAGGTCAAGCTTAAAGGAAACAAGCTTGCTTGCTAGGCAGATCAAAATCGTTTTAAGCTTAATCCGGGGAAAATTACCTGCATCGTCTTCTGAAAGACGCGAGGTATTCAGCCCGATCATGAAATTAAACTGAATGGCGACTAGATTCCTTTACAAAAGGAAAACAACGTTTTAGGCGTCGTCTTAGATCAAAAACTCACATTCATTCCTCATATCAAACAAGTCAAACATAAATGTCTTAAAAACAATAAACTTTCTAAAGGTTCTTTCAACCAATCCTAGGGTGCCGGCAAGCAGCTCTTCTTACGTGTCTTGACAAGCTTGGCGGGGTCCCGCTTGGACTATGGAAGCGTGGTGTATGGTTCAGCAACAAAAACAGCACTGAAAATCTTAGGCCAGTGCTGCACTTGGGGCTTCGCCTCGCGTCGGGCGCTTTCCGCACTAGCCCCGTACAAAGCGTATATGTCGATTGCGATAAATGGTCCCTGGATCAATAGCGAACATACATGAACCTTCTTTGCGCTTTTTTAAAATTTCGTCAATGACCCACCCTTCTTTCAAACCTTTTATTTGCGATATACCCATGTCCCAACTTCTTTTAAATCGTCCATCTACTTCTGCTCCGTTCTCACATAGAGTGAGACGAAGAAGCGTCATAACTATCTGTCACCTTTTCAGACACCTGCAAATCAACCCTTTCTGACTTTTTACCACTATGTCAGCTTCGGCCTGTGATATGCAACATGTTTTTTGTAGCAGTTAATAAAAAACGAGCCCCGGCCACTGCAATTTTGCAGCGGTCCTTGTTTCTTCAAGAGAAATACAGGTGTGCAGAATTTTTTAGCGACGCATCTAAAACCTCCCTTAGCGTGTCGTGTGCGGCGCATGGACCACAATTCGGGGTTTGCAGGACCCTGAAACCCAAAAACAGCATCTTTACGGCAGAAACTTGTGGTATACTTCTGCTTTTAAATCACACTGTCCAACATAAAATACCCAAGTCTATCATCTCCCCACAGATTCTTTGAGCGTGGTTCGTACATTGGCATGTAAGCAGTCTTGTAAAAATCATGTTATTCATTTAGTTTACAAGGCCAGTATGTCAGCATACTTGTTAATTCTTGAAGTGGCCGTCTGCTGGGTTCCAGGTCACTCGCGTATCCCCGGAAACGAGACAGCGAATCAAATGGCGGCTGCTGCTGCGCTTACAAATACAGTGAACATAACAATACTACCTTACACTGACCTTAAGTCAGATATCAGACACCCCTTCCCAAACACGGTGAGCGTACTGGAATGAAGAGACAGACAAGTAACTGCCCGTAACAAAGCCACTATTGGGAGGAGCATACACCCCTGACACACACAACATATTCACAAAGTTAGCTAAGCTAGGTGACGGATAGGTCACACCCATTTACCACACTCCTACCTGCTCACGGGGTCTCCAAGATGCCTGTGAAGCAAGGTGTGGAGACGCCCTATCCGTGACCCACGTACTTCAATGCAAAGCAATCGACACAATACGACACAAACACTTTCCTCAACTTTTCTGACAACACATCCCACCACACCCAGTGTTGTTCCGGTCTTACCATCCAGTTTCAAGTTTCAAGTTTCAAGTTTATTTAGCACCACACAGTTACAAAAGAAGCAGTGACGCGAGGGTGTAGGCAAAAAGTCTTTTTCCACACTTGACCAAGGCCTACACCCCTGATACATTGGCAGAGCGAAGAACAGCGCGCGGTGGCTTATTACATCCTATGTTGATCCAGAGAAACAAATATTAAAACAATGAGAACGGTTTAGGCCCCACACGTTCTGTGACAAAAAAAATAAACGACAACACATACACAAAAAAATGTATAAAAATGAGCGAAGATGACAAACAGATGTACATAAAATCAGTGAAGGTGACATATGCTGCATTGAAAAATACTATTTTCCTAACAAGTTTTCTGTCAAGCGGAATTTTAGCTATTTAGAGGAAGTAAAACTTTTAGACCTAATTTCATACCACGCATAATCACAAACTAGTCTTCTACACCAGCCATCCTCATTCTCTTTCACTGATTTTACTTTCGTCCTTCTAACCGGTTTTAGTATTACCTCTTCATCTCTCATATATAACAACTGTTCCGGCACTGTTTGCAGCAGCCGGCCGTGTGCCAATAAAACCCACCCATCATCAGAATTCTAGAGTTCACAGGTCATTTCGGAGTCTTTATGACCAATTCCAATGCCTATTTGAATGCAAAAGTGCGTCATGAAGTGCCGCTCGAATTTTATCCCCCTTTAAACTGATTTACCGACGCTGGCTACGGCCATTCGCGGGAAAGTCTTTCAGGATAAATGTAGCTTGTTTTTACCATATTTACACTGAACAAGCTGCTCTGAAGAAACAGAAAGGCGACATAGACTAAATGGATAAAAAATTGTTTCTTGGGAATAGAGATTGCTTGGAAGCGCATGGGCAAGCAGTGTGACGTCTGTGCTATAGGTGGCGCTGTTGCTGTGGATAGGTTATGGCAATTTTTTTCCTGTTGCCGATTCCCGCAAGACGTTTCTTCTAAATATTCACCGACAAATAAGGTGAGGATACAGAGTTCTGGGCTCTTTGAGCGTGCAAGGTGGTTTCTGGGTCTCAGTGCTGGACGTTCTGAACGTGGATTGAGAAGATACGACGCATTCTCTGTAACCACGAGACAAACACACAGAATGGATTTTAAGAGATATATTTGTGCATACCGGTGGCTCTTTCGACAGCACTGCTTGTAGTTGCTTAACAAGGAACGAGAAATTCGCTGTGGTAAGAAGTCCCTACATGCGAATGATGTTGCACCCCTCATTACTTGTACCTGTGCCCATGGCCGACATGGTACTGTCCCTATTTGAAGGTCATGAAGCCAAAAAAAAAACAGCCGATACAATGGTTGCTTCAAAGTGTCCTGCAAAGTGGCTTGAATAAAAGAAAAGTGCAAGGACTGCCGAGGACTTTCTATACATTGTGGTTGGGAAGGCATCAAGGACTAATTGCATGCTTGCAACGCCTTGCTCCCGTCGCATGTTGTCCATGGACTGTGTTGATGTTCGAGAACTACTGCTTATCGATTCACCTTACCGTTTTCGAGTTACGTCGACCTGACTCGTTCGTGTCGCGCCGCTGCTAGTATCTGCCGTGGTGTGAAAGGAGAGTTTGCGATGATGATGAAATTGACTGTCTGAATGCTCTTTGAACAACGTTATCCCGCTCCCTTTATCTGTGGTTTACTGCAGAAAACGCCACCTTTAGCCACTGCTAAGTAGCACGCATCGCGGTATTATAGGCCTCTTCCTGGAAAACATTTTACAAGGAGCCGTTTTTTAAGATTCCGGGCACCGAATTTTTGGACTCAATGGTCACAAAAGTTTCCCGCAATAGGCAACTGAGGAGAGGAGGTCAAAGCTCTTTAGAAGGTGCCATGAAATGAATTTGCTTGCTATTACGAAGACAGTCGTAGATTTTGTGATGATGGTTGTGTTTTCTCTCGCTAGTTCGTTCGACAAAGCACGGATTGTTGCTGACTCTGTGAGTTCAAAGTAAATATGCGCAATATGGAAAGTCCTCTGTATAGATTGCCCTGGGTGAAGGCCGATCTTCAAAACAAAGGAAAAGCATAAAAGCACTACGGTGTCGTGCTAACTGGCTGGTGAAACGTCGACGCAGTGATTTTAGTTGAAATTGTTAAATCACACTACCAGCATTGCATAGTACATGAGAAACAATGAAGCACTACGTTATTATTACCGAGAAACAGGGTTTATGCAATGTTTGTAAACAATTAGGAATTGTCACTAGACCCGCAGTAGGGTTATTTTATTTAAATGGTCCGTACCTTTTTTTTCTATACTTGCATAGTGCTCACACTACATTTTTTATCAATCACTTTTGCCGATATAGATTGATTGTACGGTTTAACGCGACGACGCCACGCGGGCGATGAAGCGTGTCTTAGTGAGGGCCTCCGGATTAATTTTGGCCACCTGTCAATCTTGAACGTGCGCCAAAATCTCGTACACGCGGGCGTGTTCGCTTTTCACTTCCATCAGAAAAGTGGCCGCGCGGCTGGGAATCGAACCCGCGTCGTCGAGTTCCGCAGCACAACTGCTTAGACACTTAGCCACTGCGGCGGGTACCCTCGGATTTAACGTTTTAAATGGGCCCTTGTAATGATTTGACTAGTGTATAACATGTTGCCATTTATACCTGTCGCCAGGCTCCACCCTCAAGCAGTATGTAACTCCTTCTAGCCTGATATCCGATCCCTGCAAAAAAGAAATATTTTATTGATTGAAAGCAGTTAAGAAAAACTGCGAAGCATTGAAAACAAAAAACATTCGGTTGCTGCCTGAATAAACTTTCGGAAATGACCAAAACTTCATAGCTTGCGTCCTCAGTACACTGTTGACAACAATATACAGGGGTGCAATGATGACTGGTATAACGGCGAACGCAACCTTAATATTTACTCTAATAAAGCCGTTGTAGGCACTTCAATGCAAACAAGATTGAGTGAAGCGGCATGGTACACTGAACACCTCAATATATTGCAGTACCAGCATCACAGTTGTTCCTTTTGCAAAGATACTCCCAATCCCAACATTATGCAGGCGAAAAGTGAAAACACCTGTGTGTCAAGATTTCGGAGCACGTTAAACATCTTCAGGTGGTCAAAATTAACCGAGTCCTGCACTACGGCGCGTCATAGCATAGGTGTTGGTTAGGCGCGGTAAATCAATCAATCAATCAATCAATCAATCAATCAATCAATCAATCAATCAATCAATCAATCAATCAATCAATCAATCAATCAATCGATCGATCGATCGATCAGTCAAGAAATCAAGTAATCATATATATTGATTTATTTATAGCAGCTAATTATTTATTTTAAATCATTATTTAAATAAATATAGAACCAAACCAACCACGCAATGAATGAATGAATGAATGAATGAATGAATGAATGAATGAATGAATGAATGAATGAATGCATCAATCAATCAATCAGTACCGTCATAAGGTAGCACCCGTCAGCGCTTAGCGACATGCAGCACCAATACTTGGAGCTCCGAGCGGGCCTCGCCTTCACTGCAAGAAAGTAGTGGCCACCAAACCTGCAACGATATTGTGGTCGGTGTTAGCATTGCTTACACCAAATATTTTAATTTCGCACCAAAGATACTTACAACACACTACAAATTGCATAACCTTGATAATACTATTTTATTTTGTGGCCCATATCAGTGGTGCGCAAAGTAATATGTGAAGTAAGGGGTGTCAGTTCACAGAAGGACCATTAGCAAAAGAGAATGACGAAAAAAAGCGGACACTGAAGGCGAAGAAGGCTTGTGCACAAGTTGCGATAGAAAACATTCTAGGTCGTAAATACAAGAGATAGAGTCGTCATTCATTGCTTGGATCTTCAGCTAAAAGCATTTCAGAGGCGGAAAGTGAGGATAGCCACGGCTTGTTCTCTGCGTGGGCTAGTAACCACATGCTGTACAATCGCCCTTTCGGCCAATCAGCCATTAGAAGACCGGGAAATACCCGCGTGGGAAGACCAGAGTAATTCTTTCGGAAAATACTTTGAATTTGCATCTATCTCAGTTCATTGCAGGACTTAATTTTTGAAACTCGAGAAAACAGCGAATGGTAAACTTTTCGAATCAAGTAAGCAAAAGGGGGGACTACATCTGCCTGTGCAGAAAACACGAGTTAGCTAATGCACAATCAAATTTGGGGAATACAGCTTGAGGTGCCGTCAATATGCACATCAAATGTTACATCGTGTTCACAAAATAAGACACTAAAGAGTACTTTGTCATGGCATCAAGTATGCGAAAAGATGAGTGGGTTCCGAAGCTATGGAAACAATCCATAGTGATTTCAGTCTTTCAAGAAAGGAAAAAAAAACGTTTATAGTCAGCAGCGATAGGCTAATGGGCCTCACCAATTGCCTTAGCAATTTTTAAACAAAATTATCATGAGACGCTTCTGGTAAATTTCCAAAAAACAAAATGAAATTTCAAACCACTGTGGGATCCTGCGTGAGAAATTCTTTCGTTCGTAAGCAACACTGCATGTGTATTCCTTTCCACCTGGACAATACATATGACACAGCATGGCGCCATGGCATTTTCCTTAACCATGGCTCATTTACGGTTAAGTTAGCAGTAATAAATTACATTAGCAAACAGTTGTCGCCAAATGACGATAATCTGAGGGACAGACGGACAGACAGACAACCAAAAAAAACACCAAATATTATTTTGCATTTTCTGGGCATGTTTTCGACTATAGACTGCAATTCATGAGCACTGGCATCATCGCTGAATGGTGGAGAACCGCCGCTTCGCCCGTCACAGCCCTGGGGAGCATTCGATTGTCACCGGGTACGCCTCGGCTCACTATTTGGGGGCGCAGCCCTTTGTCGCCCGTGTCTGTGCTGAGTCGCGTCGCCATCATCGTGACTCAGCGAACGATGAGAATACCAAAAAGTGAAAGAAAGAATCAAACGATGGGAAGACCGACGAGTGAAAAAACGCAAACGTGGAGACTGTCGCGAAATTGGGAGGGCAGGGTGGTTCGGCGTGGCGGCGCGAGCCAGCGCTCTCCAAAAGTGTGCGGTGGTGGAGGGGAGGGGGCAGTATGCTGTGCCCGCACGAGGCGCTCGACAGCGCGATGCTCGGCGAAAACGTGAGGGGGCGTGCGCGTGTCTATGATGTGCGTTCGGTTTTAACACGAAGTTCACTGTCCCTTACTGAGACGCAATTCGCGCCGCCGACGCAGAGGCTCATCATCGCTGCCGTCGACAGAATCCACGAGTGGGTGCTGCCTCAGCGTACTGCTGCTGCACTCAAATATTACATTAGGGAGTATCGTAATCGCCATCCAATTTTTTGTTGGCCGCTCGAAATGTTGCTCGGACGTTTCCTGAGCATGCGCGATGACAGCCGTGGGCACCCCTGCGCTTTTGCGTCGCAACGTCCTTCTCAGGTCTAAGATACTTCTGGCGGTACAGGTTGCTGCAGCTTGCAGTGGCCCTGTGAAACACACGGAAGTCCATTCCCAGACTACTACGATATGGCACCTCGGCAGTGGTTTTTCTAGGTCGTTGTAGTATTTTTCATTTGCTATCGAAAAAATCAAGCGTCCGTGTGTTTTTATTAAACAAATATGGCAAATATCTCCTAGGTATAGATGTTTTGCTTCAGGTATGCGTGAAGTGTTTTATTGTTCAGCAATGGCGACAATGTTATTACTAAGCCCACCGCTACCCTGTTCCTTCAAGATGCAAATTTTCGGTAGTGCTCCGGTGTTGCGTAAGAACCTGGCTCGGACATGTTACAACTTACCTGAGAACGGACGGCGCGTGGGTGCCTCACTGTCAGTGACGCAACCTCCGTGGCTCCAAAACACATAACAAATGATTCTTCCTGTTGAGACGTGCACCGGTGAACCGGACGCTACCCGCAGAGATCTCCCGCCGCCCTCTCTCAGACTGAACGAGCGCCGCTATGATGATGCGTGGATTTTATTGGCGCAAGGCCGATTGAGGGGAAAAAGCGCCAAAGGGAAGTTATTTCACGAGAGTGAAATGTCATAAAAGAGAAGTATTTGAAAAACAAACATGATGTTAAACACAAGCCAATGAAGATGACCGGTGTAAAGGGCTAGGTTGTCAAGGTGCATGATAAGAAATGAGATTTAAAAATGTGACGTCGGTGAGAAACTCAAAAACGCGTTTCACTGAAAACATTAGTTCGTCTCCTAAAAGTAGGGCAGATGTGGAATATGTTGCGTGTATAGTTGTGGGAAGTGTTTGCGTTGTGTTGTGTCCAGTGCCGCACATTGGATGAGTATGTGGATTACGGATAGGCCCTCTCCACATCCGCTGCCCGATAGGTCTTGGTGATCCATTGAGCAGGTCGGAGTGTGTTACATGTGTGTGGCCTATCCGTAACCTTGGCAAGGTCACTTCAATGTACTGTTGTGTGAGTCTGTTGTGTATCGTACCAAGCGTGGCTTTATCACATCTAGTTTGTTGCCTGTCTGTTCACTACAGTGTGTTTGCCATGTTTGACGCACGTGTTGTCCTTATGTGTGGCTTGAGGTCAGTATAGGGTACCGTTGTTGTCTACTGTGTTTCTGAGTGCAGCAGCAGCGGCTCTCTCGCCTGCCAACTCGTTGCCAGCTATTCCAGCGTGTCCTGAGACCCAGCACAAGATCAGTACATGCTTTTGTGCATAGACAGACATAATGGTGTTGAAAACGAGAATAACTATGGGGTTTTGGGGGGGGGGATTGTGGGATGATAGCACACGAACAACACTCAAGGAATGTGTATAGATTATGTTATTGGGAGTTTGATTTGAAAGAATGTGCGGTACAATGAGTAAAATTCCACATGCTTCTGCTGGGAAAATGCTGGTGCGTACACTAATGATTTTGGAGGCAATAAAGTTCGGACCATGAGCAACCCAAGACACCATAGTGGAGGCTTTAGAAGCATGACTGTAAAATTCTGCACACGGGTATTTTATATTACACAGCCAGAACGTGCTACAATACTGTAGTTTGTGGTAAACGATTTTTATCAAGTTGCATAACAGGGAAGTCACAAGACACAGAACGAACTTGCCAAGGGATGAAATGGCAGAAGAAGATGATCTGTAATCAACTAAAAACGCAACGCTGAGATCCGAAGCTTGCTCTCTCACTCCGAGCGAAAAGGGCACAGGAACCGAAGGGCGATTTACAAAAAGTGTAGATGTAGATGTATCATTAAAGACGGGATTAAAAAGATAGTTATTCAGCTATGAAATTTTAAAAGCATAAAAAAAGTCCGTGTACGTCCGTTGGTTTTTGAAAGATCCACATGTTACATTCAACATACAGACTTTGGAGCGGGCTAGTGCGGAAAGCACCCGACGCAAGACGAAGCCCCAAGTGTAGCACTGGATCAAGCATTACCAATGCTGTTTTGGTCACTGACCCATACACTACACTGCCATAGTCCAAACGAGACCCAACCAAAGCAGTATACAGGCGCAGTAGGAGCTATTTGCCGGCACCATACGATTGGTGTGGGAGGACCTTAAGGATATGGATTGTCTTGAGACACTTATGCTCCATTTGCTTGATTTGAGGAATGAATGTGAGTTTGTGATCGAACACGACACCTAAAAACTTGTGCTCCTTGTTCACAGGAAGCGGCATGTTATTAAGAGTAAGGTCTGAGTCCGGGGGGACCCCACGCTTCCTGCTTAACACAACCCAAGAGCTTTTTCCAGGGTTAAGCTCAAAACCAATCTTGTCCGCCCAACCGGCAAGTTTGTTGACCCCACGCTGGACTTGACGTTCGCAGATTGACATGATACATGATTTAAAAGATATCTGTACGTCGTCAACATACATGGAATCAAAAATTGTAGGTGGCATTGTCTACCTAAGAGAGTTCATCTTGACTATGAATAAAGTGCAGCTCAACACTCCACCTTGAGGCACGCCGTTTTCTTGCACATGAACCTTTGACAGTGCACAACCGACTCTGACGCGAAAGGTTCTCTCTGGCAAGCCACTAGCAAGGGTGTTAAGCATATTACCCTAAATACCGAATGACTTGAGGTCAATGAGGATCCCATAACGCCAACCAGTGTCACAGGCATTTTTCAGGTCAAAAAATAGAGTTAAACAAAACTGCATCTGAACGAAGCCATCCCTGATGTATGACTCTGCTGCACGGTGCTCTAGTGCCACAAGTTGATCCCTTGTGGATCTCTCGCCCTGAAGCCGGCCTGGCAGCTCTCGAGAAGACAGTTGTACTCCAAAAAGTACACGAGCCTCCGATTTATCACCATCTCGACAAGCTTCCACAGGCAGCTGGTCAGGACAATGGGTCGATAGCTAGCGGGAAAGGAAGGGTCCTTCCACTCTTTCAATAATGCTACAACTATGGCATCCCCCCAAGACGGTGGAATGTGCACAGAAAGCCACCTGTTGCTGTAAAGGAGAATGAATGTTACAGGAGTGTCTGCGTGTGAGTGCTGTATCATTGTACATGTGATGTTGTCTGGGCCTGGAGGTGAGGATTTACAGGTACTCAGAGCAGCCTTCAGCTCATGAAGTGCAAACTCGGAGTTATAGTAAGTGGCTGATCTGCCATTGTCATTTAAAGGCTTCGTTTCGGCCGAGAGTTTGTGTTTCCTGAAAAGTGTTTGCATAGTGTGCTGAACTGGACACGTGTTGGAAGTGTTGTGCGTGTGTGCCCTGTTGCGATCACCAGAGGCAGGCTTTTTGTTTGTGATCCTTTGTGTTTGCGTATTTGTGTCCATACTTTTGATGTGTCTGTGTAGGAGGTTATTGAAGTTAGGAATGAGCGCCAACAATCTTGTTTTGCCTCCCGGCGCACACGTTTTCCTAACGCCTTTGCCCTTTTGACAAAAGGACATTACCCGACGTTGGGTACCGATGAAGGATACCCCACGCCTTGTTCTCGGCCTCTCGTGCCCACCTACTGTCCTCATTCCACCACGGCCTGCTCTAGGGCGCACGGCTCCCGAAACTCCTTCCGCCGCCCCCTCCGCCACGTTGGGAATTTGTTGTCCCGTCCGGCACGAAAGAACCATTGGCTGGTAGAGCTAGAAAAGCTTTGCTTTAAGAATTTCTTTTCAGTGTAGACAGAAAATTTACGGGGCACTTAAGTCTTTTAAGTTATTCGAAGGCGCAAGTCAGTTGTTATCGAAAACTTCTTCACTGCTGCATCGTGTTTACGGTGCCGTCACCTTCACCTTTCATGCGGCACGTATCCGGATAATTCTTGTTCCATCCTGGCCTGGTACAGAGTTACTTCACTTAGCTGGAGTTACTTCACTTGGCTGGAGCTATTGACGACCAGAGTTCAAATCCCATTGGAACTAAAAAGAGTTTCTACCTACATTTTATTTACTGATTTTTGTTTTACAGCGCCCTTACTTCAGTTTTATTCGCGTAGCTGCCAGCAACCATGTTCACTTTTCGCGTTTGATGCGACATATCAGGCCTCCCCCTTAGGAAGTGTGTCGAATATTTTACAGATCTGTGCGGAAACCTCTTCTTTACAATATGTCAATTTTTCTGGAAAAATGAAAAACCTGTTTTTTTACCGCCCCACAAAATTTCATGAAAACTTTCATCCCTAAAGCGCTTTCATACGCATGAAGTTGCTCTCGTAGCCACTTGATAATTTTCTCGTGACCTCATGATAAGTAAACGAATGACAAATTTTAGAAGAAGCAACTTAGGCCGTTGCCATTAAAGGGACACTGAAGTGATTTGTAAACATTGCGGACATTATTAGCGCAAATTGTATTCTGGAGTTCCTAGGGCACGTTTCAACCACTGTGGGTGAGTTTAAGCGGTTTTATTTTGTAGAAAAGTCAGTTCTAAAATCCTGTCCTCCGCTCTCCCTCCTCGCCTATTTAATTTGGCGTTTTCATGTAACGTGAGAAAAAAATGACTTGGCTCGACTGCGCTACTGCACGGCTTGCCGACCTTCTGACCGAGTCAGTCGGACCAATGTTTAGTTTTACGGACGCTGGCGGGTCGTCGCAATTCGTTTCGCTCAGTTGAAACGAAGCCACGACAAGTTTGTGAAGAACAGACGTGTATCTCATCGGCTCCTGCTATTATGCCAATTAGGGCAGCGTTACTTTGCAGTTACCGCGGTATACTTGGTACCAAAGTGTGCGCGAAGCTACGAGGCATTGACCGATACCAGTTGTGAGCAAGTAGTACGTGAATTGCTCTATTTTCGGACAATTTTCTCTCGTGCAACGTGGACTTTTTGTTAATCCTAACGGAGGCCTACGGCGAGTACGGCCCTCGGGAGCACCGGGCCCGGTCGCTAGGCCTAACACAACGAGGAGTAGGACCAAGGTGGCGATCGCAATGGACGTGGGCATGTCAACGGAGGACGACAAGACGCCAGCGCTGAGAATCGGCAGCTTCCGTGGGCGTACGTGCATGGAAGTTCAAGGAGAAAAAATTACGCCCGAGGACGCCGAGGGCTGGACGGCCTCCGGCAGGCGTGTCAAGCAGATCACCACCGGCAAGGACTACGGTGAGCCGCTGTCCACTGCCGTCACTCGTCAGTCTCGACCAAGAGATAGGGCCAGATTGGCAAAGCGTGTGGCTTTCTCGGTTAAGAAAGCGGCAAGAATGCCGTCGACTATGCCGAAGGAGTATATCAAGATTGTCATGCGGCCACGCGGCGGCCTCAAAATAGCGTGAACGGAGGTCTCAATAATTATGTCGGTCGTCATGACGGCGGCTCGAGTAACGATGGAGGAAGCCAAGGCAGACACCATCTGTAAGAAAGCGGCGCAGGACATCATTGTGGTCAGCACCCCGGATCAACGGCGCGCGCGCCCTGAAGTAGCGCTAAAATCAAATCCCTCTCAGATGGGGGCAACACGTTCGAAGTCAGCGCCTACCGAACGGGACCGGACGGCACAGTCAAGGGGGTCATCCGCGGCATCGCGTTTGAGGCCACCCCCACGGAGATTAACGAGAACATCGTGACCCAGTACAACCTCCTTGCGGTGGAGGCGCACAGAATTGGCAACATGACGAAAGTGATAGTTCTTTTCGCAGGCCAGAAGGTACCCGGCAAGAACGGCTCCATACTTGTACTATGCGGGCTCTACCGCAGACATTTTGAGGTGTGTAGGCAATGTAGGTGTGTAGGACATAGAAGTGATGTCTGCCCGAACCCCAACACTGCAGCATGCCTTGCCTGTGGTGTGGCGAACCCCAGCGCCGATCATAAACGAGGCTGCAAAACCGCAGTGCACACTCTGTGGGGGGCAGCACCCGACTGGAACGAGGGAGTGCAAGAACAAATACAAGATGCCGTACGTGGTCAACAAGCGGAAATGGGAGCGCAAGATGGGGGCCTCACAACAGCAACAACAACAACCGGACCCCAACAGCTTCCCACCGCTGCGCAGGCCGTCAGTCGACGGTCCCCGCGGGGTGTTGCAACAACGCAATAGCAGTCGCCAGAGAGAGTAGCGAGAGCCTGGGCTGACGCAGTCAAAACGAGTATAACCGATCCGAGGCAACAACCGGCGCATACTGCCCCGACCGAACGCCACGACGAGAATGGAGTGGTGACGCCTCTGAGGGCCGAGAATGAGAAGTTGAAACAGGGAATTGCAGAACAGGACGCCACCATCAGAGACATCAACGAGAAGCTCACGACGATGCTAGCCATGCAGCAACAGCTCCCGCAACAACAGCTTTCACAACAAAAGCTGCCGCAACAGCTGGCGCAACAACTGCCACAGCCCGCACGAGCGAGGAAACAAGAGAAGATGACAGAGGATGAATGAGAGCCCGAGACTCCTCCCCGCGCCCCACAGAATGAAGGAGACAGCTCCCAAGAGACGGGCCATTGAGGGAGCCAAGGACCGTAAGCTGGCCGTGCGAATGGACAAATAAGACGACCGACTCGACCGGTTGGAGGCATCCGCCAAAGTCACCAACGACCGCCTTACCACACTCGAGCAAACGGTCCAGCAGATGATAACGACGAAGCAGAGCATCCAGAACATGATTCTGCAGATGCAAACGCAACTACAGGCGCAACTACAAACACAGATACAAAGCATGGAGGCCCAGATCATCACCAAACTGCAGCAGTCATGGACAGGGCAACCCGTAATGCAGCTACCCCACTGCCAATGAGAGACCTCTTGGACTGGCACTGGACCTGCAACGGCTTCCCAAACAAGAGAGCGGTACTACACAACACTTACAACAGCTCACTCGGAAGCCAGACGTCATAATGCTTCAAGAAACACACAACGAAGAGACACCGAAACCCCCGGGCTACCGCACGCACCCCAGCCCGCCGACTGCACGGGTAACGTCCAAAAGCAAGGGCAGGGGGAGTCGGCACCTTCGTCCGCTAGGGGATCACCTTTGTCGAGCTTGCCTTGATCGGCAACAGCGCCATCGAACACTGCTCAGTGGAATTAATCACAGGCAAAAAGAGGAAAGAAAGCACATTCATGGTGAACGTTTACAGCCACCCGGCACACGGACAGCAAAAGTGTCGGGCACTCCTCCACAAGGCAGGCAGGACCGGAGGGAACAGTACGCTCATGGTATGCGGGGACTTCAACGCCTCGAACCAAGAATGGGGCTACCACAGAATGACAGTCAAGGGGAGAGAGCTGATGCAAGACGCCATGGACGTGAGGCTGGACCTTATCACGGACCCAACCTTCCTCTCCAAGATCGGCACATCGGTTACGCGGGACACCACCCGGGACCTCACCTTGTCCAAGACCAACGCGAACTCACGCGACGCTATATGGCGGAACGCGGGAAAGGACCTCGGAAGCGACCACTACATCGTGGAAGTAGCCGTACCGCTCTCGGGCCACGGCAGTACCGGCACACGAACGCACCGCATCACGGACTAGGACGCGTTTCAGCGGGCACTCCAGCAATGAACGGACATGGTTGTGAAAACGATAGCGGACACAACCAGGGAGTTCGAGACGGAAGAAGGGATAGGTAGGATAGACAACCGGCTGGCTCACCTACTGGAGGCCAAACAGTCCATAAAGGCCCGGTGGCAGAAGCAGCGCACAAACAGACGTCTGCGCAAGAAGATCGCCGAGCTCAACAAACAGATGGAGGCCCATTGAAGAGTGCTCTGCACACAACAGTGAAACGAGGTCTGCAACGAAGCCGACGGACAAGGGCTAGGGCAAGACGTAGAACATGCCAGGCCGCCTCCTCGATGAGACTAGAATTAAGGGTTCCCAACACAACAACGTCACCAAGACCCTCCACAGGGCCGTCTGAGACCTCGGGGAAGAGGAAGTGTTGAAACGACTGGACACCAAGCACATGCCGACCACCAATACAGAGGCACACCCGGGCTAGTGCGGCAACGACAACGCGACA
This sequence comes from Haemaphysalis longicornis, assembly GCA_013339765.2. NCBI lineage: Eukaryota > Metazoa > Arthropoda > Arachnida > Ixodida > Ixodidae > Haemaphysalis > Haemaphysalis longicornis. Next base: position 10,707,886 of record CM023451.1, read on the forward strand.
CTAGTAGAGACATTGAAACATGGCAAGTACGAGTGGCTCTGCAGAACCTCGACAGCAGATCCGCCGCCGGTCCCGAAAGGGTGACTGACAAGGCACTTAAGAATTTCAACGACAGGGCCATAGAAGCCCTCACGCACTTCTTTAAAAAATGTTGGCGCACTGGACGGCTTCCCAAACAGTGGAAGACAGCCAAGACGATTCTCATCCCGAAGCCTGGCAAACCACCAAACATAGAGAACCTCCGACCGATCTCGCTCACTTCGTGCGTGCGAAAGGTCCTCGAGCACGTCCTCATGAGCAGGTGCCAGCGCCACTTGTAAGGCTCTGAACTCTACCCGAACTCCATCATCAGGTTTCGGAAGAAGCTTGGAACACAATGTGCTATGATCCTACTGAAGGACGAAATCATTGATGACGAAACGGGAACCAGGGGCAACATAGCTATACTCGGACTCGACCTACAGAGAGCATTCGACAAAGTCCGCCATTCCGCCATCCTAGCCCAAGTCTTCCGGCTCAACATGGGTCGTCGGACATACAATTACACCAAAGAGTTCCTCAGGGGCCGGACCACCAATATTTCCGCGGGTGACCTGCAACTTCCAGAGAAGCAGCTCGGCAGCGTCGGCAACCTCCAGGGATCGCTGATCTCCCCGCTACTCTTCAACCTCGTGATGATCGCCCTGGCCAACCGACTTGCGGGAGTAGCGGACGTCCAACTCACCATATACGCCGACGACGTCACGTTATGGGTCACAGGAGAAGCGACGTTCACATAGAAACAACGCTGCGAGGAAGTAGTCAACGCCATTGAGGAGCACCTGCGCTGGTCCGGACTCGTCTGCTCCCCATCCAAGTCAGAACTGCTCATGCTCCCGCCGAAAAGAGAGGGCAGGAAAAGGAGGCATATGGAAGCCACATATGAACGCACCCGAATTACGATCCGTACGGAAAGTGGACAAGCCATACTGGAGGTGGACAACTTACGAGTGCTCGGACTGCCTATTGAGCGCAGTGGCGTCAGCGGCGCGACGGTAACCAAGCTTTCAAAGAAGGCGGCCGCAGCAATGCGCCTCATCAGGAGGGTATCTAACAGACGAGGGGCGAGGGGGTATGAAAAAGGAAAGCCTGACTCTTCTAGTCAAATAAGCCACATAGCGTATTTGGCCGCCTTCCACGTGACCGCACCAAAATCGGCGCCACCATACGTAAGGCATACAAGACAGCGCTTGGGCTCCTATAGAGCATAAATATCAACCAGTTCATGGCTCTGGGCGTCCACAACACCCTGAACGAAATAGCCGAACCGTAGCTAACGACCCAACTCGAGCGACTGGCCGAGACGAGGACTGGGCGACAGGACACAGAGCGAAGTCCCGGTACCGGACAATATCAGCCGACCGCTCAGTGTCTGCCCAATAATGCGGAATATGAACCCCGAGAGCAAGAAGAAGCGACGACTAGCGACAGTCAAAGCCCTAATAGACCTCCTATGTTAGAGACAATGGCGCCGTCTACGTGGACGCGGCGGAATATCAAGACCGTAACGGCGCTTACGCGGCGGCGGTAGCAGAAGCCTCAACGGGAGTTACAAGGACTGCGGCGAGCATCCATGCCAGGAAAGCGCACCACGCAGAATTGGTGGCCATCGCCCTGGCCGTCGCCGACTCCAGCTGCACGACGGTGTTGTGCGACTCTCGAACAGCGGTACAGAATTACGCCAAGAGCAGAGTGTGCCGTGAGGCCGCGCACATCTTACGCAAGTCTGAAGACTACGGGCGCACCAGCGCTGTGGTGATCAAATGGTTCCCGGCCCACATGGGCAACACCATATCGGACAGGGGAACGCGAAGCACAACGAGACGGCCAACGCAGTCGCGCGAGGACTCACCAACCTTGCTACAGCACGCGAGGCCGACCCGGGGTACGGTACGCTCGACAACACCAAAGACACGATGACCAGCTTCAGCGACATTGTGAAGTGGTAAAGACTGAACAGACGGACTATGCCGCTCCCTCACCCGGGGCTCACCCGAGCATACGGAGTGTTATATAGACAATTGCAGACGGGATCCCTGCTCACCCCGGTGCTTGCCAAACACATTTGCCCCAGTGTGTACGATAGTGTTGTGTGCAGACTGTGCACAAAGGAACGAGCCGCGGCAGGTCACATCCTTTGGGACTATAGCGTAAATCCGCGAGAGGCCACCGAGCAGACGACGATCCCACTGCAGCTGGAGGCTGCGACGAGGAGCCACGACTACGACACACAACTCAAGGCCATCCAGCAGGTCTTCTCAGCCCTTGAGAAGCAGCGACTGCGCCAAGCTGCGGGGAAGGGGGCGCTAGCCTTCCTGGACCTGTGGACGGAGTTCGTGCGCAGACCTCAAGGGATGCCCGGGACGTCTCCCAAGCAGCGTCACGGTGACAGCACTCAACCCCCATGTGGAGGGAGCCTAACAAAACTGCATGAGACTCAATAAAGTTGTTCTCTCTCTCTTTCTCTCTCTTATGTTTGTGAACGGACGAATCTGTATTTCTTTAGTTTGTTAATTTGTACACTGTATCAAGCTCAAAGTCAAGGTCGCTCCACATGAGCGCTGCACAAGCGCACTTGTGAGGCTTGGTTGACTGGTATGCAGTAGAAATATCTAAGGCCAATTGAAGGCGGGACAACAGTCAGCGAAATTAATATGGGTGCTAACGAAATAAAATAAACTCAAACTTCTACAGTGCAGTGTAAAAATAGGGTGCAGGAAGTACTTTTTCGCGCTGTGTGAACAAGCACAGCCGTCAGCAGTACGACGACATATCTCCGAACGCTTTTCCGTGTAGGCGTGAGATATTGTGGAAATGTGGGGGACGCTTACTGCACGAGCACTATACAACAAATCTAAGCTGCTGGAAATGCTAAAACTAAGTAAAAGTGTGAACTGGTGATTCATTACATACCTTATATTTCCGCAGTGCAGTCAGCGCTGGCTCGTGGCCGAGTCGTCTGGATCGCTAGGCGTGTGATTTTGCACGTGGCTTCATCGAATCCGTGAGGGTACATCCTTTTTTTGTAAGATGATTTCTTCGTTTTTGGCCGATGTGTTCATTGCAGAATTCCCAATTTTTGGGCCGTAACGTTCATTTCTCCACAAGCGAGTTCACAGAACGCGCGCGGACTCGTACTGTCGTGCCAACGAGTTCTCGTTGGCTTGGTGTCGCCAAAATCATCGACTGCATGCGGGGAGTGGGCACAGGACGGAATTAGCGGACCGTTGGCCTGGTGCGAACACGCTTTTTCCGACACAGGCATGAGTGAGACAAGTTCCAAAGATGGGGGAAAAGGGCGTGGCATTTGAGCGTCGGCGGTGACACGGAGGGCGTTCATCTAGGGCGTAGGCCTGGGCTAGTGATTGCAATCATTTCAAGCGGCCCTTGTAGGCTTATCTCAGGCGTTTTACAGCCGACAACATGACAGAAATACGGTATGGCGATAATTCAGATATCGAAAATGTCCACCAACGATAACGTCGGATGTCAAGTATGTTGTTTCCCAGAACCGAAACGGATACTTGTTTTTGAATGCTAATCTTGGACATCGTCCAATCACGTAGCACCTTTACCTGACGTCACTGCGGTTAGTTACTGCAGCCGCCGTAGACCGCGCATGGTAGTTTTTCATCTTTCAGGCTTTTAAAATAAATACCGCCTTGTCGCTGGGATAAACGATGAAGAGTGTGTTCATTTAAGTATACGCAGCGCAAGCAAAAAGGGGAGCTTGACAAATTCAGTTTGCCGAGCCACAGCCAAGACCATCAACCGCTCTGCATTTCTACAAAAATGCAGATATCACAAAATTTCCACCTGTAATAGTTATAATAGCGTGAATAAATATAACTGGTAACACCAAATTTTGAAAAACTAGAAAATAGTTGAAATGCAAAAAATTATGGAAAATGGCGAAATGTGTAATGGCCTGCATATCTACAATAATTCAGATTTTGCGAATGTTCCACCTGTAATCGCTATAATCGTGTAAGTAGAGATAATTGTTATAACGATGTTCTGAAAAACTAAAAATAGAAAAAATAATAAAAAATTACGGAAAATGCAGAAGGACGGCACATTACATTTCTACAATAACGCAGATTTCGCGAAAGTTCTACCTATAATCGTTACAGTAGCATAAATGGACATAATTGGATGAACGAAATTTTGAAAAAACTAGAAAATAACAATAAATAATATAATTATGGAAATGCCTAACCGTGTAACGCCCTGCATTTCAAAAACAATGCAGATTTCGCGAAAGTTCCAAATGTAATCGTTATAATGGCGCAAATGGAGATAATCGGTTGGAAGAAAGTTTGAAAACTAAGAAATAAAAATATTACAAATTACGAAAAATGGCACAACGCAAACCGCATGGCCTTACCAAGTTGGTGCAGATTTCGCACATATTTCACCTGTAACCTCTATAACATCGGAAATGGAGGTAATTGGTCGGACAGGGCTGAAAAAAAAACCATTTGACTGTAAAAACTCGCACTCAATACAATCGGCATACGAGTGCTACACATTAGTATATTAGTAGATAATTCTCTGAATTTCTGCAGCATTTTATTCTCCGGGTTCACCCTGGCCACAATGCTAGCGGGTGTGGGGGCATCGACCAGAAGGTTAGTGCCATTGTGTTTGAAATGGAGGAGCTGAGAGCTGAGTCAGCTGTGAGAGAAGTACAGCGCGCTTTAGGTAAAGCGAGGCACTCTGGTAACCGGGGCACCGATAGCCTGTGGGAATGGACGGATGAGGAGCTTAGCGGTAAACTAGCTCTAGGAAGAGCCGAGATCGCTTAAGAGGAAGAGAAGCTTCGTAAACCGAATCAACTCAAAGGGGATACCGGAAACTCTGTTAGAGTATTCACAGTGTTCTGTCCGTCATTGGCGTTTAGAGCGCCGGAAAGTCAGTAGCGCGAGAAGGCGGATGAGGTGGCTGAAGTCACCCAAGTTGTTGAGCAACCCTTTAGCGTACCCTTTTCGACGGAAGAGATCAAAGCTATCTCGGAAGACCGCTGCCTTAGCTTCTTAACTTCCTCCTGCGGAGGCCGACAATGGGCAGCTGTCTGTTGCCGAGGCGGCACAAGCAAGTGTGGAGAGTACCACCTCCTCATGCGCCGGCATAGAGTCACCCGACGACCGTGAGGAGCCGCTCTTGGCTGATCGGGTGCAGTGTTCGAACAAAAATCTGGAAAGCGGTATTGTCTCATTGGAGGCAGAGGCAGCGCACGTGCCGTGCAAGGGCAGTGGCGTGGTGCACCTAAATGTTGCGGTCGCGTGTTAGAAGCACGAAGGCGCAGGTGGCCCACGGACGTCTTGCGCGTATACGTGGATTGCGACGGGCACGAGAATGCGTAAAGCGGCGGCAGGTGTGGGGCCGCAGGTGCGCCAACGTCGTACGCGTTACCGCAGACTAGGGTGCTCCTTTTTCCCCTAGAGCAAAAAACACCGCGTGTTACACCAGGGTCTGTTTAAAATCAACTGCCGGTGCATAGAACTGGATCTGTCTTCTTGCGACGGTCGGCGCGTACCGCCGTGGAAAAATCAATGCGCTGTATGAATGGAGCAGTTCTAAACCAAGAATGGTCAGTGTTGTTTGGCGCACACTCATGTATGAGACTGATGTGCCTTTATTGCTATAACGCTTTGTTCTCCATCTCGTTGTTTAGTTTTTTTCTGTGTTGGTTGCCTTCAGCAGTCTTCAGGCTGGTGATATGCGAGTGCACAGTTTGGCGGTTTCAACGCTGTATGGTTTAGCAGTAGAACTACTGGTAGAGCATGTTAGATAGCTTACCATCACGTACCAGGAGGAGTGGCTCCCGTTATTAGTGATTTCATTGGCATGAGGTCTTGGGGGGCCATGGAATGTAGAAGTGGGACCCACCAGTGTGTGGTGTTTGTGTGCGAACCGATGACTCGAGTACTAGATCCGAGAAACAAAAAAGTAACTTTCTGTACGTCGCAAGTGCACAGAAAGTGAACCGTCGAGGGCTGAACACTCTTTGTTGTGCGTTTTGATAGAACATTCGTCCTCCAGTGCACGAAGAGGCAATGAACTTCCTTAAGCGTTTTGTTGTTGCTACAGAAGTAGCTATGTTTCTTGCAATCGTGTTTACGTGGTCTTCCTGTGTCCTCTAAAATGAAAGAATTATCTTGCATGCGCTGGTAGTGATAGCGTTAGTTTGTGTCTTTCTTTAGTTGTCTTTTACACACCTTCATGGGGTTGGGTGCCTCTAAGTGTCAAGGGCAGGAGGACTTGAATCTTAAGTGCACTTTTGGTTAAGCGTTGTTGTTTGTGTTTGAACTTGCCGGAGGCACACCTTCTTTCGTGAGGTTAATGAAGATTTGTTTCTCGTATTCGTTTTGTGCTTGCAGGTGTATTTTGGGACATTTATTATTTTTCTCCAGCTACCGCGTAGTGTATAGGCCACAAAACAAATCATCCCCCTCCAAGAGGGCATCTACCCGATGCTAGAATTAAAGTTAATCCGGACAAACAATAAAAAAAATCGTCATCGTGCGTGGTAAAGTTTCAGGCAAACCACGTGGATGACTTCGGGCCACGTGAATCGTCGTGATGTTCCGGAATCACGACGATGCACGACGATGCAACTTCACAATATCACATTTCAACCGGGCAGGAGGGTATGGAAGGGAGCGAGTCAGTGTATCAAGAAGAACGTGAACTTACACACCGTTCTCCTTTCAACCACGACTACCACACTCCTATCCTTCAAGAATATGGAGAGCGTCTCCTGTTCCTGTGCAAGCACCATGATCTTTCATCGTGTCACGAGGGGGTCTCAATACTGAACAATTGCCAAACTCTGTGGAGGGTAAACCAACATAAATATTTAAAAATCTAGTTTGTCAAAGAGGTTTGTTTGGAAACATCAGACATGTGCTTAAATATAGGCTCATTGTGGAGAAAAATCCACCCTCTTGCACAAAACCTGGTCATATACTAAAGTAGTTTCAGGGGATAGCAACTCAAACATTACATAATACAGTTTATTCGAGACATGGGAGGCAGCTTTGATCACCTCGTCACATGAACATCAGCGTGAGCTGATTCAGAAGGCAAGGAAAGGAGCTCGTAAATCTCGGAATCTGGGGACCTGAGCTTCGGCTGCCTCCCTTGAGCTCCAAACTGAACGCCTAGCTGGAACAAACGTTTCACACCCACTTCTAAAGCTACACAAACATGGATAACCTCTGCCGGTCTTGTGCCACGGCGAGAAAAACGCTGCGGTCAGTCTTGCTCCTTTCACTGACCTTCAGTGCTTGGAAAGCTAAATTGAAAAATGCAGTAACACCGTTCGAAAACGCGCCCTCGCAGTCTAAGTAATGCGGTCGCGTCGTACACTTTGCAACCAAAACCTGGGAGCATCTGAGTACACGGGATATCCTCCTTCAAATTAAAGAAGAGGTACTTGCTCCGGCTACACGTCACTCCCCGCGAGCCGTTCTTGCCTTAGATTTGAAAGGCGTATTCGACAATGTCTCGCATTCATCCACACCATCCCGTCTCAATCAAACAGGCTCCCGCGGCTGTACGTACTTACACATTGCTGACTTTCTAACTCCACGCCACGCTATTATCCGGGTAGGAGACATTCAGTATCAGTCTATTGCACTAAATGATCGGGGCACGCCTTAAGGTTCCGTCCTCTCTCCACTACTTTTCAATGTGCCCCTCCTGGACTTAACCCATCAACTCGATGCCATCCCGCATGTTCATCTCGCGCTTTACGTCGATGACATCACAACGTGGACGGACACTGACCCCATAGAAAAAATCAAGACTCACTTCAACAGGCCATGGATGTCGCTAACAAATATGCCTCATCAGTCGGGCTTCATTGCTCACCTCAAAAGTCTGAACTTATAGTCGTTCGTAAACCTCCCCTGCTTCCCACATAGAAACGATTTGTATCCACCTCGACGGCCATACCATAAGACCCAGCTCCTCACTTCGGATTTATAGGTCTTATCATCGAGGCCACCACACGTAATCAGCAAACTTTAGTGAAGCTCTCCAAAGCATTTCACCAAGTCTCCAAAATGCATCGACGTGTTTCGAACCGCTGTCGGGACATGAAGAAGAAGGAGCTCATTCGATTGGTTTAACCTCTCCTGATTTCACGAGTAATCTATGTAACACCTTATCTTACCCTCACCAAATATGACACGGAAACCATTGATCGATTTATCCGAAAAGCTTTTAAGCAACTATTAAATCTACCTATGTACACTTCACTGCCCGTCTACAACAATTTAGCCTGCACAATACGGTATCTGAGCTTATAGAAGGCCACCTATCAAGCCAACGGGTCCTTTTAACACAAACACCTGCAGGGCTAGCCCTCCTAAACAGTCTCCCTGTCACCTTCCCGTAATATACTGTCTCTCAGCCCCTCCCTGACCACCGGAGAAGTAAGATCGGGGTTCGCCCTTTACCAAAAAATATGCATCCTTCCATCCCTGAGAAGTGGGAGAACCTGGTGACCAGCGACCATTTGGACGTACAGCAGCTCCTGGAATTCAGTGCGAAGCCTCTGTGCTGACTTCATGGATTCCCGGACTAGGGAACCACTCCCACTTTAGAAAGCTCACATAAACGTTTCTCTCTCTCTCTCTCTCTCTCTCTCTCTCTCTCGAAACCTAAATGCCAACCGGAATTTTTTTTTTATTTTAGGTGAGTGCGTCCATTACAGCCAAACCTACAGGCTTACTCCAGCTTAAACAACTGAAACAGCTGAAAAACACACCACGCAATTTGAAGATGTTAAGACATTCCGACGGACTGCATCTGTCGCTCCGCCAGGAGGCGATGGTCCATCGTGTTTCGGCTATCGGCTAACTCTATGGTTGTTCGATTCTTCCTAAAATGTAATAGTTCAGATGTACGGGGGCTAAATCAAACATAGCACTGCAGAGGACTTCTGAAAAATATATTAGGTACTGTATACCAATTCAACCAGTGTCATTTGTTTGCAGAAATCACATGTAAACAGCGAATAAATAAACTTCCTCAACAGTTCTTGGTATTTACTCGCCGCAGTGGTTCAGTGATTATCGGCTTGTGCTGCTGAGCCCAAGGAAGCGGGTTCGATCCAGGTCGCTGTGGCTGTGTTTCACATCAAGGAGAAAAGGTAGAACGCCGTGGGTCGAGATTTCGGCAACACGTTAGGAGACTGCCATGTCGTCAAAGTTACCCCTGAGCCTTCCACTACGGTGCGCCTCATAGCCCAAATGTAGCTTCGGCGCACTAAACCCCAGAATCACTCAGTTCTTGGTACTTCAGAAGACAGCGGTGGGAGCACATGACCCTCTGGTGGTGTGCCCATCGCCGCTAAAAATTGTTAGCTTAATATTCAATGAATTGTAACTGTCCTTGAGGCTGTAGCAATTTAATAAAGTAATGTTTGTTAGGGTTTCATATGCACCCAACCTGATAAGGGCTTTTGAGCACCGGCGTTTGAGGCTCTCATGGATCAGTTACCTGAAACTTTCATTTTAGTGGGTGACCTCAGTACACGTACTCCACTCTGGTGTTCTTCGCGGAGTGATGCCAGAGATCCGCCCACCTAAAATCCTAACGCCCTCAGGAGCATGTCTATTGAACCAGAGATAGCCTGCATATCACAATATAGGAGACAGAACGTACTCACACAGCTTGTCCTAGTGATTGGCTGTGCAGTTCTCTGCATCTTCGGAGTGGAACGTGGACACAACCAACGTGGTAGTGAACTTTTCCCCAGTACACTGTCATGTACAGGGGAAAGTAAAACCTTGTTAGTACATTTGGAGCGTCGTTGCAATGGCGAAGGAACCATTCGCTTCAAGAATCGGGGACGAGATGACAATCAGTACTGGGTGATAACAAACAAGAACGGTATTTACAACTATGAAGAAGAGTCTTTACAAAAGGAATGGGAACACCTTGCTGCCTTGGCGATCGACTAACTTTCCTACGTCTAGGTGTCCAATCTTAGCCATGAACTCTTATATACTCTCGACGGATAGGTTTACGTGCACTAAGCACGGAGGCTCGCTGGTTTGGAGCCACAGCCATGTCTGCCACTGGTCATCATGCGCGGAGTTACATCCCTCTAGCCCATTGTACGCCGAGCCACAGATTCGATTGCCTAGCCAGACCAAGACGTGGTTGTCGCAGGAGGACGCACACACGACCGAGGGGCAAGTTGCTCAAGCTCCAAGTTGGTTTTTCGCGCCGGTGCCCTTAGAAAAGTTGCCGCCCGGACTTGTGCACTGCACGCATAACACGGTAGCTCCGAGGAACGAAACCCGGAACAACAGCGCTTTGTTCCAATAACTGGACGCATCATCACTGAGTGTCTTCGACGGTAGCCGCGATCCATAAAATGCCATTACGGGCGGCCAGAAAGAAAAGCGGGTGTGGCAATGCTTGACTCCTACGTGAAGCCACCCAGCTCGCGTCCCTCATCTCCCTTCCCCCGGCATGAGAAAAGTCGCCAGCAGTCCTACAGTGTAGTAGGACTGCTAAACCTCACTAATCATCCTTACACACCTACCCATGGAGGAATCGAGGCAATTCCCCACGGCGCACATGCTCGACACCGCTTGCATTGCAGTAATATTGCATTACAGTGGGCATCCTTGATTTACCAGTCCTGGATGATGCGCGGGAAGTCTGAGGACTGCGTTCAGACCGTAGGAATACACGGCAAACTCGAACGCAGGATCGCATCTCAGGCAGTCTGTGGACGATCCGGGACTGATAATCAAGGATACTCAGTATAGCATTGCACTATTCTTTGATTTTGAAAAAAACCTTTATGAGAATGCCGTGCGCTACGGCATCCTCAGCTACCTAAAACCTGTTGCTCTATCACAGAACATGTTAATTATGCTCGGCAGCTACCTGTCCAATAAAGACAGATCGCGCACCTGTTGTTTTTGAACCCTCTACGGTACGTGCGCAAGAGAACGGTGTACTTAGCTGCGGAGTGTAAAGCTGCACAAGGTTTATAATAAAGAAGAACTCACTTGGACGGCAGTGCCACCAAGAATTGCCTATTCAGTGTATGTAGGCGAAGTTCAAATATCTTCTAAATCCTACAACATAGCCATGCGCAAACGGCTAATCCTGCTTGGCTGCTGGAAGGCAGAATAAAACGTTGTTAAACTCTATCCGGAAAAAAGTAATTGCCTTGTAGGCATTGAGAGGTGAGGGACCGGGCTGGAGCTGCATGAGGACATAACACTATTTGGCCTCCCTATGACTGTCAGAAAAGGACGCTAGATTCTACGTGTAGTCATTGACGAAAACGCACATTCATTCCGTAGTTAAGATCCCTGAATTAAATGCTTAAAAATATTGCACAGTATTCCACTTACGCTGCACAGGTGATGAGGCACGCAGCAGTTGAGGGCGCCGGATTAAGGTTGGACCACATAGTGATCTTTAGGTGCACCAAAATCTGGAAGCAAACGGAGTTATTGCTCTTCGGAGGAGGTCCTGTCGGAGGAGGTCCTGTCACTTTGCTCCCATGGTGAAGATGAAAAAATTGGCTCCAATCCCCGCTGCGAAGGTGGTTGGAAAGAAAAGCTTTAAATTGACACCCACAACAATTGCCCATGCGACAACCCTTTTATTCACAAATATGGATCTACAAAGAGCGAAACCAGAGGATTCTGTCAGCCACCTGGAATTCGCAGGGGTGGCGTCCCAAACTAAGCACCAGCGTCGGCCACTGCCGGGGTAGAGCACCGAATGCCTCCGCTGTAGCCCGTCCGTGAGTTGGAACAAAGAAAACAGAGAGGAGCGTCTTTCAAAGGGTGAGACAGCGGAACCTCGCCATCCTGATGTGCAAGCTTGGGGCTACACCATCGCGCCACACAAGCGCAGACGCCAGGAACAATTCGGCATGTGAGCTTATTGATTCCCATTTATACCGATTTAAAATTAGTCAGTTTAGTAACTTTGATAATTGCAGAAAGCTAAGGGAGCTTTTATAATCGCTATTAATCAGAACCAGTTGCTTCTTTCGCCTTTTGTAATACTTCTTAAAACACAACCGAATTAGTATTCACTCATTATGAAAACGGAGTCTGATTCGTGGCAAGGAAGCCGCGGAAAGTAGCGATTCCCCAGCAGCCTCATTACTGTATGTGGTTTGCACATTTTGGTTTCCCGCCCTGCAAACCCATCCTTTACGTATGTTAGCCGTACGACCACTTAATTCCTTTGAGTACGGGTCAACCTGGGGATGCTGTTCAACAATTTAATCAAGGTGCGCGAAGGCAGAGCGGAATGGACGCGAAGCTGTGCCAAAACCGGCCCAAAACAACCGTTGTTAAACCAGACGACAAAGCCGTATCGCCCACGGTGCCGCTGGCGAGCAGGCACTTCCGCGTTGGCAACGCTGGGTAAATTCGCCGTGCCATCTACAGTTTGCTTTGTGTGTGAATCGCCCCTCTTCGCCCCCGCCGCCTCTGTCGCATAGGGAGTTTGTTGTCCCCCACGCCACGAAAGAACCGCTGGCTGGCAGATGTAGGAAGCTTTGCTTTAAAAACATCATATACTTGTTTTTAGTACTTCGGTAGGTTCACAGTTGAACTTAGAGAGTCGTGTATAAATCATCTACGAAAACATCACTGAAAATGCTGGACCCGTTGCTGCACCTCTTGTAGCAGTTTTCCGCATTAGCCCTGTCTTGAGTTCATACCTAGAGTGCGGCAAATGGTTTATCGTATCAGGTGATTTTTAAAACCTGCTTTATGCATTTGAAATAATGGCTGTGAGCGACCATCCTCTTAAAAACACCATTAACAATACGCCATCTTTACAACTCCTGTTAAAACGGTCATCGATATCTAGGGCTTTTTTTCTGACGCTAGATGAAGATTTGCAACTTAACGTCCCCTTTTTGGATATGTTAACCATTTGTGAAAATTTTGTAGGCCTTGGCGCCCGTGGCCGGAGAAGGCGCACTTCCACCGCGCTTCCAAAACTGCTTCCCCCGTGTATCTTCCTGCAGACTGAGGTAGCTTCAATGTACATAGGACAAGGAACTTCAACGCAGTATTGTCACGGCAGTTGCACAAAGAATTTAACTTCTTTTGAGCAAAACTGTTCAACACAAAATTCGGTAGTCAGCAGTGTACCTGAATACTCTAAAGTTGGGCTTGCGCTGTCATACAAAAGCCTTGTATACCCAACGTCTTCAAGCTCCCTCTAAAAATACCATTTACGTATAATACTTCAAGTCTGGAAGTGACCGTTTTGGTCTGTTGCAGGTTAGTTTGGCGTTGGAAACACGGTAGGGGACGAATGGGCCGCAGCTTCTGGACAGTCGGAACTCAGCAGATATAACAGCGCCCTACACCGACGCCACCCACATATCCGACAACTTCGTGAGACATGGCAATAAGGCTGGAGTGAACCCGCAGTTAACAAAGAACGCATAAAAACACTTGCTAAGGTGCAGGACTGACTCAGACTGCAGATTTATCTAAGTTGCCTTGTCTAAATTGCGGATAGGTCACAGACACGCCACACATTCACACCTGCTTACGGGACCTCCAAGACTCCTTTTCAGCATGTGCAGTCAATCAGTATACGTTGCCCACATTAGAGTTACATCTGACAGACTCCACACAGCAAGACACAAACATTTCCAAGAACTTTAGAGACAACATCCTTCAACTATTTTAATTCATGGCCAACGATCGCGTGTTTTTCATTAGGCGCGTTTATGTCAACACACAACAATGTTTACGGCTCATTTCTTATGAAGCATATTCACAACCCGGCGATATAAATATCAATCAGCTTTTCTCTCAAGTGGTTTTATCTTTACTCTCTAACCTTGCCCTACACACCATCTAGCTTCCTACTTTAAAGCCTTGTACTTGTACTAGCACTTCATAATTTTCTTTGCACTCCACACCGTCTTATATGCAGTAATTAGTGTAGTGGGGCTGTTTGCCGTTAGTTGGCACTACACCATTCATATTTAAAAACATTCATTATCAAGGTCATCATGATAAAATAGCACAGAGCTTACTAATTCGTCCCAGCATCACTCCTTCCCACTGGGCATTAACCTAAACCTCTCCACCTGAATTGGAAGTAGTGTAAAGGCCTCGGTTTTGAAGATAAGCGCCGGCAATGTGGTGCGCTGAAAAAGTGGCTTTCCAAGATACCCTTTCGCAGCAACATTTTCTTGCCACGTGAGAATGGGTCCCGCAGCAGTCTTCGTTGGCGGGCCCCTTTCGGGGCACCCGAGCGAGCCAATCAGGTTCACGCACCGTGGGTCACGTGCATGACGAGGTCAATGTTCGGTTTCTCTCCACCCATGCTCTGGAGCAACCAGCCCCACGCACGGTGTTTTCAGGGCCGCCATTCTTTCCTCCCAGCCTGCATGTGCACCGCCGCAATAATGCAGTGCGTCAACGAGACTGCATGGGTGTTTTCTACTTGTTACGAGACGACCCACCCTACATTGGGACAAAGGCAAGCCGAAATTTCTATTCGGAACATTGCTGGCGCTAGGCGGGACCAGGACGAGGATCTGCACAGACCAATGAAGCGCACTACACACACAAATGAAGCGCGCTTCATTTTTGTGTGTAGATCCTCGTCCTTGTCCCGCCTAGCGCCACCAATGTTCCGAGTAAAAGACCAAATAGCCCTATTTCAAGCCCTGGTGAAATTTCTATGCATAACAAAGACACCCGTAGCGTCGACTTAGTGGTTGCTTCCTTTTAAATGCAGAGCATTTCAGTAACTCACGATGTCACCCGTAGTCCGCATCACTCCCCCTACACTACATAAAGAAATATTACTTACCGGCGCCAGGTTTCGATCCCACGACTCTGCGGGCGGAACGCAAGGTGCACGTCGCTCTAACCACTGCGCCACAAAGCCGACACAGAGTAGAAGGTTACGAACGCGCCTTATATCCTTGACTCATTCAACCGTCGGCCACAGGTGCGCCCTCTCCCCCGCGTCCTCCTCGCCTTCTCTGCGCTTGCAACACCCTCTCTCGCCGCGTTCGGTTCGCGCGCAAGAACAGGTGGGGGCGCTCGCATCGCGCTCTCTCGCCGCGGTCGGTTCGCACTTAAACCACATATTTCGTTCGTGCGCTCTCCGGTCGCTAACATCTGTGGCGTGATCGTGACGTCAACATCACGCGTTCGTGTGGTGGCGCGATTTCGGCGCTATAACACTCTCTCGCGAGGGGCATTGGATTGGATTCGATTGGATTGGTTTGGATTTGGATTGGATTAAAGTGGATTGTGTTGGATTGTGTTGCGTCATAGCCGCTCCACGTTGCGTCATAGCCGCGGCAGGGGGTTGAAGGCACGTTTCACGTTTCACCATCGACTTCATCGACAATGTCTACGCTGGAAGACAATAATTACAACAACAACAACCAATACGTAATCCCTACGACTTGCAGGCGCGCACCCTGCGGAAATGCTCTGCATTTGATCGTGCCCCTCTCGAGGGGGATGTTTGCATAATGCGTCGACGCGGGCGACGACTGTTTGCTTTTACCGCCCTGCTGCGCCGGTTTGTGTTATCTTTGTGCCAAGGGATGCGCGTGTTCCATTCTTTCTTTTTGTGCCGCATGTGTTATCTGTTCTGATAGGGAGAGCATTCCGATCTAACGTGAACCGCCCAGAATAATCTTCTTGGATCTACGATGTTCAAGATGTGAATCGACGGTTCGAGAACCATGCGCGCCGAAAGATAAAAAGTCTGCAGAGCAGACGCCGGGGTATTCGATCGCCGACGCCCGCTTGCGTATACATCACTTTGCTGACTGCTGCATCGCCGCCTGTGTATTTCATGAAGTATATCGCTGTTTTCCACAGTTGTACCGGACGCCGAAGTTCGTGGAACCCGTATGTGCCACACAACACAGGTGGTCGAAGAAGACGTTCCCCCAGTTAGCGGCGGCCAAAGTGACTGCAGGGAGGCAGCGGGCTACATAAATAAGCATTATTCATTGTGGTCATCACCCGGCAGTGCCAAGGAAACCTGGAGAGCCAGCTGAGCGCCTGCTGCGTTTTTTCTGCCCCAGGTCAGTACTAGTGCACGGGAGTCAAGTACTTACTTCTAGAAGTAACTTTTGCCAGGTTTTACTGCGTTTTGTATTGCGTTAAGTGGTGTTTCGTACAGCTAGTAGACGATGGCGCAAGAAATCTGAAAATTAAAAGTTAATAAAAGGCGAAACGAACAAACTGAAAGTCGAATTTAACCAAGAATTGAAGAATTGTAAGAATCTCTTGAATGTGATCTCATAAATGAAATCCGAAAACTCCGCACGAAGAACACTGCGTTCCTGAGAGCCTAGCGTTTGGCAATGAAACAATTGAGGAGCCTAAAAAAAGCTATATCCAGAGCAGGCAAAGAACACGAAATATTTGTCCATAAACGCAAAGGTATAGGGATGACGCGCGCCTTTAGAAAAGTCAATTGCTCATGTTGAAGGCCGTCCGGTTTCCTCTGTGCAGGAAATCTGAAAGCCCAAGGTGTCCTGCAAAAATGTGTTTAGAGCAATGATTCTGTGTTAACTTTGTGGCACAATCAAAAAGCCTATCATGGAAACCGAGATTGAAATCTGCAATTGTGTGCCCAGCATCCACCCTGATGAGAGTACCACCGTCTTGCTCAATTTAAGGGGCCAGTAAAACGCGACAGAGCCCTCAAAGACGAAAACACCAAGATAAAGGCTCGACTAGTAGTTTCGGCTTCGTTTAAACTCAGTAAGACGTGACAGATGGTGGGCAATCATCTTCGTCCGAGGGGAGACGCCGCGTGAGAGGACGAATGCGTAGTATCGCACAACAGAAGCCGGCGGGATGCGGCACAGTGGTTGTGGCTGTATAATACACCCCTCTGATGCGGGAGGCCCTCTGTGGGTGAAGGAGGCAGCTGTTTAAACATCGGGTTGAAAGAAGACATGTCCGCGATTAAGAATTGGACGTACTCAAACTTAGGAGAGCATTGTCGCTGCTGTCAAGGTGGTTACCCAAAGTTTACAGCCTGCTTTACTGTAACAGAGATGTCCACACTCGGGACATTATGGGAACTTTCCATATGACCGATAGCGTGGATGACGCTACTGTGGGCGTGCTCTTGGTGGCGCTCACCGAAAGCGAAAAAGGATAATTTGCCGCTTCGTGTGCGGGAACGTATTGATGATGAGTGGCGAAAGTGTTGTTTGTTCAAGGTTTTTTTTTTCGTGTGTGGGTTACTGGCTAACCTGCGTTTGCTGGTACGCTGCGTGCCAACCGGGGGGATGTTTTGTAGCTGACGATGTTAAAAACAATACGAATTGGCAAATTCACTATTAGACCACCAGTACCAGAACGAATGCGGCGGTTGTCCTCAGTGTTCGGTCTTTGTATCGTATATATGTGCCTGATTGTTGGGTCTTGGTATCGTATATATGTGTTTCGATTTCACTAAATATTTCAGTTGATAGTAAACGCTGGTGTCGTTTCCCTTTCTCGTCCTCCTGTCAGTTCGCGATTAAGCTTCACTCAACGATGTTCACCAAATTGCTCGTCTCTCCATTTTGCTTAACTTTCAGCTTGGATCAGGGGGGTTAGCCAAAAAAAAAATATCAAGAAAAAGAACTGTGCCATCTGCAAAAGCTGCACGACCACAGATAGGGTATTATAACAGTGAAGCCGGCTTTCGAGCCCGTTCGTGTGAGAGCACAAGGGGCGCCAGCGTATGCGCAATGCCACAATAATGCTACTAGTCTTTTTGGAATACTAAAACCAAAAACAAAAACTGGCGCAGCTGGTACTAGTGGTTCAAGGCTGGAGAAACAGCGCAGGTCATCCTAGCTTGTTTAACCTTTGGATTCACTGCAAGTAGGAGGGACACGCTAGACCGCCTGTGTAAAATCCGGCTAAACTTGCCCCCACCCCTCACCACTTAGCCTAGCCTAGCAGGAACATCGCAAAACCTAAAAATACTTAGCAAAACCTAGCAAAACGTGACTCAAAACCGGAAAGAGCTAGGTCGACCTACAGCTCTGCTGTTTCTTTTTTACAACTGCACACCTAATTCCCACCCTTTGAACAACCTGCAGAAGACCAAAGGGTTGGAGTCAGTCAAAACCTTTTTCGCCACACAAATATAAAGTTACAAATTAGTGTATTGGAAGAAAAGAAAAACGGCGTAAGGACTTCCCAAAACGTTTTTAGAACTTATACCTTTTTTAAGGCAATGAGAGTATAAAAGGTTTTGTGTGTATATATAGTCTTTATTTTAAGCTAGAATTGCGCTTCACGTGCCAAAGCTAAACTTGGGCTATGAGGTGCACCGTATAATGAAACGCGTGATCATTGCAAAGGGTCGATTGTTTAAGTTTTTGGGCAGTTCATACGAAATGGCGAGGAGGGTATAAGGAGTTGTCTTGTACTTGGCAGTGCAAGTACATATGCATTCATGGTCTCAATCTCAACAGCTGAACACCTTTTCCGCACGCTTTCAATACCCTACCAAAATCATGGGTGTCGAAGTTGCTCAGCACCCTTTATTTCCACACAAAAGGAGTGGAGCGCAACAAGTAAGGGTGCTGAGATTCAAGAAAAAGGCTGTAATGGCCTCCCCTTTTTCCACTTCTCCTACATCCCTTTTGATCAAAAATGGTGTAAAAAATTTCAGTTTGATGGAAAAACCAACTCTGGAGAAGACGACTTTTTTACAACTCAAACACCAACATGACATCGCCTGCCTTACCGGGAACGCGACTACAGCGAAAGACAGAAGCAAAAGCTCTTTGCCGATGTTGGTGACGAAGCCCCTACACCTATCTGCTCACTTTTGAACAACACCCCTGTCTTTTACCACACCTCTACAAGCCACTACCCGTAAAATGGTCGCTTTTATGAGCCTGCCTGTTCCACATACAACTCCATATAGGACTGCACCTCTCAAATACTACCCATCCTTTCGCATACCGGTCGCTGTGAAAGCGCGAGCTGAACAGCTCCCGGAATGTTGGTAAAATAATATCTAAAAAGAAGTAGGGGCCTGCCCAGCGGCAACAGCTGGCATCTTTGTGGAGATATCAAATGTCACAAATGTTTTTTTTAATCTTTTTTGCCTTCAACACGCGCTCTCTAAAATCCCTCACTCAAGACCCACGCCGCCCCACAAGGGATATATCTCCCAACGGCCGTAAAGGTGCCTTGCTAGTAGACCTCGGCGGTCACCGCCATTCAATTACGAAGACCTGGAGACATAAAACACCAACGCTCCGTTTTTTTTTGCATTTGAGGGCTACAGGTACCGAACGTAGCGCGTATAAACTGTCCCTGCAGAATTATAGTATCCGCATTTCTGTATGTCAACAGGACGGTTGTAGGCCTTTGTACGCCGTTTTTTTGGGCATTGATGGTCTCTGAATTTCTTACAACGTTGCCAGGCAGCGTCTGTGGCTCTTTGCTGTAGTGTGCTCGTGTTTTGTAGTTAGATAGCAAGCAGGACATATAGGTATTGTGAACAATGTGCAGTTCTCACTCTCATAAAGCCGGAAAAAGCAAAACATAGTTCGCAGCACTGGCTGACGCATGTACTTTCTGAAGAGCTTTGCCCCACTACAATTGTGCGCTCGCAGCGTTGTACACCTTTTATAACTATTTGTGTATGCCTGAACTGTTCTCCTCCTAGCGGAATGAAATTTTCACGAGACGTTATAAGCACAAGTCACAGCTGACTCACTCCTCCATAGTGTGTGCAAGTATTCCGTGGCGCCTTTTTCCGCAGAGGGACGCAAGAGGACAGACGCTGGCCTAAGAGCGGTTAACTTCTTGTGGTTCTTTTCGCTGAGCCGCACTGCGTCGAATCGTATCTGGAGCTTGTATAGTTATCAGCTCATTAAGCGTACCGTGAAAACTTTGACGAGGTCACTTATTTTGCAATAAAGGGACCCTAAACAGTTACCATCGACTGCTAGGAATGTATTTTGGGGTAAAGTCTATTGTCCCAGCGATCTCCTCCTGCAAGAAGTTTGAAATTCGTTGACTATCACCGAAACTACGCGCGATGGGAAATCGTGCATAATCGTTCCGTCTCAACTCGACTGCGGGCAACGCGACGAAACCTGCGCGCTCTCTGCCGGAGAGAGGGCATCTCGCGGTATTCTCCTCGGCGGCCTTCGATATATCACAAGCCGGGGAGTTTTCTCGTTTTCTCCGCAACGTGGAGGCAGATATTTCCGGTCTGGTGCCACAAAAGAGCAGGCATGGGTGCGTGAAGCAATAACGGCTTATTGCCTGAAGCTATAAAAAAGCAGGCATGGGTGCCACAAGCAATAAGGGTGTTTTTGAAGCAATAAACGTTTGTAGTCGAGTGGTCCCGTTGAAAAGTAAAAATTGGGCTCATCCCTCAAACTCCACGCGCCCTCAAAACACAAAAGAAACGGCAAAACTGTGCCTACAGGTTCAGACATAGAAGAAGTTTGTACACAGCGATGACGACGGCGAAAATGGGAGAAATGTGCCGCAAAGTTGACCAGTGACAGCCGATCGTGCAGCCATGGCCTTAGTGACGTCGCTTAAGCCATGCCAGGGGTGCCCAGCAAACCAATAACCTCTCTGCGACGTCCTAAAAAGATCCGAACGTCTATGTCCCAGCAGTATCTTTATTAGACATCCGAACAATGTGCAATATTTTTGTGAAAATTTTTGGTTGTTGAGATAACGTTGCTCGTACCCTAATGTCGGACGTTCTTTCAACTTGCTACATACGTACTCTCGATGTTGCTGCTGCTTCATTTGTGGATGGTATTTAGACATATTTTGGTGACATTGTTCAGATGTTGCTAGTGTGTCTGTTTTTTACTTCGTACATGTCTATCGCAGTTACATTTATTTTAGCTATATCTGCTATACTTTATTTTCACTCTCCGCAGGCCTACTGTTTCGAAGTTACCGAGGGGTTTCTTATGTGTTTTTTATGGATTTGTACCGAGAGGTTTTGTGCAAGTTTTGTAATCCACCAATATTGCTTTTACGGGAATATAAATGTCACGGACATAATAAATAAATTAGACTCAACATACGCCTGAACAAAATTTGATGCTCATAGGAGTTTTTATTCAGTAAAACCACCATTTTAGTTGGTCGTTCTACCTTCGTGATGAAAATACAAATGCTGACCTGAAAAATCCCTGGCGACACTGTTCAGCCACATATGTTAACAAAAAAATTCCGCAGCTTGTACCGATGGCGAAAGGCTGGAGCAACAGGAGAGCTGGCGAGCTCTCCCCCGGTCACTTTCCTCACAGTACGGACATCTTACCCCGCAACGGCGGAAGAGGCGGCAATAGTCCTGGCCCGCATCACCAGGCTGCCACCACACATTATAATCATTTATTCGAAGACGGCCATTTAAAACTTCATTCTTGGTTGAGTTTCGGCTACAGCACTCAAGATACTCCAAAATCCCCATACTGAACCACTCGACATCGTCTGGAACCCGGCCCACACTGGGGTGGGAGGCAACGAGGCGGCCCACAAAGCAGCACGAGAACTAAACAGCCGTGTTGGGCTCGCTCCGTCTCTCTAAGACACTGCTCGGTCGGCACGCGATCGTCTGCTCTCGTATCAAGAAGCCACGGAGCATTATTGCCTCTCCCGCGGCCGTATTCCCACTGCCCACACATCCCTCACCAACTCTCACAAGTGCCTATGGCGACTCCTTCAGACCAAATCCCTCGCCCGTCGATCCCTCCTCCACAAGACCTACTACTCTGAGTTCCCTGCGCCCAACTGTCCCCTAAATAGAAGCGTCCATGTATGTTTCACCAAAATCAGACCACTTTTGTTCTTTTGTCAGTAAAAAAATACTACATTCTTTAGCATCAAGCACGTGTCTTTCACAAATTCCAAAAGCAAAAGGAGCCGATAATGAAGCTAGCGCACTTCCCTGAAAAATAAAACCGTGTGCTGCAGTCCGGATCGTTCGGGATGCTTAAGAAGCTGCTGGGATAGGAAATGAACGTTCTTAGTAATTGTTTATGAAGTAAGACGTTAGCTTTATGCGTTATATTTTCAATTTAAACTTATACACGCGTAATGTTTTGAGATATCAAACATACAACCTGCGCGCTTTGGATCTGTTGTATGAATTTCGCGCCATTTGCTTATGTTGGGCTACTCGAATTACCAATGCAAGATTTAGGCAGATAAATCATCTTTATTTTATTTTAGTCAGCAAAATTCCTTATAAAGGACGGATTTTATTTCAGGCTCGATGTTCGCGGCCGACAATGTTCTTTTATTTGTATCACATCCATGAGCGCCGTCTGCTTCATTATACCCGCAATGCCCTAAGTGGGGCATGAATTCCTCCCGTTAAGATAAAAACTACATAAAATACGCAAAATGTGTACTACCGGTACAGTTTGAACCGTTGAAACGTTCATTGTTTAATATGTTGTTTTGCGATCACAAAATAACGACGGTGCTATAAAGCCAGATCACATGAGCCAATCCAATCCACTGGTCATGACCTTCGGCATGCATAGAGTGTACCAGAAGGATTTGAGTGGGCCGAACTGAGCGCTCTACCTGAAGCGGCGCTTGTAGATTTAATAGAGGGCACAGCGTGCGAAGTGACTACAATCGAATTCTGACCTCGGCAATTCGAATACAGTGGCCACTGGAAATTTGACATAGAGTTTAAATTAAGGAAAAGCTATGTTTAACTGAAATTGTGCAGTAAATATTTCTTGCACTACTTTGATTCTTCCTGCTGTACAACGTATACAACTAAAAATGTAGGCCTAACAGGACAAGCGAACAGGACAACAGGACGAGTTTTTCAGAGATATGCTTTTTGAAGGTTTAGTTATGCATATATACCAACTAGCCTACCTCGCCATTCTGCTGCAGGATGTTTACGTCCATAGCAGTGACGCTGTCCGGGTTTGTGCATATTTCCTTTTGCCACATTTTGTGGACATGACTTCATCCGTGTATATATTGCCACTTGAATCAACCAAGTTGTTGGGACAGACAGAGAAAAATATTTTGCAAGTTCAGATGGGACCTGTAGCTGGGCTAAAATGTGCTCAGAGTTCGCATTCACTGAAATATAGTTCTTATAAATAGTGGTACCTCACATTAGCAGTCATAGTTAGTTTTAAGGTTGCCTTAGTAGTGCCAATGGTGATATTAAATTATATCCACTCCGCTCTCTTCCTGTCCCTTAATGTTACACCCATGGTCTACACACAGAACACAAATAAGCCGGAATGGGAATAAATGGCTTGTTGCATAACTCAGTACCAATTCAGAGTTTTCAAAACTCCTTCAAATGGGAGTTTCGCGTTACTCCCATTATTTCCGCATTTTTTTTCAGTAGCATATGGAAGTTTCATTTTACTGCCACTACAATGGGAGCTGTCAGGGGCACCATTGGGAGTGTATCACTTCCGCCAACTGGGAGTTTTCAGGGGGCGCGTTGGGAGCAGTGTTGACCTTATTTTTGTTTTGTTTTTGTGCGCTTGATATAAGCGCTGCCGAGAAATTTATTACTGTATTTGAGAGTTCTTAATGAGCGCACAGGCCACATTTTCATTTTTCGTTGAGGATTACGTAATTTCTTGTCTTTTTACGCTTCAAACGTGGAATGGCGAAACGTAAAAAGTTTGTTTTCTGCAGAGTCAATTTATTGCATAAAAATTAAATAAATACGATATACATGTGAACACGTTAACACAATAAAACCACTGAATCAACAAATCACCTACATCGAGAACACAAGGTATCTTGGTCAGAACATTATCTACTACAACACTCAACAAAAAAATGTAAGCCATTTGCAAACAATGAGGTCAGCATGTCGTCGGCGCGCTGTTTGCTAGCACCTGCCTCCCAAGCGCTGACGTTGCCGCACCTCCTGGCACGTTCCCCAGAAAGCCACAGCAGCACGTGCATTAGAGGGGTAGCAAAACGCTTTAAATCTGCGGCACCAATTCAGAAGCATATTGGGCATCTGACCTGAAAAAAAAAGAAAAAGAAACGGCGTTGTAAAGACGCTGAACTTGTCACTCTTGTGTCCAACTTTCCGTTATGTCTGAATGTTTTTTTAAAGCTGCGCCAAATGGCACTTCCGTCCTAGACACCTGCGCTCACTAGTTCGTCAAAACCAAGTGCTCTGCTGTTCAAAAGGGGCGCGACCCTTGTTACGACCTACTTCTCAAAATGCTTCCTTTCCCTCTTTCCTTTGCTTGTAGTGTTCTGAGAGCGAGCTTCAGGTTTTACCACCCGCACTGCCCCTCTCTCCCCTCACCCAATGCTAAGGAAATTTTCGGTCAGTGTGACACCTGCACCGCCCCCACTCCCCCTTCCCCCTTAAAAAAAATAAAATAAGCAGTCGAATGGCGTTTGCTGGTTGTAGTTACACGCGCCTAGCGTACGGAGAGCTCCCACGGGGCCCCGACCTTCTCCCTTTCCAGTGAAAGCAATTATTCGCCGGCGGCACGCGGCAGTCACCCTCCTCATAGCAGGCGCGGCTGGCGCCATACGTACTTCTCAAAATACACGGCCGCCCTGCGACGTTTGAGTGGCCAACTACCCCCTCGCCATGAGCCACAAACAAAGCCTAAAAAAACACCTAACAGCCGTTCACACTGCGGACACTTTTCATTCTGCTCGCGAGTGCGAACGAGTGAGTGTTCCGCTCGAGACCCGCGCAAATACGCATTGCTTTCACACCGTTCGGCCTCCCCAATGACGTTCCGGGCATGGCGCCTTCTCTCACGCCCAACGCTCACCTCCAGTGGCGGAGAATCGCCCGTGCAGTGACGCGGCAAACACACAGTTTATTTGACACTAGAAGGGGCACAAGTCTCCCAAAATGTTGTGTACAATAAAAAACGTGAAAATCTTACATTCAACCACCTCGCAGAGGCACAACCGCGTTGTTTTTAACGAGCCACTCTCAGCAATCACTGCATTTAGGCCTCGCGTCGGCTCGCTGGCGTATTCCGTCGGCTCAAAGTTCGGTGACACGGAGGCGACGTTGCAGTGTGTTGCACGACAGTGCAGGCTGGTTCCACAATGTTTGCAACGAGCTTCTATTGTCGGGAACCACTTTACATCCATCCGTGCGGCCGCAAGTTCACATCGAAAATAAATTTTCAGGGACGCTGGAGCTCACACGACACACGACGTCAACTGGCAACCATTTTGTAAGGAGGCGTTGAGGAGGAAGAGGTGATGGAGGAGGAGAAGGAGATTGAGAAGGCGAGGGAGTTTTTAATACTCCCATTAGGACAAACGCCGTATTCACAGCTCGAAACTGCGTTTTGCGAAGACGTACAATCGTGGTAAATGCGCCTATTTACGACGGCTTGTGGCCACCGCTGTAAACTGGCAGTTTTTCCAACATCATACTACCACACTTGGGAGCAGGCCGCCTGCTGTGAGGAGTGCAAAAGACGCATTCCAGCCAAAAAACTCCCATTCAGGCTAACTTGTGTTTTGTGTGTAGCGTTCTTTTTCCTGCTAAGTCGTCCTTAATATAAGTTAGACCCTTTAAGTGAGCCTCAAAATTTCTGCCCCGTAGGTGAGTACCGGTAAGATGCAGCTGTCATACACTGTCTTTTTCAGGGACAATGGTAGCCGGCCATTCTGTATGATACCAGTCTTAAAAGCTATATTAACAAGACAGATTTTCCTGTACCCATGCCTACATTGAAGAACTGGATTGCAAGGGAGGTGCTACTGCAACAGTCTGCACAAGGCGTCTGCTCAAGCTACTGTTGACGTTCACTGCGAGTGGCATCCCGCATTGTGTGTAACGAGACATCTTTGTGTTGTTACAGACATCAAATTCTTTCACCAAACAATGTATAGGGCCCAGATATTTATTGTCAGTCACATCCTGTGTAAATATCAGCTTTGTCGACGACCTGCCGCTTCTTAGTTTGCATTGCTAGACGAGGTATTGAATTTCTTTCATCTTTCAGACCATGACATTTTTGCTCACTTTCCAACCACTCCGGTCTGCAACTATTTTGGCAGTTTCTTGCACCACAACAAACAACGCAAAGTGAACAAGAATCCCTACCATAACTGATGATGGAGACAAGTACCATTGAACGACCATTGAATCATTTCCGTGCTTCCATGCGTTTTTATTTTGGGGTATTGTTCTTTGAGCGTATCACCTGGTGTGAATCACGTAGTCATGTAAATCAGTCTTGTAACTATTATTCAAACATTTCCGTGTTTCCCGTTTTTTCTTTTGTTCCCAAATATATCACTTTGTGTGAACTGTTGAAATAGTGTAACTTTGTATTGTTTTCTTAACCAGAATTCAATAAGTTTTTTCTAAAGTTTTTTTATTGTTTTATTGTTCTGCCATTTCACAAAGTGTGAATTATTTTCATCACATAAATTTCTACTGCCCTTGTAACCACCGTACAGTCATTTCTGTATACACACTTTTTTGTATTGTTCATAACCATTTCCCTAGATGTTGGTTTTGTTCAAAGTAGCTTAAACTTGTATGGCACTCACAACCACCCCTCAACACCACTTCTGTATTTCCAAGGTGCTTTTGTTTTATTGTTCCCCAAACTTTTCGTTAGACGAGAAGTGTTTAGTTTCGTAAATTTGCTTTGTTTTTGTGACCACCATTCAATCATTTCTTTGTTTCCACACTTTTCATGCGTTGCTTTCCACCCTTTTCACTTATTGTGAGATATTTAAAGTTGCATAACTATTTGGCGCTTGTACCCTGCGTTTACATGTTTGCTTTTTTTCTATTTTTTGTCAACCTTTCGCCTGTCTGTGACTTACTTATAGTCACGAATACCTGTAATTATACAATGCGTACCCTGTAGGCCAGGCCAGATAGGAATCAAAATTAATGTGCTTGTGTTGCGAAACCATATTGCATAATTTGGAGGTCAATATAAACTGTTTTACCTTGACTGTTTTGTGTTTTGTGTACTTTGAAAGCTTTCTTACTACCCAGCTGCACTTCCTTACAGCTAGGTTGGAAAGACTGCCATTTTAATTAGTTTATTTTTAAATTATTTCTCTGATAGTTTATTTGCAGAAGGCCTGTACAACCGTGATGCGCGGTACAATTTGATGACGCTACTGTGGTTGCCATAGTGTCAAGGGCGCTTGTGCTGATCAGGACTGGTTTGCTGTTACTTACTGCCACCTGTTTTCGATGCGACATTTGTTGTTTAGAGCTGTGCTTCGTGTGCTTCTGCAAGAGTGTGTGGTAAGCTTGGCACTTCACATATGAGACTTCATGCAGTATGCAGCCCTTCAAAAGTGGAAACACAGTAATCTAGAAACCAGGTGTCAGGTAGCAGCAAACAGTTCTGAATAGCTAGCAAGACATGTATTCGAAGTATAAATGCCCACAACACGTAGGCAACCTTGAAAAGGGGGCTGGCCAAACTCCCAAATAATGTATAAAGAATGTAAATTTCAATCATACACGTTCATCTGAACAGTATCGTACTAACGTACACTAGTCATGAATATAACAAACTAATACTTGTACCAAAGACAGAAAAACAATGTAGAGCAGATATCTATATACGTCTTGCATGCCTACCGCTACAATATACATAAGATGTACCACTAAGATAACTTGGCGTAAGCAGCATATAAAAGTACCATGAGACGTCTATTGTACCTGATCGTTCGTGTGATTTGGATGGGTTTTTTGCAGTTGTAGCAATGTTGAACATATGTAACTTCTTCCCCAATGGTACGGCTCCTGGACATCTCCAATGTCGTTTGCTGACGTCTCCAGGATATCTGCACCACGTAACGTGGTTTGCTGGGTGCATAATGAGGAGAATTGAAGAGAGCGCGGTTGGTTTTTCCGCGTCTTTCACAGCAATGTGCGCGCTCAGCGCTTCGCGTGCACGTGTAATATTTGGCTCACGTATTCCTGGCAGTGTAATCCTAACGTCGCGCAGGTTTACTTGACTGCTCAAAGAGTGTTGCAGGGTCCCTTTAACTCCGCTCCCATACTGAAGCTAAAAGACGGTGTTAAATAGTTCAGAAGTCTACATGCCATATTTTCCCGGTTTATTTTACTCGTTTACTCCTGTTTTCAGCGTTTCCTCGATCACTGTGGTATTGTACGCACGAATGTCGTTCGTTTTGCACTTGCTAATCAATTTACAGCTCTGATAATTCAGCTTGATTTGCAATACTCGACACTTAAATGTTCTTACGTTTCCAAATATTTCCTTCGTTTGCTGGGTTATTTTTTTATTTCTTCCGTTCATTTTGTTTTTCCTACAGCTCTGAATATTCGGTTATTGCCGTTGTTAGATTGTTAATTACCCTGTCTGCGCTTTTCTCGAAAAGTCCAAAGAACCATGGTGCAAAGCATGTCGTAAAAGAATACAAATGACAGGGCAAAACGTTTTCCCATTCTTCTGTGGGAATTCTGTTCTCCCATTGGAGGAAACATTTCACACAGCCGCGGTTATCCTCCCTAGATATACCGCGCGGTGTGATGGCTAACAACAGGAAACTGTTGTTCTTCGGTTTGTTGCCTAACAACGGGAAGCCACTCGTGTTGTTCGCGCGGTGTGTTTGCTGACAACGGGAAACCATTCGTACCTGCTGCGTAGCTGCAGCGTTCAGCAGAGTAGCTGCAAAGCAGCAGATACGAATGGTTTGACAAGCGTCAGTCCGTAGTGTTTCGGGATGGCCTTGGCAAAGAGTCTTGCCAGTTAGAAAAGGAAACCCAAGGATAAATATCATTTAAAAAATTCGAAGCGCTGCCCTCGTGATCGTCTTCGCCACATTTCTGGGAACGGGATTACCTACATTTCAGGATTAATATTTTAAGGCTGTTGTTCAGGGACGTCAGGTGTTAGTCAACTTAGTGTTGCAATAAAACCAAGACATGGCTGTACTTTACATATAACGACTGAACATGACAGCACCTCTGCAAGTGCGGGGTAGGTCACTGAGGCGCTTTCGTGTTGGCGAAGAAAGGGAGTACTTATTAAGGTTAGCAGACACTGTGGCTCCTGTATGGTGAATAAAAGTGATATAAAACTACCCCATTGAATTGAGTTACACGGATATTCGGCCTGTTGGTGCAGAACGTAGAGAAGAAAGTAGAGTATCCCGCAACGCGTTGTCCACGACCAAAGGTACAGGGCAGCTGACGAAATTATTAGAGCACATCAGTACGGAGTACAGATGCACCACGTGAGTGCAAAAAGACGCGAACGGATGCAACTATGCCTCAAGCCAACTGAAATGGGTATCAAGCAACAATGGAAGCTATTATTAGCACAGGTGGAATTCTGTAATTCAATTTGCAAGAATGCAATTGCGAAACGAAATTCGGCACTGAGAATCCAATCGTAGTAAGATCATTTTGCAAATGTTGCTCTCGACTTTGTGTATTTTGAACAAGTAATATCCACTGCCAACCGGTGAACTTTTTGTGTTTCAGATCATTTAAATGAGACGCATGGAAGTTTTTCTGCTTCTCACTGCCTTGGCGTCAAGCACGGCTGTACCGCATACTCAGAAGAGGCCACACATTGTGTTCATCTTAGCGGATGATATTGTAAGTAACGCAGAAGCAGTCATTATGTCCCTAATACGCCTAAACTCTGTCGGGTGGTGGGTGGAGATGAGATCAGATGCGAAGGTGGCGCTCTGTGGGGACTCGTACATTTAGAGCTCATTACAATACAGACAAAGTCATGGACAAACAAAACCCGAAGACAAAAATTTGACCCCGAGCACAGAAATAGCGCCATTTCATTCCATGTAGGCGAAATAACGTGTGGCCTATATTGTACTAACAAAGTTGTAGCTTCCAAAATATGCCGATAGCTTGTAATTCTTGGACCTCCACGAAGTAGTTTTTCAATTTTGTGTATTTTGGGTCATGTTTTAGTGTTTGCATTTCATTTGTCCATGACTGCACCAGATACGATCGTCTTGCCGGCAGCGACCATTCTCGTTTTCTAAAGCCTCCGTTTCAGAATCTTACAATTGTTGTCTGTTGATCTACCGGGGTACACAGTCTTCAACATTGCAGTTAGCGCATATTAGAAGTTTACACCTACTTAAACATTGAATGCATAAGTAAGAGAAAAATATTGAAACTATTGGCGCTTTGCGAACGTTGTATACAATTTTACGCGTAGTCAAACCTTACAGTTTCGCTTTGAATTCGCGCATCTTAATGTTCCTTTCCTTGAGAATTGTACCAGTGTTATAATAAAGTTTTTTTATAGTGCCCCGTTTGGGATGCCTGCTTTCGGGTATGCTGCCATTCGAGAAAAGTTTCATGTTGCATTTGTGTCTGTGCAAAACAAAGCCTACAACTGGTAGCACTGGGTTTCAGCAGTACCAAAATAACAACCTAACAAGTTCGTCGAAGGCAAAGCAAGCTAGCGAACGCGGCAATTTAAGGGGAATCGGTTTACCCACCAGGGGATTTCGTCGCGCCAGTATCGCTGCCTGCTTCGCGTTGGGGCGGAATGGGGCATACGAGCACTAGAAGCTGTCACTTCCGGCAGCACCTCCTAAATCACGTGCGGTTGCGAGAGAAGCCATGTAAGTTGTGTCAACAAGTGCGCCTAGTCTTTCTTAGCACCTGGTGTAAATTCAATTAGGTATTCATAGGCACGAAAGTGCCATGACAGTTTAGGAGCTGAGGTATACCCAATTAAAAGCAGCCATCGGGGTGAAATTGTTCGAGGTACCGTAACATAGGCTGGTCGCACGAACCGTTTCGTGGTTCCAAAAGTCCTCGGTGCGGGTGTTCAAACCTCAAACGAAAGAACCGAAAAAGTAGCGTTCCCGAAAGCGTAGCCTGCAATCACTGAACGTAAGCATTATAACCCACATAGCTTCGATGCCGAAAGGCACCCTCAAAGGTGTTGGTTGAGCAACGACAATGGTGGTGGCAAAAAAGAGGCCGCTGGCACGAGAACGGGGGCACGGGCCCAGCTCGCGCCTCGAGCTCATTTCAGTTGCTCGTGACCAGCCCAAGAAACGGGCGAGCAGCTGTCGGGCTCCCTTCTTGCCTCGCCATCCGCGACATTCTGGTGCTGCGAAACCTGGGAGACGACCCTCCAGCAGACCTGACCTGACGTGGTGCAGACGTCGAGGACGCAAGGCCTGGGATTCTGTTGGGGCTGCGCGATATCGCGGGCTTCGTCGTAGAATGCTGCGCGCCGCCGCTTCTCGTGCCGAGGGCACCCGGTCGCCTGGTTTTGGCGAGTCTCCAGCCAAGGACAAGGCCCGCCGCCACCGTGGTGCGGTTCGGGCTGCTATAACGAGGGGAATCGCCACAATTGAATCCGTGCTGCTGGATCCGGTCACGCCTGCCGTTTCTCTTCATGGGCCGCTGAACCTCGACAAAATAAGACAGAGAGAGGAAGCCTCTAGACCACTAGATACAGGATGGCCGAAGCGAGGAGACCTTCCATTCAGACCTTGTCGCCTCGTGGGAGTACGACTCCAAGGTGGTGGACATTCGAACGCGTGTCGAGTTTGCCACAAGGCCCGCGGGTACTTCACACGCTGTGGTTGGTGACTGTGCAACGTGAGATAGCCCGAACAAGGCGTCGGGGGGCACCCTGCCTAAGCCGCGGTTTTTCATGTTGTCACTAGCACGCTCTTCGCAGCGCTGCCCAAGCTGCACATCCCGACATATACGGGTGACAGGCGCAGCTGTCAGGCATTTTGGGGCCATTTTGATGCCACTATTCACAGCAATCCCGCCTTATCTCTATTCTAAAAATTCAAGTATTTGATGCTTTACTTCACGGGCAAGGTGAAGGCAGTAAAGAAGGGATCCGACTCGCGGAGTCCAACTACGATTTGGCCATAGGCACCCTCACCGCCAGATTTGGCCCGGGCGACCGGCTCGTTGAGTACCATGACAGCGGGCTCCCCTTGGCCCCTGTGCCGAGCTCGGCTGAGGTCGAAAAAATTACGCCCACCTCCCTTCGCGGGAACCCTGGTGTGATGCGAACCTGAAGGGGATTCCATTGTGCGTTTCCGTTGGGTCGATTACTCGAATTGCGTGAGCAATCGTCGAGTAATGCGAGAGAGAGAGAGAGAGACAGAGAGCAAGCGTAGCTCGGACGACCGTCGACTGAGAGACCGGCCGGAGCGCGGCACTCCGGCAGCGCAACGCAGCTGCCGAAGTGCAGCGCGCAGCGGAGTGCAGCGCGCCGTAAGGAGAGGAGACGGCGGAGAGAGAGGGCGCTGCACATGCGCACAGCCCGCTTGCGCCGCGCGCAGCGCCACGCGCAGTTGTTGGGAGAGAGTGTTCGCTATCGGCGCTATCGGAGAGAGCAGAGGAGGCGAGCGGAGGAGAGACGCAGCTGTGCGGACGCGGACGACGACACAGGAAGGACAGGGCCGCCGGCAAGAGATGCTCCTCTCAGCGTCGCATCTAACACTCCGAGAACTCTACGACCAGATTTCCTTACATGTAAATGCGCTGAAAGGTCTGGGGGTAGTGGCGATGGAGTGCACGGTGGTCCTCCATCGTGTGCTGATGAAGGCCCTACCACCGGACCTCTGGATCTTGTACCGGCCGAGGGTTAAGGAGGCATCCTCGTCGTACGGAGCAGCCAGCTCGTCGAAAAGAGCGAAGCTTGTGAACGAGATACTGGCCTTCCTGCGCATCCAGGTTCGCGAGTAAGGACACTTCGACCATCCCCGAGTTCAAGAGCGGCGCTCTCACATCACGCTGTCAAAAACTGGTACTTTTGGTTAGGATATGTTCTTAGTCATGTTGACACATCTCCCAGTACCAAAATTCTCCAATAGCGAAAACTGCATTTTCGAGCTTAGCGTATTACGAGCCCGTTGTGGGAACTCGTAAATGGTGTTCCGTTGCTTGATGGGCTCGTAGCACGTGACGGGAAAAAATCTGCGTAGTCAGGCGTTAAAGACTTGGCCCAGGAATATAAAGACAGTTTCCAGAGTACTAAATTTCTGGGATGACAGGACATAAAAAGAGTCACCCGGAGTGGGAAAATGTTTCGCTTTTGTAAGATTTCAGCGCAGTAATTTGCCCATTACGAGGTGCGGATTAGAAACACAAATTATGTTCCGGGTAGGAGGTCAGTGAGCCCATATTCCACGTAACAAATATGCTACAACCGAATTCTCGGCATATCACGGTGTTTGACATATTGCGGGCGCGGCACTATCTCCTGATAAGATCAGGGCATGTGACCCCCATGTGACCTATTTGAACACCTGGTTGAAACACATGTCTTTAAACAGACTCCAAGCACAGCTGCTCTCTCGATATTTTCTTAAGGACTGCTTCCCCATATATGTCATTGCCCTATTCAGAGATTAGTGGACGGTTTAACGGAGTTACCTGAGTTACGCTTCGGCAAATAAAACAATCAATCCACTATCACTGTCGTAGCGAGTGCCGCTCACAAATAGTTTAAGTTGCAATGCTTCCAGAGAAAACAAAAAATTATAAAGAATTCCGCCAGATTACGTCCTAAGGGCTGTTACATTAGGTGTAATGAAATCTGTCGTGCTCATAATAAATTTATGTACAAATGCCGAGACCTTCATGCAGTCACCGTTATGGCAACTTCCATCGTGTTTCGAACTGTCTCTTGCTACCACACCTCTAGCTTAACGGCGAACAGCTCAGTGCCACGAAAAAAAAGTGGAAGCAACCTAGGCTGCTGCCACACCAAAAGGTAGCAAAGTGTACTTTGTGCAACACTGCCAGACTACAATAAAGTGGCATCCATGGACGCAATCTATACAACGAAGCCACATCCATGGTCGCACGTACCCACCGCCGGTAACGCTGCTTGTTCGGGCTGAACCCGTTCATCAAAAGAAAGCGCGATGGACGTGGCGTATTTTATTAGCTACTTAGAACGCGCAGGCTTCAATTTGATATTTGATAAAATTAAGTTTTCTCTCCTGTCATTCCTCGAACCCCTTTTCACTATACTTTTGAATGCAGGGTCGTGGTGACATCAGCATGTATGGCTCCCCTCAGATACCGACGCCAAACATGGACGCCCTTGCCTGTGCGGGAATTGTACTGAACAATTTCTACGTGCAGCCCGTCTGCTCACCTTCCAGGGGGAGTCTTATGACAGGGTTGTACGCCATCCACACTGGTACAATATATTTATCAACTATTTTAAAATGATACCGTATAGAGTTGTGCAGAAGGTTAAATTTGTAAACAAGTGGGTGAGTGAGTGTGAACATGTGGTCCCGAATTTCGACCGATGTGTTCTACCGGAGTCCATTCAGGATTACGTCAGTGCAATGTCCAACCTAACATACCGAACCCATGGCGCTGCATCAAGGGCCAGCAGTATTCTCACAGTACTGTTAACTGTGGCAGAAAACTGACATGCGCGAAGTGCGCAGGACATGACCACCCGTTTGAGAACTGCGCTACTAACGTAATGAAATGTGCCAACTCTGAACAACCCCATCATGCCTACTCCCGGTAATGTGGTAATTTGAAAGCAGAGAAAAAGGTCATAAACATGAAGGTAACACAGAATACAGACTTTCAAAAAGCACCACAGAAACGCTTGATATTTGCACAAATGTATGCGGACGCATCTCACCGGGGGCGGAGTGGAGTCTTGTCACTGCGGCCACCCAGTACTGCGAAGCAAACTTGGTCCTCCAGGTGTAGGCCAAGGTAGCCCAACCAGCCAATACGGTACGCGCAAGTTTTGTGTCAGCCGCGAACGTCAGGAGTGACTGTTTTTCTGTCAGTCCTCCTCTTCCAGTGGCTATACCGCAAGCTGCGATGAATGGATATGTGGTGGGTCGGCCGACGGCTTCTGCGTCCGATACACAACAATCGACGGTGGCAGGACTCCTGCCTCCACTTGAAAAGTATTCGAAAGTACAGGACCCAAGGACTCAATCTCGCGATTGTCACAACACTCCCACGATGACATGAAGATAACATTATCCGCCCAGCGGCAAAGGGGGCAAAAAAGTGATGCACGGCAGGGCGGGCTAAGAAGCCAGCACCACAACTTTTCGCTTGTCCAAATCAGAGAAGAGTGTGGTAGGTGCAACATCGAGCCCTCTTCATCATATACACCAGCGGAAATCTTTTCTAAACTTTTATGTTAACACAAATATTTACACCGTGGAAGTGCAAGGGATGATTAAAAACGTAGGTGATATAAATAATATCCTGTCAAAACTCATCCAACTATTTTGGGCCTACAAAAGGAACGCTTTAACTCTTAGCAAACCAAATTTCTGCTCCTATGCTTAGTATTTAGAAGGGACAGAGACAGCTGCACCAACCGCTCTCGAAGGCGTACCAGAAATTACGCTAAAATCTGTCGTTTATCACTCTCTTAAGTTGCGTACTGCCCTAGAAGCTGTTACTGTCGGGGCAATAACTTTAATCACGTTAACAACAATTTTCTCAATATACATTCCTCTCCACTACCGTCTTTCCAGCTCCAAATTTGAGTGTCTTATAGGTGATCTATTGGAACAGTTTATAACGGTACGTTACCTGAATGTGCACAGCCCTGGAGGGGGAGGCATCCATGGGGCTTGGTGGAAAATTTTCTCTTGCCGTCTGAAGCTTGTCTCTTTAATAAAAAAACAGCCAACGTACTACTGTACAATACCACACACATACTCACACATCGATTCACAGGCGTCATTCATAAGACATTATTTGTTTATAACACCATTCGGAACACATCCTCTGTAGGGCTGTTTTAAGCCTTACATCTATTCCTCTGCCTTTTCCTTTGAGAGGCGCTAATCTTACCTGAACCATATGAAACTGATGTCGCAGAATTCATTCGGCCGTGTCAGTTTCACCCTGTCACCTGGGACGCGTCACTAAACGAAATTATCAAAAGGCAGTCACCCAAAGAACTCATTAGAAAACACTCCCTGCACTCTGCAACGCCCCCAGAAACTGCTTTATACACGGACTCCCCGAAGTGTGCCTCTGCTGTGGTATGTGCCACGCAAGGTCCCACTTTTGCCAGAAAAAGTACACTAAAGAAAAGCACAAGTATATGTGCAGCTGAAACACATTCTATAGTAATTACAGTAGAACACATAACATGAACAGACACAATCATCCTCTTTAGATTCACAGACATCTGGAGTGTCGTAACCACATTACGCTCTGGCAAATCAAGTAAAACGTTATGTATAACAAACTAGTTAAACTCATATTGTCAGCGGAAGCGTTAAAACAGACCATAGTAGTTTGTTGGGTGTCTGGACAAAGCGGCATTCCTGCCAACAAACTTGCTGGCCTTAGCGCAGCTGTGGCAACACTCCGCTGTGGCGTCGATGTTCCACGGCTGCCCCAGGTACGTCCCCAGGATTTTTGTTCGCTGGGATGGGGGGGGGGGGGGCAACCCTAGTTAACTTTTCTATGCATATTAGGAGAGAGGGCGAGGATACCGGCCATTACTAGTACAAACACGACGAACATCCAGCGTTTACCATAAAGGCGCGTAGAAACTGCGAAAAGAAATGAAATTAAATCTATCGGCGTTTGTCATAGAGGCGAAAAGCGAAAACACTTGTATGTTCAAGATTTCGGCGCACGTTAACGATCCCTACGCGAAGTTCGCCAAATAAAAAAAAGAACAGCAATAATTAAAATATTTACAGGAATAAATACGCGTACTACACAGTAACTATACATCCCCTGCTATAATGCTAAGGCCTATTTCCGGATCATCCAACAAGTTATACGCAACGAAGTTGGCAGGAACAGAAGTGCATGCAGGCACTAGAGAATTCAGATCTCCGTGCCAAAGCTCTTGATCTTCTATATTTTTTTCCAAACAAAACCTGTGGCGACTAGTTATGAAGGAAGGAAACAAAATCCTAGGTAAATCGAAGATGTCACACGCCTAAGTTTATGTGTGATTACCCTAAAACAGCCTCAGAGTTTCAACGTTTAACGGTCTGCCATTCAAAGCGCCAACGATTCAGGCCTCCGAAATTGCAGTATCGGGACGCACCGGTCTGCCGTATATGTTGTTAAAAAACGATGGCAAGTATCAGCGCGCCAGAGCTTACCTATAGAAGTTTTGTAAAGAAGCTTATTATTTCCAGTGATGCACCTTGTAGCTTCCTCGGTGTCGCAGCGTGGCTTGTCCTGCTGTCTTTGCCCGTAGCAGCGGCTCGGGATGCAAGGCGGGAATGAGCTTCTTCTCCATCCTCTCCTTCGGCCCATTACTGAAGTAAACTCGTTGCTATCTGCCGACACCTTGACAATACCCTGACATCGGGAGGCTACACTATGATTAATGAACCTCGTATTTTCATCCTCTGTACTCGGGGATTTATAACCACTATACTACAAAGACACAGTTCACAGACCAATGTTGACGCCGAAATTTCTCTCGGCGAAACTGGTGTTCGTCGAGATGTCTGGCCCGGGTTAATTTTCCCCACTGTACTCCTGCACACCCGTCTCTCTCATGTTGACCATTGGCCACCTTGACTACGTGCCCTTCCCCGCTTAAGGCCGGTGTTCTCGAGGTCTGTTCATAGGAATGCAGCTCGGGGTCCGTAAACCCGCCGTTGTGCATAGCAGCCATTATCCACAATGGCTTTCGATCAACAATGCCGCTGTCACTGGCTTTAGTAGTCCGAAGAAATGCCCCTGGTGTCTCTTGCTGCCATACAATAGCGATGCGCGCCTTCACTTTGTCACCCTGCCGTCGTCAGGAATGGTAACGTTCATTCGCTTCCTTCGTGAGCGACCCTTCTCGTCCATATGGATGAGCCGACTGTGGAACAGGGATTCTGCCCTCCCACGATAGCTGTCACTAAGCGGGCCTAACAGTCGTTAGAGGCGCCGGGCAATGGGGTCAAGCATCCCCTCGCGCCACTCCGCTCGTCGCCATCCGGCTTTAAGCCTTTGCGTCGCCTTGGCTTGTTCGGCAGACGCTGCACACGTGCGTGAGCCGGACGTTGGAAGGAATTTGAAAGAGAAGCCCTACAGCGCGTTTCTCTGCGGCAAGCAGACTTCTAACCGACAAACGCAAAAAGCAGCATTTCGACGAAAACTAGTAAAAAAAAGCCACCCGCCCGCATCTTCCCACGGGGGGAACTCGAGTAAATGCGTCGCATAGGGGTGGTTGTATTGCGTGAAAGTTGCGTAATTGGGTAGTTTGTGGTTACCGTTTAGATGTGGGGAGGGTTTGGAATGCTTTATTATTTCTTTTGTCTTTATTATTCTTATTTAATGTTTCGTGATTTTCGGACAGAGGAAGGACAGGTGAAGGTATTGTCATCATTATTTTCTTTTATTCCTTGGTGCTGTCGTTGTATTGGACGGAGAGAAGAACTGCTTTATGGTCGATAAAGTGGACTGTCAAGGGATCTTTGAGCAGCGGTCGTGCGTTGGAGTAACTGGTGAAGATGAGGTCTATGCAACTGCCGTCGATGGTGGTGGGTTGCTTGTTGTTGTTGCTGGTGGAGACGCAGTGGAGGCCGTGGCGGGTCCCCATGTACGGTGGGGTAACGTTGCCTTCAACGAGTAGAGTGTGTGCTACTGTTGCATTGTGTCGCACTACTTGTTGACGGTACTGTTGCTTCCATCGCTTATACTTCATCTGGAGCCAAACGAAAGGCAAGCAAAGACGCACTTGACTGAAGTTCGAACGCGCGCTCCGCCGCTTATATACACTGCGCGCGCTGTCAAGGGAGAGGAATGGGGGAGAGACGCGCATGCGCGCACTTCCGTACACAAGCGCGCGACCTTTCCACGCCCCCCACCAACGCTGTTGTCACGCAGCTGTCACGCCGCTAGCACGTCGCTATCACGTGTACACCTGCCGCTGTTGCTGCTGAGCGCGATGGAGCGCACGGGGTAACTACTGCGCATGCGCGCGCAGACGCGTTCCCCCCGCACCGCCGCAGCTGTTGTTGAGAGCGACGAGGCGCACGGGGCAGCTAGGGCGCATGCGCGCGCAGACGCGCTCCTGCCGCACCGCCGCAGCTGTTGTTGAGAGCGAGGAGGGTACGGGGGAGAGACGCGCACCTGCGCATAGACGTGACGTCATGAGCTGCGGACGCCTATGGACGGAGGAGTTGGCGAGCCTAAGAAATCCGCATTTAAAACACGCTGTGTGTTCGGCTCAGGGAAAGAACCGGTTGAGTCACAAACACCAGGCATGGACGACAGTATCCGCCGACACCATGGCGCGCTAGGAGGGAGGGATTTGTTGAATGTTCAAAGACAAACATTTTCTTCCTCACCAAAACATATGCGACCCGAGCTGCTGAAACCGCCACCCTTGCGAAACAAGAGATAAATTGCTGCTGTCCGAGAGGGCCCAAGAACCGATTCCAGACGAACAGGGTGAAGGGGGTGAAGCGAATGGCAAGTGGCAGGCTGGCAGCAGAGCACGAAGCCTGTGTACAGTGGTACTGGCTTCCGTGTAAACGGAGCAAACAAACCTCGCCAGTTTCTTTTTAATCCCACGTTGACCACAAAATGAGGCGTCTTTTTCTCGTAATGAACCTGACCCACAAACCAAACTTAGGTCAGATAAAACTGCACTGCCAAGAAAATCCCGGCAACTTGCTCCTGGAAAAAATGTGGCAAGGAAAAATTAGCAGTGGCTTAGGTCGGCTATGCCAGAATATACGTCATCATCATCATCATCATCATCATCATCATCATCACCAGCCTATCTACGCCCACTGCAGGGCAAAGGCCTCTCCCTTTATTCTCCAATTACCTCGGTCCTGTGCCAACTGTGACCAATTTATCCCCCCAAACTTCTTGATCTCATCTGCCCATCTAACTTTCTGCCGCCCCCTGCAACGCTTGCCTTCTCTAGGGATCCACTCTGTTACCCTTAAAGACCAGCGGTTATCTTGCCTTCGCATTACATGCCCTGCCCACGTCCATTTCTTCTTCTTAATTTCTACTAATATGTGTTTAACACCAGTTTGCTGCCTGACCCACTCCGCTCTCTTTTGTCCCTTAATGTTACACCTATCATTTTCCGCTCCATTGCCCGCTGAGTCGTTCTCAATTTAAGTTGAACCCTCTTAGTGAGCCTCCAGGTTTCTGCCCCGTAGGTGAGTACCGGTAAGATGCAGCTGTCATACACTTTCTTCTTCTTCAGCCAAATGGTAGGTTGCTATTCATTATCTGAGAATGTCTGCCATATGCACCCCACCCCATTCTGATCCTTCTAATTATCTCTACCTCATTGTTGGGATCTGGGGTCACAACTTGGCCTAAGTAGATATATTCGCTTACCACTTCCACTGCCTCGCCACCTATTTCATACTGCTGTCATGTCCCGAGGTTATTGATCATTACTTTAGTTTTCTGCATATTAATTTTCAGGCCCACGGTTCTACTGTTTGCCCAGTGTGGAAAGCATGCTCTGCAATTCGTCCCCCGAGTTACTTAGCAAGGCAACGTCATCAGCAAATCTGAGGTTACTGAGGTTTTCTCCATTAACCCTTACTCCCACCTGTTCCCAATCCAACGTTCTGAATACTTCTTGTAAGCATGCTGTGAATAACATTGGAGAGATTGTGTCTCCTTGTCTGACACCCTTCCTTATAGGTATTTTACTGCTCTCCCTATGGAGGATGATGGTAGCTGTAGACCCATTGTAGATATCCTCTAGAATTCTTACATAATGCTCATCTGCCCCCTGGTTCCGTAATGCCTGAATGACTGCTAGGGTTTCAACCGAGTCAAATGCTTTCTCATAATCTATGAAGGCTATATATAGGGGTTCAGTATACTCAGCGCACTTCTCTATCACATGATTGATCGTGTGAATATGGTCCATTTTTGAATAACCTTTACGGAACCTTGCTTGTTCTTTAGGTTGACTGAAATCTAAGGTTGCAGAGATTCGGTTAGCGATTACCTTGGTAAATACCTTGTAGACGACTGACAGTAAGCTGATCGGCCTGTTTTTTTCAAGTCCTTCAGGTCGCCTTTCTTATGGATTAGGATGATGTTCGCGTTCTTCCAAGATTCCAGGACCATTGCGGTCATTAGGCATTGCGTATATAGGTTTGCCAGTTTTTCAAGTACAATTTATCCGCCATCCTTCAAGAGGTCTGCTGTTATCTGATCCTCACCAGGTGCTTTGCCCCCTTTCATTTCTTTCAAAGCCTTCCTTACTTCTTCGGTCCTTACTGGTGGGATGTCTATCTCCTCTGAGCTACTTTCTCGTTCGGCATTATCCTGTATGTCCCGGCTGCTGTACAGATTCCTATAGAACTCCTCGGCCACTGTGACTATTTTACCCCTATTTGTGATGACATTGCCTTGCTTATCCTTAAGTGCATACATCTGATTTTTTCCCACGCCAAGACGTCTCTTCACTGCTTTCAGGCTACCTCCGTTCTTTACAGCGTATTCGATCCTCTCCATATTATACTTCCGTATGTCAGCTGTCTTACGCTGATTGATTAACTTCGAGAGCTCGGCTAGCTCTATTCTGTCAGCTGCGGCAGAGATTCTCATGGTTTGCCGTTTCCTGATTAGATCTTTCGTCTCCTGTGAAAGTTTACCAGTATCCTGTCTACCCATAGTGCCCCCGACTTCTACTGCACACTCCGTGATAATGTGTGTAAGGTTGTCGCTGGCTTCCTGTATCGTAGGCTCGGCTTCCTCGTTAAGGGCGGAATATCGGTTCTGCAGCGCGATCCTGAATTCTTCTGCTTTACGTCTTACTGTTAGCTCATTTATCGGCTTCTTTCGTACTAGCTTGTTGCGGTCCCTCCTCAAATCTAGCCTAATTCGAGATCTTACCATACGGTGGTCACTACACCTTACCCTTCCGAGCACTTCCACATCCTGCACGACCCAGGGTTATCGCATAATATGAAGTCTATTTCATTTTTGTGCTTCCCATTTGGGCTCCTCCAGGTCCACTTCCGACTCTCCCGTTTACAGAAGAAGGTATTCATTATGCGTAGGTTATTCCGTTCTGCAAACTCAACTAGTAGGTCCCCCCTGCTATTTCTACAGCACAGACCATAGTTCCCAACTGCCTTGTCTCCAGCCTGATTCTTCCCTACTTTAGCATTGAAGTCCCCCATAACTAGGGTATACTGTGTTTTTACTTTAGCTATTGCCGATTCCACATCTTCATAGAGGCGTTCCACTACTTGGTCGTCGTGGCTGGATGTGGGCGCGTAGCCCTGCACCACCTTGAGCTTGTACCTTTTATTGAGCCTAATTACAAGACCTGCTGCCCTTTCGTTAATGCTATAGTATTCGTCTATGTTGCCAGCTATGCTTTTATTGACTAGAAATCCCACTCCCAGTTCTCTTCTGTCCTCTAGACCACGGTAACATAGGACGTGTCCATTTTTCAGCACCGTAAGGCCTTCGCCTGCCCTCCTAACCTCGCTAATCCCTATTATATCCCGTTTAATGCCCTCTAATTCCTCGAACAACACCTCGAGACTTGCTTCGCTAGATAAGGTTCGCGCGTTAAACGTTGCCAGGTTCAGATTCCATTGGCGGCCTGTCCGGATCCAGGGATTCTTAGCACAATCTGCTGCGTCACAGGTCTGACAGCCACCGTGGTCAATTGCTTCGCAGCCGCTGGGGACTGAGGGCCGAGGGTTAGTTGGCGTATTCATGGGAGGTTGTGGCGGTTACTACACCAGGGTGGCCAATCCTGCTCTGGTGAGGGAGTGCATTACCGGCAATGCTCGCCAAGATCAGGCCGCACCCCAAGCCCCTTTGTGCAATTCCATCAATACGCGGATTTTTTTTAATCCGGTGGGAATAGTCGGGCACCGGGATTCGAACCACGGTCCTTCTGCACGCGAGGCGGGTGTTCTACCTCTACGCAATCGCTGCACTACGCCATCGCTGCACTCTACGCCATCACTGCTGTTCTACCTCTACGCCATCAGAGGATATACGTAGCGTGAGGTTATCCTTAGGTTTCCTGGTTTTCTAGGATTAGCTGATTATCATGCTTACTGCTGCTAAAACGATTTCCGATCCAATCCAATTCAATCCAATAAAATTTAATCCAACCCAGTCCAGTTTCGTCCAGTCCAGTCACTGCTCCTCGCGCATGCGCAGCATGGCTCTCCAGGACCCACTCGAAAAGGCTATCAAGCGGCTCCGGCGCACCGTCAGACTTGGCTAGTGCGTTAAGTTGGGCGCACAGCTGGGCACGCGCCGCCGCCAGTGCGTATTTCGCGGCTTTGACGTCACTCATCTGGAATGCGCCGACCAGGGAATGTGTTCTCTACACACCCTTACATTCGCCCATTGGGATTTCGCTGTTGGTATGACTGTTCGGGCTGTTTTGTGGGTATTTTCATTTAATGTTTTTTTTTTTGCTTTTGAGAGAGAGAGAGGGAGAGAGGGAGAGAGAGAGAGAGAGAGAGAGAGAGAGAGAGAGAGAGAGATGAGAGAGAGATAGAGATATCTAGAGAGAGAGAGAGAAAGCTGGCTTATGATTAGTTCAGACAGCACTGAAGAGATCGGCGAATTATCTGCCGCCACACTTCTACGATAACGTGAACCGAAGTGATCAAAATGAAGCTGAGAGATGTGATACTATCATTCTATCTCGTCTCCCTCGTCCTTGCGGAGTAAATCTGGTTATTATTAGTGTTATTACTCCCGTATTTCCAATTTACATACCTAACAAAATAGGTGCCGCCTACAAGCCATGGCAAATCCCTCTCGGTGTGGGTACGAGCCACTTCATTAAAGGGAAGACGATGATATGAGCAGGCATTTTGTGAAGCGTTTTGTAAATTTATGGCAATGCAATGAAGATCTTCATGAGTGTCTTCAGGCATGCCCAAAAAAGTACCCTACAGAACTATTCGAAAAGAGCTGCTAGTGCTGCCAAAAAGACTCACCGGCTTTTCAGCTGTATTGCACGTTCATTGCCTTTTTTGCTTAAAACTCTATCGTACCATCCTTGAAAGTCAGTTGCACTAAAGTTTCCATAAGAATGCTGCGCTAATTTTTCTGTTTCAACTGAGTACGAGCCAAATCCGAACTTACGCTAATATTCCTCAAATTCTCCGCAAAATTCTTAATTACTTCTCGTATAGATTTCCCCTAGCTGACATGTAAAACATGTCATTTAATAGTTTTCACAGCATTACATTTAGGTGCAGTTCGAAACTTCAGTTGCTTTTCCCTCAAATTCTATGTAGGTGAATTTGGCTCATTTTGAAAAAAAATGCCTCAAAGAGATATCAAGTCAAGGATTTACTTGGTGGCGCTTTAGAATGTGTGTGAGGGCAGAAGAAGGTGGTGCGGGGAAGGGGGGTACGTCCCAAAAAAATTTCGAGGGGGGGGGGGCGAGAAGGACACCGGGCCCCCGTCCCCGCCCTCCTCTGGGTACGTCCTTGGGCTGCCCTATCTCAACTTGAAACAATTCTCAATGAAACTCGACAACGCTGGTAGCAACAGTAGGAAACAGAAAGACAAATAAACTCCACGCAATATAACACCAAAAGGCCGCTATTAGAAAGAAAAACACAACAAAACAATGGAAATTATATGTACAGAATAAGGATGCGCACGCTGCCCATTCACAACGTTTAAACGGAGCGCCGCGATGCGATAGGTGCGAACATCGCCTCTGAGTCACACATATTTCAGCTAATTGTGGGTACTTTCATAGACTAAGAAGGAAGCACTTTCCGGAACGCTACACTCACACAGTAACATTTCATCCATCGTTATTTTTAGGTGAGCAACCATTCATTCTAAGTAAACGTGTATTAGCGTTCCTGGAAGACATTGAATTTCTAAACAGCACTTAATTCCGCATATGCTCTCAGGGCCCCTCGCGGGACAAGAAG
Organism: Haemaphysalis longicornis; assembly: GCA_013339765.2. Taxonomy (NCBI): domain Eukaryota; kingdom Metazoa; phylum Arthropoda; class Arachnida; order Ixodida; family Ixodidae; genus Haemaphysalis; species Haemaphysalis longicornis. The sequence continues at coordinate 10,752,810 of CM023451.1, forward strand.
GTGTCCTTTCATTCACTACTCTCTGATACCACTGTAAGCGAGCAGGCAGTCGGTTGACGAACAACGTTTATTACGGTTGCAACGGAGTAGATATAGGAACGAAGGTGACGTAACAGGTCACGTGATTTTAGCAAAAGGGCCGGTGACGTCAGAGTGACTCAGCCGTGCTACATCTCCCCTTTTTTAGGGAAGCAAATAATTACAATTGTCTTTCAGGTTGGGGGTAGCGGCAGGGTTCCCGGGGTGCCATTGTGTTTCTGCGTAACTCTTGAGCGGGCTGGGCGTCGTCTTGTTGCTCGGACCCCGCAGGAGTGGCAGGAGGACTCTCTTCGCGAAGTGGCGGAGGTGCTTCTCGCAGATGCTCGCGAGTGCGTCGAAGTTCCTGACCCTCTTCCGTTTTCACCACCAACGATGGCGGCGTCTCAGCTGGCCGGAGGAAGACCGCAGGTGTCCAGGTCTTTTCTTGGGTGTCGTATGCAGTCACTCGTTGCCCATGCGACAGAGGTGGCTGGTTCCTGGAGCCGCGGTTGTAGTAGATCCTCTGGCATTGGGGGATCTCCTGTAGGCGGTTGTGAACGGGTCGGTTGGGCACGACCTCCGGCAGCCGGTGGTTTGTGGGTACGGGCAGCAGGGTCCTCGTCTGCCTTCCCATCAGTCTCTGCACTGGGGACTTTAAAACAGTTCGCGAGGTGTATTACGCCATTTGAGCAGAGCCATGTGGAAGTCGGGCGTTTTAAGGGAGCACTTCTTTAGTAGTTTTTTTTTTTGCTTTTTGCACTCCCCTCTCCGTCATCCCATTTGAGCGTGGCTGATACGGGCTGGACGTTACGTGGGTAACACCGAGTCCGTGTAAAAATACTTTGAATTCGGTGCTGTTGAATGGCAGCCCGTTATCGCTACACCGTTTAAGCGGTAATCCATGCACTGCAAAAATCTCGTGCACCATGACTTAAGCAGGTTGGCAGGGGTATGGCGAAGTTCCTTTATTTCGAAAAAGAAGGAATAAAAGTCAACTATAATAGCAAACTGTCGGCCCTGGTAAAAGAATAGGTCCATTCCTACAGCCTCCCAGGGTAAGGTTGGAACCTCATGGCTCAAAAGCGGCATCTTTGCGTTTCGGGTCCTGATGCTTTTGGCATATTTCGAAGTTTCGGCACAATTGTTCAGTGTCGCTCGCCATGCAGGGTCAAAACATGACGCTTCGCGCCCGCGCCTTCATCTTCTCGGCTCCTGGATGTGCGACATGCAGAAGAGCCTAAATGTCTGTTTTGATCGAGCGTGGTACGATTACCTTGTTGCTGCGAAACAGAAGACCATCTTGTGCGTGTATCGCCTCCTGATAAGACCAGTAGGTGCGGATGGCTTCTGGAACCTCGTGCTTGCTGTCAGGACAACTGGTCACCGCATATTCCCGCAGCTTGACAAGAACGTGGTCGTTGTTTGTGGAGGCAAGAATGCTTTTTAAATGCAGGGCATTTCTTCACCTCACGATGTCACCCGGCGTTGGCGTGCCTCAGCGTCCTCAACAGCTGTTCCAGGTGCGCCCTCTCCCCTCTCCTCCACTCCCGCATCACGCTGCCCTCCTCGCTCTCAACAACAGGTCCGCACCCCTCCCCCTACACTATATAAAAAAATAATGCTTACCGGCGCCTGGTTTCGATCCCACGACCCTGCGGGCGGAACGCAAGGTACATGGTGCTCTACACACTGCGCCACAAAGCCGACACAGAATGGAAGGCTACGAACGCGCCTTATATCCTTGACTCATTCAAACTACGTCAAGAAGCTGCTGATACAACGCATTCACTACCTGTGGGCGGAACGCGAGGTACATGGTGCTCTTCCCACTGCGCCACAAAACCGACACAGAATTAAAGGATACGAACGCGCCTTGTATCCTTGACTTATTCAAACTCCGTCAAGAAGCTGCTGATACAACGCATTCACTACCGCCAACTCCCCAAACACTAAACGTTAACGCAATACAACCACCCCTATGCGACGCATTACTCGAGTCCCCCTCGCGGGGAGATGGTTTCTTTTTAGACGGGGTTCCGAGGCAGAAAGAAATTCTAGCACGTTCACTTGAAACTGCTCCGTTTCCTCACGCATGCTCACTGTGCTCGGAAAAGGCGATAAACCATCCACAGGAAAACGATCTTGGCCTGGCTTGTACACCAGTTTGATGGGGTAGCGCTACAAGGTCAGCCTCATTCGCTGCAAGCGAAAAGGGCACTTATGCAGCGGCTTGTTAAGTATCGGTACCAAGGGCCTGTGGTCAGTCTCTACAATCACCTCTGCCTGACCAAACACGTAGTCATGAAACTTAGTGCAACCATGCACTATCGCCAGCATTTCTTTCTCGATTTGCGCATAGCTTTGCTGCGCATCTGTGAGCGACCGGGACGAAAAAGCGACAGGGCGGCCGTCTTGCATTAGAACTGCACCTACTCCTAATTGGCTCGCGTCTACCGAGAGCGTGAAAGGCTGCTTAGGGTTAAAGAAATCCAAAACGGGTGCTTGAGTCAAGGATTCGCGTAATGCGTCAAAACGTTTTTGTTGCGCCTCCGTCCAAACCCATGCAATATCTTTACGCAACATTGTTCGTAAAGGTGCGGTTACGACCGACATATTGGGAATGAAGCGCTGCACGAAATTCATCGTACCGAGAAATACTTGCAGTTCTTTCCTGTTCTTCGGTTCAGACAACGAGACAACGAGACAACGGTTCAGACAACGGTTTTGTACCCTCTCCTGGTCAAGGCGTAGGCCTTGTGTAGTGAGGATATGTCCCAGGTACCACACCTCCGGCTGCAGAAACGTACACTTCTTGGGGTTAAGCCGAAGGTTATGCTCTCGACATCGGGACAACACAAGTTGCAAGTTATGGTCGTGTTCGTCTTAAGTTCTTCTCCATACTAGCCCGTCATCCCTAACAACCGCCACACAGGGCAAACCTTCCAAAGCGCGGTGCATTGCTGCCTGGAAAATTTCGGGGGCCGAAGCTATTCCAAACGGCATTCGTAGGAACCGATACCGACCATACGGCGTGCTCATTGTGCAAATTTCGAGCTTGATTCGCTAAGCCGAATTTGCCAAAACCCCGAAGCTGCATCGAGAGTGGAAAAGAATTTTGCCCCGGCAAGCCTGGCAGCGACATCGTCTAAAGTCGGCATGGGATAGTTCTCCCGGAGTATGGCTTGATTGAGCGATGTTGGATCCAGGCAGACTCGAACTTTGTCTCCCTTAACAGCGGTAACCATGTGACTGGACCGTTCGGTGGGCTCCGATGCCTTTATCACTCCTTGATCCTCCATCCGCTGAAGTTCCGCTCTAGTTTTTTCTCCAGGGCGACCGGGTCTCTTCGGACCGGTACGACTGCACCCACTGCGCCGGGCTTGAGCTTTATTTCATACTCGTAGTCCTTCAGCTCTCCCAGTCCTGTGAAGATCTCTGCAAAAGGTTGTGCTGGCGGGTAAAATTGATCGACGTCGATGTGCTGAACCCGGCCGATAAATCCAAGGCCTTCGGTAGCTGAGCCGCTCAAAGTTACTGCTACACCCTGGTCTACGATATAAAATGTTTATGGGACCACCCTATCATTTGCTGAAAGCCGAAGGCGCACTTTTGCTTGGGATGTCGATTTGTCACCGAAAAAGGAAATTAGCGGAAGATGGCAAGCCTACTCTGGTACATCCGGCAGCTTTTCGACGTCCTTCCTTGAAATGACTTAGCAATTTGCCCCTGTGTCTAATTTGCACATCATTGGTTGTCCTTCAATGTTTACCGTCGCGCTCCAGTAGTCTGTGCTGCTGACCGTGTTCGTTGTTAACGTTAGAAGAAAAAAAGCGTCGGCGTCGGCGTCTGCGCAGAGTTGCCGTAGTTCTTTCTTCTTGCTGGGAAAGTTCCGTGAAGGCACGGCCGATTTGCATGCTCGAGCAAAGTGGTTGAACCCTGCGCACGTATTGCAAGTTCTGCCGGTGGCTTGGCACCTTTCGCCGCGGTGTGTGCGATGGCCGCAGCTGCCGCAGGCATCGCCTTTCTTTGCAACTGCGTTAACTGCCAAGGCGTGCGCAGTCTCAGCGGCTTCGCTGATTTCGCGAAACTGCTCTTTCCCTTGCTCTTGCGTGCGGCAGATATCGATAGTCTTTTGGTACGACGGGTTCACAGCAATCAGTCTCTGCTGCAGGCTCTTGTCCCGAATTCCCATAATGACGCGGCTCCGCAGCATCCTCTTTTCCACTGTCCCAAATTCACAGTTTCTGGCTAAATGCGTAGTTCCGTGAGCCTCTCATTGAAAGTTTCGCCCTCCCTTTGGTTTGTTGACCCAAATAGGAATTCATGATATGTCAAGTTCGTGTCCGGCTTGTAGAACTCTTCAAATTTAGCAAATAGGACGTCTATGTTATTTTTGTGCTCTCCTGCCTCAAACGTGAAGGTGCTGTATATCTTCCTTGCTTTTTCACCAATAACCACTAGCAACGTGGCTGCTTGCATGTCTTTGGCTTGCTTCGTCAACTGAGTAGCAGTGGACAATAGCGTGAACTCACTTTTCCAAGTTTTCCATTCATGCCAGGCGTTGCCCGATGTATCCACGGGCTTTGGTGGCGACAACATCGTTGACGGCAGGGGGGCTGACGCCGTGGTCATTTCGGCTGGGCACCGCTGCCACCATGTAAGCGAGCCGGCAGTCGAGTGACGAACAACGTTTATTACGGTTGCAACGGAGTATATGTAGGAACGAAGGGTGACGTAGCAGGTCACGTGATTTTAGCAAAAGGGCCGGTGACTTCAGAGTGACTCAGCCGTGCTACAACCACCATCAATAGTTTCCTAATTTCCACGTTTGCGTTTTGAATGAGGGGCTCTATACGCCCCCCTTCCCCTAACCAGCTGTAAGCTCGTCTCATCTACAACGGAATTTTACTAAAAACACCCTTCAAAATGACTCAACTATTGTGTTGGCACTCCTTGGCTATCGTAGCACTTCACTACAAAGCCCTTACTAGTAGGAGGGATACTGGGCGAAGCGAGGCACCAGGATGGAACTTGGCGCCGCAGCGTCCACCAAGGCTGTTACCTGGCAGCAGGAAACATGTCATTAACCATGCTGTAAGGTGATGCTAAGAGTTTACTGGTGCGCCGTCACAGTCTGTGCAATGGCTATGTGTCACTACTTTTTCATTGCAGTTGAAGATGCACGCTTACAGCATTGCGCTCAACGGTCACATTTCTGCTCTTTCTGGTCACTGTAGTTACGTCTCTTTACAACTGAGCATGCTTACCCTCAGTACGAATAGAGAAAAATGCAGCAATGGTATTACGTCTCATATTTATTACAACTTCTTTGCTATACAGGGCTGACTATCAAGGGTTCTTATGGAAAGCGGGAGCCTGTTTTGCTCTATTATGTTATGGTATGCTATGATATGTTATGTTTGCTTTATTATGTTACGTTATGGGTACAATATTGAGATTTTTACTGTGCAATTACTCATTGGGATGAAAAAGTCATGACCCTCAATGGTACCACACAGGGCTTGTTATATTGAAAGTGCACACTTTGGTTCCATATGTAGCATTTGCTAGAAAGCTAGTAGTTATGGAGGCGTGTGCTAGCACTGCTACAGGCTTGAAGTGTTCATGTGAACGTAGCGGCTTTGGCGCAACACCGCTTCGTACCCAGCAGTCAGCCTACGATGCCCTGTGCGGTTCTGCCGCCTCTACGGAGGCCTTTATGGCGAAAACCTTACGTACCCAATCTTACCGAAAACAGGTGTTGAAGCTGTTGTCAGCTCCAGAAAAAAAGGTATACCTGCAAAGAGTATAATCAGAGTAAAATAGCCGCAATCAGAACACATGAGTGATCCGATGGAATTCGAACCCTGGTCGGCACAAGTCCCGTGCGCCTAAGAAGAGTTGAGTATTTTTCTACACCGCCATTGACGTAGAAAATGTAAATCGGCACGCGTTTAAACCTTCAAAGTTGTATTTATGGGTACTTATTGTGATGTGTTTCACACACACAACAAATCTAAGCGTCTCTACAGCAGATGTCAAAGTTTTCAATATTTGCGCATTTATGTATTTGAACGTGGGACGTGTCAACAAAAATGCACGGGTACATTATATTTTTAAAAAGCAATTTAATGGTGGCGAGATTTCATTTCCGCTTCATTAAAACACATTCTTTTTAAGCATACACAAAATGATTAATTTGTCAACTCATTCTAGGACGACAACGAATTGGAAAATTCGGGAGAAAGTATTGTACGAGTCTGACTGGGAACGCAAGCAATGCGATTTTGTCAGGTTTTCCCAATGGATAATGAGATATGCGTATTAACAGGTTCTACATTATCGATCACACTCCTACATACATAAAGACAATTCAAATTTATCCATATTGCTTAAAAACGTTTTTATGGGCGATGGCAGGGTTTTTATATGTGTGTCCCTCGTTGTTAACACTTAGTATGTTGTTTATGTTATATCTTCCCTGTAAAATGCTTTTATAATGCGTCTGTAGGCTGTCTCTTACAACATGTACGCTGTTCTTCTTATGTTCATTTTGATATTAGACTACAGATTAGCCGCCACGGCTATGTATCCGCACAGCATTGTGTAGTATGTGCGTTCCATGAATCAAAACCGCGTACTAACATTGTGCGTGTTCTTCGGTGTCAAAGGATTACAGCACCGCCCTTTATCACCTGGGCAAATATCTGGCCTTCCTCTCAACCTGAAGATTCTTCCTGAACACCTCAAGGACCTGGGCTACGAAACGCACCTCGTCGGAAAGGTAAACGTTTTCATTAGATAAGCAGATAATTGCGAAATCAAGAAGTCTGGCCTAATAACAGTCGGTACTAGGATGACCAGTAACGTCTCTAAAGCACACTTCAGGGAATCTCTCCCAGTATCACGAAGAACATATCAAACAATCTTACCTGTGATCATGTACCCATGCGCCGAGGAAGAAGGAAGATAACCGTACGCCGTCTGCGGCAGCCGCAGCAACTACAGCAGTGACGTAAAACCAAACGCGTTCACAATATGACTGCACAATTTCGAAGCCCTTATGGCGTATTTGGTTGGCCGCTCCGGTCGTCTTGCTCGGAGTCGCCAGATTGCAAGGCAGCTCGCAATCAGAGCATGAGAGGCAGAGTACCAACCGAATGCATCGGCGATCTTGGAGCAGCGCGCCTGTAGCGCCACCGTGCAGCCAGCGCGGGAAGCCATCGTGTAAACCACGGTGTTTTGTGTCACGTGACCCATCCTCAGGGCCAGATCGTGCCCCGCTCTCAATTCGAAGTCACAGCGGTCGGGAGCGCTCCGAGTCAGAGGCTGACGCTCCGAAAGAACTAACCGAAGGTAGTTTGAGCGCTCGAATTCTACCAACCGAAGGCACGGCCGCTTTTCAGAGCACTCCAGAGCGCTCGTAAACGCCCACCCGAATACGCCATTAGTATCATGCATATGCATTTTCTGTCACGTCATTGTGCTTTCTTTGACGAAGTTTCGTTATATTGTCAACAAGAAAACCTGCTCGAATGTTGTTCCTGTGCCTTTTTGGGGTTCCTATGGAGCTTTTTGTAAGTGCAGACCACTTTCGGCGCTCGCCTTGGCGTCCTAGCTCTCTGACTGGAACCAAGCATTTCGCCGCGGCGTTACGGTGTAGCCTGTCACGATCCCTTCGCCATGTCGTAACCCAGAGGCTTCGAAAGCAAAGCGCCTATGCAGGATATATATAGCGTGAGCTAAGCTTCAGCTGGTTAGTCTTAGCTTTCCTGGTTGTCCAGGATTACGTAATTACCATGCTTACTGCTGCTTATCAGCCAATCCAAATTCAATCGAAATGAAACCCAACCCAACCCAATCCAATCCAAGCCAATCCAATCCTCGCGCTTGCGCAGCACGGCTCTCCAGGAGCTACGCGAAAGGGTTCAACGTCGGCCAGTGTAGCCAATCCAAAAAAATTCAATCCTAACCAAGCCAACCAAACGTACGAAAATTACCAAAACCAACATAAACACAAGATACAAGAATAACACATGGGAACCACTGACGAATCTGTAATGAATGGCCCACGACTGGCGTGAAAGTCACGAGTCAGTGGCCAGTGCGTGCGCGAGTAAACGTTGCTTTATGAATGACGCAAAAAGAAGCAGAAGATAGCGGAAGGAAGCAAGGACGCGAGACTAATGGTATAGGCGTTAGAAAAACAAGAGGCTAACAGAAAATGCCCGCAATAAAGAAGAAGAAACGTCTTACGGGGTTTTGTCGCAGCCCCGTTGGGGTATTGAAGTCCCAATTTCACGGGCGCGGCTGGCTCGATGAACGGCTCTAGGCCACGTCGGATCCAGGCACGGGACGGTCGGGGCAGGCATCGTCGACCTTGCCGATGAGTGACGGCTCGATGGCGTAGCAGCGGGTTTAGGCGCAGGATTCCACCTTCAGGTGAATCCGGACCGCGCTATGTCGCCCAGCGCGTCACCACCTCCAGGCACGGCCAGCCCACGGGTGACCTGTCGTGATCGGCGGCGTACGGCTCATGGACACAGCAGCGGTTGCGACACCAGTTCTCACCCGAACACGATCACAGGGCCGCGCTCTCCAGCCGAGTGCGTCACAGGCGTGCACTGATGCCCGGCCCGATTCGAGTTTTCTCACGCTCTCGTTGCGGCTGCCCGCTCGGTGTCCTCTTCATCACAGAATCCCTGCTCTCAAGTGGAACTGCTTTAATTTTTTGGTTATCTACATCAGTTTCAGTTTTGGGTCTTTGCAACATGTTCTGCGTGCGATGTTTTCGGCTACTGATTGGGCCGTATGAGCCTGCGACGATTGCTTAGAGCGAATAAGTGTCGCTCTAATAATTGGCAAATGACGAGCGAGATTTTCAATGTCTCAGTTTTACACAGGCTGCAGGGGATCAATGCCCCCAGCTTAATCCGCGACGTACAACTTCAAGGCGTTTCACCCGCAGATTCTTGGCTCTCACAGCTTGTGTCTGTGTCGTGATGAAAGGGCTGGCAGGCTAAACTGACCCAGAAGGTACCAAATGCCCTTATTCTGAAAAAGATCGCGTACAATTGACAAAAGAGAACGTGCTGCGGTAGAGTCAGGTGAATTAATACGCAAACACGTGAAACAAAACTGGAATCCCTGACGCTCCAACACACCTGCTCTAGCATGCAAACGCACGACTGTAGCCCTCGGCCGCTAAAGACGAACGAAACCGCCATATTAGCAGTTGCTTATGAGAATATAAATGTTCAAAAGCACACCAGTAGACGGTGCTAGTAGTGGTGCGTCTGGACGACGAGATTTTCCAAATTCTCCCCCCCCCTTCAAACAGTGTACTCTTGTCCCCAAAAATTGTGAATGCGGTATGTGACGTCGTCGTCCCGGAATCGGAGACGCCCAAGCTGGACCATACTGGTTCCCCCTGGCGCGCTGAGCTCGCCTCCCAAGAAATCGTGACAGCCACGACCGAGCCGAACTGCCGCTACCCCGCCACGTGCCCTCTTCGGGGAAGTGACAATGAAAGGCAGGAGAAAAAAAACGCGGGAAAAGTGGACGGAGTGGCTCAGGTGCCGAAACGCGACCGAAAATTGCCGTCCCCTGCCGGGGAAGCCGTCATGTCGGCCGCCCGAATGACAAAATTGAGGGCCTGGCTGGCCGTTTGTGACACTGCTCCCACCTAAGGAATATTCTACCAGAATATTCTAACCTACAAAAACGACAGGCCACCACACTTGCACACCGCGCTAAACAGGCGACACACTAAACAGGTAATTAGACAAAAGAAACAAAAAGTCCGTGACGAGAGTAGTGTTGCTGTGGTCGCGCAGGTCCGATGCATCGTTGAAGCGCGCACAAACGGACCCGGGCACGGTTCCACAGGAGTACTTTCAGTCGGCTGTACTGCCCACATTCACGCACCACCACCTCACACACGCAACTGTTCCAGGTTTTCGCGCACCGTTGGTGCTCACTACTGACACACTCTAGGTCAACTTACGCGAAAACACGCCAAACGAGAAACACCGCACACTTCGTTCTCGTGAAAATCCAGAAAAGAAACGCATCCTCCACGAAGCATATTTCACGGTGCTTAGAAGACACATACACGTCCGTCCACTCTAAGTGCGAACATGGCGCAGCGTGGCCTCGCTCCGCATGGAGGAAGGAAAAGTGGGAGCAACCATGGAGGAAGGAAAAGTGGGAGCACCACGCACGATCCGCTGCCGCGCATCGAAACTAAGCGTCGCAGGCGCATAGGGGCTTGGAGGTGGGGCTTGGTGTCGTCTGCTAGCGCGGGAGCGCGCCATGCTTGCTTTGCTGTGAAGCACGCCTAACTGTAGGCATGCTTGTAGCGTCTTAGCGCACCGCAAAGGCGTTGCGGGAAAGCGCACTTTACTCGCTGAGGCGCATTCGGTAGTTTCTGCGTACCAGAGCTCAGAGCATCCGCTTTTCAGTTCCGCGGTGCCGGTTAAGTTCAAGTATTGTTGCAAACATTGCAGGACTGGCTTCGTTTGGTTCAATTATAGACGCTGTACAGAACGGCTTCGTATAATTTCAGCCGGTAGGATTTATTTATATGGACTGGCATTACGCAGAACATAATTGTCTTTGCATTTCGCCTCCATGGAATTTTGGTCACATCGGCTTGGTTGCGACCTGCCGAATTTGGTCACGATGTGTATTGGCTTTTTTCATATATATGAATAACGCGCATCGTCGAGATGGTTCAAGCAGTCGCCCAGCCAGGAAGTCACGCCCACAGCACAATCGTCTATTCTACGGTCGAGTCCTGGACTAGCCCCCCTCTAGTGTGCTAAATTATAATGCATACGTCATTGGTTGCACTCCCTACATGGCTAGTTATTGGGAGACCGCGGCGTTCTCTTTGTGCCACTTGTACGTATCCTCCTTTCTCGTAAGACCCGTACTTCCTCGCAATGGGCCTACGTGAGCAATGAAGCTGTGGTCACCAGTTCCATGCTACACAATTGTGGAACAGCTTCCCCGTTCTTTAGGTCCACAACTTCTGCATTCTTCTCTTTACCATCCCCAAACACATACCCTAGCCAAACGTCACGAACAGAAACATCAGCAATATGTTTAAGACGTTTTCAATATGCTTAACAATACAAGCAAAACCTTACATTAAACAAACACTTGCATTGCGGACTGGGCATATTCTGATTCCTTTTCATATTTACGACATTTCTTCTCGATTTCCATGAGCTCGTTCATCACAATTGAAGTCGCATCGAGCAATCGGGGAGCGTCTTCGAGCTAGACCGAGCATGTGAATAGTCCGATCAAAAAAAAAATTCCGGAAGCTCGCACTCACACGCAAGACTTCAATGGCGAAGCTGTTGTAGGTGAGCTTTGCTGGACGCAGTTAAGTTTTAATATTAATGTTTATTTGCATAGTTGCGGTGCTAGTAATCGTCATATTCATCGAAGAAGCCATCGTTTCCTCGAATCTAGTGGTGGACGGAAAGTCGTCCTCTGCATTGTAGTCTTCAACCAGTTCTTCGTCATCGACTCGAGGCAGCGGTTGCGGGATCTACAAGTCGTCTCGGGAAGCATTGGTACACTCCTAGCCATGTCTCCAATTTAGTGAGCCTCGCCTTTTTATAGCGGTGGCTCAGGGAAAGGAAAAACCACGTGAGGTACTGACGTCCCGATACCAAGCTTCCAAGTTGGCAACGTCAGGCTGCAACAATCTTCCACCCTTAAGGTGAATAATGGTCTATTGGTTTCTTCTTAAGGCGAGATCGTCGTAGTTGCGGAACCAGGTTGTCTTCACTGGGAACGGGATGCGCCAGCGCCGCTTCTTCCTAAGGAGGCACCAGCGCTGTTTCTTGCACCGACGCTGCTTGTTTCGAAGAGGCCTTCGTCACTTTGGCTGGGCACTGACCTGGGCGAACTTGATCCAAGTGTCGCTGTAGCTCACCTTCATCCGTCTGGATTGTGACCATGCGGGAGCCCATGGTCCTTTTTACAGTTCCTGGAAGCCAGCTTTCTCCTTCGCCGAAATTGCGTGCCCAGACAGAGTCACCGGGGCCAGGCGTACTTTCGGTGTCCTCCTGCGTACAGAACGGAAACGACACAGGCGCAAGAAAGCAGGTGTCTAGGCGCGACCGAATTTGGTATCCCAAGAGCCGCTGGGACGGGGAGTGTCCGTCTTCCGGACGTGTTCTTCTATAGTTAAAAAGAAGCCTCGCTAAACGCGTGGTAGACTGCCCACCTGAAGCTTCTTTAAATAAACCGGTCCTTATGGTACGAACGGCCCTTTCGGCTAGACCGTTTGATTACGGGTGGTAAGGTGCCGTACGTGAGTGTTTGACGTTGTTTCCAGCCAGAAACTTGGCAAATGCGTTGGACGTAAACTGCGTTCCATTGTCGCTTACCACCGTCCTAGGTATACCTAACCGGCTGAAGATCTCGCGCAGCGCCGTGATAGTAGCCTCGGCCAGTGGCGTGCGGCATGCTGCCTGCCTCTGTGCACTTGGTGTGCGAATCCATCACCACCAAAATCATCATGCCATTCAGTGCCCTGCAAAATCAACATGCAGCCGGGACCAGATCTCTGCGTCATCGGCCAGTTAACAGGTGGCTTCACCGGTGGCATAGGCCAAAATTGTACACACGAAGGACAATTACTCGCCATTTGTTCGCTGTCACCATCCAAACGTGGCCACCAGACACTCGTGCGAGCGACCGCCTTCGGCCCCCTGGTGAGTCTCGTGGAGCAGTTCCAGGCATCTGTTCCCGCGCAGCAGCCGACACGATGACTCGATGGCCCCAATACACGAGGACCATGAACCGCCGCCAGCTCCAACTTCCTTGACAGATACGGTTGCAAGCATGGATCGGATCCTTTCCGGTCACGTGGCCAGCCGTTCAGTATAAAAGTTTCTGACTGTCTGGAGTAGCTCGTCTTTGGAAGTCATCTGCCAGAGCACTTGTGACGAAAGATGCGTGTTGTCAAATTGTTGCCAACGAATGTACGTATTCTGAAGGTGACTTCCTCCGGGGTGTTCAACGGATGTCGACTGAAGGCGTCCGCGTTTTGGGTGCAAGGACAGCGCTTGTACTCGATCTTGTACTGATGAGCTCCCAGCAGCAAAGCCCAATGCTGGGATCCGGGGCCGCGGCCATGAGTGGAGTGGGGCGGTCTTCTCGGAACAAACCCACCAATGGCTGGTGATCTGTAACAAAGTTTAAAAGATCGCCCAAGCAGGTAGTCCGGAAACTTTGTAACCCCAAAACACCAACGCCTCTCGCTCGAGTTGGGAATAATTTCGTTCCGCCTTAGACAGCCTTCGCGAGCGGAACCGATCGGCTTGTCGATGCTTCCAACTCGATGAGAGAGCACCGCTCCTATGGGCCGTGCGGTGACGCGTCACTACTCGAGGCGCAGTGGCTTGGTGGGATCAAAATGCGTTAGCATCTTGGCTTGCTGCAGTGCGAGCTTCGACTTGTCAACGCTTCCTGCTTTTTCGGGCCCCATACCCAGCGGGAATCCTTACTTAGCAGGTAGTAGAGCGGAGCGGGCAGGGCTAGCCATGTTGGAAGAAGCTTGTTGTAGTAAATGAGAAGACCAGTGTAAGAACGCAACTGTTCGTTCTTGGGACTTGAGAGCCCTCATTAAAGCTTCCATTTTCTTCTCCTAGGGGCTGTAGACTTTGGCTGCTGATCCTGTGACCCCAAGTATAAAAACCTCCTGCCTGCGGAAGGTGCACTTGCTTTTCCGGAGCTTCACGCCCTTGTCACGAAACCGCTGGAGTACCGCCTTGAGAGTGGTTCCCCGTCTAGCTTCCTTTCAGCAACCAGCACGTCATCCAGGTACACTTGTACCCCTGGAATACCTGTCCAGAATGGTTCCCATGGTGCGCTGAAAAATAGCCGCAGCAGGACGACACTACGAATGGCAGGCGGTTATAACAAAACAGTCCCCGATGGGTGTTGATGACAGTCAGCTTATTGTACTCCTCATCCAATGGTATGTGATTGTACGCGTCACTCAAGTCCAATGTGCTGTACAAGTCTCCCTCGTTCAGAGCAGCGAAGATGTCGTTTATCACAGGAAGTGGGCATTGTTCCGTTTCACACGCTGCGTTGACGGTTAATTTGTAATGCCCACAAATCCGGATTGACCCGTCTGCTTTCTCAACAGGCACGATGGGCGTTGCCCACTCGGAATGCGCCGCTGGAGACAGCGCACCGGATGCCAATAGTCTGTCCAACGCGACGTCCACCTTGTCCTTTGTGGCGTATGGTAGCGGCCTTTCCTTGAAGAACTTCGCCACCACACCTTCCTTCATGTATAGGTGCGCGGGTGGTATCTTGAATAGGCCTTATTCCGGCTCAAACACATTCCTGTAGTCCGTCAAAATGGTCTCCAAGTTCAGAGCTCCCTCGTGACTGGCAGAAATAGACAAGCTAAGGACAGGAATCTCCCAAGTTATTGAGCTTTTGTATGAGGTCTCGACCACATAAACTTGGCCCTGACTGACGAAATCACTGTCACTGGCGCAGTAACGGTCTTATCACCGTAAGAAACAGGGGAGAGTCAGCTTATCGGCGACTGGCAGTGGTCCCAAGTAGCACGATAGCTTCAAATCAGACTTCTCGAGCGGAGGCCAGCTAGCTTGATGGCTGTTGGCAGGCGTCCCTAGATAACACACATACTGGTGAGCCGGTGTCTATTTCCATAACGAAATCCACTCCACACCAACAGAACTTGCGCCGTACTGACCCGACGACCTTGTCCTCGATAACGGGGTGTTGCTTCAGAGAGGACAGCTGCGCCGACTGCGTTTGGTCGTCGTGCGACTCCAGGTCACCCGTAATGACAACTTGCCTGTCGAACGGCATAACGCGGCAAGGTGGCCTTTTTTCCACACTGGAAACATTTGGCGTTCTTGAACGGGCAGGTCGCTTCGGAGTGCTCCTGGCTGCCGCACCGGTCGCATGCTTCTGGATGGTCCGTGCCGGTCCTTGATGCTTTTCCATGAAGACTTATGCCGCCGCTCACTTGCCACCTTGTGTAGTTCGGGCTCGACCTTCACGTCGGGAGCTTTCATCAGCTTTGCGTCTTGTCCCGCTGCTTCCGCCGCGAGCACTATGTTCTCCGCTTCCTGCAAAGTCAACTTCGGTAGAGCCAGCAAGGCCCTTAGGGTTTCGACACTTCGAATTCCGCAAACTATTCTGTCCCGTAGCATGCGGTCTAACATTCTCCCGAAGTTGAATCTGTCGGCCAAGCTTAGAAGTTCCAAAATGAACTTTTGCGCAGATTCGTCCTCCTTTTGAATTCTGCTAAAAAACTTGAAGCTCTCCGCTATCTCGTTCGGCTTCGGCACGAAAAAGTCTTCCAAGAACTTCGCCGTTTCCTCGTAGGATAACTGATTAACCTTATGCGGCGCACAACGCCCACTTAACACATCGATGGTTTTTGTGCCGAGTGCCGAGACGAGAAGCACTATTTTCTTAGCATCGTCTACAATGCCGTTTGCTTCGAAGTACGATTCAATGCGGATGACATACGAAGTCTACTTATCGTTTGCGTCGTCGAACTGTGGCATTTGGCCTGACATTTCCGGAGGTTAGTGGTTGCCTCTGTAATCTTCAAAAGGCTGGTTCGATACTCGTCGCCATTGCTATCCCGCCTGGGCCGGAGGGGACTGAAGGTGGCCGGACGATAGCAACACAACACGCAGATCGCCGTGATAGTGAACGCTTTATTTTGTGAGCCTCGCCTTTTTATAGCGGTGGCTCAGGGAAAGGAAAAACCATGTGAGGTACTGACGTGACGATACCAAGCTTCCAAGTTTGCAACGTCAGACTACAAGTTTTTTAACGCCAAGCTTCTCCAATATCTGTTGCTCAAATTGATCCGTGAAATAAACCTATTGAGAACGCGAAAAAATGTCGCCACCGTGTTCGAGAGGCGCCACAAACACTCCGCCAGTATAGGCAATAATGCATTGCAGAAGAGAGTTGGTGACCGTTCTGCCGTAGCATGCCCAAATTCATGTTCGCGCATCTGCTCAGTGCCGCGTCCACGCTCAACTCACTTACACTAAACCCGTTTAACAAGCGCTGTGTTGGACAATAATGGGTTTGCTGAAAATAATATAGTCACCCAGTGTGTTTTGGTTCAAATCGCAATGACTGGATACGCTGCGCTGTGACTATTAAGATAAAGTAAGCGCGGACACTGCAAATGTACGGCATAACCAGTAATGCAAATGCAAGATGTATTAACTGTCCTCTCTGCATACACGGAAGAAAGGGCGTGCAAGCCGTTGCGGTGAGAATACTGCATTTAAGTGCCCATTCAAACGTGCGCGAATTTAACAAAGCGATAACAGAAATTGCGAATCAAACATGCGTCAACGGCGCGGTCACAAGATTAGCTGGCCTTAAATTGCTTTACCTAGCCGCAATTGTTTTTCTCGTAACAGCCCTCAATTTTCGCCGCACCGACCAAGCAGATATACGCAGGAAATTACTCCGATGTCATAACAACGGGATTATAATACCACCCGGGTCGCTAACGCAAAAAACATGACTTCACGCCACAAAGAGCTTACACGTACTCGGAACGCACATGCTACGTGGTCAGACGCAAGCTGCCGTTTGCCAAAACAAGCGCAATTCAGGTGAACAATTCTCGCATCACAAAAAATCTAACGTCAACCTGACTGAACATGCTACGCCGCTGATAATTATGCTGAACTTAAGCGCTCACATCACAAGTACACGCCCTCTTATCCAAAGCAAAGCTTACGACGGGACGAACTCGCCGCTGTGCGCAACTCCTACTCAGAACAAAAGGTGGACGACTGTCGCGGAGTGAATACGCATTTCTTCGTAAGGACCGCTCAAGCTTGCGCAGAATTTAACATAGCAAGAACAAGCATGCAGAAACTTACCTCGCTAAAGAGTGATGGCAGCGTCGGCTTGAAGTATGCCATTTCATATCTATGCAACCAACGTTTTCTCCTTTCTGCGTAGGCGTTTTGCCGGACGTAATAACGAAGTATTTTGCCCTTCCTGGCGATATTCGCGCTGCCTAAGGCACAACATATCAGCACCGAGAAGCAACATGCAGAGACAGACCGATTCTGATTCTTACTTTGCTAATTCGTACTTTGCTATTAGCTGGCGCCTACGATAAAGCTGGCACTTTAGCTCCGTGGCCCAGCAAGCCGGAAATGGCACCGCAGCGGCGGCGTTGCGCAATGTCCGAGCAGGGCAGGCGACCCGGCGACGGAGGCAGAAGAAAAATACCACGTGACTTTTCTGTTGGCCAATGGCGGGGGCGCTGGCCGGAGAAAAAGAAAATAGCAAAACACGGAGAAGAAAGGAGCGCGGATGAGGGCGAAAGGGCGGCCGAGATCATAGAATGGCGCTACATTAGTAATTTTAGGGGCCTTAGGCCGGACGGCATATCAGGGATAAGACCATCTGATTTTGATGAGCACACACAGAAAATACAGCTTTGCTCCCTTACCCTCCTTAATTCTAGGGTGCGGTGAAATACCGAGAAACCCTCCAGGACTTGGCCTGGCCCGCCGCGGTGGCTCAGTGATGGGGGTGCTTGGCTATACTGAGCTGGGAGGCCATGTCCGATCCCAGTAGCACGTTGCCGCTTTCAAAATAGGCGAAATGCAACAACGCGCGTTTGCTGCGTGGTACCCGTGCACGGTAAAGTGCCTTGGGTGGTTATTCGGAGCCCTTCTCTACAGCGTCTCCGTAGCAAGAGTCTTTAGCGGCGTTCATCCTTATACCCGAGCCAAACCAGTTCTGAAGTGCCTTCAACACCTTCAACAATACTTGCCTTTAACCGGCACCCGCGGAACCAAAAAGTGGAAGCTCTGAGTTCTTGTACGCAGAAACTACATAACGCGCCGCAGTAAGGAAAGTGCGCTTTACCGCAACGCCTTTGCGGCGCGCTAAGACGCTACAAGCATGCCTACAGTTAGGCGTGCTTCACAGCAAAGCAAGCACGGTGGGCTCCCGCGCTAGCAGACGACACCAAGCCCCACCTCCAAGCCCCGTATGCGCCTGCGCCGCTTAGTTTCGATGCGCGGCAGCGGATCGTGCGCTGGTGCTCCGCGGAGCGAGGCCACGCTGCGCCGTGTTCTCACCTATACGCCTCGAGCGCGGCCTGTAGGGGCGCCACTGAAATCCCCTAGCAAATTTGGCCCGTTTCGAGTGCAAGCAGGCGCGGGAGTCCGCGTCCCGCGTTTGAGGTTCCCCAGTGCCGCCGCTGCTTTTGCGGCACGTTCACGACTCAGATTTACCGTTTGTGGGCGTTTGAAATTCATGTTTGTGTGGAGCAGTCACTCTGTTCGCAAATGGGGTGTGTTTACGAGAGTGTAAATGTTTCCGACGCCATCTTAGTGTGGTATTTTCGGTCTGTATAAGCACCAGGTGTGTGTCACAGGCCAGCGTCGCGGAACCGGCGTATAATGGAGCCGATTGTAGTTAACATTGACCTGAATTTACTAGCCGTTCTTCTCCGTAACCACCGGTTCCTCAGATGTTCATGCTACGGCTATACACTACGATTTAAATCGGTTTTGTGCGCTTAAATATTCAGCGGAGCACTCATATCTGACAGCACACCAGTTACGTTTGCCAATATTATACTCAGATATTGATCACCACCCATTTACAAGCCAGTCTGTGTAATTTCGGGAATATTCAACAAAAGTACGATGGACAATGCATAATTATACTCGGGGATCAGCACACGACAGAGTCGTCTTGTCGTGAGGTGCGCGCCCGCAGACCTTTATCTGCTACATATATCCTCTGCGAGCAGCGCGGAGACGGGCTTACAATATAATCCGCGTCCGCGACTAAATGCTTCTTCGAAATATCGTCATATGGCACAGGGAGCCTGCAAAATAAACCAGAAACTGAAATCAGAGGGCCTTATCACATACCACACTCTTCCAACGACACATTTCATCACTTGTTGAACAGCCTACCCCGTATACTTTCCAAAAAATTGCCGTCCCGCCGTACGATCAGCTCTTCGTTGAAGTAGGAAAACAAAAGGAAAGTGAACGCGAGATTTATGTGTGGGATTACTAAAACCTTCATTGCTTGATTCCGCTCCCCATTTGTACACGGCGTCCCCCTCCCCTGTCCCCCCCCCCCCACCGATTTCTCGCGAAATAGCAGTGCAGGTTCGCGTTAGTTTGTCTAGTGAAACCTACCTGGCTTAAGTTTAGACGAACGTCTTTAGCATGCCAGAAGCTGCACGGTTTTTTTTTCATTTCCGTTAGCGCTATTATGTTTCTAAATTCGCGCATTGGCACAGCATTTATTTTTCTGTGGTTTCATTTCCTTGGTTCTTTGCTATATGGGCGTGTGTGGGCACATATTTAACGACGCACAGGCTTGGAATATACTTTACATTTTCGCATGGTTTATATTCTTATAGAAAGGCATAAGTTATTGTCCCGGGATTGGTATCATATCCCCGAAACATATTTTTCTGCTGGCGTATATACGCGCAACGAAGCAGCATTCGTTGGTCCACGCTGCAAAATGAAGCCAACCTCTCATTGTGCCAGTATCAGGTCTAAACGAGGCGTCAGCAGAATTCATTTGTGCCTGATGTTTTGGAGGTGACATGGGTGATATTGCTGCCGTCGCCGACGCCCCGGAAGAGCGGCGACGAAGCGCCGCAGAACGAAGCGCGCTAACCGTCCCCGGGTAGCTCTTGCAGCGATCGCCTGCTCTAACGAAGACCGCAGCTGCTTTTAAAAGTGGCCTAAACGTACTCTTTGCTATGTCGGGTCACCATAACAAAGTTTTTTTTAGGGGAGCGAAAAGGTGAGAAAGAAGCGAAACAGAACCAAAACACTTGCACGAGGCCCCACTATCATCCGCAGCGACAAATCCCGTCCAAACGCCGCGGAGAAAGCGGCGCAGGCGGCGCAGCGATCGCAAAGCTCAAGGCGTATAGTGGAAGGCCCTGTACGTTACACTCCTCCCAAAAAGAAAGGACGCCACGCTACACCCAAAAAGCATCCCCGTACAACACGAAAAAAAAACACCTCACGCCAAACACTCCATTCGCGTGCTTTGGAGGAACCACTCAGCATCACGCTCCCACAGAAAAGACTGCAGCATACTGAACATGCAAAATCTGTTCGACTATCCAAACACTCAAGCTACAGCAAGCTGACTCTGCATGCTCCGTCAGACCACACTTCTCGGCAAACGGTTTCGCGTGACCAGTCCGCCGAGGGGGTACAAAGCGACAAATCGCCCAGATGATTCCTGAACCCCACGTGCGACTGCGTGGCCAGCATGACCGACAGCCACAGGCCCTTATCTCTCTCTCTCTCTCGCGGGAGTCTGAACTCCGCGAGCGCTGGCCCCCCGCGTGCCTCGTACATAGCGAGTATCGCTCTCTCACGCGTATGTACCAACTGCTAGTCAAAACCTTCGGTTTCCTAGAGCACAGCTGAAAATAATCAGCACCTTGCCACAGCGACGAAAGGTCGGTGCCACAGCCGACTCTCCTCGACGACGTTTTTGACCCTTATGGTCTTTTATTTTGCTTTCTAGCTTAGACTTTCCACCGCTCGTTAACTGCGCCTCAGTCTTGTTTCTCTCGAGCCCCGGCTGGAACTCTATTTGGCTTAACCTCACAGGTCTCATCTCTCGGGCCTCGGGTGAAACTCTCTTGTCTTCTGGACTGCTCCTCACAGTTTTCTCTGGAGAGCTCCAGCTCAAACGCTTCTTCGTGCATATCTCCGCCTCCTGTTCCAACCCGTCTCCTTTCGATTCGCTACTGTGCCTACTTACTTCTCCCTTTGCCGTCTTAATTTAATTTCTGCAGAACGTTTCCTCTCCTCCTCTTCGTATTCCTCTATGCAAAGTTGCCTTTGCGGCTCAAGCATATCTGTGTCACCCTTGGCCCCAAGGCCGCGCTCCTTTCTCCACTTCCAGTTTCGATCCACAGATCTAGCTCCATGTCGAATAATTTTCTCTTCGTAGCTAGTTTGTAGCTCCTCGTACTTCGTAATCCTCATCTCGCCACTACCGCTCACGTGCTATTTCGCTATCCACCATGGCCAGCAAGAGCACTCCCTTTCAAGTCAAACAGCTGTCCCATTGAGAAGCAAACAGTCTAACCTTGCCTGCGCCATGATGACAACCTTTCTTTACTCCAGTTCTGCCTCTCTCTTCTCCCTGAGATTTCTCTGCTCAATCTCTGGAGAACGTTTTTTCTGCTCCTGTTTGCATTTTCGGACGAAATCTCTGCCTTTCTTCTGGAACACTCATGTGTGTCACCAATGATATCTAGTCCGAGCTCTTTGCTCCATTCCTGCTCCATCCAAAAATCTAGCTCCCTATCAGATAACTTCTCTTCGAAGCTAGTCTGCCGTCCCTCGTACCCGTAATCCTCATCACGTCACCCGCGCTCACGTGCTATTTCGCTATCCCACCATGCCAGCAAATACACTCTTTTCGAGTAAAGCAATGGTTGCAGAAGAGCAACCGTTCCAACTTTGCCCCCGCCGTGTGGACCAAAACAAAGCTTGGAGTCCGCGGGTACCTCAGCTACGAATGAACCTGTCGGGCTCCAGTAACATCGACACGTCGACGACCAGTCCTGTCGCGGACGCCACTTATTGTCACGGAACCCCCTTGCCCGCTCACGCAAGCAATGGAGCGCGACAACAGCTATTTATATTTGCAGGGTGGCCGGCCCGTGCGCGTGCCGAAGTTGCTTCAGTGAATGAGAGGGTACAGGGGTGCACGAGTACGTTTTAAACTAAATATTTTTACTGCATGAACAAGATGATATTACATGGGGACGGACAGCACTTGACAAAAAAAGAAAGAAAAAAACCTTACGCGGACATCGACATTGTGCGCGCAGGCACTAAGTTATGGATGCCGTGCAATGTCCGCACGTGCGCGCTGGGCGGCTAATGCACGGCGTTAACTAGACAAGCAACAACTAAAAACAAGCCAAATACACAATGGTCGAATACACAGACACACTCTCTGGGTAGGCTTACATCATAACCCTAAGCAACAACAACAACGAAAAAAAACATAGCAGGTACGAAAGCTATACGCGACACAGGAAAAACTAGGAGGAGGCATACGTCTTAACCCTAGGCGTGGCTATTGGTAACCGCGAGCTCAATGACGGAAAGTCACGGCAAAGGCGAGTAGGCTTCGCCGGGCAGCCGCTTACGTTTTTCGGGGATCCGGGGTGCGGAGTCTGGTCGGCCTTGAGACTTGCGACGACGAGGCGAACTCGATCCCGTAGATGAGGCAGTGGTCGTTCCGCCACGGGCCTACCAATGAACTTGCGCTAAAGCCGCGTCACCCGCAGACCCTTCCCAGCGTCTTGCACGTTGAAAAATCTCCAGTCCACTGCCCCAAGCTACCGCTCGCCACCCCTTAAATAAACTTCGCCCGATCGCCGGACTGTCCCACACAATTACATCTCCGCCGTCCCCATTGTTCCTTCTTTCCCTGGGCCACCGCCACCACGCCGCATCTGCGAGTGCGGGGCTGCTCGCGAATTGTGACATCACCTTCCCGGAATCGGACACGCCCGAGCTGGACTATACTGGTTCCCCCTGGCGCGCTGACCTCGCCTCCGAATGAAATCGGGAGAGCCACGACCGAGCCGAACTGCCGCGACTTCGCCCCGTGCACACTTCGAAGCAGTGACAACGAAAGGCAGGAGAACAAAAAACGCGGCAAAAGTGGACGGGGTGGCTCAGGTGCCGAAGCGCGACCAAAAATGGCAGTGCCCTGCCGGGGAAGCCATCATGTCGGCCGCAAGAATGTAAAAATGGAGGGCCTGGCCGGCCGTTTGTGACAGAAACACATACTTCTCTATATACAAGTGCGTGCAGCCTACAAGAATGTGCAAGTAAAAAAGCGTTAAAAAGAAAGAAAGAGTGCACGTGTCAACTACATCGTACCGTAGAAGCATGCACTTCAAGAAAATTGAAGTCATCATTAATGGTCAGATACATATTTCATCACAACGTCACGCGTAACAGAGGACTATTCATTCACAGCCGGAAAAAATGAAACGTGGATAAGAGAAAAATGTAAACCACCAAAGGGTAACCGGGGCTTTCTCGAGGGCGTCCTGCTGACCCTTGCCAGATCCCAGCGTCTCAACGAGGCCTTGGAGGCAGTGCTCACATTTCTACGAAGAAGCGGCGTGGCAGCTAAAGTGCGGAGTCAGTTATGGTAGACTATTGAACATGAACTGCAGATGATTTAGGCAGTAATCTGTTGTATGTAATGTACCCTCAGCTCTTTGTTTTAATGATCGTACTTGCCACCCTCCTAAACCAGTTTCCCTCGCCTATTTCGCACGCTCAGAATATCCGACAAGAGTCAAAATTTTGAGGCCGACATTCCTGTTTTCGTTCCTTTAAACAGAATACTTTACTGTCCCTCGGCTACCTGAGCAAACTATGCGCTGCCTTAATAATAGGTAAATCCGCTTTAGTGCCAAACCATGTTATGTTGTACAATGTTCTGTACCTATTGAATTGCAGCAATCTCAGATCCGTAGCACAGTAATTTCAAATACCAATTGTGCGGTAAGCATGCTCCAGCCCCCACAAATTGCTGCTCACCAGCGACTGCGTCACCTAATCAATCGCTAATATGCGGTCATTCCGCTGTCAGCGACTTGACCTGCCTCTAAAGGGGTTCTGTTCCTTTGTTTTACGATTTAAAATGAACGTTTAAGATGCCTTTCATTCGGTGTTGCCGATATTAACTTCGAGAAATGTTCTCGTTCCCGTAGTGTTCTGAAGGTGTTTAACACGCGCCCCAGTCGTACCCGCAAGTGGAGCTTGCTACTCCAGGGAATGACGTTAGCGAAGCGTCGTAAGCCACAATAGTGGTCGCAGATATGATTCTCTAGAATTATGTTTGCTTCATGTAATCTTTTTATTCTTTATGCAATCTGCAATCGACCAAAATGGTACATAGGAAACAAAATGGAATACACAAAGCAAAAAAGAGTTGGCGTCACACATTACGTCAAAATTCACCATAACTAGTAGGTGTTACTTTGCCGGTACATTGCCACGCCCATCACAATTCACACATATCTTCAGCGTAATTAAAACTTTTAGACCATTATTTGGTCACTCAAGTTCTTTCGTAAGTAAAGTGATATTCGCACAAACCATCTGTTCAAAGGATGTTTGGCAGGAGATCAATTAGTTCATATTAGGCGCGGGGTACCTTACGACCGCGCAATGTCCATCCGCGTCCGTGCGCACAGCAATAACAATCGCAAAAAAAACACACAAGCACAGGCAGGATTCGAGCCTACGCCTCGTAGGCCAGACAGAGATTAGTGTCAGTCGTATTACCCATTGGGCTACGACCATAAGTCAGAACCCGAGAGTCAAACGGCTTACTCCCTCGCCTGTAAGGGTGCGGAGTACCTTAGGACCTCCCAATGTCCGTCCGTGTCCTACCGTGCGCACACCACCATCAAGCGAAAATCAAAAAAATTCGATTTGAGCTGTGAGTTGCAGTTTTTTTAGGGAATAATCAAGGTGCAACTCACGGCTCAAACCGAATGACGTTCGGGGCGCAAATCGAATGCCACTCGGGCCGTAACTTGGATGTCATTTGGAGTCCCAGTACTCCGCACCCTGCACCACCATCCATGGAGTGGAGGTGCTGCCACTTTTTGTTTGCCATTGACCGTAACTGAGTACGCGTCCTATGCGTTAATTTCATCCCTTTGTTACCTGAATTTGGACAGTTTTTATTCTTTCGTTCGAAAGACATATCAGTTCCTTAACTTGCTGATGTTGTTCAACACAAGTAGTAATGGACAATTTCAGTCTTGTAATATTAAATATTGTTAACACTATTGTAAAAGAGAGAAATGAAGGAACTTGGTCTACTTTATTGAGGGCGCTTGCAAACGTATTGAAGCAGTAAATAACAGATACATTTGGTGCGCTTATTTTTTAGTGGCACCTTGGATACTCCAGTTTGAACTACACACCTACGTACCGTGGCTTCGACAGCTTCTATGGGCAGTACAGCGGTCCTGTCGATTACTTCTCCAACGTACTGACCTTCGTAAGTATTAGCAACATGGCATACATCTATAAAATCACATTTGATAGCTTCCGCTGAAGATACGTTTCAAAAGGACATCGCACAAGTATTCGCAGAACAGTGTTGTGTTACCAACCCCAACACTGCCTGATCAGTTCGACCGGTATGTCACAAGTTACAGCCGCTTCGACAAGCTTCTAGCAGCGTCCCTGAGGACGTTGCGTAACACAAAATTAGCTCTTTTCTACATTGATTAGGTTTTTCGATTAAAACTACTGATTTAGGCGTCGTAATGTCGTTTAATGAGCTGCAAAAGGAGAGTTATGCCAACTAAGAACAAGTTGCATTTCGTCTTCTTGAGGACATTAGGGTGTAGTGCTTCCACCAAAGCGGCCACTCTAGTTAGAATTGTGCGAAATGGTGCTACACAGGGACTTAGGCTCTATGCAGTTCTGATGCTCGACAGCGTAGCCGGTAAAGGGGGTACTGACATTGTGAATGCGACTGAACTGGAAATAACATTACAGTTTAGAAACTAACTTGTAAACGCCCTCTTTCGTTGTTACCTTCTTGGCCTCCCCAAAAAACCTCGACATGAGGCAAAGGATTGGTCTTCAGCAATTTATCCCTCAAAATAAACATTATAGTGTGGTAATGCTAAGTTTTATAAGGTTACATTTGCAAATTACCCAACGAATTCCCATCCAAAGAAAGATATTATGTAACTGGAGCGCGTTCTCATAAAAGAAGTGTTATTTACTTTTGGAAAATATCGCAAGCTGCAAGTTTGTGCGCTTGGCTAAAAGCGGTTTGTTATTTGTTTATTTTTGCATCAACCGAAAGCCCGTTATAGCTTCAGTGTGAAATTGTCTTCGAGCTTGCCACCGATGCAGTTGCTGCTTCGATGTTCTGTCGCTTGCCTTAGTGATTCCAGTGACATTCCTGGGGAAACAATTCTTCCATTGACTGACCTGGTGATGCTGTAGCTTTCTGTAGCAGTCATCTGAGACGGGCAGTGTCGTTCGGACCAAGCCGGAAGTCGAGCATCTGCCGAGCACTTGATTTCAAGAGCATCCCTCCCGACAACGGTTGCTAACCCTTATCCCTCAGTATCACGACCTCGCGGCGGAGAAGCTGTAACGATTCGGCGCACCGCTACCCTTTGCGCGCATGCTACAAGTGTGGTGTAGTGCGGGAAAGCGTCGCCGGCTTGGCGGCGAAACCCACCCGCCTAAAATAACTTACGACTTGCAGGAGCGTGTCCGCCGCTCGGACCTTTGCAAACTCCGCTCGGACCTTTGAAGATACAAAATCCGAAACAAACTCGTTCTACCGGGGACGTGTTGAGACGTGACTCTACGAGGCGATGCTGCCTACGGAGTTCTTTGCTTTCCCTCCTCTCCCAGCCTCAACGTGCGCCGGCTATCACGGGACGAAAAAAGGGTGTTCTTGTGTCTCTTTACTTTGTTCGGGCTGTTTGCAAAGCCATGGAAGCCGCATAACCATTGCCGTTTCTGTGTATAAATTCGTGGTTCGTATCTGCCGACATTTGTAGCTGAAGAGCGGCGCTGCGCCCGTCGGCTCCACGATGTTCATCTCTCGCCATGCACTATAGCACTTCAGTTTTGCTCTCAGTTTTTAATCGCAAAGAACAAATCAGCTCATCTTCTCAGCCACTCGCCCATTACTCTTCCACTGCATGACGACGGTGACTGAGCTCAGTACGAGGACGCCTTCGACAATACAACGCTGTTTAAATTCCAGAACGACCATACTCAAACATGATAATTCGTTCCTTTGCAATTTTCAACTTTTCTGACAACCATTGCATTACAGTGGGCTGCGATGCAACCATCGCTGGTAATTTCGAATAATTGGTGATTTAAAAGTGCTAAAAAATCTACTCTTCCAAGGTTGGCGAGGTAACTTGGTGGAAACAAAAAGGAAGTGAGCGTGATTCGTGTTACTGTTGGCACCCAGCACATAGAGAAAAGTTGGGCTAGTATCGAACGAAACCACCAAAGAATATTGCCCGAAATTAGCCCTGTAAGGATGAGCCTTTCAGCTTTTTTAGAAGTGTCGTAGCATGAATGGCTCCTAAGGGAAGTCATTTAACTAAAAATGCACGACTTCATCCAGACCGAACTCCGATGTCTC
This sequence comes from Haemaphysalis longicornis, assembly GCA_013339765.2. Lineage (NCBI taxonomy): Eukaryota > Metazoa > Arthropoda > Arachnida > Ixodida > Ixodidae > Haemaphysalis > Haemaphysalis longicornis. The sequence goes on from CM023451.1 coordinate 10,780,101, forward strand.
GGACAGAAAGGTTCACTGTGGTTTGGTGGCCTCCAAGAGGTTGGTAGGAAAATGACTGTCGCCTCCGAAAGCTTCCTAGAAAAATGACAGCAGCCTTACCAGATCGATTTTAGTCCTTCACAAAATCTGCTATCGCTTTTGGCTACGGCTGAGTTTAATTATCAAGTATAAAGTCAGAGCTCAGTTCAAGTACAGTCAGAGCTTCCTGATCTGCGCTAAGAGAATGTCGTAATTCATCGGGAATTTGCTTTATCTAGTTCCGTCATATTACGGCTCCTGTGACTGCTAAAAATCCAATTTCTAGTTTCCAGCTGCGGTATAACTGGGCAAATTGCAGATAAGCTGGCGTCTTTTCTTGAAATTTCTTACTATCGTGGAATAGATTGCTATTGCGGCACACCCTAAAAAGCTCCTTAGCGCACTGCAATATATTTGTAATAAAAGGAAGTTGAAACTGGCGTTCATGCTATTTATTGCTTCAATACGTCCGTGTGACCATGCCTGTAGATGTCAGTCGTCCATCTTAAGTAATCACAAAAACTAGTGCCAGGAGGGGCCCTGGCCAGGTATTACATGTAACATTTCTGGTGTTTTCGCACAGGCTTCAAAAGCGAGTTGTTTAGATCGTACAGAATGACCCTCAGTAAGCTTAATACAAACATAAAGTGAGTAAGCCAGCAGCGAATCACTAGCCTTACAGGTGCTTATTTAAAGCAGGGAAAGAGTATTACTGCGGACGCTGTCGGTTTCTAACGTAGTGTTCCTTAAAATAACCACTTTTGTCAGCTCACTAAATAAGTGCAATTTTTCTCGTCTGCAGGAGGGCCACAAAGGCATTGATTTTTGGGATGGCGTGGAGCCAGTGTTAAACGAAAGTGGCGAATACATTACGGACGGTATTGGAACGACGGGCTAAATATGTGCTTGCCACAGAAACAAATCGATGGTAAGCAAGTCTGTCTCCCCCTCCTTCATCTATTTCTCTGCAATTTCACTCAGCATGTCAGTCAACTGAACGCCTTCATATGAAACAGAGCGGCTCCACGTATCGCGAACATGATTGAGAAGTTTCTTCGCTCCCCCCTATACCGACAGACATTTTCACATAAGAAAGCAATCTACTAGGACGTCGTACAGAATTTTTAGAAAAAGAGGCTTCATTGGTCAGTCACTTGTTATCGCCAATTTACTTCACCCCTGTGAGTAATGACTGCGTTGATGTAATGCTTTCAGGGGATTTTTGCAAGGAATATACTGTGGAAGTAACATACCACACGATACCTGTTGCGCTCCAACGCCGCACTGTGGGCCGTCAGCGTTAACACATCGTTATTTTTGAAACGCCTATCTTAGGGTTTGGCGACAGAATTCTCATACTGCCGTGGTAGTTTCGTTGCATAGTGGGCAACCAGAGACGTTCTTTATGTGCAAAGGGCTTGCTTGGAATGTATTTTATGAGAGTGTTTATTACTTCAAACGGCATAGAAGCGGCGGCCGTATATTATTCGTAATTTGCAGGTACAACGAGGTGCTTTATTTGAGGGAGGAGGTTGAACTATACTTGGTATTACATAGAAAAAACGACATTTTCTATGTCTCAATGTGCGAAAACCTTGAGTTTGCAATAGCCGAAATTTGGTACAATCTCTTGTTTATCTTTCCTCCGTATTTCCCTTTTTTCTAAATTGTGCCGTTAGTTTTGGCCATGGCAAACTGAAAAGGAAAGAATAGAGATAGGCACAGCGAAAGTGCAAGCGTATCAAACAGCGTCTACACGTTGAAATGATAGCTTGCTATTTGATAATATATACAACGCAGAAAAGTCCCAGTGAAAGCATAACGAGCAGTACTTCGATGTTTTGGCCGGATGACCGGTCCTCTCCCAAAGAAGAAGGTTGTGTACAACCTTAATATTCAAGACTCGCACCACGACAGAGGTATGGCTGGGCACTTCTTTAATCTGTATAATTGACTGAGGAAACAAACCGTATGGTAGCGACAATTGTAAAGTCAGATTAACATATTGCCGCGAATTATGCACGGGGGTTTATTTGGTTTTTGCTGTTGTAGATGTCACGATGGCCAAAGACGACGACACAGTGGTCTTGGAGGAAAACAAGTTTATTGGAGCGAACTTGTGCTCCCCTAACAACTCAAAGAATACACAGGCGGCGAAGCAGCAGTCAGCAAAGTGAGTCGGCGATCGAATACCCCGGCGTCTACCCTGCAGGCTTTTTATCTTTCGGCGCGAGTGGTTCTAGAACCGTCGATTCACATCTAGAACACTGTAGATCCAAGAAGATTGTTCTGGGCTGTTCACGTTAGATCGGAATGCTCTCCCTATCAGAACAGATAACACATGCGATACAGAAAGAAAGAATGGAACATGCGCTTCCCTTGGCACAGAGATAACACGGACCGGCGCAGCCGGGCGGTAAAAGCAAAAACACAAATAAACCCAATGCATGGTTTGCGGCATTACCCCCCCCCCCTAGCTGAAGAAAGTTACGACAAGATGGGACGGTCCGCGTATACACACAGCAGGAGGCCACCTCGTGACGCCAAGTAGAACGTCACCATAGACGGCACGACGTAGCCAGCGGCGTTCGTCGTTTTGCCTAACTGCTCCCGCGACGTAATTCTCGGAATGGACTTTTTGACGGACAATGGCACAATAATCCATCTGCAGACGAAGTCGACAACTTTTTCCTCCGATCACTCCATGACGCCAGAATCGAACCCCGCACACCGTGCAGCTGTAAGGATCGCCGATGATCACGTCACTAAGCCACCCGCGCAAGCTTGATGGTCACTGTGTACTGTGAAGGTGCATGCTCCCGACGTCGACGCTATCGTGGAGAGTGACCAAAGGTTGCTTCTCGACCGCGGTGTGTCTGTCGCAAGAGGCATTGCGCGGTTTAAGCAGCGTAAATCCCACGTTTTGGTCACCAATTTCACAGAGGAGTACCAGCATTTAAACAAGGGCGCTTCAATCGCGTTCCTCAAAGAAACGCAACCAAGCAAGTGGCGTGATCGCAGTCGCCGACTTTGAATGCGCACCCGACGATACCTTCAAGCTTCCGCATCCCTTCGACGTGAATCCGGCGCTACCGCAAGAAGAAAGGAACAAGTTATTGGCTTTGCTGCGTCGCTACAGCGAGTGTTTTTCGTCGAACTCAAAATTACGTCAGACACCTCTAACGAAGCACCGGATAATAACCGAGGATGGAGCCCGACCTACCCGACAGTCACCGTACCGCGTCTCTTCACACGAGCGCGAAGCCATCCGGACTCAAGTCGACGACATGCTCAACGACGGCACTATACAGCCATCGAAAAGTCCGTGGGCTGCGCCGGTCGTACTCGTGAAGAAAAAAGACGGCACACTGAGGTTCTGCGTTGACTACCGGCGATTGAACAAGATCACGAATAAGGACGTGTACCCCCTGCCATGAATCGACGACGCCCTCGACAACCTCTGCCATGCGAAGTACTTCTCATCGATGGATCTGAAAACAGGCTACTGGCAAATTCAAGTAGACGAGAGCGAACGAGAGAAGACTGCATTCGTAACCCCGGACGGCCTATAGAGTTCAAGGTGATGCCGTTTGGGCTGTGCACGGCACCAGCAACGTTCCAAAGAGTCATGGACACTGTGCTAGCTGGCCTGAAGTGGCACACCTGCCTCGTATACCTCGACGACGTTGTGGTATTCTCCCGGACTTTCGAAGAACACCTTGCAAGGTTGCAGTCTGTACTCGAGGCCATCCGTACGTCGGGGTTAACGCTGAAGCCTGAAAAGTGCCGCTTCGCGTACGAGGAACTCAAGTTCTGGGCCACGTCGTCAACGCCGCAGGAGTCCTACCTGACCCGACAAAAACTTCAGCCATAGCGAACTTCCCGAGGCCGAAAGATAAGAAGGGCGTGCGCAGATTTCTCGGACTGTGCGCATACTACCGGCGCTTCGTCGCAAACTTCGCACGCATTGCAGAGCCACTCACACGCTTGACGAAAGATAGCACCCCTTTCAGCTGGGAAAATGCCCAAGAAACAGCCTTCTGCGAGCTGCAAAAATGCCTGCAAAGCCCGCCTGTGCTCGCGCATTTCGACGAAAACGCCGAAACGGAATACACACGGACGCCAGTGATATAGGCTTGGGTGCCGTCCTCGTCCAAAAGCAAAGCGGGTACGAAAACGTAATCGCCTATGCCAGGCGTGGTCTGTCCAGGGAGGAAAAAAACTACTCAGCCTCTGAGAATGAATGCCTCGCGATTATTTGGGCCATTTCGAAAACGTGTATGGAAGACCTTTAAAATTGTGACAGACCACCATGCGCTGTGTTGGCTCGCCAATTTGAAGGACCCCTCTGGCTGTCTTGGTAGGTGGAGCTTGCGCCTGCAAGAATTTGACGTTACAGAAGTCTATAAATTCGGGAGGAAACACTCCGATGGCGACTGCCTGTCTCGCGCCCCCGTCGACCCACCACCACAACAGTCCGACGAAGACAGCGCATTCTTCGGAGTCGTGACGGAAGCGACCTAGCCGCCAAGCAGCGTGCCGACCCCGAGTTACGCGTAATGATCGACTACCTCGAAAGACGCAACGTCGCCGTTCCTGGGACCTTCAAACGAAACTTACCAGCATTCAGCCTGAAAAACTCCGTCCTCGTGAAGAAGAATTTCAGCCCCGGAACCAAAATTAATTATCTTCTTGTCATTCCTACAGACCTTCGTGACGACATTTTGGAAGCGTGCCATGACGACCCGTCTTCCGGACATCTCGGCACAGCTCGCACTATTAGAAAATCAAGACGAAGTACTTCTGTCCCGGCCTTGCATCCGACGTCACCCAGTACGTCCAGAGCTGCCGTGACTGCCAGCGACGAAAGACGCCACCGACGAGACCCGCCGGACTTCTGCAGCCGATCGCCGTCCCATCGAGGCCTTTTCAGCACATTGGAATGAACCTTTTGGACCCGTTCCCTACGTCACGAACCGAGAACTAGTGGATTGTCGTAGCAGACAGACTACATGACGCGCTACGCAGAGACCGCCACTCTTCCCAGGGGGACTGCACAAGAGGTCGCCAAGTTTTTCATAAGACAAGTTGTGCTGCGACATGGAGCCCACTGAAGTCCTCATCACGGACCGCGGAACGGCATTTACTGCGGAACCCATGCAAGGAATCTTACGCTACAGCAACACGGATCACCGAAGAACGACGGCGTACCACCCCAAACGAACGGACTAACGGAACGTTTGAAGAAGACAATTGCGGATATGCTGTCCTTGTACGTCGACGTTGAACGTAAGACCTAGGACGAAGTGCTCCCGTATGTCACGTTTGCGTACAACACGGCCATCCAAGAAACCACGCAGATGACACCGTTCGAGCTTGTCTGCGGAAGACGGCCGACTACAATGCTTGACGCCATGCTGCCGCACGTAGAAGACGACGACCTGAACACCGACGTCCAAGGATACCTTCAGCGTGCGGAGGAGGCCCGCCAGCTCGCTCGAGTTCGTATAACGGACCAGCAGCTGGTGGATGCCGGCCGCTACAACCTCCGATGCCGAGCCGCCGAGTACCACCCAGGGATCGTGTGTGGGTTTGGACTCCCATCCGACGACGCGGACTGAGTCAGAAACTTCGGCGACGGTATTTCGGAACCTAACAGATTCTACGGCGAACTTACCTATGAGGTAATGCCCGATGGGGACTCCGGCACATCACGACGACACACGCTGCCCGAAGTAGTCCACGTGGTTCGCTTAAAACCTTTCTGCGGACGATGACGAACTTTTATTTTTATTTGTTCGGACAGTCGCTTATGTTAGCATCGGGTCGATGCACTCTTTTTTAGAGGGGGGTGGTAGTGCCGCGAACGATGCATTGGATTTATTTCTGTTTTAAATGCAGAGCATTTCAGTAACTCACGATGTCACCGAGCGTTGGCGTCCGTAGTCCGCATCGCTCGTAGTCCGCATCACTCCCCCTACACTATATAAGGAAATATTACTTACCGGCGACAGGTTTCGATCCCACGACTCTGCGGGCGGAACGCAAGGTGCACGTCGCTCTAACCACTGCGCCACAAAGCCGACACAGAGTAGAAGGTTACGAACGCGCCTTATATCCTTACTCATTCAACCGTCGGCCACAGGTGCGCCCTCTCCCCCGCGTCCTCCTCGCCTTCTCTGCGCTTGCAACACCCTCTCTCGCCGCGCTCGGTTCGCGCGCAAGAACAGGTGGTGGCGCTCGCATCGCGCTCTCTCGCCGCGGTCGGTTCACGCTTAAACCACATATTTCGTTCGTGCGTTCTCCTGTCGCTAACATCTGTGGCGTGATCGTGACGTCAACATCACGCGTTCGTGTGGTGGCGCGATTTCGGCGCTATAACACTCTCTCGGGAGGGGCATTGGATTGGATTCGATTGGATTGCTTTGGATTTGGATTGGATTGAAGTGGATTGTGTTGGATTGTGTTGCGTCATAGCCGCTCCACGTTGCGTCATAGCCGCGGCAGGGGGTTCACGGCACGTTTCACGTTTCACCATCGACTTCATCGACAATGTCTACGCTGGAAGACAACAATTACAACAACAACAACAACCAATACGTAATCCATACGACTTGCAGGCGCGCACCCCGCGGAAATGCTCTGCATTTGATCGTGCCCCTCGCGAGGGGATGTTTGCATAATGCGTCGACGCGGGCGACGGCTGTTTGCTTTTACCGCCCTGCTGCGCCGGTATGTGTTATCTTTGTGCCAAGGGATGCGCGTGTTCCATTCTGTCTTTTTGTGCCGCATGTGTTATCTGTTCTGATAGGGAGAGCATTCCGATCTAACGTGAACCGCCCAGAATAATCTTCTTGGATCTACGATGTTCAAGATGTGAATCGACGGTTCGAGAACCACGCGCGCCGAAAGATAAAAAGCCTGCAGAGCAGACGCCGGGGTATTCGATCGCCGACGCTCGCTTGCGTATACGTCACTTTGCTGACTGCTGCTTCGCCGCCTGTGTATTCTTTGAGTTGTTAGGGGAGCACAAGTTCGCTCCAATAAACTTGTTTTCCTTCAAGACCACTGCGTCGTCGTCTTTGGCATCGTGATAATATATAAAGGTATCAAAAGTTATACCTCCCATAACAGGTTCAATGAAGCAAGATCGAACTGGAGTACATTTGCACAAACATCCAAATGTCAGTACACATTTATTAGGCACTTGCCCATGAAGAAGGCAACACAACTCGTTATTCCACATATCCTGGACACCGCAGCAACGTCAATTTGTGGGCCCTTGCTGTCACGCACACCCCACGAGGCCTCTGTGCAAGGCAGTACTGTTTGCAAGCGCTGGGAATCCTGGGGTAATCATGTATCGATACCTCAGATCACATAACGTGATATCTTTCAACCAGGCGAAGGCTGTGGAGAAGGGAGTTCGCCGTAAGATAAAAGAAAATGTTGCCGTGCTTTTTAACACAAATTAATGCAGGCAGGGGCCCGCACAAGATACGGATACGAATGCGTAAACTGAAAGGAAAACTACCCCGACGCTACCTGTAGTTCGAACACTTTGAACGCATATCTACTTATTTACCCAGCACGAACACTTTCATACAACACAAAATATTGTGAAAAGATGTCCCTACGGGATAATAAACCAGTCTCTACATACCACCCTCAGTTTTCACATGAGCTGGAGGCTGCTTTGCGCATCTGTAAGAGTTTAACTCCGGGTGCAGATATTTATTACCCGTAAATACAATACTTAGGCGCAGACACCCTTAAAACAGTGTTCAACTTATTTCAGTAAAACACGGTGTTTTTGGGCGCTTCCCCAGTTCATCCAGAGAGGGAAGGGGAAGAATACATCAAGCCACCAGTGTCTGCTTCTTCAGCAGACAATAAACAAAAACTTGTATAGATTTTGAGCACGATTGTCTTTTTCAGGGCTGCCAGGCAGGCTTGAGGGCATAAATTAACAAACGAAATGGGGCGACCTTTTAGTATCAGGGCATAAGGGTTTAATAAGTCTTAAGTTTGGTTTTACAAGTCTTTTTAAAAGATCTCTTTATCCATTAACAACATTGCTTGACGGTGTCATTTGATCTTCAAAAAACGTATGACACAGTTTAGTGCGATGGCCTCCAGAGCTAACTAAAACGGTTTGGAATACCCGGAAGCATAATGAACGGGTGTGGAAGCTACCTCTCCTACAGAAAAAATCGAATGAGTGTTCCTTTCTTACTGTGTAGGATTCACGCCCAAGAAAAAGGCGCCCCCAAATTAGCCTTGAGGTGCACATTGTCATTGTGGAGCGGAAGTTACTAGGGAAGATCTTGAACCATGATGTGCTTTTTGATGTACGGGCAAGCACCCAAAGAAAAATTAGAGTGGTAGTTTCTCTCTTAAGGGCTACAATGAAGGTTTGTCTTCGTTTCTGCGGTCTTAACAAAACTTGTTGAGCTAGTTGGTTCATGCTTATTGGAAATAATAAAAGGGGCGCAAAGGAGGCGAAGATGAAGTATGTGGTGTGTGTTTCTACTTCGTCTTCGTCTGCTTAGCGGACCCTTTTATTGTTTCTACTGTTCCACGCGCTTCCAACAAGCACGAAAATCGTGAGTAGGAGTTAGTGTCCTGCTTTGTTTATTATCAATCGAACGCGCCGAACCAACACCTCGGCTATGATGTGCGCCGTAGTGGCGGACTCTTTGGGAACTCTGACGTGCGCCGAAACCTCGAAAGACTGGCGCTGTCGCTTTTCGCCTCTATCAGAGAAGCAACGACTACGGTCGCGATCGAACCCACGCCTTGGGATCAGTAGCGCAAAACCCTCGTCTCTGAGCCACCGCGACAGGCAGGGGTCGTGCGTTTTTGTACTTACGTATATTGTCTATGAGCGGATACCATAGCGCCATGTTTGGGATACGTCCCACTTGGGATCCCGGGTCTTGTTGTCGCCTGCTACAACGTGTGCTTTTGCGATGGAGAGAGTAACCGAGCTGAGACGTGCACTCGCCTTTGCGCGATCGATGTAACGACCTTGTACATATCATATATATATGCTGCTTTAGCCCACTGTCGCCGCGACAGTTTCGCTGGTCAGGTCAGCGCAGCAAAGGCGCATTCACAACAGAGGGCTGTTAGCGACCACGCGAGAACGGTGAGCGGATTGCTACGCCGCACATTCCTATACGTGCTGGTGGTATCTGCAGTTTTGGCCTAAGCAGTGTCTATTGCCCCTCCAGTGCTCTTTTAATGCGTAGCATTTTTTGCCGAGTACCCCCCCCCCCCCCCCCCAGCCAGGACCGTGTAACGCAAGCATTTCCACAAAAATGTAGCTGTCACGGAAGTTCCCCGGTAATCGCTATAATGGCGTAAATGGAGATAACTGGTCGGACGAAATTTAGAAAAACTAAAAAAGAAGAAAAATATGAAAATATTACGGAAAAATTACAAAACGTGTACCGGCCTGAATTTCCGCGTTTATGCAAATTTCGTGAAAGTTCCACTTGAAGTCGCTATAATAGCGTGAATGGAGATATTCGGTCGAATGACATTTTCCAAAACTAAAAAATAAGAAAACTATAAGATCATTACGCAAAATTGCGAACCGCGTAACCCTCTGCCATTCCACAAGAATGCGGATTCCGCAAAAAAATCCAAATGTAATCGTTGTAATAAGCTAAATGGACATACCCGGCCGGACCAAATTTTGAAAAATAAAAAATGCAGAAATAATAAAAAATAACAGAAGACGGCAAAACGTATAACCTAAGGGATTTCCACAATAATGCGGATTTCGCAGAGGTTTAACCTGTAATCCCCATATTGAAAAAATAAAAAAAATATTAAGAAAATGAAAAAAATATACATATAAAAAATATTAAAATGCCGAAACGTCCACAACAATGCAGATTTCGCCAAAGTTCCAAATGTAATCCTTATAATAGCGAAAATGGAGATAATTCGTCAACTGAAATTTAAAAAAAACTAAATAAATAAGAAAAACAAAATATTTTTTTTATTTTTATATTTATTTATCAATACTGTAAGCCTTGGTCAGGCTCATACAGGAAGTGGGCACATAATGCACATTACACAAATAGGTACAAAAAGCCGAGGGATGCCAATCGCAGGGAGCTCCTCAGGGCGGAAGGGACAATGGGTAACAAGTGGGGTCGAATTTACTGTCCATATAGTCCCATGAACCGATAGCCTTGCCTTGGGGGGACTGCTCAAGATGTTCCTTAAGACGTAGCTTGGTCTCTTCGATGAGGGTATCAAGGTTGTGAAGGGGTACAATTTTGTGAAGAATGTCTACGGGGGTGAATTGAGGAAGACCACTAATTGTACAGAGAAGGTGCCGATTTAATATATGAAGATCCTTTACGTGAGCTGGACGAAGATCATATACCGGAAAGCCGTAAGTGAGGTGCCCGTGTGCTATTGCACGGCCAAGTATTGTACAAGCCTGCTAACGGGCACCACAAACTTATTGGATAGACGGAGGTATTGCGTACAAGGTGTTGCGCCAAGTGGCTTTCAGAGAAAGGATCCATTTACGGGGGCTATTGCAACTGCTAATGGGCAGGCCGAGGAGACGAATGCTGCCGTTATGAGAATCCAGCTGAGTATCCCAGATCTGGATGGAATTGATCTGATCTGACTTTGTTGCGATTTTAAGCTTTACTAGCCAAGCTACCGCGTCTTTTTAGTTTTATGACAATGATGAAATATTACACCGGGTTTGGTCGCGTCTACATCCAGCACTGCGGCACTGAACAATACACCAACATGCTCAAGTGGTTTCCAGCATTACAAACGCTCAGGTGGTCGAAATACGATTCACAGAGACAATTATTGCAAACGCCAATATTTAGCAGAAACGTCACGCGCTGCAACCGAAGCACGCAGCAATGTAGGAACAGGGATCCTATGAGTGACGTCAAAACAAACGGAGCCTCAGCCTCTTCAGTGGTGGCCTCGCGTCCAATAGCTGGTCTCAAATTGAGTGTTAAACTAATTTCTCATACAGTGGCACCCCGCTTGTACGTCCGCCGGACTTACGACGACCCGCTACTTACGACAGATCACCGCGGTCCCGGCAAACTCCCCATTAGAAACAATCCATTAAAAACCCAGGTGATATGACGCTCCGGTGCACGCGATGCGCTTGATACGATGGGTAAGTCAGGGTATTTCCCATATTTTACACCGCTTCGCCGCCTCGTCCCGACCTTTATTCTTAACCCCTCTTTGACGCTGGTTGATGTGCAAAGGTCCGCACGCGCGCCAGACAACTTGCTGAACAGACGTAAGCCAGCAGGACTGGTACTCGTGAGCGGCAGTTAACCTTCGACGGCCCCACGCGGTAGCAGTACACCAACTTGCCAACCACGTGAAGTCATACTTCAGGCTTTAAGTGGCTGACGGACCGTGAATCTGAAGCTCCCGTCGAGCCGCCGGCGAATGCGAAAACACTCGACACAGCCCCACGGCAATGTAATCGTTGGAATCGACTGAGCAGCCGCTTTCCTGGCCCGCTCGAACCAAGTTGTTTCCTTTCACGACGCTATCTCCACCTCCCTCTGTTCTCTGTTTATCAGTGTCTTCCCAAGGGCATGTCACTCCGCTTCTTACTTTGCGAGGGTGTCTTCATTCGCGCGCGTGCGTCGCAAGGCTGGAGACACGTACACGTTGGCACCGCCATTTTGGGTCACTCACTAGCTACCGCAGCACGTCACTGTGGCAAGACCACGCAATAATTTTCGCCGCAACACGGTGTACTCGCGAAGTTTCAATCATGTCATCGATTTCGCGTTGCTGCGTCTTGTGGGAAACAAAAGCACCTTTTGTTGAGCTGTTTAACCCAATAGCGACGGCACGGGACCGTTCAAAGGCTGTCTCCACCCTGAACGGGAATTTCGTTTTTTCACTTCATCTCCGACTTGTACTGTCGTTCGTTTCGCTTAGCCTTGACAGTTTCAAACTTTCTTTCCCTCTCTCAATTTGCTTGACCACGTCGGCCTTGTCTAGTGCGCGCAAGGCGTGGGGATTGCGGGCTATACATAGAATTTTAGCATAGCGGCTACCAGAGGCTCAGGCTACGGTGGCGGGTTACCGGGACCCGACTGCGCAGGCGCGTGCAGGGAGGGCGAGAAGGTTGCCCCTCAGCGAAGGGAATACGCGGGCATGGTGAACGCCGTCCCGCAGAACTAATACACCCTACCGGAACGAATTTACACCTGTCTAGTCCGCCACCCGCCGCCGTAGCGTTAGCGGACGGTACCCCACCATGCTAAAACTCAAAAAGCGTCGGATGGCACGGGTGTCGCATAGCGCACGGCGTTTGGCTGGCGGGCTATCTCGGACGCCGTGGAGGTTAGGAGGGCACAACATAGGTGTTGCTTTATTTTAATTGGAATTTCAGATAAAGGTACACAAATCACGCGAGAACGCGCTAAATATAGTAATATAAACACGTTCTTAGCCCAACCTGTCGCGTGAGACCGTCTACTCGGCGGGCATTTGCCCGCACCCCGGTCGTACGGCACCCCGGTCATACGACGGTTTCTCGCGGTTCCTTGAAAGTTGTAATATTCGGTTTCCACTATACGACAATTATTTATTCATATATGCTTATTACCTTCTGTCGGCAATATAATCACACGTTGGTGTTTATTAGGGTTTTGGGATCTGTCAAATAATCTATAGATCAGCAGCCAAACAATGCACAATGTGTTCAAAATGTTCAAAAAGGCCGAAAGCATTTGGCAAGTGAAATAAGGTGTGGTAATCATATGGTAAATTAAACAACTCTGCTCGATGGTTTGCAGCCCATGTTTCTGCTTCTGGCTCATCAAGCCACGCACTGCTCGTACGGAGAAATTCCTGTTGCGGCGCCCACGCAGAATACCGAAAAGTTTCCGTACATTGGGAATGGGAACAGAACTACGTACGCAGGTGAGGGTTTCGTACGATGAAAGTATAGGTTATTAAATTGATATTGATTTGCTAGTATGACTAAAGCTTTGTAGGCGTATAATTAAAGGATAGGCGATATCACTGAGAGTGAGCATGTAGACCCTTCGTGAAAATTTTGTTAGGCACGACGACTGTGGCCGTGGAAGGTGCGCGGCCCAGTAGGGGCGCTGCGGTTCCCGCTGTCAGCTGGTTTTGATTTGATTTGTTTATTGATGCAGATTACAAGTACATCTCACAAAATCGTACAATTTCCGATCTTCTGCCGAGCTAAACGGGGCAAAAGGCGTTAGAGCCCAATTGATCGAGCCCGATCGACCCACCTGACGAGGCCCCGTTCCTGGTTGTAGCACAGCGGAAGCAGCACTAGCAGAGCACATTCAACAACCGGTGAATAAAATTATAAACACAAAACAAATCAAACAGCAACATCTGCTTACTATATGAACGCAATTCGTCACATAAAACAATGACAAAGCATAAAAAACCAATATAATGATAACTCATATATACTACGCAAAAGGTAGTAACTGTGACATAAATAGAAAAAGTTTAGCAAACAATATATTTACTTTAATAATACCAGAGGCAAAGTTTCTTTTTCGACTCACGGCGGGTACTCGGCCTAATGTTATCAGTATGCATAAAACAATACTCAAGGAAACCATCTCATCACATCACCAAATACAGCATATAAACTGGTCACGCCCGACATTCCTTTTTGTCAAAAAAAAATGTTTTATTTTTTTTTTCTAAATAAACGTACCGAAAGACAACTTTGAAGAGAAATTGAACAGAAAACTTTGAAAAAGAACTGGAGCAGCGCAACCAATGAAGGTTATTCGGCTAAGGAGAGAGCGGAGAACTTTGGCTGACGCGACAAAAACCGGCAACGCGCTAACATTATCGCGCCTGCAACTCTACGAAAGCAAGAGCGAAAGTTCCCCCCTCTTTCTTTCAACAAAGCAGATCTTTACTACTTTCGTCCAGCGATTTCATGGAGGATGCGCAAGGTGACCTTTTGACCGGAGACACACCCCCGGCGACACACCCCTCGAAGCGCATCGCGTGATTCACCGGGCGTGCTTTTGGACTGCGGCTACCGACAGTGGTCGCCACCGCCGCTACATTCGGAGCCGACAACCCCAGCAGCCACCCATGCGTGCGGCCTGGGTCGTTTCGGGCAACGTGACTCGTTTTCTCCCGAAAAGCGGGACGGTGCGTTCGCAATGAATACACGCCGCGTTCGCCTCGCGTCCTTCTGTGAGCGATGCCCGTAACCGAACGTCTCTGAGACGTGGTCGGCAATACATCTAAATCACAGGTTAACCAAGCGAAACCAAGACTCACCCAGACTAAGCCAGCTTTTGCTTGGCATATCCAAGGTTAGCTGAGCTAAACCGCAACCATTTTTTTATCTGGGCAACCGGCCGACAGCGGGAACCTCAGCACCCATGCTGGGCTATGCGGCCGCTCCGGCCACGGTCACCGGGGCCTACAAAATTTTCATGGAGACTGTACGCTCGCTCGGCTACGCCGTAAGTGATAACCATTTTACAGAAATCACAACTGAACGACCTTTATTTTCGCTGATCATCGGCCTGTCGTATCAGGAAATAAAAATAAAAATAAAAAATACTCCTGTCGATCCATCATGTCGCGTAATAGGCACTTTTAGAATAGGGGAACCCGGCGTAGCGACCCCCGAAAAGTTGGGGGAACCCAAACGCAACGCGCTGCCGTGCGGAGAGGTTTACAAGGGGAGCTTCCCCAATATCCCGCAGCAGGCTTGCGTTGCTCTGGCTGCCTCGAAGTGTAGGGGACTTTGCGCTTAGCATCGAGGCGCATACTTGATCGCTGCTATCGGCACAACTGCGAAGGATGATGCCTAACTACCCTAACAACCCTACTATGCTAGCAACCCCGCTATCATCCGATTTCTCTCATGTGGAACTTTATTTTTGCTACAGTTCCCATTTGAGCGATAGGGGACAACGACGTCTGCCGTGGCCTGTTTTGATACTTACGCACAAGTACCGCCTTACTTCGGCCGCTCGCCGCACCGCGCGCCGCAATGCCAAGTTGGGCCGTGAAACCTCCTGTTGCCGGTCAGCGGAGGCTTAGCATCACGGCAGATATAAAATCCACGCTTTTAAATTTAGCGCAGATAAGAATCCCTACCATAATTTTCACCGTACTAACATCTACTTTCTTTCATATGGAACTTTTTTTAGCGATCAGATTCATAAAATAGCGGCGACAAGCTCTTTGCGAAGGTTGGAGCCACCGCGTATGCTGCGCGGGCAGGCGCGGCAGGCGTTGTGTGCAAGGACCGTTTCCGAGGGTCTAAAATACTTCACGATTTTCTGCTTTACCCATTTCTTGTGAGCGACTCGTGGAAACTACAAATTTAGCTCATCTACCATCGTAGATGATCGGGTGGATCGAGAAAAGAGCCGGTTCAGCCGTGGCCACACGCCGTCTCGCTGACTGCGAGTGTGACGCAAGGAACACAAGGTCCTCTTCGTTAATGTGACCTGAATAGGCGCGACATGTCCCGGTTTTTCGCATGTTGTCCCGCTGTCCCTGACAGCCTGCTTCTGGGACGGCGTTCTGTTCCGCCTTCGGGAGAAAGATTGGAAGACGTGTATCAAACCCTTGGTCACGAATGAAACTCTGGAGCAATATAAGAACAAAAAAGAATTGTTTTAGGAACTTCAACGAAAACAGCCCACACGACGGGAATAAGCAAGAAACACACAACAGAGCGGCTGCGTTGTGTGTTTCTGGCTTAGTCTAAACGCTTGAGGTTTTTTCTTGAGGTTAGAGGGTACCATAGGGTGCGATAGGACATTAAATAATATAGGGATTTGGTGATTTGTGGCGGTGATACGAGCGGTGCACGTGCCAAGAATGGGTGGTGTGGCCCCCTCGGCCACTCGCACTACAGAGGAAGGGGAAGCAGTGCGAACTTTTTTGGGCCGTCGGCAAAGGTCAGAACTAATTACAGAAACTTGCGCACCAGTGTCCACTAACGCCTGAACGCATACACCATCGACGGCTATCTGTAGAAGGTTAGGACGGGGCGAAACAGTCAAAAGAGGATTTGTCAATGCAGCGTCACCTCTAAGCGCCGCATCGTCTAGTTTTCGGAATGGGGGGTCCAGGGTAGGAGGAAGAAGAGAAACGGCGGGGCTGGGGCAATGGTGATAGGCGACGGCGAGGGGACGGTGAGCGACTGTGGCCATCAATAGGTTGTTCGACAAGCGGGGGGGGGGGGGCGTGACGTCCTGGGCTCGGCAAGGAACAAGAGGTTGGGTCGTCATTGGGCGTTGGTAGTTATAATAGCCGGAACGGGATCGTGGTGGCCAGCGGCTTGGACAGTATCGAGAAACATGACCCACGCGGTGACAGCCGAAGCAAATTGGTTTCTCGTCAGGTGTACGCCATTCATCCGGGTTATATATCGCGGAGGCATGTACGGGGCACGAGAGCACTGGCGGGCGGAAGATCGTGTGTACAAGGGCGATGTATGGAGCACAACGTACCGATGCCGCGATTATCAAGCTCCTACGGTACTACGCTCTGAATAAGGGATATTAAGGGCGTTGCGTGGTCTGCTGAAGAAATGAAGGTTGGTGGAGACATTGCTTCTAGCTCGCGGCGTACAATGCACACCACATTTTCGGGCTCTTGCTTGGCAGCAAGCTCCCAAACACCGAGCCTCTCTTTGCATCCGAGGACCTGAGGGCCGTCCCAAACACCGTCTTCACGCTCATACATGGTGAGGCAGTCGTCCATCGTCGACGTCGCCGGTGCCGTAGAAAAATCCAGGATCCCGGGGTGGGTCAACACAATCGATGGTGGCATGGCCGGTTGAGGGGGCTGCCCAGAATCGATAGGCATGGTGTCCTGAGAGAGCTGGCGTCCGCTCCCTAGCTCCGTCGTTTCACGGGATCGTTGAAGCACATTCACCCCGATCAAACGAGGTAGACGCTTTTAGAATTAGCTCTATTTACACTTATTACAAATGGGAAAAATCGGAGACAGAGTAGATGACGGTTTTATCTCCTGCCCGGTGCCACACTGATCGTCGTGTTTCTCGTCCTCCACGATTGGCCGAATACCGTGCAATAGGATTTCTCCTCATTGCAGTTGCTTCGCTATTTCCACAAGGAAGGCTGCACCGTAACAATTTCGTTGTGATGACTCTCTTCCCACACGTCACGGCTGACGTCTCGACCCTCTAACCTCTGCCTGAAATCGATATACGCGCACCGCTCGCGGACTCGACTCTCCATTCACCGAGAGCGAGCTGCATATAGCCATCTCCCAAGGAAAAGCCAAATCTACCCCGGGCCACAACCAAATTCATTTAAAGGACCGTCAAAATCTTCCCTCATCGGGTCAAGCGGCCCTCTTAACTTTCATCAATCGATCCTGGGATACTGGGAAAGTTCCCGGCCACTTGAAAACGACAATCATTAACCCCATACCAAAACTTGAGAAGGATTCTCCCAAACTCGAGAATCCGTGACCCATAGCATTAACTCCTGCTCTTTGAAATTTGATAGAACGTCTCATACGCAACAGGCTTCAACACCACCTGGAAACATTCTGGATGGTCCTACCCGACCCTTACGGGATTTCGCCCCAATTTAGCCATACCCCTGTCTTCTTCGTCGAGTCATAAACCGGACATCCCAAAAGAGCCTACCCGACAACGTCCGGGCCCACGATATGCACAAGGCGTTCGATAACGTCAGGCAAGAAGGCATCCTGCTAAAATTAGCCGTAGCCTTCTCCACTCAGACGCCCCAGAGGTGAACCGAGGAGTTCCACAAGGTTCAAATCTCGGACGTTTACTCTTCAATCCGGCCATTTTAGCACGGAGCGCACCCTCTCCCGACTCCAGCTGCAATTATTGCCCAACAAGACCGAATTTCTCAGCGTCGATGGCAAGCGTTCGACCAACCCTGACCAAATCCTCCACCTCAATATCGCCAATACGATTCTTGAATCAAGAAATGGTACCAATCAAATTGCTTGGCCTCCAGATTAGCAGCTGCAATAGCCCCACTACATGGATCCGTCATACTCGGACAACATGGCGCTCCACCTTGCACCTCATTACCCGTCTATCCGAATAAATACGGCGGCTCAAGCCAAGACGCCTGTCTCAAGCTTGCGCACTCGTTGCGCACGGCCGACTGCCTTGCGGATTTCCCGTATATGAATTCTGTTCCCGGCATCTCAGTGAACTAACCATATTAAACAGACACCTGATTCGTACCATAACAGGCCTACCACGCCGCACTAGGACGGACGTGCTGGAACAAGCAGTGCCACTTCCTCCGATCACCAATCTAGTCGTAGAAGTCAAGCTGCGATTCCAGAAGCACCTCGAATACATGCCGCAGGGACGTTCCATTTTGAAATGGGACATCTTGAACAGACATTTTGACCCTGCAATCTTTCCTGATTCCATCCCACCTTGGGAGAGACCTGCAATCGACCCTATCCGGTGACGACCCATTCCCCGACGTAAACCAGCAGCTAGGGAACAGTTCGTACGCACCGCGGCCAATGATAACGCATACGATGAAGGTGATGTATTCATCCATGCCGCTATCTATGACACAAGAGCCGCTGTTGCTTGGACTTGCCCCGAGGTTCCACAGCTCGGTGGTTCTCGCAACGTTACGAACACCTACGGCCTCTCAGATGAAGTGGAACTCTTGGAATTCTGGGCGCAGTTCAAAGCATCCAGACCCATTGTTCAACTATCCACACAAAGAAGTTCCGCATCATCACTGACTCGCACGTTGCGCTCCGGGAACTGAATAAGACCTTCACGCCTAACTCCACGGCGACCAACATCCTCTACTTATTGCGGGACCTGTCTCATCAAGAAATCACGATACGCACGGTCTGGACACCTGCGCACACGTCTGGAGCGGACGGCAACCGAACGCACACAGCTCGGCCCGGGGTTCTCTAAATTCTCCACGGTTCTCGACACCGCTTCAGCACAATCTGACCCACCGAGCACATCTGAACAACATTGGCAACAAAAACTTTGTCAAGCTAGAGCCCTTATAAGGCACCGGCTAGCCGAGGCCTCACCCCCTGGTTTCCTCGCCCCACTGAAGACCTTTCATAAAAGAAGTTACGTATTCGCCAACAAAGTTTACGCCAACTCGGCCAATACCCCCATGTGATTTCGAAGTGAATAAACCCAAGGCGTCCATCCTTACTCAGGCGCCCCACTGTGGCAGCAACAAGACACCCAACTTGTTCCACCTTACTTGGTCTTTTGCAGCCGTCTCAGACGGCCTTGCGCAGTTGCTCGCACGCGCAAGGTTCTGACGTTGTCGTTATAGCATGCCGAATATGTTAGAGACAACCCTGAAATGTTAGAGAAAATCCCAGAATTTGCCCTAAAAATGGTCTCCATAAAATGGTTTAATGGCTGACCGACTACATTTTCAAGTAGACCAGTCACAAACGAACACCGATGCGCTTCATCTTGCCACACCAGCCGTAATGTGCCATCAAGAACTATGCCGGACACCCCCTCCCCTCACGGGAAGGCCAGTGTGTGTGTGTTGCTCGAATGGCACCTCGAGAGACAGCTACATTGATTGAAACGTGGACGTTACTATGCGTAACTCCTAATTTAGTGACGTCTTTCCAAATCTTCCTTTCCATTCCCTACCCACAGTGAACTGTAGCCTGCTCTCTGCGATATGGTCATTCATTCATTACCGATGGACAACTGCAGATTGACGTGCGTGCTCAGATCTCTATGAAAACCTCTTAAACGCACCTACCAAGATCTGCAGTACAGGCGGCAAAAAAACAAATACCTTGAGTCTTTGCTGCAATTACCAATGTTTAACACTATTTAAGCCGCTACCGGCTCCGCGCCGTACGTGGCGTCCTCGAAATGGAGCACGAGGCGGACCGTGTATTATCAAAATACCGTACAGACGATCACACCTACCGATTGCATCTACTTATTATTTTATTGAAAAAAGTCTGCTCTCGAGTAGGGACTTCGAACTTCCGATTACCGTTACGTGGCTACCCAGACGACGGTTATGGGGAAAGCAAACTCACATTTAAACGAGAGTTCCGCCCTCCCGCTCTTCATCGCAAATGCCGCAGCACCAAAAAGCTGCACTGGTGATTTCCAGGCTCACATATTATCAGCAGGGATTAGGCGGGCTTCTGGACCACCATTCATTTGGGTAGTTTGGCCCCAGGAACCGAAAAGAAATATCGCGATGCGCCTTCTAATTAAGAAAACTATAAGTGGAACGCAGTACTCTATCTCGGTTGATAATTTGGAGGGAGGGCATGCTCTCGCCCCTCACACTCAAATCAAAAGTTTCCCACAGGGAATCCATTCAGTCACAATATTATAACGTGGCGCAGAAGGGATGAGGTGATCCATCATTGGTGGGATGTGTCAATTTACAAACAGATGCGATGGACCTGTTTACAGAATGTACATGGAGGTCATAAGATAGCGCGCGCCGACGACACGGCCACTTTTTTGTCTTCATTGTCTATTGTCCGAGCCCAGGCAGTATGGCACATTACCCACCAATATGTGTCCGTTGACAATATATATGTGCAACTATTAAGGTTGGATATATAGTAAGACTTCAAACACCGCCCAATGTTATCTTTGGCACGCAATCCTCGCCGTTATTAGGCTTGTGGAAATTAGCGGCTTCGTATATAGGTTCGTAGCAAAACAAACAAAAACTATCGTAAACAGCGACCCAAACTTGTAGGTCGAGCCTTGTGTTCCGTCTACTGTAGGCAATATTGCTCCCATAGGAAGAATATAAATAAACGGCGAGACTGCTCTTTGCGGAAAGTGGAGGCGAGAAACCAAATAATGCCACAATAAAAACGAACGCGGACTACAAATCATCGCAGCTGCGACGCGAAGAAGAGGGTAGCGGCTCGGGAATGAAAAATGACAACAGCCACAATTCATTCCCGGGCTCGGCAGTGAAATCGTGATCGCGGAGGCCACGCAGTGTCTTCTCCCGCGACATAAGCCGCAAGCTTAAAGGGACCCTGCAATCCGTCTTTCGTCGTTTTTTTTTTTTAAATCTCAAATACTTACAGAAGCTAGGCCCCCAACACACCCAGTATTTAGATTAGGAGGTCGCAAAGTACCTCAGGCAAAAATTACTGCTCTATACCCATCAGATAAGTTGTTAACTCGCTCGAAAGATTTTTTTCTGTTTCCCGGTCTTGGAGTCTGTGGAGGCTGTGGCTGGTTTTCCTTCAGTTGCAGAAATGAACGCTTTTCGATAGCAACTCTAAAAAAAACACACACAAAGCAGAGATAGAAGGCCTATCTGGTGCGACGAGCAAACAACGAACTGCCGGTTCCGTACTGGCGATATCTATAGCTTTCGCAGTGGTTCCAGACACTAAGGAAAGAGCAGTAGTGACAATAAACGTACGCGACGTGTAGATTACAAACGCCAATCGCTATAAAAACCGCGGAAAATTCATCGACGCTCCGTTCAATTTCCCTCATTATTCACCACTGGCACCGCGCAAATGACGTCATGCGCGCGGTGGCTGCCCTAGTGGCTTTATGGCTCCTCGCATTTCTTGCGACGATCCACTTCCGTCGGCGCTCTGCACGAACCTTTTCTATGCTTGAAAACGTTCCAACAGTTTTGGCGATTCTTTTGAGTTCGCGAGGAGTTTGACAGACGAATTGAATACTTGCCTTTAAACCACACCACTCGACAACAAACGTTTATTGCTTCAAAAACGCCCTACCAGCTCGAGTACGCGCTTGCGAGCAGGCAGCGATGGCTACGTTTTTGTTACACCAGACCCAAAATACAACTCCACATTGCGGAGAAAATGAGAAAGGTTCGGGCCCATGATATATCGAAGCCCGCCATTAGAACGCCACGAGCTGCCCCCTTATCCGGCAAAAAGCTTACAGCTGCCGTCGTGTTGTCCGCGGTCGAGTTCAGAGGGAACAATTATGCACGATTTTCATCGCAAGGTAGTTTCGGGGATATTGAACGAATTTTCATAATTCTTGCGGGAGGAGATCACTGCGACAATAGCCTTTACCACAAATAGACTTTACCCCAGGGTCACAAATTGCTTGGACATCGCCTCCTTTATTTTTTCGATGTCAAACACATCATTCCGGAGCGGCCAACCAAGCCCTTTCGTTCTAGTCCTGCCAGCCTCCCGGAATTTGTAACCTTTCCAGTGCTTTAGTCACGCGACAGGAGGGCAACGGAGGTAAAAGTGCTTTGCGGCGACGCTGAGTTTGCCTGTCGCAGGCCAGAACGCCACTATTTTGGAAATCTCCAACATTGGTTGCCACTGCAACCAGGAACAAGCCGCTCTCGAATTCAATTACAATCGGGTGATCCCGGTGCAGCTTGGGTTCCACGTTAGGACGTGTGGCCAAAACAGGCGTAGCGGGAGATGCGTGAGGCATTAAAAAATGGCTTCAATCCAGTCTGTGAAGGTGGTTAGAAAGCAAAGCTTGAAACGACACCCACAACAATTGCCCTTGTGACGTCACTTGAATTCACACACGTGGCTCTACAAAGAGTGCAAGAAGAAATTTTACCAGTCATTACCTGAATTCGCTGGGGCGACGTCCCGAACACAGCAGCAGCGTCGGCCACGGACGGGCTAGAGCGGCGGACGCCGCCGCGGTAGCGCGGTCGTGAGTCTGGAGAGAGAAAACGGAGAGGCGCGTCTTTCGAAGGGTGGGACAGTGGAACCTAGCCATCCTGATGTGCTAGCTTGGGGCTACACCACCGCGCGACACAAGCGCAGGCTCCGAAACAATTCGGCATGTGAGCTTAGTTATTCCCATTTATAACGATTTAACCTAGTTACTTTATTAAGTTTGAGAATTGCGAGAAAGCTGAGGGAACTTTTATAATCGCTATTCATCAGAACGAGTTGCTTCTTTCGCCTTTTGTAATACCTCTTAAAACACAACGAAATTCGTAATCACCAATTTAGAAAACGGAGTCCCATTCGTGGCAAGCGGTGCGAAAAAGGAAGCGTTTCTCTAGCGCCCAGATGTCACTATGGAGTTTGTACATTTGGTTCTCCCGCCCTGCAAGCTAATCCTCAACGTATGTTTGCCTTACGACCACTTACTTCCGTCGGGTGTGGGTGACCCCGAAGGTTCTGTCGAACAAGTTAATCAAGCCGTGCGAAGGCACCGCGCAATGGACGCGAAGATGCACCAAAACAGGCCCAAAACAACCGCCGCTTAAGCAGACGACAAAGTGGTATTGCCGCCGCCGCCGCCGCCGCCGGAGCCGTCTAGCAGGCACTCCCATGCAAGGAATGCTGGGTAAATACGCGGTGCGATGTCTAGTGTTCTCCGTGAGTGAAAACTTCCGCCCTCACCCTGCCTCCCCCCGCGGCCGCCTCCGACGCGTTAAGAGATTTTTGTCCGCACGCCAAGACAGAACCGTTGGCTGATAGAGCTAGAAACCATTGCTTTAAAAATGGCTGCAGCTTAGCTGAGCGAGCTAACCATGGATTTGCAATGCGAAAGCTCGCCATATCGTGGGTAAGTCTTGGTTTTACTTGTTTAACCTTTGAATTGGCTGTAAATATTGTATTATTCGTTCAAAGCCTGCCTTTGCCTACGGTTGTGGTCCCGCTTACGGTGTTTTCCGAGCCCAACGGCTGTCTCTCCCTCAGTCTCGGACGCTAGCTTCGCGCGCTTGGCGTTCCTCCAGTGAAGCAGCTCGCCAGGCGATATCTAAGGGGTGGTCAGACGCCAGTTTCCGCCGATGTCTCAGGGCCTCGAGCTCCCACACAAGGCTCACAGAAGAGATGACGGCCCGGGACCGCACTCATCTATGGCCAAGCACGTAACACTCGCATGCGTGGCCGGGTGGCGAAGCGCCTATGTAGACCGCATTCGCCAATCCTGCACTGGCGGCGGGTACTCACGTCTGGCGACTCGACAGACGGTGGCCCTCAGCCAGGCCAGTCAGGTGCAATGCAACTGCGTCAAAAGAAGGTGAAATCATCCGCGACTGCGAATCCCATAGACGAGGTTAGTTAATATTTGCTTAAAAAATCTGGGCGATCTCCACTAACGTGAAACCTGGGTACGTGCAAAGCATGCAGTGTACAAGTGTATGATGAGGTTTCGAGGACGCGGTTTCGATGTATGATATGGTTTCGAAGTTATGATGAAGTGTATATGCGTTTTCGATGCTGAGCACTCGGCGACTTAGGCATTGGATTAGGTGGTGGCTGTGTGACGAGCTGTGAGTCTAACTTTGCCGACGGTAGCACGGGCTCAGTGTCATGAACCAAGTGATATGCAACTTTCGTTTCTTCGCTACCGGTTTCTTCGCTACCGGTTTCTTCGTTACCGGTCGGTAACGAAGAAACGATAACGCTGTCGCAGTGCTCCGTGAGGTGTTGTATCTCCGCCGTCTCCATCACAAAGAGAAATAAACGATCGTCTGCGAGGTTGGTAGCTGCCGAGTAGACGAACGAAAGTACTCAAGCGCTCGGCACAAAATGTCCAAAATTTTATTGGTTTTTAGAGCATGCACGTACTAGATTAACATTCGTAGACTTGACACGAAGCGAAGATGTAGTTACGAAGCAAAAATCATGACCGCTCACGCAGGGTTTTCTATTGGAAAGTACCAGAGGAATTCCAATGAAAAGCTTGTCTCAGCAGCGGCAAGTGCGTCGATGCCAAAGTACGTGAAAGGTTCTTGATGCGTAGTTATTGTCATGCACATAAATTTGCCGTCCAAACGGGAAAATACCGTGCATCGGGTAGCACTTTACTGCCCACAGTAAATAGCTTGGCTGCAGCTGCCGTCTTTCGACATTCGTCCTTAGAGTTAATACTATGCCAAATCCTTCGTCCCCTTGTGGTGAAAACTTTCAACATTTTCATAGAAAAGTATTATCATGTTTAGGTTTTGGGGTGGCTCAGTGGCTTGGGTACCCTTTTCAAAGGCGTTATGTTCCAGAGTTTGATCCCCGAGGTTTCCCTAACCTTAATGTTTTAAAGACGGAGGGAAAAACAATAGCAATGAATCGTCCACTAAGGACGACGCTGCAATTACTACGAGTTTTGTTTACATGTGAAACTGGTTATTTTAGGGTGGAGTCGAAAAAGTTAGAGAATTCCCGTCTGCTCTCAATGCACGAGCATCTACAAAAAGGTAATGGTTTAGAAAAATGGGCTGTAACCGTTGTTCCATAGACAATTTCCGAGCCTTCATTACATAGATTAAAGCTTCATTTAAGTACTATAGCTGACAGTAAAAGTTGAAAATGTTACCAAATTGCCGTCACTATCAGTACATTGGCAGCTACGCAAGGAGTATGGATAGAGAAAGCACTTCAGGTCTTGTGTTACCGTTTCTCTGCAAAACTCACACGATAATCGCACGCGACGACGACAGCACTCTTTCCCTCAGATTTATTTGGGCGACTTACTGAGCTATATTGCAGTAAAGTTCCAAACGCGACAGAATTCCTGTGTTCTTGTTTTCGAAGTTGTTCTGCTCAAATTTCTGCGTCTGGTCGGTGTCATTTGGCACACAACTTCAGAGACGCAACGGAGTGAGTGTGGTGAATTTTATAAGCGTTGCTTATACGGTTTAGTTTCTTGTTAAGATATCTTCACGTAAAAAAGTTCGCGTGTTTTTAAATATTTCTTTGCAAGACAGCGCCTCCGCATATTCGTTCTCGTCCTTGTGCGCATTTTTTCTGCGCTGTAGACCAAGTCCTGCTAAACCAACTCGTCCACAAGTAACCTTCACAGAGTCGAATGACTCGTAATTTTTGTAGCCCTTGGAACTCCAGTTCAACCATTTATTTCCTATTTTAAACAGCTCAGTACAAACGCAAACCGGGTATCAGTTGGAAATTGGCGTAGCACGTTTCTGAATACAAGGCACTGTGTGACACCTTTGCCGATCGTGCACCCAATAATAAAACCAAATACGGACGCGGAAATACATGTGCTGTAACATAGTGTCGAAGAAATCGCTACAACGTTATCAAACCGAACTCCTAAAATCATCTAGGGCCAGTTTGAAAACTGAGAAACGGTCCACTAATTACGTCTAGTATCGCACGAATTTCGTCGACCGAGCAAGTAAGTGTTTTTATCGCTTGATATGGCAGGTATGGTTGATTCATTGGACGAGGTCCATAGGATCAGCTGCTGGAGGCATTGGAAGAGGCGTCCATGTTAGAGGAGAGGTATCATCATTTTCAGTACCGACAATGGAGCCCGCCCTGAAGGCTACCACGCCAACTTCGGCTCCAACATGGCCCCTGCGTGGCTTCAAGGGAAACGTGTGGGAAGGCAGTGTTCGAGCACCGGCTTTCATCCTGGAGTCCCCGGCTGCAGAGAAACGGAACTGTTTCACAGCAGCTAATGCACATTACCGACTGGTTACCGACGCTCTACGCAGCTGCAGGTGTGTACACCGCACGCCCGCCATGCGCAATTGTCGAGAGTAGAGCGACATTTTACGAAGTTTGCGCTGCAAAACATGTCTCTTGAATGGGTGCGGTTCATTGGAAAGCTTCAGCTTTGAAGGAACGCAATAGATGGATGCTCACTTAAGTAGTATCGACTAGCGAAGAAGATGGGTGCTTCGTTGCGGCGGAAAATGACCACTCTCTCTCAGTACAGTGTGACGACGGTAGGAACTGGTCGGAGGCGATCGTATAGCTGGACTTGTCAAACACCGGAGAAGAAAACACGTTGCTGGAGTATTTTGGCAGTGTGTAGTGGCAGGATGAGGGGGGAAATGGGTGCGTCTAACGGTACAAAAAAGGTGGTACAGAGGATCAGCCTTTTTGGAGGAAAAGCTTTGAATAAGGTACGTTTTGTGCCTACCGGCCTAGGTTTATTTATTATTTATTTATTTATTTATTATTATTTATTTTATATTTATTTTTTATTTATTTATTTATATTTATTTATTTAGTTATGTATTTATTCTATTATTATTTATTTATATTTATATTATTTATTATTTATTTATTTCATGACATACTGCAGACCCACAAGGGGTCCAAGCAGGAGGGGCAGAATCACTGCAGTGTAACACCACTGACAACATAGGGTAAAAAATACAGCAACAGAGGAAAAAGAAAAAGAACACACACACACAAAGAGACATCACTTCAACTTTCCAAATGATCGATTTCATTTATGCAGCTGATAGCAGATATGGCAGATCGTTCCACTCAAATATTACGCGCGGAAAGAAAGAAAATTTGAACACGTTTTGTCCTGGCACTGTAGGGGGTTAGTGATGCACTGTGTCGATGCCGGTACGTCGAGCTGTCAATGGTTGAATATACTGGTCAGGGTTAATTCAAGTTTGTTGGTCTTGAGGTGGTGAAGAAATTTTTGTCTCTCTATTTTACGACGTGCTTGCCAGTGTTTGGATGCCATGTTTCTTTCATCAGATTAGTGAGAGAGTCAGTCATGCGACAACTTCGAGTAGATAAATCGAACAGCCTTGCGCTGTATCATTTCAAGAGCCCGAATGTTTTTTTGCTTGTTGCGGGTCCCAGACTGAGCATGCGTATTCAAGTTTGGTCTTACCATCGAGGTGTATGCGAGCAGTTTAATACTTGGCGGAGCCAAGTATTAAACTGAAATTCTAAGATTGACATTCTAAGATAATGACGTGCCAATAATTTGCTCAGCCGTGCTGGTCTATTTCTTTCAAGATTCAGAGATTGTCTTGATGTCCTCGGTTTGTTCGGAGAGTGTACGATATATTAAAATGTTTTAGCGCTACACCACGTTTTATTTCATAGTGCGAGGTCTTGTAGCGTGTTTGGCAGTCACCATGTAGTGTCACCATACAGCGTCTGTCCTTGTGTCGCACTTCCTTCGTCTTTGTCTGAGTTCGCGCTGGTTTTATCCAAGAACCATATAGTGTGTGGCCCTTGAGTGCAGTGCGGGACCGCTGTTTCAGAATATAGCCACTCTACAGGCCCAATTGAGCAGCACTTATACGTGACTCGGCAAGTTGCTTCTTCGCGCCCCTAAACAAAACTAATCTACGGTAGGGGCAAGCAGCAAAACGTTGTTACAGAAGGCATGGCCGGATCAACTTGTCTTGATTTCGATTACCACCAATATTTATGACCAATTTTCTCTTCTAGTGCCGCATAAAGCGTCGGGAATTATTTCCTAGATGGCGGCGCAAGCAGCAGCGCTCCAAGGTCCCTAAAATTACAGCGCTCGGGAATATTTCGGGTTACCTAAGTGTGTCCGCTGCTGTGAACATACTTCCCGCCTGTTCCTACAGTTTCTCTCACGCAGTCTCTACAGATACGTAGGTCGTGCGTTGTAGCTTATTGCCACTCCGGATGCGTTGTGTATTTATGGAATATTTGTGCCTAAGTGGAGACGACAGGTTTGTTAGTCCTGGTGCTCATTGAACCATTTGTGTTCTTACCGCCACATTTCACTATACTAGTAACATAGTTATTCGCAAACTAGGCTACCTGCCCTAGGCTACTTGCCGGGAAACATGGTTCGCTTTTCTCGTTCTGTGCCATGCAGGAGGCAACCCACAACATCTCGGTAAACTGGATGGCCTAGACCTGTGGCCTGCACTTTCACGCGGCACTCGCTCACCTCGGACCGAAGTACTGCTCAACATCGACAGCCAACGCGGCACAGCAGGTTTGCGCTACGCCGAATACAAGCTGGTCACGGGAAGCTTCGGAGAGCGGTTGGACGGCCGATACGAGATTCCTGGCGGCAGCCGGCCACACGAAGATCTTGACGATCTACTGCAACAATCTCGAGCGGCGTCCGTGCTGAGACGTTTGTACCGCAAAAAGGCAGCGTTTCGTTGTCCCAGGGGTTTCTGGAGCGGAAACGCAGCAGTAAACTGCGGGCGTTGCCAAGAAACGAACTTCGTCACTGGGGAAGAACACTATTTATTCGACATAGCTAGAGACCCTTGCGAGCTGACAAACCTCGCCCATAAAAGACCAGATGTAAGTAATACATTGTAAAGTAGTGGGTCGGTATAAGTCAATTATTTAAGCGACGTTTAACGATACCGTCTACAGGTTAAAATTAATTATTAATTTTTATTCTCGCGAAGCCTCTTGGTTTCGTAATGTGTAAAATTTCCTTCCTAAGCATTTAATGCGTTGACAAAAGTGGCGTTCATGTCCCTGCCCGTAAAACGTGGGCTTTTGATAACCAAACCGCATACCTTTTTGTACAAGAAAGCACTCAGTATTTCGTTCCGCGTAAATGTGTTTGTGGCGTTGCAGTTTTCTTGTCGTCAAATACGAAGCTTTCGTAAAACCTTCCTCACAAAAACAAACTGGCAGCAAGCCACGGGGAATGGAGAGATCCTCTGGGGGTAAACCGACACCGGTGATAGCCTTTTGCTTC
This sequence comes from Haemaphysalis longicornis, assembly GCA_013339765.2. NCBI lineage: Eukaryota > Metazoa > Arthropoda > Arachnida > Ixodida > Ixodidae > Haemaphysalis > Haemaphysalis longicornis. Next base: position 10,809,565 of record CM023451.1, read on the forward strand.
AGAAGCAACACTGCTTTGACATGGACATGAGCGAGGTTGGTCTTAAAAATTGCTCCTCCAAACCCATCTTAATCGTTACGCCCGTGCAGTCGGGACTTTGAAGGGGTATATATCATAAAAACCAAAACAAAAATGCACAGATACAGGGCAATTTTCATATTATCAAGCACTTACTTGCCTTTTTTATATAACAACTGCAAATGCATTCCGTGCGACGGGATAGACACGAAGAAAGTCTATCCGCAAAGTGGGCATGGCACTTTTGCTGAATTTGTGCAAAAAAGGCGCGTACATAATTGGTGTAAAACAGGGGCCAGTATTTTTTATATACTGCGAACCATGTAACTGGTAATAATAAAAATAGGCGTGAACTACGAGAGACCAAAAGGCTAGACAGGACACAAAGGCACCGAGTGAACTGTTTTTGCTACCCAGCGTAACTATTTTAGCGCTCCGTAATTGTTGGCCGTTTCTTCTTTCAGCTTCTTTCTTTCATGCTGGGAAGACTGAAGACGTACAACGAGACCGCGGTGCGGCCAATTGATCGCACGTTTGATCCCAAAGGTTTTCCAGAAAATAACGGCGGTTTGTGGGGGCCGTGGTTGGGGTAGCATCTGGGGAAAAAAATTTAGGCGCCGAAATAATCTTCAACTTGTTTTTAACTGCAATTGGGCGTTAATAAAATAACCTTTGAATAAAACCACGAAGGATTGCTTTTTATTGGCAACACATTTTAGCAGCAATGATGAAAAGCGCTTGAAGTGAAACCTCTATGATATTCTGGAGCTTTCAGATCAATCAGGTACCATGTTGTCGGGCAGGAATTTCGAACTCGGCGGAAGAAGTAACTTAAGAAATATCGGCGAATGGGTCATGCTGAAGGAAGCCGGGATCAACCAGGGATTCTATCTAGGAGACGTATATTCCTACCCGCCCCCCAAATTGTAGCCTGTGATATCTCGTACCTTCACCACCTTGCTTGCTCTGCTGGGCACAACATTAAATTTTAGTGGATACCTGGACACAGCGGCATCAAAGGGAACCAAAAAGCCGATGAAGCGGCCCGTAAAGGCCTTGTGCACCGGAAACAGCGCAAGGTGTATTTCACGAAAACAGAAGCTTCTGCCATGGGTCACCACTTGACGGTGACCGACAAAAACCGTATAAGAAGTAACTTGCAAAATACCCGCTACTTTTTGCATAATATTGACCCAGTATTAAAGTCGAGACTCCCGAGACAGCTCCATCGTAACTAGGAATATCTTATACCATTGTCTACGGCTGAACGGTGCATAAAGAAATAGGTACCTATTTCGCCTTGGAGCGACCCCAACTCTGCACTGTGGTAATTGTGCTTTGTGTCAAAACATTTTCAACACATTTTATTAGAATGAGCGCCTACATGGAACCGAGATCATCTTAAAACATTGAAAGTCTAGAACAGGGACTCTCAGGATTATTTTAGTACCATTGATTGGTCCCTCGAAGCAGCGCCAAGCTGCATGGAGTTTGCACTCTTAATTGTATGACATTGGCGCAATTTAAAAATTGTAAATTTTGTAGCCCGAGCTCAGAACGAAAATCAAATGCATGTAAGTACGTTATCACGGCCAAGTCCACGACAGTTTATTTTATTTGTCTCTCTCCAGAGCGTAGTCATGAAAAAGATCCACTAGCCATGCTCAACGTACTCGTTCGCAAAGAGCAATGTGGATGTCAGAAAGGGCTCACGTGCTCTTGAGTCACACAAATGGATGCTTGGCCGACGCCAGTCTAAATATAACCTCCAGGAGTATCCGAAAATACTGGGAATGGGCGAATGTTCCGTGTGGGTCGAATATTCGATCGCATATCTCTCTGTCGTTGTTCGCTTCGATACGAATGGAGAGGTTGTTAACGGAAGAACGACCGAAGCGAGACCGAAGCCATGGCTGCCCGCTACGGGGATCATCAGTTTACTCGCACTGTAAATCCACGATGATTGATCATGACTGCCGCATAGCCAGTGGGAGATTTAACATCCTCACGCGCACGCAATGTTCGTGCCTGCCGCTGTAGAAGTGCGCTACAGCACGCCGTAGTTGCTGGCCAGTGGACAGCTTCTCGAGCTGGAACCACGACGGCGTATCGGCCAAATTACACCATAGCCCTGTATTTTTGGATGATATACACGCAGATTCTCACAGCTAATTGGAAAGCTTGAGCGTTCATGTGGACTTTGAGAGAGGAGAGAGCGATCTTTAATGAAGTCTGGCGATGTTAGCTGGGCTAAAATGCCTAACTTGCTACGCCAGTTGATGACGTGATGAAGATGATTGGCGATGATGTTCCAAGAAGTTGATGCGTACAGATACGGCGAGTTATTCACAGCGACTGGTCACTACGCGCTGATGCCTCGCTTTGACACTTCTTGAACATCTCCGTACTCCGACGCAGTTTTTGAACAAGCGAATTTGGTTTATTTCGAGCTTCACAACTCTGAAACTGTGCACTGCGGCACGGCGAACACCCGGCTGGGATTTTACCATCCTCCCAGTCCAGCGAGATAGTTCATGGTGAGTAAACAACAGGTCCACAATCCTGATTTTCGGTCCACAAGCTCCTTCCTTGTACAGCTGCCGGCAAACGCTGTCCCTTTTCGTCTCCAGCGGTTGCTTGCGCCGTCTTGCCGCTTTGAGGAATGAAAGCCAAGCGCCTACACGGTTGCCGTGGGCGATAACCAACTCTGTGCCCTGCTTCCCGAAAGACCTCCTGTCCTTCAGTATTGCTGAGATTGCCCTCAATATAATGACGGGCAACCTGGAATGTCATGTGTGGAGCGGTGTTCTTAGATCAGTTTTGCTCCTCCCTTGGGTTTTCTTTTCTGTAAGTCCCGTTCCTGACGAGCGCATTTTATTCGTAGGTGTCAGCTCAGAATATGGTTCTTCTGTTTCCCCACCAGGCCTGCCTGTCTCCGCGGAATGACGAAAAAATTTCCCCGCATTTCCCCGAGGGGAAGAATGTGAAAGTGCGAATGCACGAGTTAAATTTGCGCGGTTCGGTAATGTTTGCGAAAGAGAGATCACACACACACACACACAACTACAAAGAAAGAAAGATGCATTTATTTACAGACACCTATTTGTGTTGTCGTTGTACTTGATTGCTAGAGCGGATCTCAGCTTTGAAATTTCGTGTCAGTACTCCTTTAAGCGGGTGCATTAGCCCTTCTCACGCCCGATTCCTGGCCAATCCCCCACGTGGGATGTGCCATGCACAGACACCTATTTGTGTTGTCGTTTGTACTTGATTGCTAGAGGCGGATCTCAGCCTTTGATGAAATTTCGTGTCAGAGTACTCCTTTAAGCGTGTGTGCATTAGCCCTTCTCACGCACGAATTCCTGGCCACATCCCCCCACGTGGGTATGTGCCCAGTCAGCGGCCACGGCAGCGCGTGCCCATCACTCCCCGTTGCCAAGGAAGACGAGGAGATTGCTGGCCCATCCCCCACGTGGGTTATGTGCCATTCTCCCCGTTGCCAAGGAACACGAGGAGCGCGCGCACCCGCAAGCTGTTGACTATGTGGACGACGGCGGTTTCAACGGAATTCAGGGTCGCTTATAAAGTGCATTCGCACTTAAATAGTCTGCAAAGACGGTTCAGCCTTCTGGCTACCAGCACACGGAAGGACACAAACTTGCGTTTGGGTGCTACTTCACGGGACTACGTCTGCAATGTGCTATCCGGATTTCACGAAGGTCGGCGACGTTTCACCCTTTCTGAAGTCGGGAACAAAGATCTACTCGAACTCAAATCACATGGTGGCGGCTTCATTCTTTCGGTCACGTCCTTCACTTCGCGCGTTTCCGTCGTCTACTTGGGAGGAAGTAGCTGAGTTCTCCTTGTGTGGGGCTGGCGTAAGCCTCAACGTTTTTCACAGTTGTTTTCCGCTGGAACGCTCGACGCTACCCTTGGTGCTGGCTCCCACGTCGTCATAACTGGAACGTGGCTTTTTTTCCGTCGTCTTGACACGGCACCGGAACCCCTTGCGTCCTCGTGGTTCACCATTCGAAGGGGAAACCTGAAGTATCGGCAGGATGACTGGCGAAGTCGACGTGTGCGAGCTGACATGGGAGGTGTAGACGGGGTGAAGCTTCCTTTCCGGTAAACATAATGCCAGCTGCCCGCAGATCGTTCAAGGTCGATCGCAGTCGACTGAGGGCCCCGCATATCCTTTCCTGGTAGTGCAAAATGTCGTAGCAATCGTGTTCGAACTCGTCTCCTTCCAGCAGCTCACGTACCATATCGTTCAGCTTGTTGAGTTCGGCGTCCTTCTGTTCGAGCTCATTGATAGCCAACTGCAAGTTCGACGCAGACTGTGAGGGAGCTTGCCGTAGCTCGGTCACTGCCTTTAGCAGCCTCGTAACAGCAGCGCGCAGAACCTCCCTCCACAAACGCAGGGAGTCCAGGTCATGCACCTGCTTGGGAACTCGGGGGACGTACAGTTGATCCCAAGCGTGGTAACCTGGACGGGACGGTGCATATCGGCGTCCCGTTGAAGGTTCCGGTCGGTCATATGTGGGCTGTCAGGGCCAGCCTTGGTGACATCCGGATGAGGGCTGGGCAACGGCTCTCAACGGCAGTCAAATCACGGCGTTCTACGAACCTCAAGCCGAAGGGGACGTCGGTGGCCTCCTTCGCCACACGTGTTCATTCTCCCTGGCTTAACGGCATCAAAATGTTAACGGAGGAACGACCGAAGCGAGACCGAAGCCATGGCTGCCCGTTACGGGGATCATCACTTTTCTCGCACGGTACATCCACGATCATGATCATGACTGGCGCATAGCCAGTGGAGATTTAACAGGGGTATCTGATTTTTTCGAATTATTCGGCGTTCCCGATTAGGCAGGCAAAATTCAAGCTTTTCGATCAAGACTTGCCAGATGTCAAGGGTCGCGGGTTCGATTCCCCGCCGCGGCGCGGCCGCTTTCTGATGGACGCAGTTGAATTCAAAGTGGATCGGTCGCCGAAGTCGATGATTGAAGCGATGATCTGATGAGACGACGACTCGCTGGCTCGTTGGCTGACGGCACATAGCCACTGATGGTCTACTCTAAGTCAACTCAAAATGCAAAATATGTACACTTTATTCACACTACGTATTCAAACCTTTCGAGGCATCGAACAAACAAGAGTTCGGACAAACAAGAGTTCGGGCAAGGCCCGCGTCGAACGGGGCTCGCCGCTCTCCACCTCCTCTGTCTCTCTCCTCTTCCAATCTGTCTCAATCCTGCAAACTATCAAAGTCCTCGGTTTTCGCAACAAAAGCTCGCCCACAAAAGGGACTTCACAACTTGAGCGAGGAATGGCCCACACTAGGCCCCTGATTGGCCACCGTGACAAACAAATCTAGGTGGGTTCGAAATAGTGACGTGACCCACATCTCTCACTCTCATACAGAAACTCAAAGATATTCCCGAAAATAGAAATATAACAGAAATCAAAACCAACCAACTAAAAGCAGACCTAACGCCGGGAATCGGCTCTGGGGCGGCGCCTCTTAAAGTATTGTCCCCACCGTGCACGTCTGTTCGTGCTCCGCGCCGCCACAATTCCTTCCCTCTGTAAACACGCGGAGCGCCTACCAAAGTCTGGTCGCTTACCCATTGACGCATCCCATCCGCCGAGTCGCCCGGTTCAGACGTGTTACGAACTGAAACTTCGCCCAGTAACTTTGAACAGTGCCGCTGTCACAGACAGAACGACTGGCGACCTCTTCCTATGTTTGACATAAAAGGTTTGACCCCTTGACCGAACTTCAGCTTCTCTCTGGTTCGGGAATTCTCGTAGAGAAATCGCGGTCGTTAAAATGCCAACGGTCCCGCTCCACCGGTTTCCCAAACGAACGCAAGTAAATCCTCCTTCAAAAGCTGACACCGCTTTCAACTATTATGGGGTGACCGACCCGTTTGTATGCGTCCTCTCTGGGCCCCATCGCCGGGGGAGCACAATAGCCCGGCGAATAGCAAAGCAGCCTCCGCGGTTTCTCCTTACGCCCCTCACGCCCAAGTCAGCTCGGTCGGCGTGAAAACAAACACCATACAGGTAAACAAGCTAACTCCAGCGAAAGATATAGAGTTCCCCGGGCGATTTCAATTAATTAGTGAGATACCCGAACTTAACAGAGGCGAAAAGCAAAAAACGCCCGTGTGTATAAGATTTCGGCGCATGATAAATATCACCAGGTGGTCAAAATTAATCCCGAGCCCTCCTCCAGGCGCGCCTCAGCGCCTGCGTTGCGTCGGTGTGTGACACTACAATCAATCAATCAACTTCCGAGATGTCTTCCGAGGCTCGTCTGAAGACACCACCAACGCGGACATCCCTATAATCAGTGCCACGGAGTGATCAGTGCCAAGTTGTTGCCGTGTCAAGCGGTTCGACAAGCTCTTCTCGGCCATTACGAGTTTAATTTCAATGGCAGCACTGAAACGACACCGCTGCCGACAGAGCGGCACCAAGCTGGCCCACTTATAATGATGATTCGATAAGGAATTAGCGCAACACTTCAAAGTGGCGGCCTATAACTTGCGCTTTTGTTGGCTACGTCCGCCGTAGCGGCTACAATACCCTTCTTTAGATGCATGGTGCTCTAACTCAGCTGCCAACTACGTGCCACGTTTCTATTTTGGCGACTACTTATTATGTTTGAATAGACAAACCTTCTAAGTGGAACCATCACTTTATTAGTTACAATTTTGTATTTACCATAAGGCAGCTCACTGCGTCAGCATCGCGCATTGGTGTAGCCATCACCTTTTTTTACGACTGACGATGACACATGGCATTTACGCTTCAGTCACTTAGGTGTTAAGGTGCGTTACTCATGCATTGCACTTACAAGCTCTAAATGCACACCATCATTAGAGCTTCAGTGGATTTGCCCACTGCGGTATAACTGGAAACGTCAAGGCGGACACTTCGATAGCGCATGATCTGCACGGGCCATGATACCGATACCGTTCTCCAGAAAAGAGCGTCAGGCTGCCTGGAGATTTCAGCGTCATGTGGGCTGTTGCGCCGCACGCGCCGCTTCACTCCATAGACCCGCACGGGACCTTTAGGATGCCTGGACTTTCCAAGCATGACGAAGCGGTTCTTCATGCGGCTAAACGCTTACACCAATTACTTTTTCAAGACGAAACACGCACTTTGTGACGAGGACTTGAACCACAATGTGGTACGCATGGTCCCTTTTAGTGTCCTTGGGTCTTCCGCTGTCTAGAGGCTAACTCTCAGTGACGTGCTAGGCCCACGAACTCTCGCATCTCGAGCGACAAAAGGTCTTTCCTGACTTGATCAGCCGACTCCTTATCATCAGTATCTCTTCATCGCCTGGTGTAGCAAGCGTGGTGCTTTACCTCACTATTGCCAGTCGCTGCTTTTGTAGAAACAAATGGCGTCGCCTGGACCCGTGTTGGGCAGCGTGGATTCACTAACCCCATATGCAACTTTTTTTTTAAAGCACCTGTTGGAGGCGTTACTGGGTGCGACACCTGAGGACTTGTTTTGAATACGCCTACTAGGATGACTAACACCCTCGCCACGCATTTGAAACGACATTCGGGCAAGCACGAAGAACACGCGTACTTGCATAAGCTTTGCAAACCGCAAAAACAACGGGCACCGAAGAGGCTGTCATCGCAGCCAACCGGGGCACGCATGTCTAGGCCGCAACTTCAGCCTTCATCGACAAAAGCACAGGTTATGACCACCGATATTGGAGCAATCATCGGCCCCGTCAGCAACCATACAGCGTGGTCGAGTATTCATAGCTTCATTGACATAATTGTGCTGTGTCGATTCCTGGAGTACGTCGCTCCTTCGCGAAAGCCAGCGGTAAAAAATAACTGTTGGAGCTTGTTTCGGGAACGTATTCGAACAACCCATTGGGTGGCCGAAGGGCGTTACCCTCTAACCCCAGATGGGTGGGACGTGTCAAGCAGCGCGGTGTACAGCCTTGCCGCGTGTTGCGGCCCACATGAGGAAGGGGGTTGCCGGGCGACGTCCCTGCAGCACACTTGAGTCGCTTGCCGAGCAAATAGACGCCACAGGAGCAAACTGGATTGGAACACAAAGTTCAGTATCTCCGAGACGGGCCAAGCGAAGAACGCCCAGTCCGACAATATCGAGATTGTTTCATTACTGACAACCGGGCAAAAACTCCGTTTCATCAGCGGGTTGTGGCAGGAGAGCTTTCCGAAGTCCTGCGCCGATTATAAACTGAAAATTTTTTGTGTCTGATCTAGACAGGCTTGAGTGCAAAGGGTGGAAAATAATTAGCTACAGCTGCAAAAGTATTACAGCTCTGGACAGAGCAACAACTGAGTTGTCGCAGACCACTCGGTAACACTTTCTAAGTCATACATCTTGTACATTTTACAAAAGTGGTCTTGCGTATGCACATCTTCAAAGATGAAGACGAAGCATCGTTGGCAAGGAGCCTACTGCGCAGGCCGGGCAGCACTATTCTCTGACCTAAAAATGGACACCTGTTCCGGCAAAGCCCATGCTAGTTCACCCTAGATACAAACCTGTTTGTTACATCGAAGCGAGTAATAAAAGTGGGAAAAGGGCCACACTTGCAGTTGAACATGAACTTGTGCCAGACCCAAAGGACTGTGCCCAGACATATGGTTTCCAGACCGTGCAGAAGCCTCAAGCTGACACTCTGGGGGGTGTATTTTCTTTGCTAACTTAGGGTAGCATAGTTTCCAGGACAACGTTCTTCGGCAAATCATAGACTACTTGGGCGCCCTCTGCTACCATGGTTGCCGGCTGCCATGGAGGAGCGATGGCAGCCAGCTTTACCCTGCGCTGGCCAGGGTAGCACAAATGTAACCTTTCCATTCGTTCCACACAAGCGACTATTCAGAAGCTGTTCTGGATCGTAAGAAATTTCAGCAGCCGGCACAAGGTGCAGCTCCCAGAGAATGTGGAGCAACTAGGATTCTTGGTGAAAACTTATAAATACAGTATAGGAAAGCTGCTTCATGCAATTTCTGAATGAAAACTCAAGCGGTAATGGTTTCACATAATACAGTGGCCTACTTGAGTTCCAAGGCTTAATCGGGTCACTGATGCTATTTAACACAGCTTAATTTGTGGTGTGTAATATTCAAAATATTCGATTCGAGATTATTAGACCAAAGCACTACAGGCTTCGAATTCTCTTCGAACCTTGTGGGAATTGTGAAACCCGCTATACCGACTCGGTACACGGTCAGTGCTCCGACACCCGCGCGGCGTTTCAACGATGGCTTGGGCTTGCGCAATAGCATAACAACCAGTACGGCGGGGATTCGCATGCGCACGGGATGTGGTGCCACCACCGCTTCGACGCGCTTGGAAGCAGGCAGCTCGAGAGTGGCTTGGGGGGCGGCAGGGACGTGGGCTGTGGTGCTCGGCGGCGGGGGACAGCCGCCCCGAGCGACAGCATCACGGCGTGGGGTGTCGGAGCCCCCCGGGACTTCCCCTCCACCCTGGTCCGACCAACGTCCACCGGTAGCGGCGCAGTCGAATGACTCGGGCCGCTCGAGCAACGCGGGACCCGTCGACAACCTAGAAGACGGTAGCGCTAGTGGGGTTTTTGGAATAAACTCCTCTGGAGGTTGGCGTCGGCTGCATTTGTGTCTCGCCTGTGGGTTGCTGTCCACACGGCAGCCGCGTGCGGAGGATCGTCCGTGTCAGACCCACACCACCACCTCAAATTCGCTATTCGCCCACCCCTAGAAAATACGGATACACAATGCTCTTTTCGAAGTCCTCGTTTCACCCCCTCTATGAAGTTATGCCAATCATATTTGTTTCTCAGCAACCAAGCGCACAGGCGGCAGGTTTGCAGGAGAGGAGAAATCTGCTTGACCGAGAAATAAGCATCAGAGCACTTGCAGCTCTTCGCACAGTTATTACGAATAGCCTAGATGGCGCGCCGCTTTCTGCCTGTGATAACCAATCGTTCCCACTTCAGTTCCCGTACCGTCATGCACCCAGTCATCAGGGGAGCAGTATTCGCAGGCGGACTCCAAACCACAGCACAAGGATCATTCGCAGGACCCGCCTCTCGCGCCGGCAACTACCTCAAGGTAACCCCCCATATCCGGACTCATACTAACCAATAGCTTCCCACACAGATATACAGATCTAACCATCGTATATCTTCCCTGAACTGCCACGCACGCGGGAAACAGAAACCCTAGAACGCCCCAAAGACACATTCCCCAAAATGCCACACGGGCAGCACCAAGTTACGGCGCTGCGCTGCTCCGACCTGATGATCCAATACAGCTTCACAGCGGGAGCAGCCAAGGTCATGGGCCAGACTATAATTACCACACCAGCATAATCCTGATTTATTGGGCTAATAAAAGTTATTTCGTCCTCTCTATAGTTGCATATTTATTCCGAAGTATGTCCTTGCTACAGCTTCTCTTATATTGCTCGCAAAAGAAGGCGAAAGCCTGCGACGGCAGGCACGGCTCACAAAAGCAACTGTAAAAGCGTTTCTTAGACTTACTTTTTTTAGCCTCAATCGCATATGCCTTGTTGATGGGGGCGCGGCAGCCATAACCAGCCTTGTGAAAATAATGCAAAAAACTGCGCAGGTTTAACGATACTAAACCTAGTTATCCCGAGTGAAATCAAAGACTATGGTAAGCACAGACTATGGCAAACATAGGCGGCGAAATGAAAGATTTCGCCGCTTATCTAACAGCAATATATAATGCAATATCCAAAATATGGTTAAATGCATCCTTTCGCCTGCGGTGAAAGCAGCCGTAAAACTCTCGCCTTACAAAGCGTCACAGGCCAGCGTAAAAGAGTTGCACGCCGTCTCACAGATGTCAGGCGGGCACAGCGGAGGGGGGAAGATCAAACTGTATTGAACAAACCTCTTTCGTGGAAGTTGCGAGAGGCGAGGACAAGAAAACAAGAAATGTAAGGGGAAGAGGATCTGTGGTGAAGGTGAAGTGGCAGGGTAGGATCAAGCCTCTTTCCACGATATTTTCAGCAAAGCAAGTGGACAGTCGGACAATGATTTCATTCCCTCATGGCTTTCCTAAAGAAATACCGCTTGATTTAGCTCCTTCCCTGTACTATGAATTTAGTCATGACATTTACCGTCTGTAGCTTCAGGAATTCGTGCCGGGTGTTCATATTGTTGCGTGCCAGGAATTGCAGCAGCCGAAGGTTATGAAAAACAAAAAGAAGATTTTATAAGGGAGAACTTGTGCTACAAAAGCGACCAGCCATGCCCATGGGCGTCGGCAGGGGGCTGCAAAAGAGGTGCTTGCCCCCTAGTTCAAGCCGGACCAGAACTTCCCCCTCTTCTTGTCACTCTTCCGAAGCCCCTTTTCTCCATTTGGGCTTGCTTGTTTTTTCCGCCTAAATTGGTGATCAGAAACTTCCCGAAACGATCATTGCACCAGATACGTCAAAACAGGGGGAGGGTCCCTTCTGTTGGGGTTTCTCCAGCGGGAACGCACTTAGGCACCGTAAAACCAGCCACCCTTCTGGCGCCTTTACCGTGCAGATTCTGCCCGTGGCATTTTTCCTGAAACCCCAAAGTGTTTTCTTCGTACGATTTCCGGACCTGCGTTGCCCATCCCCGGATTAGTTATGCCGCGGTGCTGAGCCACTCAAGGGCTCCGTCAAATGTGTCCCAAATGCTGGCTTCCGTGCGTCTTCTGATCTGAAGTTGTTGCATAGAGTCGGAACGTACATTGACATTCTCAGCACACATTTATCATTTCGGCAAGTCCATGACTGCAAGGAACGAGGTCCAGTTATTTTTGTTACGAGACATTTGATACATTCGCCGTAAAGAGTATGCTAGATGCGCTGTTCCGAAGTGGTATCATTATGAAGGTGGGAAGATGAAGAAGACGCTGACGGTGACGCGCGTGTAGTTCGGTCTGTAGCTTAGGCAGCGCTCTCTTATACAGTGTCTTCATAATATCCAACCTGTAAATAAGTAATGTAAATACATTTTTGTAAATACTGCTCTACCCGGTATCAATATGACAATCCATTCCGATTCCGCAGCTCCTCTCCTTGTTTAACACAAATGCTATAGGGATCGCGCCATAAGCACAATAGTTGCGTCCCCGTCTATTGCACGGGCGGATGGTCATTCAAGGCACTGTCGTTCACAGTAGCTCTGAGCAGACGATGTTTACACCTGTCGTAGAATCGCCGGCACAAGTAACGAGTGGCCTATGTCGGAGAAGAGGAACCCGCCCCGTGGAGCTCGTGCTTCTCGGGCGGCTTGCAGGAGGACCTGCCGGGGGAGGGATGCTTTCACCGAGGGTTTCTCTTCTACCCTGCCACACTGTACAGCCGTCGGCCTCATATGAATAAAACCAAACGCAAAGGTTGCAATATCCGCAATTTTTAGATGCGAAGGCATCTCATTCACCCGCCTTGTCCCTGCATCCGGCGTCGGCGTCGTCGTCGTTGGTCGGCAGCGAACACTATCTCGCGAGGGGCAGAGAGTTTCTCACTAGCTTACCTAAAGTGGAATGTGGCGCTAGCGTCAACGTGATTCCGCGGAAGCGCTCTACGCCTCCATGAGTGCCGCCATAGTGTGTAGTTCGGCCGGAAGTTGGGCATGGCCGGCAATGACTTGGTGGCTACGCAAATTGAGTTTTTGTTTAAAAAATTGTTGCCGAAAGTGCCGCTGTCAACAAATTTTTTTTGTGTACGGCACTGTGTTCGAGGGCTTATCCTGCAAAACAAATTATAGGGTGACAAAGAAAAGAAAAAAGTAGAAGTCCTGCCTTTGGCTCACGCTGCCAGATACAGCGGGCCGTCCTCGGATATATTTTTAAGGTATTACATTATTCAAACTGGGTGATGTTTTTCTTTGATTTTTTGTAAGAATTAGCTGAAAAAAATTATTTATATTGTCTAAAGCTGTGTTCTTGCTCCCCACTCATTAGTCTCATTATCGTTAGCTACGCGCCTTGGCTGGCGCTGCAGCATTACTGATGCGAGAATGATGTAATCCCGTTGTACATTTATTTGTTTTGCCTAAGCAAGTATAAATTACCGCAAGTATAAATTAACGTAACGTAAAATTAAGTAAGTCTGCAAGTACGTGCGCAAAGATTATGAAATTGCATGAATGCTTCAAATGGCAAATAAAAACTGGCTTGTCGAGTTGCTATGTATGCTGCCCCCATTGCGCCGGCCAAGGCAGTGCATGCTTGAAGGAGTAAGTAACGCAGCGGCGGCGACGGCGATGCGAAAATCGTAACTGAATGTGTGAGAAAACAGGTAGTGTGGGCTAGCGTAGCTTATTTTGTGGCTGTAGTGTTGGGCGCGGTCGGCAAGTGGTTATGATGCGGTATATAATAGGCCGATGGGACCCTCGCTCGCTTTTGCTGGCCCTGAAGCAGCCCACAAACGAGCGGCAGCGGTGATACAGTGACTGTAGCGACGATGACAGAATACATGGCGGCAGAGTATTAATTTTTTAAATCTTAGGCTCGCCTGGTCCTCCGCGTTGATGGCGACGGACGTCCACACCTCACTGCGCAGGCGCAACTCTCCTCCTTACACCCACAGCTCCGCGATACTACACTATAAAAAAAAGAAGTAGTTAGCGGCGGCCGGTTTCGATCCCACGATTCTCCGGCCGCAACAGGGAGAACGCGGTGCTCTTCCCACAACGCTACAAATTCCCGGACAGGAGCAAGTGCTACGACGCGCCTTATTCTCCTTGACTCATTCAAACTACGTCAAGAAGCTACTGATACAACGAAGGCACGCGAAGCTGAACGTCACGGAAACAACGACTGAAAACTTTAGAGGGGGATGCTGAATTTCCCGTGGGAAAGCTGTGGCGGGAAGCGCCACGTGCCTGGCAGCTCAACCAGCCCCGTCCGCAGCGCCTCTGATGCTGATTGTGGCAGGATGCCCCTATGGATTGGCCAACCAAAGAATCCATCAAGAGATAGGTTCGCGTTCAACCACCGTCGTCATCTTCCCGTAGGGGAACTGCCTAAGAAGAAGAAGAACGAGAAGACAAAGCTGCGAAGAGGAGGGCGTGTACTTGCTCTCAGCCGGTGCACCAATGTCAACAACCTTTACCTCACGAAAGCTCACGGAGACTACCGATTCTGCCACAGAGACAACATCGACAAGAACATGATGGACGAGTTTCGGTGCCTCGAGAACCCCCGCCTACTCACCGTAACACAACAGCACTTGCGTGCCTTTGCCACCGGTGTGGACCCGGACGCCGAATTCCCTCTGGCGCTAGTAAAAACCAGATCACTCAACATAACGGCAACACAATGGAACCACACGGAACCGCCACGATGCTTCGCATCCTCATCAGGGTTCCCCACGGAAGATGATGTACTTTTTTTGGAAACAATAGCGCCAAATGCAAACCTGCCCCATATTTATCATTTCTATTGAAGCTGTCACGAAAAAAAACGCTCTCCTATGAATTTTCGACCAATTGCCCTTCCGCGTACAACATTTGTCGTATATGGGCCACCCGACGTCACTTCCTCTCCTTAGACCTCTCCTGAAGTTTAACGACCTAACTAGAGTTTGTCTACACACAGGTACAAACGTTGTGTGTGAGATTAGCCTCACTCACTAGTAAACCAAAATCAGCCTTGCTCGTGGTAACCAATATATTCGCACAAAAATCGGCCTTCGTCTTCTCTAAGTGCCAAAGCAAACAAAAGTCCTCCTCTCCTACATAAAACTACATTTTAACCTACAAATAAACTATTTACTCTTGTAGAGAACGGAGTATTATGAATTTTACACATTGGGTAGTTGACCTTTTTTTTCGTTGTCGACTTCAGTGATTGGTAAAATGTTCGATTGTCAGACGCGTTGGGGGTGGCGAAGAGGGGTGAACATTGCGCCGATTAAATCGGCTGCAGGGGAATGAAAAACTAGACGTGGATGCTTAGGCATATACAGCTTCGCTGCAAAAGTCCCTCTGCACTAAGATTTTGAGTGGAAAGGAGACAAGGCAGGGGTAGCAAAACTTCGGCTGATATACAGTCAAACCCGGTCATAGCGAACTGTATTATGCACCGCGATTAGTTCGATGTATCCAATTGTTCAATATAGCCGAACCCGTCTATAACGAATTTTTTTCTTACGAGTTCGCAATACGCGAGACCACCTGCCATTAACACGGCGTAGAGAAACAAACGTATAAATTATGCCATTACCTTACACAAAACAATTCATTTATTGCATGCACTAAAGCTACTTTCCGCCTTAACTGCCTATTTCACAAGAGACGGGTGATTTTTGTTTTCACTTTCGTTTTGGCGGAGACGTCGTTTTAGCCAGTTCAAGTTCATGTCCTTCAATATCGAAGTAATTTTGGCAGAGCACATCGACTAGCGAAAGCGCTTCATTAACTTTCATTAAAGCACCGAAGATATAGAGATTGGCCCTTGTGGCATTTTCAGACTCTTCGGTGCTGTCAGCAGCACCAGCTGCCATGACATCAGTGCCGTTGTCTGTGCCTGATAGGCTCACAGTGACGGCAAATCCGTCGTTTACACTCAGAAAACTCTCAAAGGACATTCCTTTTGGCACAGCATCTGGAACGTTGGCGAGCTCTTAGCGCAGTTCGCCAATGATGCCGCCTTGGTCCGGACTCGCTGACTGGATGTGCTCCGTCGGAACTCCCGTGCGTCGGAAACAGTTACGGAAGGTGTCAGGCGTCACGTCACTCCATGCGAGGCTCAAAATCTCAATCTCGGACAATCAGCCTGTCCGTCGCCGCTGAGAGACCAAGAATATCGGTGGCAATTGTAGGCGCGCCGAGTTCGATATATCCGATATGAACTTCGTTATAAGGAATATGCTTCGCAAGCATTTTCGTAATGGATTTGCTTTTGTTCGATATATAGCATAATTCGCTCTAGTTGAGTTCGTTATAATCGGGTTTGACTGTACATACGTTGCACCGACATCACTACAGCTCGCATGTTGGTGAACAGCGTGCACAGCGAAAGACAGTCAACGTATCTGATTCTCTCATCAAGAGCAGTGCTAGGATATAGTGAGCAGTGCACCCGAAAGGGCAGTGGTTACGTCACCTCCTAGCCTCACACACCGGACCTCTAGAACGACTTCAGCGCCATTGGCTGTATGAAGATGGAATAAGCACTGTAATGGTGGCGGTTTGAGGGCTATTGCGAGATGGAGTGACATTTTCTGCGGAGCCTCGCCACCAGCAGTCCGCTCCATTGATCTCCCGCATGAAACGAGCACAATTAAGCGAAAGCGCGCCTCCACGTATGGAAAAGTGAAGTTCGTGGCTCAGAATTGTCCCAACCAAAGCCCACGACGAGGACGGTGCGCGGCAAAAAACCATCGGAGCTGTAGGACATGCGGCACCCTCTAGAGCGGTGAAACTCAATCGATCCGTTCCTTCATTTTCTGGCTTAGGGCGACAGATGGCGGCAGTAATTCGTCAGTTTCACGGTGCCTAGATGAACGCGGAGTGCGCGGAGCTCGAGTCAACCTAGTGCCAGTCATTTCGAGTTGATAGTCTGTTGTTTTGCAGGACTGACTTTTCTATCCCCTATGCTTTCATTTACAAACAGAGTTACGATTGTTCCGACTACGCGTCACAATCCGCGTCATCTAGTTTTTCTAGGCTGAACTAGCTGTCGGCATTGAATTCTGGGTTCTCGGCACAGCACGCGGGGCGCTTCTGCTATTGCCGACGGCAGTTGGCGGTAAAGGTTGAATCACACCGTAATGAGAAATATATCTCATCCGGAATCTATGTTAACTTTTGCCTGTCATTGTCACATGAAACCTGATTTCGAATAGTGTCGAATGGTATTGCGGGTATTATGGCAGTTTACAGCGGATTCCTGAGGAGACTCATTCTGCGAAAACCTTTGTTTCTCTGATTGTTGTTAAGGTCGATGTCCGTCCAAAAAGGAGGCGTCGCTGTAAAAAGTACATAAAAAGAACCATAATTGATCCGATGGGAGTTGAACCCAGTCTTTATACCAGCAGCCCAATGCGTCACCAGTGGGCGATCACTGTTCGTTGCCAGCCGTAGGACGAAAGCTGTTTTCATTGTTTGTGTTTCTTCCGTCGTGGCATATGCACACTGAGGGAATTACACGGTAATAGGCAGCCTGGACAAGCGACATGCCCGGTTCCCAGAAACCCCTAACTCCAAAATTGGAAACTTAAAAGCTGTAGAATAGTGCGTGTCCTGTGCTGTAAATGTAAGAAGTGAAAGCGAAGAAACTGACGCATACAAAGCACGGGCAAGTAACCCACGCCAAAAGACAACAAAGTAAAAGTGAAGATACGCAAGTACGCCAGAACTCATTAAGTACGGCCAGGCTTTCGCCTTCCAAAGTTGTAAACGACATAAGAGCCCCGAGAAATTTTTGGGTATTTTGTGCTGAAGTTAGTTAAATTCACGGACGTTTTGAACTATTTGTCCATGTTTGATAGCGGTGTTAACAAGATATGCGTAGTATTTTCTAGCGAAGCTTGTATTGGCGGACGTGCGGCTTCGGTGGTGATGTAAAACGAAACGCCTAGCGGCAAAGCCAACTTTATCAACGTGCTCTAATGACGATAATGATGAAGCCCTTGATGTGTGTGTCACGTGCCCACTGAAAAGGATGGGCCAGAGATGAAGGGTTGACTGTGCCAACTTTATCCAGCGTGCTCTTCGGGTACTTCCAGTGCGACGAGGGTAAGCTGCTCATGTAGGTTCCGCGGAAGAGCGGGCAGCCGTTCAACAACGTAAACGTTCCAAATAACCCCAAAAACAAATATCTTCAATAACGTATAACAAACACTTCCGTTGGGGTAAAACTCAGAAAAGTGAAATTATTTCGTTTCGGTTCATTCATGATTTTGTGCTTCATTTCCGTCATTGGGCTTTGATTTTAATAGAACTGTTTTATTTTCGTTTTGTGGTCATTGCATTTCGATGTAGTTCGGTTGAGTTTCACTAGGGTAAAGCGTTCTAACACACCCTGTTTCCTGAGTAAAGGGGTTTGTTACTTGCGGATGTTTGCAATACAGCACAAAGAAAACTAAACCGAAAACATCACGCCCTGGCCAGCTACTTGAGCATGTAGTTCTCAGTCGAACCGCACAAGCAATATCAAAGAACGAGAGTTACTTCGTAATAACCTGGTAGGATTCAGGCACGGGTTATCCACTCAGGATGTTATGCTACAGCTGCAACATCGGATAAATGAAACTCTGAAGCACCCCCCCCCCTCTACCCCCTCCGATGTACTGGTAATCATCGGGCTCGGATCTCACTAAGGCGTTTGAGTGCTTGAACCATGCGTCTATGCGTAATTATCTGAACAACCTCAATGTCGGGGTCAAAGAATATACCTGCATTGCGGTATTTCTTTCGCAAGGTACCACACAAATTAAACATCCAGCGATCAAGTCGACCTACATAAGCCTCGGCAGCAGGGGGACACCATAAAGCTCCGTGCTCTCCCCCTTCCTTTAAATGCGACCGTACTTAAGCTTTCTCCTTTGCTATACCAGGTACGCCTATAACATTACGGTGTGGACGATTGGTAGTAGTGACGGTGATGTACAGGAACTCCTGCAAGCAGCCGCTGATGTTGTGCACACCTACGAACATGCTCCAGGGGTTTGGCCTGTGCACATCACAACCCATCAAGGCCGGGCCGGACACCATCATCTGCTCCAGGCATTCAGGTGTTGCTCCAAGGAAACGCCATCTCCAAAGCTGACTGCATTCGAATTCTGTTTCTACGGATACACGAGAAAGGCTCTAACACAGCAGGCATTCAAGCATTGCCAAATTCGGTTGCTCAGATTAGGAGATCAATCACCCGGATCGCAAACAAACAGCATGGCCTATAGAGCCCAACCTCCTCCGTGTTGTGCAGATAGTTATTACCAGAAGAATTACGTCATTTTGTGTATCACGCTCCGGGAAACAGAAAGACAAAAAAGCATTAGAATTATCTGAAAAGCCACCAAGGCAGCAGCCGGCATCCCTACTAGCGTCGCCACGTACCGGCGTTTAGAGATGGGCATCCATAACACCTTGGACGAGCTCATTGAGCCCAGCGTACAGCTCAATACAATCGGCTAGCAGGTACCATCACCGCGAGTACCATCCTGGAATCCTGCTCATTCCTTCCGTCCATGAATGAAGACCCAAGATCACCTTAGTTCGAAAAATCCGGAAACACATCAGCTGTGGCACTGATCCCGCAACGTGCATCTATCACATCACTAGGAGCGCAGACCGGCAAGGGCCATGGCGCTTCACATGCAGATCCACTTTAACCTAGAGGTCTGCTACGTTGGCACAGCGAGCTACCCTGGCCGAGGCGTGGTAAAGGCAGTGGTGGTTGGCCATAAAGGTAATGTGATATCCTCGTGCTCAGTCACCACGTCCCGCCCAGACACAGAAGTGACCGTCGGTCTCGTAATCATGGGTACGTGGGCCAGAATTATATTATCGGATTCGAAGGCCACCTCATGCAACTACGCAAGAGGAAGAGTTTCTACGGCAGCGACGTATATATTCCGGACCCACTCTGAGATAACACCAAGACAAGTCCACCTGATTTCGACACCAGCGCACTCATCCCTCCCGGGAAACGAGATGTCATACGAAGCAGCCCGAGGATGCTGCAACCAGTCTGACATCGAGTCCAAGGAGGTGCCGCTTGACGCAGGGGGGGGGGGGAGGAGGAAGGAGGGGATAGGCTCTGGAAGTATGAAGAAATTAAACAACACTATAGGGTAAGTCGTCTGAAACCTGCTAGGAAAATGATCCCTTACAAGAGGATCCTCAGTAGGATGACGTAGGCTGCAAATATACACTTTCCCCAACCCCTCCCAATGTCATTGACACTACGCAGAAAGATACGAGGACACATGGAAATGGTGCAGACTGTCAACTGATTTATTCACACACATTCGTTTGTCCGTGTTATTTATTCACATGCCCACAGTTGGTAACCTTCAAGGAGCAGTCCTCTCTCCCCTCGTTTTTATTCTGGCTTTTCTTAATCTCCCTAACCGCTTAGCTAAAATCCCACACTTTAAACATAGTTTGTATGCCAATGACATCACTCTCTGGTGCGCCAGAGGTATTGATGCACAAATTGAGGATGAGCTTCAGGCAGGCACAGACGTGTTAGTCGCGCAAGCGGCACTCGCCGGTCTTGAGTGCTCGGCCTCTACTAAGTCGGAGCTCATTACCCTCCCTGCCCCTCGCCGGTCATGCTACACGTCTGACATAGCAATAAAAATTCAGAATAATTCCGTTCCAAGTATCTCTATACTTAAAGTACTGGTATTGATCATACAATGCAACAGAGCCAAAACCCGATACATCTACCCAGCTCACCTCTCATGTCAATCAAACTATGTGCCCCATCCGTTGTATAAGAGCTCGGAACAAGGGAATGACCGAATTTGAGCGTCTCCGACTAATTTATGCCTTCGTGATAAGTCGCATTACATACTCTCTCCCATACCTAAATCAGACTAAAACCAGAACTGTATAAAGTAAATTGCCTCATCCGAAAAATAAAAAAACGGCGTTTCTAATCCCTCAAAGCACTTCCACTCCCAAACTGGGACGCCTAGGCATGTATAACACAGCTGAAGAGCTCATGGAAGCCCACTCTGTAATTCACCTTTCGAGCCATTCTACCACCCATGCAGGCACATCCAACTTAGATTCGCTCGGGCTTCATGCACCGACCTTTACTGACGAGAGAGTACGCATTCCTCCCGACTCACATAATCTCCTACTTGTTGCACCCGAAGCACAATGTTAAACGCCGGGAACATCGTGCATGCGTGTTCGCCCGTAAATGCCCCATGGGCCCGACCACCGCGTATGTGTCGTCGCTAGTTTTCGCCACCACAATGCTTATGCAGTCACCGCAATCTACGACCGCAAAGCACCCCTTACCAATCACTAACTATCCTAATGCGCTCCCCGGCCACTGCGGAACAGGCGGCCATTGCACTTGCGGTCAGCTCACCGGCCTATCCCAACAATTATTATTTCTGATTCCAAAACGGTCATTCCAAATTTTGGCCAGGGTAACATTTCCCGCAGGCTCTCAAAATTCTTCTTCGAAAGTCCTTCAACCTCCCACAGCGGAGCTGATTTCGACTCCAGCCCAGGTCGGGCTGGAAGGAAATGAAGCCGCTAACCTTGCAGCTCGAGAGCTAACCGTCCGAGCTGGGTCAAAATCGCATCCCTTCTCCAGGAGCCCAATCAGCCGTGACAGCCCTGTTAACTTTCCAGGAAATTGCCTGCCACTACCGCCTCTCTCGCCGGCGCTACCCTCCACCCCACTGGTCGCTCATTCCCTCTCATCTCTTGTGAGGGGCAAAGGGAGGCGGTGTGTTCGCCGTTCGGACCCTCAAGTCCAGCAAGGACGTGCTGAACGAGCAGCTCAGGCCATCGGCAACCCCCAAGCGCTGGTCACCATGGTCGTCGTGTTAGCCCAGCTAGGTGCTCAAATAGAGTTTCTTTCTCTCTCTCTCTCTCTCTCTAACCCATCTCCCCCAATCTCCCTTGTGCCGCTCAATAATTACGACCACTGGAGGGGCGGGCTGCTCAGCTCTGTACCCCGAAGTTGAAGTTGCGGTCGTCGCCCTGGCGGAAGATGCCGCAAGAACCACGGGTAAATAGAATGTAGCTCTCATTCACAAACATAATTAAAGTTCTTGCTTGCACGAGAAACCGCATCAAAAGAAAAAATTCATAGGATTCAATGAATGCTGATGCAATAAATACATTTACTTTAACGTGCGTATAGACTTTCCATACACAAAGTATACGTATCCCATGTGAAAAGTATACGCAGCCCACAAGCGTGTAGTTTGAAACCCTTTTAGTTACACCAGACTCTGGTTACACGTAAGCGACGCACTCTACGCGTAGGGCGTTTGGTTCGACGCGTTTTCCGCCTAAAGCCGCGCGTTACTCCTATCGCCATCTACTAACCGACACAGACACTGCTGTAGCCACTCGTGATCTCGCGAGCCCGTTGCTATAACGACGACAAACGCTACTTCGTAAGGCTTAACAGCCGAAAAATCGCTCTTCTATCTGAGAAAAAAAAAGCTGTTTATCGATTCAAACGTTAGGTGAGCGTAAGAATCGGTAAAATGAAGGCGAAATCAACAGCTTAAACACGATATCGCACGGAGGAATTAGCGGCGAAGCTGGTTTCGTTGCGAAGCGGGAGGGTAAGGCGCCGCCCTTGTTCGGCAACTCTACGTACGGAAGAAACGTAAGCACCGCAACGTAAGAATTCGAATCTGATGTGCTTCCGTGAGACTCACGTAGGCCCTTTGCGTTCTGAGCATGCGCACGGGTCACCCGTAAAAGTTCTACGTGCGTGGAGCTTCTACGTACGTGAAACTAAAACTGTCTAATATTACAGTATGAGCGGGAAAAAAGTCCTGAGTACATATTCGTAACTAGTAGAGTCCCTAGCAAGTGTTCAATCTCGATTTGGAGCGCGAGTCCCTAGCAAGTGTTCTATCTTGATGTTGGAGGCGCACAGACGAACCCATTTTCGACACTACTTTGGCATTGGTGAGGAGCCGTTTCACCGAAGTGCTTCCGGGTACTGCTGTGTTGTACTTGGGGAAAAAATCCCGGGCCATCTTCACTAAACCTGTGGAGGGGCGAAGCATGCCGTGTGTAAGTGTATTGTGGGCGCTTGGCGTTTTTGCCCGCGTAGATGAAACCGTTGGGGAGTTGCAAGGCTCGTATTGCTGCAAGGCTCGTATCTTTGAAGCACGAACCGTTTGTAGCGCGATGCTTTGGAAAAACGAGTGTCCCGGTGTGTTCTTCTAGTACGTGTTTTTGCCCACAGATGTGAAATGTTCTACCGCGAGGCATTGTAAAAGGAGTGCACGGAGATAAAACGTTTTAGCGCGAGGCGTTGGAAAAGGAGTGCCCCGGTGTGTTCTTTTGTACGCGTTACGTGGTAGGGCGAAGTGTTAAAAAACGAGTGTCCCGATGCTCTAGCATTGTGACTACAATACACTACGACGACATCAGGCGACGACAGCCCGAGCCCCTAAGGGGCTTTGCCCATAAAAGTTGGTTCAGTTCATCGAAGTTCTTAATCTACGATAGCGAGTAGTCAACTGGTACCAGCAGGTACCACGACAGCTCATCCTGTGCCCCAAACGAGAAGGAATCTTCGGGCGCGGACGAGATGGCAAAATCTGCGCTGGCTCGTTTGGTCACCGCATCAGCCCCCTTTACGTCGATGGTCACCTGGTCTCACATAGGACTGTCTGGGATCCGTGATGGCTTAAACACTGCGATTAAGCAAATGGCGACAATGAGATCGCGCTATCCTTGGAAGTGTCAAAACCTGCAATCCGGAGCAAGTCATTAGAAAAGCAGCATATTCCATCCCACATGCTCACATCTATTACCTTTTTCCGATCACGGTGAGATTTGCACCTTTTTCAATTCAATTCAATTCAGTTTATTCAGCATTCTTTTTACATTCAAAAAAAGAAATGCCAGGACAGAAACAATAAGCCACAAGAAGTAGCTTGACGGGGTTTCTACCCCACAATTGTCATCGGAAACAACGAGAGAAAGACTCATCATACACTTTCGTAACATACACGTAACACAGACTTAAAACATGATACATTATTGGTTTATCCTAAACACAAGCCTGATATGCGGGTATTCATACAGGTATGAAGCAAGAACAAAAATACAATCGAAAACAAAACGGGGCATACATATAAACACATGTGCTACAAACATGAGCAAATGAACAGTTACATACACGTCGGCATATTATAAATGTACGAGTGTCGGCAATTTAGGACACAGTCAATGAGAAGTTGGTAAAATATTCTTTCCACTTACGCTTAGAACGAGCATTCGTATTAACGTGCGTGTTTTCTAGGCCGTTTAAAAACTTGGGCATAGCATACTTTACTCTGTGCATGCATGGTTTGTTCTGCAAAAGGGTACAAGCCAATTCTCTTTTTGTCTCATATCATAACGCAGTTGTGCGGGTCTCCGGAGATTGCATAGTTTGAAGAAGCAATTGTTAAGATTTCGGTAATTGTTATATTTTGTCCTTAATTGTATCTATACATTTGCGTGACAGGAATAAGATTAAAGGCGGCAAACAGCTCTTTCCTATGGTCCCTATATGAAACGTTCGCAATATTGCCGCGAACCATACATTGGGTTTGTTTATTGTGTTTTGCTTTTTTTCGCCCGGCTGCGCCGGTCTGTGTTATCTCTGCGCCAAGGGAAGCGCGTGTTCCATTCTTTCTTTCTGTGCCGCATGTGTTATCTGTTGTGATAGGGAGAGCATTCCGATCTAACGTGAACAGCCCAGAATAATCTTCTTGGATCTACTATGTTCTCGATGCGAATCGACGTTTCGAGAACCACGCGCGCCAAAAGATAAAAAGCCTGCAGTGCGGACGCCGGGGCATTCGATTCTGCGACGCTCGCTGACGCAAGTCACTTTGTTGACCGCTGCTTCGCCGCCTCTGTATTCTTTGAGTTGTTAGGGGAGCACAAGTTCGCTCCAATAAACTTGTTTCTCCTGCAAGACAACTGCGTCGTCCTTGGCTTCGTGACAATATGTATTATTCCTCTTTTCTGCAATAAAAACAACCTGTGAATATGTGTTTGAGGTGCATCCCCCCAAACAAGGTAGCAATAACTTAAATGTGAAGATAAAATTGCGTTGTAAATGCAAAGCTTAACTTTCGGTTGCATTATCTGCCTGAACCTGGAAAGTACGCCAGAAGCCCTAGCCAGGTTTCCAGCAATATGTTCCAAGTGTGCATCCCAAATTAAATTTTGAGTAAAAATTACCCGTAAAGTCTTCCCTTCCGTTGAAAGTTCAGTATTCTCAGATCCAAATTTTATTTCCACGTTACGATCGATTATCTCTGGCACAGGGGACAATATTGCCTTCGTTTTCTTAGCGTTAATATGGAGCGAGTTTTGCATGCTCCACGAAAGAAGCTTACGTAAAGCTATGTTGGCTGAATTCGCGAGTTCGGTAATACTGTCTGACTGAAAATAAAGGCTAGTGTCGTCTGCGTATACTATATATTGAGCGTGTTCATCGATTCCTGTTATGTAATTTATGTAAATATTGAACAGAACAGGCCCCAATATACTACCCTGTGGCACCCCTGCTCTCACATTTAGTATAGACGATCGTTCCTTGGTTAGCAATACGCATTGTGTTCGATATTTTAAGTACGATTTAATAAGATCTAGTGGGACGCCTCGGAAACCGTAATGCTCCAGCCTACAAAATAAAGTTTGCTGATTTATACGGTCGAAAGCTTTTGACAAATTAATGAAAACACCTAACGTCAGATTTTATTTTTCAAATCCGTTCAGTATCAATTCTTTTTTCGTAAGTAATGCTAGTTCTGTTGACATTACACTGCGGAAACCAAATTGTTGTGGCGATGTGGTGGCGAACTTTTGGCAAAAGGACGTTATTGTTCTGCATATAACTTTTTCTAGTCCCTTAGATATTACAGGGAGTATAGAGATAGGCCGATAATTTGAAAATTCGTTCCTGTCGCCTGACTTGAACAGAACACTGACTTTTGCAAGCTGCATGTTCTGCGGAAATTGTCCTGTGGATAAGCAAAGGTTGAAGATGTGCGAGAGGACCGGCACAAAAAAGATCAATAATAAATTTGATTGACTTTATTTGAAGCTCATCAATGTCTCTTGCGTTAGTATTTTTTAGGGACATGAAGGTTGGGTAAATTTCACCCAGGGTTATGGCCTCAAAGAAAGCCGTGTTTGCATTGGATGGGCCCAAAGTACTCTTGTCTATGTCGCCACAAACGTTTGAAACTCCTGACACCAAATTTGTGAAATAGTTGTTGAACTTGTCCGCTAGTTCCTTTCCAAAAATTCTTTTATTTTCTATCGTTATTCGGATATCGTCGTGTTAAGAGGTACCATTGTTTAAGCGCTGATTGATCTCACACCACACTATGTCACTTCCAAATTTACAGCCACTGAACAAGCGCTCAAATAATGCATCTTTAGCATTACGCAGACATTTTGTGACATAGCCCCTGTACGTTTTACATGCGGTAGAATCGCTGGGGTTCTTAGTTTTTAAGAACCTACAAAACGAGTCACTTTTTTGTATCATTTTAATGCAGGCATTGGTAAGCCATGGTTTCCGTATCTTTTTTGACGTTTTAATTGTTTTCTACCTAAAGCAATTATGGTAAGTTTTTTTTAGTATATCTATGAACATGTCATAGGAAGTATCAGAGCTAGTGCATTGGAAAACAGGGAGCCAGTCACTAAATTCAATTTGATTTCGGAAGCCAGCTAGAGTTTTTGAAGTGATATCTTGTACACTGTGCGACTGAGGAGAACGTGTATAACTTACGTACTTTACAGAATGCTTGTAGAACATGTAAGTCGGAAGGTGATCACTTAGATCGGTAATAATTGTGCCAGATATTTCGCATTTGGTCGGGTTGTTTGTATCAAATCAATCTAGAAGGCTTCCAGAGTCGCCGCTTATGCGCGTAGCTTCTTTTATTTAATTTTCGCAGCAGAACTATTTCAGGCAAAGCTCAAATTCACGGGTTGTGGCTGTGTTCTTGAGTAGGTTGACATTGAAGTCTCCACGTATATTAACATCGAGGTTTAAGAGCTTAAATGGCTGAGTTTCTTTTCGAAAAAGTCAATGAACTTATCAATTTTCTAGTAAGGTGGACGGTAAATGTTAACAAACAGATAAGTCTTGTACGCTAGTGTTAGAACTTTGACGTCTGGTGTTACGAATGAAAAGTCTGTGACAATTCTATAAGTAATTTCTTCAGACACCAACTAAAGCACACCACCACCACGACGATTTCCTTTGTTAAAAAATAGGTTCAGTAGCCTGGAAGTCTTCGCACTTCCTCTTCACACGTGCACCACGTCTCCGTTATCATTATCGCTTGAAATGGGAAGCATATTTCACTGAAGAGCGTGGTTAATGCCTCACATATATTTCGTGAACACTGCGCATTGCACTGTAGAAACGCTAAATATCTACCATCGAGAGGTTGCGTAATATCTTTACGGACTGGCATCGTAGAAAAACATTGACTGTGGTTGTACTGTTGATTACATTGCGCTAAATGGCGGGAACGGCACTGCGAATCTTGGCCAGGTCAGTTTCGCAAGTAATTGGGATGGCGCGTGACTTTTCCGCATGCCGGGCATATACTTTTCCACCGACTGCCCATGCGTAGCACGACTTCACTTCCCGATTCCTTGCAATAGCCATGCCGAGCAGTTTCTTTGGTTGTGGGCAAAGATGTTCGTTGACATACACAGGTCGTTTTACGGCATGCCCAAGTTCATCGGTTGCAAACCTAATTTTCCTTGCTTTCAACATGACTGCATCCCGTTTGGTCTGGTGTTTGAAGACTATTACAATGTTCTGTTCCGAACCATCACCTTTATTTGCGTTAGTAGAATTTTACCGTTTAGGAACTCGGTGACAAACCTCCATATCGTCAGCCTTGATGGGTTCCTGTAGAGCAGCCCCGACCTTGGCAAGCACGTCAACAAGATTTTCATGCGTCTCGTGTGGAATTCCCTTGATTTCCACGTTTTTCTTCCAAGAATATTGTTCTTGAGCTGTAATACGCATGTTGCTTTCGCGTACCATGCGTCTCAAGTATTCCAGTTCTTGCGCATTTTTTATTGAGACTCTTTCAGTGCCACGTTTTCCGTTTTTACATCAAGGCATTCCTTCTTGAGGTTATCGTACTCGTACACTTACAAATTCAACGCTGCTTTTCAGTTCCCTTATCTCCTTCCGCAACTCTAGTTTAAGGTTATTGATTTCGCTCGCCATAGTGAAGACTAACACAAACGCAGCAATTTAGACAGCAATTTCACAACACTTTGGTAGCAAACGCAGCGAAGAACGAAAGGAAACAAATGAGAAAATGCCAACGTGGGGATTAAGCAGAGCAATTATTCCTTTGCACTGCTCGCTCACTTCCTCCGCTGCCAAGTGATCACGGAAGCGCCTTCGTCGACCTTTTGAGGAGATCCGAACTGCAGCGTCAGGCCACGCGGTCCCGGGGTGGCGGGTCGTAGTGCAGTCGGTGCAACTGCACTTGCACCTAGCGGTCTGCTGCCGCTAAAAGCCTGCCGGGCACGCCTGTGGATTAACCAGAGCAGTTAATCCTTTGCACTGCTCGCTCGCTGCCTCCACTGCTAGAGGGCCGCAATATGTCAGTCTGTTCTTCACTTCGTAGTTGATTCGCTTCTTGAGTGCGGTCGGGGTAGGAAGCAGGTAACCAATGGCCATGCGTTCCTGTCGCGCAAGTACGTCCAACGCACAAGAGAGTCGCTTCATGACGTGATCATGGTGGCGTATCCACGTCTGTTCTTGCGTGGATTTCACGTTCCACTCTTAAAGGCGAAGCCTAAGCATTTTCCAAGTTTTTAGTGTTCATGGTTGTACAGAAGAAGAGGTCACTGTGGAAGACGCATCAAAGCTGCGCCGAAACACCTTTGTCATTGGCGTATGCAGCCGCCGTAAATTGACAAGACCAGCCGCACCCGGTGCAGCCTGCCCGACAGGCTCTGGGCCGCTGAGGAATTATTGTTCTGCCTTTGTCCTTCGAGAAAGCAGGTTCCGCGGAAAGGCGGGCACATGGTGCAGCTCATAGGAAGAGAAACACAGCGCCGGCAAGTAGCGTTTCGTACTAGCTTTAACGCCGTAAAGCCTTGGCATCAAAAAACAGCCAAATCCAAGTGATGGAACGCTTACAGAAAGAACACCGCGCCCTCTGCGTTCATTTGTAAACCTGGCGTGTTACTGTTACAGTTCCACTGACGCCTTAACGGAACGGTGGCGTTCGTCCATTCCTCCCACCAAAAAAACTAATTTCCGGAAAGCCGTGCCGTAAAACACTGGTTCAAAGCGGCCGCGGTGGGCGTTGCCCATATGGAAGCGAAAACGGCCTTGTGTCCAGATTTCGCCGCACGTAAAGATTTCTAGTACAAGTCAACGTAAAGATTTCTAGTACAAGTCAACAAACCACCATTCATGCATCATGCATGAATTTAACATTAGGAAAGAATGTTTCTACAGTGAAACATGAAAATATCAGTCTGTATCACACTCATCATAAAGCAGTCATGAATTCCATTGTGATATTGTCGCGAACACAAGGACGATGCAGTTGTCTTGAATGAGAAACACGTTTATTGGAGCGAACTTGTGCTCCCCTAACAACTCAAAATAATACAGAGGCGGCGAAGCAGCGGTCAACAAAGTGACTTGCACAGGCGAGTGTCGTCGAATCGAATGCTCCGGCGTCCGCACTGCAGGCTTTTTATCTTTCGGCGCGCGTGGTTCTCGAAACGTCGATTCGCATCGAGAACATAGTAGATCCAAGAAGAATATTCTGGGCTGTTCACGTTAGATTGGAATGCTCTCCCTATCACGACAGATAACACATGCGGCACAGAAAGAAAGAATGGAACACGCGCTTCCCTTGGCGCAGAGATAACACAGACCGGCGCAGCCGGGCGGTAAAAGCAAAACACAAATAAACAAACCCAATGTATGGTTCGCGGCATTACCCCCCTCTAAGAGTGCATCGACCCGATGCTAACATAAGCGACCGTCCGAAAATAAAAATAAAATTCGTTATCGAACGTAGAAAGGTTTTAAGCGAACCACGTGGACGATTTCGGGCCGCGTGCGTCGTCGTGATGTTCCGGAATCACCATCGGGGATCACCTGGTAGGTAAGTGGCCGACACGTCGTAGAATCTGGTACGGTCCGAAATACCGTCGCAGGAGCTTCTCACTGAGTCCGCGTCGTCGGATGGGAGTCCAAACCCACACACGATCCCCTGGTTGGTACTCGGCGTCTCGGCGTAAGGTTGTAGCGGCCGGCATTCACCAGCTGCTGGTCCGTTATACGAACTCGAGCGAGCTGGCGGGCCTCCTCCGCACGTTGAAGATATCCGTGGACGTCGGCGTTGAGGTCGTCGTCTTCTACGTGCGGAAGCATGGCGTCGAGCATCGTAGTCGGCCTTCTACCGTAGACAAGCTCGAAGGGCGTCAGCTGTGTCGTCTCCTGGATAGCAGTGTTTGTACGCAAACGTGACATACGGGAGTACTTCGTCCCAAGTCTTATGTTCAACGTCAACGTACATTGACAGCATATCTGCGATTGTCTTGTTCAGACGTTCTGTTAGTCCGTTCGTTTGGGGGTGGTACGCCGTCGTTCTTCGGTGATCCGTGTTGCTGTAGCGTAATACTCCTTGCATCACCTCCGCAGTAAATGCCGTTCCGCGGTCTGTGATTAGGACTTCCGGGGCTCCATGTCGCAGCACAACTTGGCTTATAAAGAACTTCGCCACTTCTTGTGCAAACCCCCTTGGAAGAGCGGCGGTCTCTGCGTAGCGCGTCATGTAGTCTGTCGCTACGACAATCCACTTGTTCTGTGATCGTGACGTAGGGAACGGGCTTAAAAGGTACATTCCAATCTGTTGAAATGGTCTCGATGGGACGGCGATCGGTTGCAGAAGTCCGGCGGGTCTTGTCGGCGGCGTTGTTTCGTCGCTCGCAGTCACGGCAGCTCCGGACGTAGTGGGTGACGTCAGAGGTAAGGCCGGCCAGTAGTACCTCGCCTTGATTTTTCCAATAGTGCGGGCTGTGCCCAGATGTCCGGGAGACGGGTCGTCGTGGCACGCTTCCAAAATTTCGTCACGAAGGTCCGCGGGGGATGACGAGAAGGTAATTCGCTCTTGTTCCGGGGCTGAAATTCTTCTCACTAAGGACGGAGTTTCTCAGGCTGAATGCTGGTAAGCTGCGTTTGAAGGTCTAGAACGGCAAACGTTGCATCCCTCGAGGTACTCGATTATGACGCGTAAGTCGGGGTCGGCACGCTGCTGGGCTGTATAATGTCATCGCTCAGCATGTCGTCGACTTGAGTCCGGATGGCTTCCCGTTCGTGTGAAGAGACGCGGTACGGTGACTGTCGGGTAGGTCGGGCTCCATCTTCGGTTATTATTCGGTGCTTCGCTAAAAGGGTCTGACGTAGTTTTGCGCTCGACGAAAAACATTCGCTATAGCGACGCAGCAAAGCCAATAATTTTTTCCGTTGTTCTTGCGGTTAGCGCCGGATTCACGTCGAATGGCTGCGGGAGCTTGAATGTTTCTACGGGTGTGCGTTCGAAGTCGGCGACTGCGATCACATCACTTGCTTTTTGCGTTTCTTCGAGGAACGCAATTGCAGCTCCCTTGTTTAATGCTGGTACTCTTCGGTGAAATTAGTGACCAAAACGTGAGATTGGCGTTGCTTAAAGTGCGCAATCTCTCTTGCGACGGAGACACCGCGGTCGAGAAGCAACCTTCGATCACTCTCTACGATAGCGTCGATGTCAGAAGCAGCATCCTCACAGTAGACGGCGATCATCAAGCTTGCGCGGGGTGGCAGGGTGATGTGATCGTCGGCGATCCTGACAGCAGCACGGTGATCGGGGTTCGGCGGCGGCCGTCGTGAAGTGATTGGAGGAAAAATGTTATCGACTTGGTCTGCAGATCAATTATTGCGCGTTGTCCGTCAAAAAGTCCATTCCGAGAATCACGTCGCGGGAGCAGTTAGGCAGAACGACGAACGCCGCAGGGTACGTTGTGCCATCTATGGTGACGCGCGATGTGCACGTTCCACTTGGCGTCACGAGGTGGCCTCCTGCTGTGCGTATGTGCGGACCGTCCCATCTGGTCATAAACTTTCTTCAGTTTTAGACGCAAATGGTCCGCTCATTACCGAATAGTCAGCTCCCGCGTCTACGAGGGCGACTACGTCAAAGCCGTCGATGGACACCTTGACGTCGATGCAGTCGTCCTCGAGTTCCGGGTTCGTCGGGGCGTCGTATCTCTCGCTTGTACGTGTTGATGGTCGGGCACTGTGCATCGTCGTTGTCGTCGTCTTCTCAACGGACGTCTCGGTCAGGCCGGGTACGCGTCGCGCCGTGTAGCTGTCGTCGTGTTCGGGAGTCTCGTCAGGGTTAGGTCGGGTCGTCGGGATTGAGGTCATGTCGTGAATCACTGTCTTCAGCGCGTCCTGCGTCGTTGGAGGGTTTCTAGTTTTTTCGCGTAGAGCAACTTCACCTCCAGAAGTTGCCGCCTTAGTTTCCCCCGCGTGGGCTGGGGGACCTTCCACGGGCGAAGTCAGCGTTGCTACGGCGGTTCGGCGATTGTTAGGGGTAGGGCGACGGCGAACGGTTGAAACGCGCTGGGCCACGGCTGGTTTCAGATAGATACTCGTGGATCTCACGTGTCGTTGGCCAGGGAGAGGGCGAGGTGCGTCGACGGAGAAACCACGCAGTCCGAGTCTTTTGTATGGGCAGCGACGGTACATGTGGTCGGCCTCTCCGCCAGTGGTAGCACAGAGGACGGTTATCGGGAGTTCGCCATACGTCCGTCTTCCTCGGCGTCTGGTTTCGGGCTACCGGGGGTCGGGTGGTGACAGTGGGGCGGCGGTACGGCGGGGCCTCTTGACGGCGTGTTGGAGCAGGGCGGGGTCGCCGAACAGCCGCGGAGTATGTCATAGCTTGTGGCTCTCGGGGTACCTCAGATGGCCGTAGAAGTTCCCAACGCTTGTTGCACTTCTTCTCTAATCACGTCGGTGAGGGAAGCGACTTGGGCTGCGGCGGCGTTGGGAGAAGTTTCCCGCAGCTCCTCTCTCACTATTGCGCGGATAGTCTCGCGTAGGCTGTCGGCCGTGGATCCGCGTGCTGCCAAAGTCGTTCGCATTGGCCCGCGCCAACATAGTTGCGGTCATACTGCTTAGCACGCATTTCGAGGGCTTTCTCAATGGTGCTGGCTTCGGTCACGAATTCGGCGACGGTTTTGGGCGGATTTCGGACAAGTCCAGCAAACAGTTCCTCCTTCACTCCGCGCATTATGAAGCGCAACTTCTTTTCTTCCGTCATTTCGGGGTCCGCGCGGCGAAATAGCTGCTTCATCTCCTCAACGAAGATCACGACACCTTCGTTGGGGGTGTTTGCGTGCGCGTTTCCAACAAAAGCGCGGCTCTTTCTTTCCGCACGACGGTAGTGAAGGTCTTAGTAAACTCGCTTTTGAACTGAGCCCAGTTTGTCAAGGAGCTCTCGTGGTTCTCGAACCAAGTGCGAGCCGAATCTTTCAAGTAAAGAAAACGTGCCGGAACGTTTCTGCGTCGTCCCACCTGTTGAATTTCCGACGCTCTCCAGTTTCTGTAACCATTCTTCTGGGTCTTCTGCGGGGCTCCTCGGAACGATGGCGGTTCCCGGGGCTGCTGCAGGACGATTGGCGACGTTGTTTCTTGCACCATGGTGTTGGTTGCAGCGTTTCCTTTCTTGGGCCCTTCTGCATCAAACCGAACTCGGGCGGTAAATCTTGCAGGCGGGGGCTGGCTCTTGTTGGACTGGCTTGGCGGCTTTTCGAGGTTGTAGTGGGCAATGAAGGTGCGTACCCAGCACTTCCACCAGATGTCACGAAGACAAGGACGATGCAGTTGTGTTGAATGAGAAACACGTTTATTGGAGCGAACTTGTGCTCCCTAACAACTCAAAAGAATACAGAGGCGGCGAAGCAGCGGTCAACAAAGTGACTTGCACAGGCGAGTGTCGTCGAATCGAATGCCCTGGCGTCCGCAGTGCAGGCTTTTTTATCTTTTGGCGCGCGTGGTTCTCGAAACGTCGATTCGCATCGAGAACATAGTAGATCCAAGAAGATTATTCTGGGCTGTTCACGTTAGATCGGAATGCTCTCCCTATCACAACCGATAACACATGCGGCACAGAAAGAAAGAATGGAACACGTGCTTCCCTTGGCGCAGAGATAACACAGACCGGCGCCGCCGGGCGGTAAAAGCAAAACACAAATAAACAACCCAATGTATGGTTCGCGGCAATATTACTGGCTGTCCGACAACTTCAAATTTCTCACTGGCCTACCAACCAGCCTCATGCAACTATCTTCACAGCTAGCCAGGAGGCATTCCGGCGCATTGCTCGGGTGCCTTATCAGAATTCTATCTGTGCGTCCATCAAGATGCTTGCCCGAAGGCTACATGTACAAGAGGACTACAAATTCGGGTAGACTGGGTGCCAGGGCACTGCGTTAACTCCACCAAGGAGGCCGCGCGTGCCCTGGCGAGCGATGTTCTTTCCACCCGCTCCCACCCAGTTTGCCTCATCACGACCCCAACTTGGACCCTTTTGAGCCCGTGCCACGTACCAGCGATGTGCTAGAGCTCGACTCCGCAGCCACATCCCTGCCAATGACTACCCGTACCTACAGGACTGCCACGTGGCCTTCAGGTTCTCATCCACAAGGCTCGTTCTAGGGCGGCGCTTACAGAGGATATCCTTTTCAAGTGGCGTTCTTACATACCAACAAAAGGCGGCCACCCGTTCTCCCTGGCGCTACCACAAGCAATTCACCTCCGCCGGCCATGACACCACCCACGTGCGTCACGTGCTCTTTAATAGCCACACCGACCATTGAACATCTCCTTTGGACGTGTCCGGGTCTGCACGCGGAGCGCACGTCTTGCAAACACAGCAGCGTTACGTGTTTGACGGACTGGCTCTACCCACCCGCAGCCACAGCCGAGCAGGTGTTTGCCTCCTTGTGGGACTTCGCTCTCGCTACTGGCGTTCATATGAGAATGTAAAGTTTTCCCGAACTGACACCACCCTCCCCACCCGCCCCCGACATAGGCGAGCGCCATTCTTGTGTCAATAAAGCTTCATTTATTTATTTATTTATTTATTTATTTATTTATTTATTTAGAAAGTACTGCAGGCCAAGAATGGCCCAGGCAGGAGTGGGGGTGGTACAATACAAGAAACATGACCAAAAAAAAGAAAACAATACAGGGGAGGCACAAAGTAACAGGCACATATGCAACGTATTATGGTACAATATCAAAGTCACACTTCACAAAAACTTTCAATACACCGTAAATTTTCTAAAGAAGCATGTCCGTACCAAGTTATTTTGGATTATTAATGACTCTATCTAGAGGTGCAAACAATATCCATGGTGCGAAGAAGAGAAAATGTTAACATAGGTTAACTACCTCCGAGAGCCATGTTTAGACTTCACCCAGAATTTGCTTCCTTGAATTTAACACCTTAAGGAACTGCGAATACGCAAGCAGGTACATGGGCAGTTATTTCTCTTATTTGGGGAAGGAAAAGACTATTACTAAAAATGATTCTTTACGATACGTAAGGTCCTTATAATGCCAAAAAACGCGCGAAAAGTCAGTTTTTTTATTACTCTGAATCCTTATTCGTCATATTTAGAAAAGGTCTTGATCGCTATTTCTGGAATCCAGCAGAATTCTTTGTCGCCCAATGAATATTTTGTAGCTCAATATATCTTGTGACGGGAAACAGGGGTTCCAATACTCTCACTGTACTTTTCACTCCTGTAAACTTCCCTTCCCGCAAAATTTTTTTTCTCTTGCATTCAATATTCACTTACCTAACATCTCTTTTTATTGTAACCATACAATTATTGACCTGAATACGTTATCTAGTAGTGGCTCAATCAACCTGGGCACTGCTGCAAAAAGAGTCCCGAGTTCCATTCCCCTCGCGTCAGCAGCTTTATACGCTTTAGCACAACGATCTGTGAACATCAGGACAAGCTAAACCGCCATCATAGCAGCTTTCATAGCGGCATTCCCCTCAATCGAGACCCCATGGAGTCCGTTAGTGGATTTAAATATGGCAGAATTCTGCTTTCTCGCGATTTCCGCGATCTTGCTCAGGAGCGGTGCCCGGGGGCCGCAGTGGGAGTCAATGTCGTCTCCTTCCACATCGTATGCAGCCACGCAGAGGGCGCCTTTTGTTAGCGCCGAAACAGCCCGGGCTTTTTGTTCGAGTGTCTCGGCATCGTCGAAGGAGCAGCGGTACTTCTGGCCGCTGATGTCGCCGACGTTGACGAGCTTTGACAGGCTCTTGTCGCTCTTCTGAGGCCGGTTATGCGGCTCGCCATATTGAATCTTCTCGCACAGCTTCGAGTACGGCATCACCGTCCTGCGATGGAAACAACCAAGTAAAGAGAGATGTTCGGAGACAGGACGACTATGGAGGTGAGAACCCAATGGAGGCGTGTTTTGCTGTCGCCAAAAAAATCATCTAGTTCATCTTGCACGTATCTTTCTACGCAAGGTGAATGCGACGGAGATCAACTAGTGGGCGAAACACAAATGGGAGGACACCTTGCCAAGTTCTATAAAATTGTTGGTGTGATTAGTCATACACTGACCTAGTGTTGTCTTATTTGAACAAATGCATAGGCGCACTAATATTCGAAACACCACTGGTCGCACTCGGCAACTTGTCCTTGAATGGGGCGTGCCCGTAAACCTTCCCAAGCGAGGCGCTGCCCGAGGTGTAGCACAATATCTGGCACTTTGAAAGAAATTTCAGACGGGGACACGTATACTAGACGTTGTTGATCTATACGTGACAATACTAAAATCATAAAAAGCCCTAGGAGGCCGCCTTTACCAGCCCCAAGCGGAGTGATGTGAGGAGATATTTTGAGCATTCTTTTTAAATTTCTTAATGGGCTAAAGGTTACCGTTCCTCAGGTATAACACTAAAGAACTTCAGTTTGTAAAGGAAATACCTATGCACTGGAATGAGATGTCGGGTTCCGGTTGAAATACACACTCAGGAAGATGTGGAGAAGGCTTCAGATGCACCTTTGATTGTGGCACGCGATGGCGTTATCCTACTCGGCGATTAGAAATATCCTGTAGTGCGCCGGATCCAGACACAGGACAGC
This sequence comes from Haemaphysalis longicornis, assembly GCA_013339765.2. Classification (NCBI taxonomy): domain Eukaryota; kingdom Metazoa; phylum Arthropoda; class Arachnida; order Ixodida; family Ixodidae; genus Haemaphysalis; species Haemaphysalis longicornis. The sequence goes on from CM023451.1 coordinate 10,846,499, forward strand.
GCGTCCATCACACGTGCACGATAAGTAGTACCAGCAGTGCCAGTTTATTTAACACTGGCCTCAGGGTTGCATAAAAAAAATTAGCAGTAGCTTATCTCGGCTATGCCAGGATATATGTAGAGTGCGCTAAGATTGAGCTGGTTTTTTTAAGGTTTCCTGGTTGTCTAGGTTTAGCTGATTATCATGCTTACTGCTGCTAAAATGATTTCAAATCCATTCCAATCGAATCCAGTCCAGTCCAGTCACGGCGGCGGTGGCTCTGGCGCGCCAGCTGTGCGCCGTGAGACGTCACTGCTCCTCGCGCATGCGCAGCATGGCTCTCCAGGAGCCACGCGAAACTGCTCAACCTCGGCCGTGTAGCTGTACTGAAAAACTTGCTAAAGTATTCTCGGAATGCTTAGGGACTTTAAAAGTGCCCATAGCTTGGAACACGCCAACATAGTTCTGATTCTAAGAAGGGAGAGAACAAAAACATTAAGAACTACAGAACCATCAGCCTACTCTCAGTTGTGTACGCGCTGTCTGCCAGGGTAATAGCTAAACGCCAAACCGACTGCCTGGATTTTCAAAAGCCCTGATAACAGGCCAGGCTCAGAGAAGGATACTCCGCAATGGATCACATTTATATCTACAATTTCGTAATAGAAAAATCTGCAGAGTATAATAAACATCTTTACATTACATTTATAGGTTATGAAAACACATTGGATTCAATGGACACCGGAGCAGTGTTGTAAGCGTTAAATGACCAACTAATAGAAGGGACTTACATAAGATTCCTATACGATATATGAGAAAAGTGCCGCTAGGATAATCCATCACAATCAAAGCGAAAATGAAACGATCCAAACATCAGTGAATCGGCAGAACAACTCCAAAAAATGAGCATCGCCAATCAGAAAGATTCGCAGTGGCGTTGAAAGTAATTATGAATAAATCAAAAGCTTTGACAAACAAGCACACTGAAAGCGCCTTCTTCAGCACACTTCGTGAGACACTAGAACAAGTAGAATAATAACCTCGGACAGGTGGTCAGTGCTGATACCAATCACAAGAAATAAATCGGGGGCAGAATATGAATGGATTGGGGCGCACTCTGCAAGCACAAACATATAATGAAAATTAAGCTATTTCTATCACGAACACGAAAAGTATTGAACCAGTGCGTTCTACCGGTGATGACAGACGCAGAGGAAACTGGGCGCCTCACTAACGAACTGGCAAGCAAACTTCGGCCGGCGCAACCAGCCACGGAGCGAATATCGATAGCAGTAACGTTTAGACAGAGGAAAGGAGCATTCTGTGAGGGAGAAAACTCGAGCAGAAGATATCATAGTTCGAAATAGGAAAAAGAAATCGACTTGTGCTGGCCATGTAATGAGTGGAAATAATAACGGGTGGACCATGAGAGAAATATGATGGTTTCGACAGGCGGGACTACAAGAAGGGGAAGGCCATTAACACGGTGGAGAGAATAGGAAAATTTGGAGACCAGGAGTGGACGGGAAACGCAGTACAGGAGCGTGTGGAGGGCGATGGCAGATGCATTCATCCAGCAGTGGACCTAAATAGGCTGTGGATGATGATGATTGGTGATGTGGACTATTGCCGTTTGGTGTTCAGTCAAACGTTACTATTAGCTGTTAGATTTCTCTACTGTCTTTCCTCGTTATGGTGTGTCGGACGGCAAATGAGGCATACCCTTGAGAGGCATTCCCTCGATGAGGTTAGTTTCGATTTCGATGAGTAGGTTTTTGCGGTATGATGCTTTCGGACAACCTGTGTGTTTGCCTGGTGTGTCTGTGGTTGGGAGCCATCAATGTCAGTTTGGTCGTTTAGGCTACCAGATTCGTTAACAACTCCTATGAGGATGGCGCCCGATTTTGGTGTTTTACCTTTGTAGTATTTGCCAATGGTGGCTTCGATTATCTTGTTCCTAAAAATGGGGATTTGATGGTTACGCGTGATTTTTCGAAAGTCGAATGCATGATGAGAAAACATTGAACGTTATCTGAGCTTTAGAATGCCATGTTGGGTACCTGGATTTAAACTGTTATCAGGGATGGCTCTTTTCATAGCCTGATCCCTTGTGAAGTGTTTAAAACTGGCATAAAAATAATTTGAAGCAGAGGAGGCGTATTGGTGTCGACTGCGCCTCACCTGAAACCGAGAAGTGTACCGTTGCTCCCTGCCTGGCAGAAAGAAGTAAACATTCCGAGCCGCCGCTCAAATAAAACGTCATAAGATACCGTTTAAGGCTACTGTTTCTTCATCTTTTAAATACTCAGAACGCTTAGAAGAAGATAAAGTGTGGGGGGTCGGGGTACTCGGTGTCGTTACTTTCCGTCATGATAAATTCTTGACGTGCCTCCGGAACAGGCAGTTTACAGCAGAAGCTTCGCTCGTTCGCAGCGTGAAACTATGTTACAAAACTTGGCCATGCAACAATAAACGACTCCAGTCTATCACGTCAGCTTTTTAACCTGCACTCTTCCAGTGCTGCCTTGTTTTGTTTAGGTTAGTGGACTGCTGCTTGTTAGTCGTACCTATGGGGATGTCGCCTGAATTTGGTATTTTACCTTTTGTACTTTTCACCACTGGTGGCTTCGATGTTCTTTCCCAGTAGAAATGTTGCCAGAGAAAAAAATGCAAAACGTTACTTTCCAGTTTTACATTCGGCGATGAACTTTTTGTTTTGACGTAATTCAAGTATTACAATAGGTCAGATTCATGAGCTGGGTCAGCGCAGTTTTTTCTATCGCTCAGCCTTAGTGAGGTATGAGAATGACTGTACAGCGTCAAGTTACCACGTGTTACGCCTGTACTTCACTGTTACATCATCCACTGGACTTGGGGCAATACCTCCTTTCAGCTTAACTAGATTCTCCAGGCGAAATAGCTGCTCAACATAACGGTTGAGCAGGCGCAGTGGAAGCTGCCCTGCAAAGTGCATTTGGCCGATCCCCTTGCGTAATTGCGCAGCTTGGAATACTCAACGTCAGAGACTATCGGCATAATAAATCAGGCCACTTTTCCTGTCAGCAGGCAACGCCCGTATAAATGAAACTGAAGCAATTTCGTCAACTTAATGCACTTCTCCGGACACCTCTAACAGTGACCACAAGCGAGGCACAGATTTCTAACAAATGTTGGATGCATTCCTCCCTTCTAGGTTTCTCAGCTTGCTTCAGTCGTTGCTACTGCCACAGCAGGTGTCCTATCGAAACTGTACAGAAAGGCCTGCACCACAGTACACCTGAGATGTACTGATATCCCGTAGTTTCGGCATATGCCCGACGCCGTCTTCAACTCACGAATCGTCAAGGCGCAAAGCAAGGAGGCTGAAGCTGTAGCACAAGTTGGTGACATTCCGTTGGCCCGCGGCGACGTTGCTGCTCCGTTCTTTCTGCGCGTTGACGAGTAAATCCTTCATGCGGAAAGGCGAGCTGCCGTCAGGCCCGCTGCTCGAGTCGTCGAAGTTGTTCACGAAACAAGCGCCCGCCATGCGCCCATTGTTGTCTACGGGCGCGCGAGTCTGGTACACGTTGGCCAAGACGTCGGGGCGGACACTTGTCTTGTACGGACCACTCCTCAGAATTACAGAAGTCGCGCCTGCGTAGGAACGTAATGGACATTAGGCGGAGTTCTTGGCGACTATAATGAATGCTTTTTAGCTGCAAGTGGCTTTCTCATGCATGTTAACAGTGTGGAGATTGAGGAGAGTTGGGTTAGAGTTCCTGCAGTGCACAAGCTAATGAAAACGCGAACGATCGACGATCCGTGATAGTCTGAATGAACAAATCAAATTGCATTGTCAAGGAAAAATTAGCTTCGTACAACAAAAAACATGCAGCGAGAAAAAGAAATTGATGGAAAGCGAAGAAACACTGCATGAGAAAAAAAAAAGAGCGCGGAATGCCATCGCGACAAGACACGATACCTAAGAAATTAGGAGCAGAAAACTCAAAATATTTTAAACAGAAGATACAATTGCCTGAAAAAAATAAGGACAACTGACGAAATAGGAAATTCAAAATTTAAGGAGGGATGAACGGGCGGTGGGCGTGAGCGAACTATAAAAGCGCCAGTACAAGGGGTTGCAGTGACTATTGACGGCAGTTATTACTTCAAAAAAATCAACATTTGAGGGAGCGAGCATTAACGCAATGTTCAAGCGGCTATAAAGAGCATTTTGTTAAAAGTTGTAGCTGTACACAAATCCGCGGCCTACAAATTAAAAATGAAACTATGGCAGACGACGTCAAAGCCATTGCTGGGGCCGACGATCACGACATAAACGTGGCGTTTTCTATGGCCACCGTCGCAGTGCGAGAAAAATGTTGAATTTAGACTACCAAGCAAGACGTTGCTGTGGGAAGGAGACCATTTTTATACGGCATGAATGTAGCGTATCTACAACGGACTCGTAAAGTTAGCAAAATTAGATGTGCTTAACTCCGCTGGTTTTTCTGACGTTCAATTTGCCATTTCATTTATTCACTTGAACTGCGGGCAAGGTTTTTCTGAATAGAGAAGAACCCGCTTGCTGAAAGGCACGTTTTCTTTTTACAAGGAAAATGAGGGCAAGTATACCAACAAATACGCTTATTACTAAATTGCAGTACCGTTGTATAAACATTAAAAGGCCTCCTATTGGGGCTTGAGAGTTTTTGAAGCATCACCTCCAGAAAATATGAATTGAGTGGCAATTCAAGAGAAATAGCATGCTGGGAAGGTGCAGTCAGTCTGCCTTCGCGGGAACTTAAAGAAGATTTGGTGAAAAAGCTTTCGAAAGAATAAATGAGCTTGATCGACTTCCTATGCGAACCGGCCTTGGCAAGTTTTTTTAGAAATTCTCAAAGGTTCTCACGTTCGCGATTCAAAGCTTAGAATTATTGCGGTTGTCAAGAGGTTCTGGCGTAAATTTGTAGCTGGATAGATCCCTATATAGCGGGAATTTGGAAGGGAAGTGATCTGGTTAAACTCGCAATCCTCTAGTGGCTGTTATCTATGGTAGCTTGTAAGCTGAAGAACGCTTTTTTGTGCCTACATAGGTGTTGAAATTTATATGGCTTGCCAACTTTTATTCATAAGGTTCTTCGTATCACGTTCTGAAGACACACTATGCAAACTGGGTAACTGAAAGTCAAAGAAGGAAATGGTTGCTCGCAAAGCGCAATCCGAGACAAAAGAACCGCAGCGAAATTTAACAAAGAGCCTCTTGAGATAGTCACGCTCGCTCTTACAGTTTTCTTTTATTTCCCCGTCTCTTCGCTCTCCACTCCGACAGTCTCACCTTGGGATTTAATTAGCCCTTGAATGAGCATCAAGCATGCTTTTTTTGTGATGGAATTCTCGTTTCCTTTCAGGTAGAACTCGAAGCCGTCAATCTTCTGCGATCGCATGGTGGACAAGAGCTTCGTGAGATCGGTGCCCTTCTCACAGGCTTCGCTCTTCACAGTCCGATACAGGCGGGATCGATTGACGGCACCCTTCACAAATTCGCCGAAGCTCCGTTCTGCACGATGGAAATGTAAGGAGGAAGTGGCAGTCGTCAATTATTTCACGGAAGAAACGACCCCTTAGGCATACACGCCTGCACAGGATGTGAACACGAAACAAAGTAAAACCAAGCGTTCAAAAATTACTGCGCCATCTGTTCGATTCAGCAAGCACCCAGTGAAGCCCCGTACAGCGATGTATACCTTGCTTCAATTAAAATCAAATGTGATGAAAAAATAAACGGAATTGAATTCAAACAAGGTTAAGACATTCCAATATGTATGTAAACACCTAATCCCAAGCTATATCTATTCATTATGAAGATATGGCCACTCGTGCACGTTTACATTCCAAATAGTAGTGGCACGAACTCAAAATGTGCTGGGCCTATAGATGCGGGTCCGATCCAGGTCATGGTCACTGCTTTTATGATGGAAACGAAAAGCCAAAATGCCCCTGTGTCGAGACCTTCGCGCGAGTTAAAGATCCCCTGGAGATTAAAATTATTCTGGAACCTTTCAGAAGGGCGCACGTAATAGCCCAGTTGTAGCTTGTCTGAATTGATACCTATAATCAGGAACTCCAAAAGAATACGTTTTAGGTCAAGGAACTGGAAAGACAAAATTACGCCATTCCCTTACTGATACTTTGCGGATGCATGTACGGAATTATTCGAATACGGGGTTAATACGGAGTATGGCGCGCCTAAGCGTAACTAAGCATATACTCTTTCCCCAAACAGGAAAATCCGGTGATTTTTCAGAAAGAAGACACTTGGCACAGTTTTTGTGTTTCAGACTTCAATATAAGCCGAATTGAGGCTCCGGATGTTTCGTGTGTACTCTTTATATACTGAATCTACACGGACAGTGGTTTCGGCACCATGGCAGCGCGATAGCAGAAAAACACCGTTACAAACTTTGGGGAAGGTATTCAGTATGGTGTTAGTGTGTGTTCCTCAAAAGTATCTCTCCTTTGATGGCGGCCTTAGAGCACGCTAGGTAAGAACTCCCTAAAGCCGTAAATACGGAAAGTTACAGCCGGGTCGTTTCCATTTTCATAATTTACAGACAGGAACACAAACCTGTTAGACTCTTTGTGCGGTATAGGACCACGTAGATTTATTCGGGATAAGAATTATATACCCACAACGCTGATTCAGTCCCACTTTTGCCAGGCGACAGGGTTAAATAAGAAAACGCAGAAATTCGGACGTGTAGGCGTGGTCACTGATAAACCAGCGGAAAAGTAGTACGCACAAAAAACCTCCTGATACGTTCAGAGGAAAACATACTACGCAGTTATCATCACAAGATTCGGCGGCAGGCACATGGAGTCGTTACATAAGGTGAACTCTTTGGGGTGACCTCTAACAGACAGCATTGTTGGAATGACTATGTTGAGACAGAGTAGAACAAGCTTGGGGAATTGTGCGGGTCCTCAGCCTTTATTGTTACTTCCTGCCAACGAAAGTGAAGCTACTATTCCACCATTCGCCAGTGTTGTCGTACTTGTGTGAAGCCTTATACTTTCTGCTTTTAACAGATGAAACCTTTATCTTTCCCGGAGCGTGTGATTGAATGTCCGAAGCAGTGAATTGTACTAATCCAGCTTCTCCTAATATGTGTTTGAAGACTCTTTTTTAATGATCCTATAGTAATAAAGACGTACACAAAAAACCTTTATTTTATATTTTATTTATAACGTTACAAGATGCAACAATATGGCATTTGAGTGGGGGAACAAAATATATCGACAAAAATAAAAACAAACCCTATCTGAAAACTGGCCCCCGTCTGAACCGCCATGGTGGCTAAGCGGCGGACGCGAAGTGCTGCTCAGGCGAAGTATGCGACCTTTGTCCTGGCCGCGGTGGCTGCTTTCCTGATGTAGACTAAATGTGAAAACGCCGGTGCGCCGAGGATTCTGAGCACATTAAAAAATTCCAGGCAGTAAAAATTCATCCGGAGCTCAGCACTACAACACACCTTATAGCCCAAGTGTAACATCTGTACGTTAAAACCAACAAACCTTAAAATGAATCTGAAAACATCACCAATTCGAAAGTTCCTGGCTATGTGATACTGGCTATGCGAGGTTGCAAACTCTACATCTGTGCAAGCAGACGCTACAAATCAAGTGGGTGTATTCACCCGCCGCGGTCTATAAGGCGTTGCGCTCCCACAGAAAAGCAAAAACGCCCGTGTGTATTTCGGCGCACGATAAGATCCCCATTACACATCGCCTGCGTTGCGTGCTACAATCAATCATCGAAAAAATTACATCTCGTACTTGCAGAACCTTAATTTAAGATCGACTAAAATAATTACCAGTTCACGAACTGCCCCAAAGTGCTCTCTCTATGTAACTTGGCCAAATGTGCTACCATCTTCGGTTATTTTACTGTTATTTATGGTCTTAACTCAAGGTTCCTTGCTAAATGATAACCTTTCTGGCGTGTGTATGTTCTACAGTATGCACTTCCAATATATGTTTGCGAATGGAACATTATTGCATTTTCTGTAAATTTCGTTTAATATACAAATAACTTGGATTCCAGCAAAAAGCTTCTACAAGCCTCCCGTAGGAGGCAAAGGATCGCCAAAAACTGTGACTGATGGCGCTTGATGGCATGTACTCATGTAAAAATTCCAATGTGTAGGCTGCGGTTCAATCCACCGATTTCATACAATTTTTGTCGGTAGAAGTTGAGCAAAACACCTATTGCGGGCATTTTCTATACACACAGGCTTCAGCTAGGAGCCTTTGTATTGATAGCAGGAAAAAATCCTAAACTGTGAATAGCTCAACGGTGAAAGAACACCGCAAGTACCGCAGCAATAGATATGTCTCATAACCATTGGTATATCCCCCCAGGCCTACGACGGGTACTGCCATTAGCATTACGTAAAAGTCGTTTAATAGAATGTGGGCTATGGCCTTGCTTGACATGTTTTTGGTTAGGCATTGTTGCTGTCACTGTGGCTTTTGTGCACTTGTAATCACACTCCCTTCGGCTTACCTGGCGCGAGCACTAATGTTGAAGTGAGGTTTTTGCAATACGCCTTTATTGCTTTATTGTTCAGTTACTACGCAATGCAGTGCAGTCTTTTGATAAATTATTTCTTAAAGGCAACCGAGACCTCAAGGACGTTTGTTTTACCCTCCACCTCTGGGGAAGGCCTCACGTGGTGATTTATTTAAAATGTAGGAATTGCGTTTGTTTGTGCATGGTACATTTTAACGACAAGCTAACTTCGATAGATTTATCTCATTCTTTTTCTATGTACATACAGGTGCGTACATTCTTAAGGATGGTTTACGACTATTAATTTTGTTTACGGTTGTCCTATTCTATCCTTTCGGCAGTGCTACGGCAGAAATTCGGGCACACGGACGTTGGTATGGTATTGTGACGTAGCCAAGAACGACGCAGGGTTCTTCATGAAGCGTTTAATGGAGCGAACTCGTGCAGCGGTCACAGCTCACAAAATACACAAGCGGCTAAGGCGGATTCGAGGATGTGACGTACGTACACAGACGACTGTCGGCGGATAGAATGCAGCAGCATTAGCTCGGCGAGCACTTATCTTTCTTCGTAAATTTTGCCGAACCGTCCAATCAGATCGAGAACACTGGAGATCGAAGAACAACAGTCTAGTGAAGTGGCGACGGGAAAAAAACCCTCCCTATCCACTGACTCGGATAGCCTCTGCGGCATATAAAAGAAATGAAAGCGAACATATGCTTCGCTTAGAGCGCAGGCAAGACAGCCGGGCGCCGCTAGAGACTGAAAACAAAGCACACAATTAAACAAAACAGAAGGCAAGATTCGCGGCACTACTCCCCGCTGTAACAGTAATCGACCCCATGCTTATATGAAACTTAGTCAAAGCAATTAAAAGCCCGTCCTTCCTTGGGCGTAGTTAGGCTTGAAGCAAAATACGCGCACGACTTCTCCTCACGTGCGTCGGCGTGATGTGCCGGAGTCCTTGTCGGGGACAATCTCGTAAATAAGTTGGCCAACACGTAGTTGAATTCTGTAGGGTCAGAAACACTATCGAAGGAGCTTCTCACAGCGTTCACATCGTCGAACGGAAGTCCAAACCCACAGAAGATAACCTGGGTGATACTCCACATCCTCGGTGTTGGAGGTTGTAGCCTCCGGCATCCACGAGATGCTGGTCCCCACGCGAGCAAGATTGGGGGCCTCTTCCGCAAGCTGTAGGTATCCGTTGACGTCGGCGTTGAGATCATTTTCTACATGCGCCAGTATTGTAGTTGGCCGTGTTCGATAGACAAGCTCGAACAGTTTCATGTGGGTTGTTTCCTAAATAGTTCAGTTTAGCACAAGCATGGCATAAGAGACGACTTCCTCCTAAGTCTTATGTTTAATGCCCCGTACATAAACAGCACATCCACGATTGTCGTATTCGGGCGTTCTGTTAGACCTCTCTTTTGGGAGTGGTACACCGTCCTTCTTCGGTGATGTGTCTTGATTTAGCGCATTGCATGAACGCCGCAGCGACCGCCGTTCCGCGGTTCGTGATTACGATTTCAGAAGCTTCATGTAGGTTAGAAAATAAATTAACGAAGAATTGGAATTTTTGTGCAGTCCCCTTCCGAAGCGCGCCGGTGTCCGCCTAGCACGTCACGTAGTCTGTTGCTCCGAAACTCCGCTTATTGTCATACCGCGACGCAGGGAACGGGCGCAGAAGATTTATTCCGATCTGTTGGACGGGTCTCGATGGGACGCCGAATGGCTGAAAAAATCCAGCGGGTCTCCTCCGCGGCGTTTTGCGGCGCTGGCAAACACGCATGCTCCGGACACGGTGGAAAACATCAGATGTAAAGGCGTCGCCAGCAGTAGTTGGCCTTGATTGTCCGAGCTGTGCCGAGATGTCCTTAAGACGGGTCGTTGTGGAACGCTTCCAAAGTTTTGCCACTAAAGTCTACGTGAATGACAAGCAGACAATTTATTCTTATTTTGAGGTCGAGGTTTTTCTTCCCGAGGTCAATGGTTTAAGGCCGAAGGTAGGCAAGTTTTGCTTGAAGGCTCTTGGCGCAGCATGGTTGCGTCTTTTGAGGTAGTCCATCATGACGCGTAACTCGGGGTCGACGCGCTCGTGGGCGGCTAGTTCGCTCTCCGTCACGGTTTTTAAAAAGCCGCCGTCTTCATTGCAGTCCTGTGGTGCTGGGTCTACGGGGCCGTGAGATAGGCATTCGGCTACCGAATGTTTCCTACCGGATTTGCAGACAATCTTAATGTTGAATTCTTCTAGGCCCTGGCTTAACTCCCGAGATGGTCAGAGGGGCCCTTCCAATTGGCGAGCCGAGACAGCGAATGGTGCTCTGTCGTAACCTTGAACGGTCTGAAATACACGCATGGGCATAATTTTTAGATGGACTACATAATGGCGAATCACTCTTTCTCTGACTGAGCAAGTTTTTCTTCTATGACAGACGATGGCTCGTCCAGGGAATTACTTTTCCCGGCCGCGTTGCTTTTGCACGAGAAAGGCACCCCAGCCCACATCATCCCCGTCAGCAGAATCACGCTTTGTAGGAGCTGTTTCACTTCGCTAAAGGCTTCCCCCTTGAACGGCTGCCAAATAGGAATGAGTGCTGTTTTTCGTCAAGAGTGTGAGGGGCTTTGCTGCGTGTGCGAAGTTTGGGACGAAGCACTGATTGTTTTTCGTCGGCCTCAAAGCTGCGACAGACGCCACTTGCAAGGCTCCGAATAATCAGGGAGTTCAAACTTCAGGTTGAACGGAGAAACTCAAAACGTTGAAGAAAATACGGACAAAGCCTGACTATCAACTGACTCTACTAACGAAAAAGTGTAAATCTATAACGAAAGATTGCACAACATTCGGAATGTGCGACGTTCTTTCTTGCTACGAGATCAGTGCACAGGATTATTCCCAAGGGGGTTCATTTCTTTCTCTGTCAAAGCCACGGAAGCCGGGGTGACGCAACCGTGCTGTAAACCCGCGGTTCTACAAAGGGCATATCTGCGGGCGGTACGAGACACGCAGCAGTAAGGGCTTCCTCTTTTATGAATCGACACTCTAAGAACGTGAAAAGAGCGATTGCAACTACGTGTTTGTGCTCCGCCATTGAGAGGCCGTGCCAGCCTCAGGTGAGAGCGAGCTTCACCAGGCACATAACCAGGCTGTGTAACGCCTGCTACGTGAAAAGCATATTGGCGGCAGTGTGCGAAAACCTACTACCGCGTGTGAAAGGAAGTAACACAAGAGGGAAAGACGTGCGCGCACGAGAGGGAGGTAGTGGGTACCTGTGTACATTTCTTCGTGAAAAACCTCAAGAAAATTAGCCAGTCGTGTGCAGTGTCCCAAGCAGGGCGTATCAAATGCGCTGATCAGTAACACAAGAAACGAGCAGAGAGACATGCACCACAAACCATCGAACGATACGGGGTATGCCAAACCGAAGTCGTGCATAGCATCGCAGGGAAGTCTACGTAGGACAAATCGGCAGGTGCATTAATCACAGTGCATGAGAACATACCGCCTCACGTGAGTCAGCTGCATCCGGGCACTTTCCATTCTTTGCTGCACTTTCCACGATCGACCTGATTCCACCCCACGCATAGACAAAATGGACCTTTGTTGAAAAAAAACGCAATCGCCTCGCACGGGAAGTCGTCGGGGCAATAGCTATCAACAAGCTAGGTGGCGACTGCGTCAACATGCCTTCTGTGGCTTTGACAAAGGAACAGATGGACCTTCTTCGGAATTGTCCTATGCACTGATGTCGTAGGGCGAAAGAGAATCATGCTTTGTAATTTTGTGCAATGTTTTATGGGTATATGTACGCTTTATGGTTAGTAAACGCAGCTGATAGTCAGCAGTGTGTCCCTTTTTTAACGGCCTGTGTTTTCCGACAACCTCACGTTCGAAGTCCGTGATTGTTGGGGGATTTGAAAGGGGCATCTGTCGTAGTTTCGAAGCCCACAAAAAACACCCGCTGTATGGCGTAGCGAAACCAAGATTTTGTTTCCTTTTTTTGCGTTAGGACCTTGTTCACTTAATGTGTAGGATGGAAGGCATAGTATCTCCGAGAAACGCTGTAGATGAGCCCTTGTATGGTTGCTGATACTCCTTAGTGAAATTTATGACCGAACCACGCGATTTTCTTTGCCTAAGCAGCAAGGTGCCTCCTGCGAAGAAAACACCGCAGTCAAGACGCCAACTGTGGTTACTCGCTGCGGTAGTGCCGACGTCAGGGACATCTTGACAGTTGACGCTGATCAAGCTTGCGCGGCGAGACAGGGTTGCGAGACGGTCAGCGATCCTTACAGCAACATATCGTTTGGGGTCGACTTTTGCGTCACGGCGTGATCGGTCGAAAAGCTCATTGACTTCCCGTGCAAATCAATAACAGCACCACTTCTGCATTCGCAGAATTACGTCGCGGATACAATTCGCGAGTATGACGAACGCAGCAGGGTAGGTGGTGCTTTTCATGGTGCCGCGCGATGCACGGATTCCATTGGCGGGACGAGATGGCCTCCGGCTGTACGTATGTGCGGGCCTTCCGGACATGTAACATATGCAGTTTCATCGCGAATAATCCCGTGACAACTGCACAGCCGGCCCTAGTGTCTATAAGTGCGACTACGTCAAGACTTTCGATGGATAGCTGCATGGTAGTAGAAGTCGTCTTAGAGTTTGGGGTTCATCGAGGAGTCATATCACGGCTGCTTGGCCTCGATGGTAGGTGGCTACGCCTCGTCGTTGTCGTCGTCTTTTTAATTGCGGTTGTCTTCCTTACGTCGACCAGGCCGCGTGCCGCGTTGCTGTCGTGGTGTTGGGCCGTCACATCAGGGTCACGTCAGGGCGTCGGGCTATGGTCGCGTCGTAAATCTCGGTGTTTGGCATGCCTCTGAGTCGTAGTGCAAATTCACCTCCAGAAGCTGCTGCTTTAAGTTTCCCCTTCGTTGGCTAGGGCAACTTCTATGTGACACGAAAGCGTTGCTGCGGTGACTAAAGCAATAGCTGGGCATAAGGACGGCGTCTAAAAGTTAATACGTACTGTGCCTTGCGTGGGGTGTGGCATGTATTCGTATATTTCATTCGGACAACAGGCGAGGTGTTTCGACAGGGAAACCCGGGATTTCGAGGCGTTTGTACGGGCAGCGTAGGTAGATGTGGCCGGCTTATCCCCGCAGCAGCATAGAGGACGGTGGTCATAGGTTCGCCACACGTCGGAATGACTGGGGATAGAGTGGAGTGTTGGACCGTGGATGGCCGGGCGGTTGACAGTGGACGGCGGTAGAACTGGCCCTCTTGACGAACACTAACCGGTTCAGGGAGGCGGCGAACCACAGCGATGTACGCCATAGCTTGCGACTGTCGCGGTGCTTGCGCGGCTGTAGAAAGGCCAAGTTCTTGTTGCACTTCTTGGCAAAACATGTCGCAATAGGAGGTGACTTGGGGTTGCGGCGTGATTGGGAAGCGTGATTACTGCGCGGATGGTATCGCGAAGTGTACATGGGAGCTAATAGGCCCGTCAGCGTTTGTCTCTCAAACCAGTTCATTCACTAGGTGTTAGTACTTCCTCGCGCGAAGTTCAAGCATCTTCACCATCGTTACCGCGGCAGACGCGAAGTCGGCTACCACCTGCGGGGGGGCAATGGACGAGGCAAGCGAAGAGCTGCTGTTTTACTCCTCGCACCAAAAACCGCAGTTTCTTCTTTCATTTCCGCGACAGCACGGTAACAAAGATCACGATCCCTTGGTTAGTATGTATATTGAAATGGGGTTATCAGTAAAAGCGCGGATCGTTCGTTCCGCGGGAAAATAGTAAATTACTTAATAGACTGTTTTCAGCCGCGAAGCTCGTGTGCGCAGTTCGTGCGCGCAGTAAAAATAGCAAGACCTTGCCCAGCCCGTGCACGGGAGCGAGCACACGTGCGAGGCTCGCGGCGACAACCCGTCAGTTAACAAAACCAAAAATAAGCTTAGTGCATATTGGCCATAATGGCAAAAAAAAAAAAAAACTCCAGCGCTCGCCGCAATCATGGCAACACTTACTCGGAACGAGAAAAATGCGCCATAACGTGCGCCATTCTAAGGTGATGTCCAGTGATTATCACTTCGCAAAAAAAATAGATAAAGGGAGCTCACACTTATCGCAGCAATGATTGAGTAAAGATCGTCGCGGCAGCGAAGACGAAGCAAATAGGCTGCAATTCTGCACTTAAACGTTCAGGATGGGTGCAAAGGCTACGTACAGCTTCATTACCTTGAAATCGTACGCGTTAGAGTGAGCTGTCTTTCTTTTTTCGATAACGGTCCCGTTGTTCAGGATGCTCTCATGGTTTTCGAGCGCAGTTCGAGCTGGATCTTCAATATAAAATACGCCGGGCAGTTATGTCGCCGTCCCACCTGTTGCAGATCTGGACACGTTCTACCTTTTCCAACCACTGTTCCGGGGCGTCACTCTGAGATCCCCGGAACGATGCTGCCAAGGTGATGAAATAGAAGGGGGGGGAGGGGGTCATTGTTTCTGTCTCCACTTTGATTGGACTGCCTTAAAGGCGACCGCATTTGTGGAGAAGACCTTGCAGTTGGCGGCTGGAACTGGTCCGACTTGTTTGGCGGCCTGCTAGGGTCTTAGGGTTCATGTACGGAGCACCTCCCCTACATATCATGCAGCGAAAAACGATGTACAATACTTTAAGAATCAAGGATTATTGGAGCAACATTGTCCTCCCCTAAGAACTCAAAGATTACACAAATTGCAAAGAGCAGTCAACCAAGTGAAGTGCACATACAAATGCCGTTTAATTGGGATGGAGCGCCATTTGCTTGTCGAGCACTTATGTTTCCCAGCAGTTATTTCTGGAAGCATTGAATTATACTGAAAACCCGGGCGATCAAAGAAGAACACTTTAGTCTAGTGACCACACGACGGAATACTTGCGCTATCATATAAGATAACCAGAGCTGCATGCGAAAGCAAGGGAACATAACAGGGGCTTCGCTTCGAACAAAGACAAGACAGCCGGATCCCGCCAGACGCCGGAAACAAAATACATATTTAAACAAAATAAAAGACAAGGTTCGCGGCAGTATGATCTGCTTGTGCATACGATATTGGAATTGTCGGCACAGTTTTATTATTAAGGGTCCTTTTGTATTGGTTTATGCATACATACCATCAACTTTGTTACTAAGCGTCTCAGTTGGTGCGTCTCTGCCTACCATTTTAACAGCAGAGCTGTTTAGGGTGTGGAATTCCGGCTTATGCTTGCCGCGCCAGAAGAAGTTACTCCGCTCAACCGACAGATGGCACCACCGCCTCTGCGCCCAGCCACTAGGCCCAGCGAAGGCACCCCGACTGAGGTTGCAGATGGCGCCACCGCGATGACGGCCGTCCCTTGCGCAATATCGGCTTCTGCGGCGGGGCCCCCGACCTGCCTCAACCAGCTATAATATGCACCTACAACCTACCAAGCCTCCGTGGGTTAGCTTATAGTATACACACTTTGTAAAAATTTTCTAGGCCGATCCTCCGCCAACTCGAACACAAATAATTCAAACAATAAGCTTTACGTTTAAATGTGGCAAACATATTTTATGGCAGCAAGAAAGAAACGTGTTTTTCTAGCTTTCCGGCTTTAAACGTTTCAGCCGCACTCGAGACGTAAGCTTGTATATTGAATTTTTTGCGGCTTTCACACTTTCGGTTTGGCCAAAAACATTTTGACAAAGACTGTAGATACCGCGCTGAGTGGCGTTGTGAGCTACCTCCGCCTCTGCGGGACGTTTTTGCCAGCGTGCTGAAGGCAGCTCTGGTGTTTCGGCAGATTTCACAGGCGTGGGACTGCCTTTCATATTTTGAAATATATCCGAGCGAGCAGTAATCTATCGTATACTAATATGTAATCTCATCGTGTATGTAGCCACGCCAGACCTCCCTTTAAAGGGACACTGAAGTGATAAGTAAACATTGCGGGATTACTAGCGCAAATTGTAGTCCGGAGTCCCCAGGCCATGTTTCGACCACTCTAGGCGCGTTTACGCGATTTTATTTAGTAGAAAAACTAATTCGAAAATGCTGTCCTCCTTTCTTTACGCTCGCCCATTTTCTGTGGCGTTTTCGTGTGACGTCAGGAGGGGATGAGCTGGCAATTGGCTGCGCCACGGCTGCGCTACTGCACGGCTCCCCGGCCGACAGAGTCAGTCGGCCCAGCGTTTCGTCCGCCGGCCGCCGGCGGGTCGTCGCAATCAAGGAGGTTAAAAAAAAATTGCTTGGTCGCAATTCGTTCGCTTAGTTGAAACGAAGCCAGGACACGTCTGTGAATGGAATAATGTGCCTTTCTTTACTTGGTTTATTTGTACATTGTATCTAGCTCCAAGTCAAGGTCGCTTCACACAAGCGCTGCACAAGCGCACATGCGACGCTTCGCTGACTGGTACGCCAGTAGGAAAATATAAGGCCTCTTGAAGGCGGGAGAAGAGTCAGCGAAGTCAATATAGGTACTAAGGAAATAAAATCAACTGATATTTTTACCGTACAGCGTAAAACTAGGGCGCGGGAAGCACTTTTTTGCGCTGGGCGAACAAGCACAGCGGTCAGCAGCACGACTACGCATCTGCGAACGCTTTTCCGTCTACGAAATGCAATTGCTAGACGTGAGCTACTGTGGATACTCGGGCGACGCTTACTGCACGATCGCAGTACAACAAATAGTCACCCAAGCTGCTTGAAATGCCAAAACTAAATAAAAGTGTAAACTGGTCGTACAATATATACCCTATATTAGCACACCCTTCGCGTCCCGCTCCGTGGATCAGTGGTCTGGGTCCTAGGTATGTCACCGCAAATGTTTTGCAAGTCACGAGTTCGAATCCCCGCGGGTACGTGCTTTTTTTTTTGCAAGTTAACTTTTTTGTTTTCCGCCGATGTTTTCTATATTGAGTTCACCTTTTTTGGGGCCGCAACGTTCATGGCTACACGAACTAGTTCACAAAACGCGCGCAGGCTGGCACTGGCGCGCTAGCGAGTTCTCGTTGGCGTGCTGTTGTCATAAGCACCGACTGCTTGCAGGCAGTGGGCACAGGCCAGAATGAACAGACCCTTGGTCTGGTGCGAACACGCTTTTTACGATACAGGCATGAGGGAGGCAAGCTCCAAATATGGGGGAAAAGCGCATGACATTTGGGCGTCTGCTGGTACGCGGAGGGCGTTCATGCACTGCGTAGGTCTCGGCTAGTGAATGCTACGACTACAAGCCGTCCTGGGAGGCTTATCTTGTGCATTTTACAGCCCACAACATGGCAGAAGCGCGGTACGATGATTACTGAGATATTTGAGAATGCCCATCCAACAACGCCATTGGTTATGTTTTACAGAACCGAAACCGAAACCGAAACTTGTGTGATTGCTAACCTTGGGCATCGTCCAATCACGGCGCCCCTCCTCCCAACGTCACAGCCTTAGTTGGTGCGGCCGCCGCAAACCGCGCATGGTAGTTTTTCTTCTTTCGCGCTTTGTAAAATAATTACCGATTTGTCAACCGGATAAACGATGAAAAGTGTGCTAATTTGAGCCAGTCTACGCAGTGCAAGCAAAAGCGGGAGCTTGACAAATTCACTTCAGTGTCCCTTTAAAGCTGAAAATTTTCTTTGAAATATTCCCTTGCCAGCTATACAAACTATATTGATGGAGAAGTGGCCGACTCATTGGATGATTCGTCAACATCAAGCCCTAACTCGACACCTACACACCTAAATATCTAGAGTACATTCGTATCATAGCGCAGAGAATATTTAGTTCTACATATTTGAAAATTGCAACACCCTAATAAGTGAAATAGGGTTATGTGTTTTCAGAAATTCCTGGAAAATTTGCTTTTGCATTGCGATTTCAAAGCCGCTTTTGCTGATATGTGTCACCCGTATGTAAGGTATCCATGCGCAAGCGACGCTGAACTTGTCGGCCGCGCGGTGAGTGCGGTTCCGGGGACAGTGAATTACTGACTTTGTTGCAGTCAGCTTCTGAAGTGCGGCGTGACTGTGGGAAAACGCCAGTCCATTGGCTCCAGGAGCCATTCGGGGACGCGGTGGCAGTCGCCTCCGGGCCCCCTGCGTGGGTGTTTAGCGGAATGTGCGATTGTAACACCATTGGGTCCGTCGCGCTGCCGGAGACGGGGGAGCTTCCAACTGTCAACTGTGGTTGGAGAATGAACGATTTATGGCGATAGTTCGCTCTTTGTTAGCCGGTCAACGTACGCAGTCAGAGCGTGAGAGGGTGTTCGTGTAGCGGCCCGGGGTGGATGCGGAAAAATACGACGCCTGCGGCGGCAGCCATATCCCGTGTTCTCTGCCTGTTGATTCTGGTGCGCGGTCCAATGATCAGGGCATCACCTGTCAGCGGCGGGTGATCTTGGAGGCCGGCCGCGTTTAGTTAAAATTGACGGTTATGGGTTTGTGCTGGTTCGGAGTGGCTGCCCGATCTTTGACGAGGCGTGAGAATTGACGACGCAGGCCGCGCTCATAGAAGCTTTTCCCGGCCGGTTTCGCGTGTTTTCGCGGGGTCCTGAGTGCTTGCCGTACCTTTTTGTTTGTTTCTCATCTTTTCTTTTTTTTTCTGGTGAAAGAGAGTGACCAGCGGTGCAGGGTTACTGGGGGCGTTGCCCACCGCATTTTAGGCCCGGATTTGGTAATCTATCCAATCAAGTCACGAGGAGATGCTGATTGGCCTGTATATCGGGGTTTGAGACTAAGTGACCCACCAAAAGCAAGAAACAGGAAGTCTCGGGGTCGGATCCTCAGGGTTTCAAGTGCTATGCATGATCGGCGTATTGCCGAGCTAGCCAGGTTCAGCTATGGAGGGTCTCGACACCTGTGGTTGTCTGAGGCTAGGGCGTTCCGCGTGCAAAAAGTCTTACCTGACCAGGAACCGCACTTTATTTCTTACTCTGTCTACTTCAGACAGCAAATATCCTGCATGTGCACTTGGCTAAAATATACCGTTCCAAAAACCCCTCTCCAAAGGTAGTCGTCGTGCCATCACTGCCACACCATCAGGCAACAACGCAGACCATCGGAAGACTTCTTCACGCCACAACATCGTCGCACCGAAGCAAGAAACATCGAAAGAACCTTTACTCCGTACAAATGTCTAAAAAATAGTTTCACAGTTTCGGCCTAACCGTCGGATCTGGATTTCGTGGTTTTTGCGAATTTGTCGTTATCTGCTCTGCCCTTCGGTACATCGAGTGTTTCGGTGGCAAATGTACAATGTATAAATACAAAAACGCGTATTCAAGGATTTCGCCTTATGCCTGCTAGCCGTCGAGAAGATTTTTTTAATTACACACAACAGAGTGAAAAGACCTAACAGGTGATATCAGCACCAAGACAAACTGTGGTTACAGCGGATTAACAGCAGGGGGAGTGTCCTTATGCTGTTGTAGGAGTCTCATGTGTCTAAATATATACCGACAGCCCTGAGAGAGGGAAAGTGGAAATTATTTGTTGAGGAATTCTATGTATCGCTTTCCCGTTCCCATATCGAACTGGTTTTGCTTATACCCATGGCCCATACGACTGTCGGAACGCTGTTTTGACAAAATTTCCCCCTAATTAACCCCTAATGGTACCAACCAAAGTTTGAGATAAAGTACGTCTTTTTAGCACTTCACAAAAAGTAATAAGCCGATTTAGATATACATCAGCTTGTTGCTTATAATTGTTACCCTGAAATAAATTTCTGCATTGTGTCCTGAAGAATCTCAAAATAGCCAACGAGATTCTTAATGCCATGCAGTATACCTCTAACCAGCCTAGGAAATTTTGTTTGTCCGCGTAAGCGGAATACTCCGAGGCTACTACTGGCTACATTAAAACCCACCCTAGGTTGCTACCGGCTACTGGCTACACCCAAGCAACACAAACTATCAGCACCGCCAGGGATCGACCCTGGTTCCGCAGAGAAGCGGAGCGAGAGCCCGTCGTCTTGCCGATTAAGCTACACCTAAACGTGGAGATGGGGAGACAGACAGTGGTTTGGATATAGTGCCTAGCATATACTAATCATTAGAAAGAATTTAAGGCCGCGCCGCAGGACCGATATTCAGCTCTAACGGAGGACGCATTGTTTACGACAGAGTAAGCCAGCGACAATCTTACACGCGTTATCATGGAATGTGCTGCAGAAGTCTCAGGTACGATCGCTGGACAGAATACTAGTAAACGTACCCAGGAGGAGAAAGATTTAATTAAGAAACGGCAAACCATGACAATATTCACCCTAGCTAACAGAACAGAACTAGCGGAGCTTTCGAAGTTAATGAATAAGCTCCAGACAGCTGACATACGGAAGTATAATATGGAGAAGATTGAGCATGCTCTAAAGAACGGAGGCGGACAGAATGCACCGGGGAGGCGTGTGGAAAAATCAGATGTATGCACTTAGAGATGTCATCACAAACAGGGGAAAAAAATTGGGCCCATCTCTCCGCGAGCGGGACTCGAGTAAATGCGTCGCATAGGGGTGGGTGTATTGCGTTAACGTTAGCGTTTGGGGAGTTGGTGGTAGTGAATGCGTTGTATCAGCAGCTTCTTGACGTAGTTTGAATGAGTCAAGGATATAAGGCGCGTTCGTAGCCTCCCATTCTGTGTCGGCTTTGTGGCGCAGTGGGTAGAGCACCATGTACATTGCGTTCCGCCCGCAGGGTCGAGGGATCAAAACCTGGCGCCGGCAATTATTATTTTTTTATATAGTGTAGGGGGAGCGATGCGGACTACGGACGCCAACGCGGGTAACATCGTGAGTTACTGAAATGCTCTGCATCTAAAAGAAGAAGATAAAGATGCGAGGAGGCGGGCGTGTACGTTGCTCTCGCCCCGTCCGCAGCGCCTCTGATGTTGATTGCGGCAGGATGCCCCTAGGGATTGGCCAACCAAAGAATCCATCACGAGATAGATTCGCGTTCAACCACCGTCGTCATCTGCATGTAGGAAAACCGCTGAAGAAGAAGAAGGAGAAGAAGACAAAGCTGCGAAGAGGAGGGCATGTATGTTGCTCTAAGCCGGTGAACCAATATCAACAACCTCACCAACGCTGACGGAGACTACCGATTCTACCACAGAGACGACAACATCGACAAGAACATTATGGACGAGTTTGGGCGCCTCTAGAACCACCGCCTACTCACCGTAACACAACAGTACTTACGTGCCTTTGCCACCGGTGTGGACCCGGACGCGGAATTCCCTCCTGCGCTAGTAAACACCAGATCACTCAACATAAGGGCAACACAATGGAACCACACGGAACCCCCATCATGCTTCGCATCCTTATCAGGGTTCCGCACGGGAAGATGGTGTAATTTTTTTTTTCGAATATGATAACGCTTGTCTAAAGCAAGGCGTTTTGAGCGTTAGGAAGATTGGCCGGAGTGGCGGAGAACGACGAGGCGATTTAGCGTTAGACAAAAGAAGGTGTATATTCAAAGGACAATTACAGTTAGACGATACTTAATTGAGCATGTAATATAATTTACTCGGACCAGTTTTATATGAAGACGTCCAAGCTACAAATGTCCGGGCTCACATCCGGTGTCTATATCCGTGAACTTGCACGGTGCCCCTGCCGTTGCCGAGTGGCCGAGAAAGGACGCGGACTGTAGCCTGTTTGCTCGCCGGCCAAAGAACAAGGCTGCATTGCGGATGCTGCCACGAAATGCCAGATACGACGGTTGTGGGGACGATGTGTCTTGGCTTTGAGGTCTCCTGGGCGCTGACATCCAGCTGAGAACTCTCCAAGACCTCAACGTTCCTCCTACCTCCATTGGTCACCTCTCTCCCGCTTCCTCGCCCCTTCTTCCTCAGCTGCTTCCCTTTCGTCACGTGATGCTCGCCGACATCTGCACGACCACTTCTTCCTTTTCACGTCTTTGCGCCACGAAAAGAGTCCCCTCACAGCATGTCATTCTCCGCCTTTAGGTTGTCCGAGAAAGACTTTCGTTTTTAAATAGGCCGCCAAGCCACGGTTTCACACAAATACCGATTGAACGGTTAGCAGCCCGAATGGTTTGAACAAACAAAACGCGATTGTTTGTACTCAGGAGTTACTATTCACCAGAATTATTTGCCTTAAGAAATTCGCAAGGATAACAGCGAGGGACAAACATGGTTCTGTCTGTTCCATGACGGCTTTGTGTCGTAGCTTAAATGGCATGCGCGAGACGGCTTCATAGTATTTGTTATAAAACTGCGACCTGTAGTTCTTCATGGAACATGCTCAGTAAATGTTGCTATGGGTATGTACGAATTCGCGCACCTACGTCGTACAACTTGTTTTAGAGAGGTTTCAGTAAAACAATTTCACTTATTTTCAACGTTGCGAAGGGCGACCAGCAGAGCTGACTGCAGCCCCAGGAACGGCGAAGCAAAACACGTTTGTTTATCATTTACGCTTCAGCACACCGTCCCGTTAATTAGCTGAACGAACCTTGGAGGAACCAACGCTTTATTCCAGGGGATCAGCATGGGCTGTCAGTTTAACTTCCTAAAGCTCACATACTGACACCAGACGTAAGTTGAATAACATTTACAACTTCGCCACGGAATACATAGTTGTGAAAAGTTGATAAATCGGGCGTTAAAGTTATAGTCGGATTAGCTGCTGATTATTATAAATTTTCTTTCGTGGTAGTAAATATATAAGAGTTACAGCCATTTTTCCTTATTACGCTCTCCCCTTAAATGGTGATGTACGCACCGCTGCCGGGAAATCAGTAACGTTTCACTGTGAACTAAGTAATAATGACAAGTAAAAGGAATTCCGCGTGATAATAGAGACGTTCATAGAGACCAATCTAAGTATAGCTAGGTTTGGAATGGTTTTAAATAAACAAGACCTGGAGCCCTTTTTTTAAACCACACTGCCTTCCTAGAAACTTTCGTTCTACGCCGATTGGCGGTACTCTGTATGGCTAAAACGTGATATTTACAGCTTTAGTGTAATACAAGTTTCAGCGGTTGTCAGTAGCCGTACGGCTTCCGTAGGAGCTCATACCTTGAGAGAAGAAGGGAATTCCTAATTGACCTTGATTCAGTTTCCTTTCCCAAGCATTTTTGAATGTTCTATTTCAGCGAAACATTTATCCATGCTTCTTCAAGGATCCCTCATCTTTAAGACTTTTTTTGGCGTCATGATTTTTAGTGCATAAAAGAGTGCCTTGCGTCGAGACCCCTTTTTACGTTCTTGGCGCTTGTGGCCTATGAAAGGGACACTGAAATCAATTAGCAAGTTGGGCTCAAACAAAAGTTCACCTGCTCCAGCGGCAAAATATGTTTTAATTGCCGAGAAATTATCAATTGAAAACACATTCCTTTGCTCGCGCCATTTTATGATGTTTCGCGTAATGCCAACGGTTAACAGAAGCGAGAGTGACCGCGGTGTGGTCTAGCCGGAAAACGAAAACCTACTGAGCGAACCATCGCATCCTCAGGAGCCACTAGTCGCGTACTCGACGTATACGACAAAACAACTTGCCTGTCTACACTTCCGTTACCTGCCACTCTCTGTGCGTCAATCTTGGTTCCGCACGGCACGTGAAATGGTGGTTAAACAGTGTAAATGTGCGACGCAGCCTTTCACTGTACCTACAAAACGTCTAGCGGACAGCGCAACCGCATCGCGACCGACGACAGGGGCACTCTATTGATTTGCGTTCTCGTTATGGATAGTCGCTTCGATGCACTTCGATAGACGCTTCGATGCACTCGGCCAAAACCGGCGGCGTTTAGACGGTATAACAGTGTGCCGCCATCTGTCATCTTAACTTGTAACAGCGTGCAACGCTACATTTTTGTTGCCCCCTACGTCGGCACCACGACGTGAGTTTAAGCAGGAACGTTTCATCAGTGTTCTGTCACGGTATGATTGATTGATTGTGGAGTTTAACGCACTGAAGCAACGCAGGCGATGAGGCGCGCCGTAGTGGAGGGCTCCGGATTAATTTTGACCACCTTTGGATCTCTAACGTGCGCCGAAATCTCGTACATACGGGCGTTTTAGATGCGGCGCATCTCTTGCTCTGAGGCATGTCCCTCTTGCGTCGTCGTCGTCGTCGGCGGCGGCGGCGTCTGTTCGCAGCCCTCCTCCGTTCGCCTCTCCCACAGCTGTGTGCAACACTCTCACTCCGGCGAATTAGCATAACGACAGCTGGCGCGCTTGGATGGCGCGCGCTTCGCTGCGTTAACGCTGCGTTAACAGCTACTCCGGTGCGCATGTGCGACTGTCCTCCGCGGTCTCCTCTCCTTCAAGCGCTGTGAATATAAAGCGGGTATCGCGCTGGGTGGTGGCCGCTAAAAGACGTGTACTCTTTCATTTCACGTATGCATGTGCATGAAAAAGTAAAATTGCCTCCATCGCCCCGTGTACGAGAACATCCGTATGTGATGAAAGGCATCCTACGCGTTCACAATACGTTTCACGCGATGTAGAGAATGAACCCAATGGAAACGCCAATTGAACCTCCATATGCGCCGCATCACACCAGGGTTCCCTCGCGGGGAGACGGAGGCAATTTTTTTGCTTTTCGCCTCCATCAGAAAAGCGGCCGCCGCGGTCGGGAATTGAACCCGCGACCTCGTGCACAGCAGTGTAACGCCTTAGCCACTGAGCCACCGCGGCGGGCCTCTGCGATATGGTAACTATTATTGCGGCATCGGTTGAATGTTTTGCGAAGCGAGTAGTCTATTAGCTCATCTGCCAGGGGTGTGCCAAGAGCTTTTACTAGCGTCCAAAGAAGTATTTACAAACTAGCATAGAATGAAAAACATGCATAACATGCTACAATTATCATTTTACCTAAGTTCGCAACGTAGTGGACGCATAGCAGCACACAACGTCCGGAATCGAAACCCCCGATTTGACGCACACATTTGATTCAACTTCAAGGCAATCAAGAAATGGTTTCGAACACATCGTCACGGCACGCGCTTTGAGACCGAAGCGCAAAATTAACAGGCAATCTACTGCCTCTTGTTGGTAGTATCACTCGCGTATTGCGATTTACGGGGCGAACAAGTCACTTCCCTACGGCCCTAGCCGAGGAGGTTTTCAAAAAAATCGCGCACACTCTACATACCCGTTGCGGGTTGAATCGTCACAAGTGATAATTCCAACATAACAAGCTCGCCGTCAGATTTTGTTTACTTATTTTTTTGTTTAGTTATTTGTTTTTATACCAGAACAACGCGGGAGGGCATTACATGGGGGATTTGGAGGATATTCAACCAGAGCATTAAACGTTGCCAGACCTCATTGTATAAACTTTAAATATAAACACGCAGGAAAACTACAGACAACAAGAGTAATAAGGCAAAAAGATAAGCAAATAACCTGTGCGCAAGGGCCGGTACCTTAAGAACAATACAATGTGCCCCTGGTAAGAGTCTATAGGCGCAAACAACACGCACACAAATCAGTCAAATAAAAAAAATTGCCTCCATTCCACGCTGTGACGGTCTTTGGAAGCTTTAAACGACACCCACAACAATTGCACAAGCGACGTCACTTGCATCCACACACCTGGCCCTAAAAAGAGTGAGACCAGATATTCTGCCAGCCGTTACCTGGAATTCGTTGGGGCGGTGTCCCGAACACAGCAGCGCCAGGCATGGCCGGACTACAGCGGCGGACGCCGCTGCTGTAGCTCCGTGCTACACCACCACGCGACACAAGCGCAAGCACCGAAACAATTCGGCATGTCAGCTTAGTGATTCCCATTTATAGCGATTTAAACTAGTTATTTTAGTAAGTTTGAGAATTGCGAGAAAGCTGAGGGAAATTTTGTAATAGCTATTTATCAGATCCAATTAATGCTTCCGCGTTTTGTAATACCTCTTAAAACACAACCGAACTGGGATTCACCAATTTAGAAAACGGAGTCCCATTCGGAGCAAGCAAAGCGCAAAAGGTAGCGTTTCTCTAGCGGCCAGATTCCTGTATGTAGTGTTTACATTTTTTTTCCCGCCCAGCAAGCCAATCCTTTATGTATCTTTGCCGTACGGCCACTCGTTCCTTCCTGTCCCGGGTTACCCCGGGTTACGCAAAAGCTAATCAAGCCGATGCAAACAAAGCGCGCAATGGACGCGAAGCAGCGCCAAAACCGACCCAAAACAACTGTCGCTAAAGTAGACGACAAAGCCGTACCGCCGACTCTCCCACCGATGCGAACAGTAACCTGCGCGCTAGAACGCTGGGTAATAGCGCCCTATCGCCCCACCATCTACACTGTGCCGCGTGAGTAAAAAGCGGTATCCACATACGCAGCCGCTTTGGGAGTTTCTTGTCCCTTACACCACGAAAGAACCGTTAGCAGGTAGACGTGGAAAGCTTTGCTTTAATAACATCAGCGAAGCGAACAGGACCACAACACACACCCAGATCCGGCCGCCTTCCTGGGTGCAAACATTCGTCCGCGCAGACAACGCCATGTGACGGAGCAAAACACTTGTTCGATCAGTGCAAATTACTGTCCACAGAAGAGCGTAACAGTGAAAAATCGACGCGCTACTTGCCGCCATGATACAAAAAAAGGAGACAACTGCCCAGAAGCAGCACCAGCCACCGGAACCACCCCTTGCGCCGCAGCTTGTCAGCTTGGGAATGTCGGCACGGCTTGAATTACACCTTTACATTTAAAACTGTTTGACCTATGAAAGTTGTGTGTAAGGAAAGATTTTATGTGTTTCTTTGAGAGCGTGGGTGCGCGGTTCTCGTCCTGGTGCTTGTCACGTGACTGAAAACGTCAGTTACAATGATCCACAGGACATAGCAAATGTCTTGGAAAATCATTTTGCTTTCAAGCAAGATGATCCTGATGTAATCTTTCAGACCAATTACCCTTGCTTTCCTCATAGGTTTTTTTCCTGCAACGCCCGAGGAAGTTTGTGCTATAATACGCACACTGAAGAACACTGGCCCGGCCTTGACAACTCTCACTCTTGCTATATCAAACTTATCGCACAATATGTTTCGGATGTTTTTCATACATCGCTATGCTATTCAAAACATTCCTATTTCCGACCGCTTTAAAAAAAGCTAAACTAGTTCCTGTTTTCAATAAGGGGTTATAAGTTCCATGCTTCTAACTATGGCCCAATTGCCATTTTGTCATTTTTCAGTTATATAACAGAAAAGCTCTTAGTTCAACAGTTAATGAAGTAGGTAAACAAATTTATATCCTGTCGCCGCATCAGTTTGGTTTCAGGGCTGGTTACTCAACGGACCTTGCCCTAATTTCCTACACGGATAAAATCAAAGCGGCAATATACACGGGAGAATGGCGCATTGTTTACTACCTTTTCAAAGCCATATCTCTCTATTAACCATGCGATATTTTTTAGCAAAGTGAACTCGATTGGTATAACCAGCCGTCACCTCAATTTAATCCAAACTTACCTGCTTAAAAGTGACCATGTCGTATGTGTGTCAAATTGTTACTCTCGGACTAAGGGAACAAATATTGGTTTCCCGTCGGGTTCAATTGTTGGCCCGTTATTGTTTCTTATTTATAATAATGATCTTCCTCTTTGTCTAATTATTCTAACAGCATACTTTACGCTGATGACACAACAATATTTACGTCAAATAAGTGGTTTGGTTCATTAGTGGATAAACTTAATACAGATGCACTAATTTAGTGAAATGGTGTAAAAATAACTTGCTGAGCAATAGTGCTGCCAAATTCAACTTAATATCCTTACGTATAATCAAAGGACCGTTCCGGACGTCCTTGCATTGCCCTTGGTTCTAGTCTACTTTTTCCGAGTAGCAGTGTAACATTTCTTGGCGTAAAGATTCAGAAGAACTTGAAATTAAATGACCATATAGCATCAATAGCAAGAAAACCAGCTTACGGCATTCAAGCGCTCTATAAAGTTCGTTCCTTTTTTAGTGAACGCATTCTTATCTCCCTCTACCACGCATGCTTACACAGTCACGTAGCATACGGCATATCATCTTGAGGAAATACATACAAAACTCATTTATCTCCACTGCAACATATTGAAAATCACGCTATTCGAATTATAGCCTTTAGCTACTCCAATCGAACGCAGTTTCTTTGCTTCGTGCTCAAAATATCTTGTTGGTTTCATGACTTGTTAAGTATTTCCATGGCCTATTATTATATAATTTTATTAATGGGAACCTCCCCCTTACGTTAATTAGTACTGACCACTTTCCTCGTGGTGACTCCACTCAATTTTCTCTAAACATGAACTATTTATTGCTAAAGTAACAACGAACTACGGAAAGTTTTCAACTAACTTTTCGGCTATACGATTTTGGAATACGCCACAGTTCTATGTTAAAATATCCCGTACTGTCTATACGTTTAAAAATATTTAGCGGGCATTCTTATCCCAACCTGAATAATTTGACTTTGTTGTATCATATTGAGTACTGTTTCTTTATTTCTTCCTTTCTGTTTCTTTATTCGTAATATGTTTCGTGCTTACGATGTTTTTGCATATATACCGTTTTTTATCTTGCTGATATTAGTTTCGTTTCTTTTTTTTTCTTGCATTGCGAATACGCTTCTTGGTTATTATGTTCTTGCATAGATACCGTAACTTATCTCGCTGATATTATTTTGCGTTTTGTTGATTGCTGTGTTTGTGCTAAAAACGGGTTTCCGTCTGTTTAATGGATAACAGGAGGTCCCCCCTTCAGTCTCTGACTCTTGGACTTTCTTCCGAAGTCTTGTATTGTACACATTCTTGTTATAACACAAAATGAAATAAATTCAAAATTCCAATTTAAATTGTTGGCACATCCGCTCAGTCACCGTTTACGTCATCTCTGTTGGGAGGCCGATAGGTTCACTTTTTGAATATTTACAGGAATATTTCAAGGTAATGCCCCACACGCTTGTATATTAGATTTCTGGGGACGCCAATAAATCTAGTTAAATCAACGTCGGTTTTGACTTCAGTGTCTCTTTAAACGACTCTTAGTAGCGGAAGTGGTGCATTTATATCCTCGTCAGAATAATCTAGCCATGCAATTCGAATTGTTTTCATTGTTTAGTGTTCTTTTAACCAGTCTTGAGCACCGCGCACCGACAGACTTTTAAAGCTACTATTATTACCTGTAAAAAACCAGTTTTCCTTGGAACTCCCACAAGTGATGGGCTGTCAAGGCACGAACAAAGGTATTTTGGTCGTGTTAAACCTACTTTGAAGACATGTTCCTCAGTGTAGTGCGTGAACTATCACACCTGGATTACTTTTATGGCACGTAAATCTTTTCCCTGTGTATTTTTTTTATGTTCATATCCAAGAACGAGCGTCGCAAATACCCATTCCCCCACCCGAACCTCTCTCGCGATGAAGCTACTACCTTCCGGCGCCTACAGACAAACTCCTACCCACATACCACCCTACTACATGCCATGTATCCCACCCAATACCCTGCCACATGCAACTCCTGCCCCCACCCAGGCACCCTGTACCACATTGTATGGGAGTGCCAGCAATCCCCTTCCCTCACCCCTAACCCCAACCCTACTTATGAGCAGTGGGTGGAGCTGCTGACCAGCTCCGACCTTCCACACCAGCGACGATTGGTGGAGAGGGCACGGATGGCCAGCATAGCCTAAGGCATCCCGGACTAAGGAAGCCTCCCACCGGGCGGGTGCCCTAACATCAGCACCTGGTCTCCAATAAAGTTTATTCATCATCATCATATCCAAGACATTTGCGTGGGACGTTCCGCTTGGGCCTGCGATCACGAGGACTATTACCTTCGAAGGCGCTGCATAAATCTTCCCTCAAAATGTTTTCTATGTGCACTTACTGCTCTCGTCCGGGTCATCGCCTTCGCTGAAGATCAGGTGCGAGCAGTATTTGGTGATTTCTGTTACCACGGCCCTGTACAGGTCCTTGCCGCGGACATGGCAGATGAGGAAGGGTCGCTCGGAAGCTGGGTGACATTGCAGAAACACGGTCGCTGTCGTCATTGTGTGGTTCTAGCCTGCTTCATTGCATATTGAGAGCTGCGAACTTCAGTGAAATCTAGGCCTTTGTGAGGCTCGCATACACGAGCTGATCTTTACGATCAACTTCGCTGACACAGTGGAAAGACGATGTGATGAACACTGCAGACTACCCCTCCTCTAGCCTCCGTATGTAGTCCGGCAGTTTCCGAAAGTATGCAGTTGTCCTGGGTTGGATGTACGGGCCCTACTGGATAAGCAAAGTAGAATCGTGACTCTAGAAATTCATATGCAGAGATCTAAAGCAATGCTCAAGAGAGGACAACGGTTTGAGATAGGTGGCAAGGCAGTGGAAGTGGTAAGCTAATATACCTGCTTATCCCATGAAGTGACCCCGCATCCCAACCATGAGGCAGAGATATTTAGAAGGATAAGAATTGAGTAAAGAGCATTCGGCAGGCTGTCTCAGATAATGAATGACCTCAATGAATCCATTGTCCCTGAACAAGAAAGTGAATGTCAGCTCAATCTTACCGCTATTCACCTACGGGGCACAAACTTGGAGACTCACTATTAGGATTCAACGTAAATTGAGGACAACTCAGCGAACGAAGGAACGGAAAATAATATGTGTAATATTATTAGACAAGAAGAAAGCAGAGTGGGTCAGGGAACGTGTAATATTATTAGACAAGAAGAAAGCAGAGTGGGTCAGGGAACAAACGTGTTTTAAGGATATATTAGTTGAAATTATAAAGAAGGAATGGGTGTAGGCAGGGCATGTAATGCCAAGGCAAGATAACCGTTGGTAATTAAGGGTAAAACAGTGGATCCCATGAGAAGGCGAGCGTGGCCGGGGGCGGTAAAAAGTTAAATGAGGAGAGGAGATCAAGAAGTTTTCAAGGATAAATGGGTCGCAGTGAGCAGAGGAGCCGAATATTGGAGATGTATGGGAGAAGTCTTTTTTGGAAGTGGGCGGAGAGAGGATAATAATGACGATGATGATGGTTATGTATGTACGGGTGCAGCAAAACCAAGCGTCCTGGTTATAAGGATGTTAGCTTGGTACCAATGAATCATGATAATTGGTATGAATTCTTGATGTGCGTATGCGATGTTTTTCCTGCTGCTGCAACCAGTTTGCCGGAAGTTATATAGCAGTTTGCAGTGGTGCCAAGGTATAATTAGCTGCCAACGGGTTTCCTTCATGGTTTTCAGGAAATATAATGTTACCGGAGAACCTTCTTTAAACTTCACCTGTCGCACATCACCGGTGGCATGACACATTCTGCGAGAACGAAGAGGAGGAAGACTATCAGGCGGCTAACCGCTTACTCTCATCTCCATCTGGGGGCAGAGGGAGAATAGGCGAATAAACTCGGGTCAGCTCAGTCATGGGGTCGCGTCCGCATTCCGTTCTGTAGCAGGGACGAAGATGCGTTGTGTGACAGGCATTTCCAATGACGCTGGGGGGAATTCTCACCAATTACAGTACGCAGAAGTAAAGAGCTACAGCTGTTGCATGGCATAAACCGGCTGGCAAATCGGGTTGTGCCAGTATGTCAGAGTACTTTAGACTTCATGATTTGTCTGCCATTGCATTACTCTACAAAAAAGGTTTCACTCCCTTTTGCTATTTTACGATTTTTTTTCTAGCTTGGCACGTACTGCGGAAATTGTCGATCATATTTTGCGTGCAAATGCCACTCAATGCGAGTTTTTATATGGATACATCCTGTCTCCCAACTTTCTGCCCACTTTTAGAAGTGATGTTTTTCATAAAGTGCGGTTTGCCAACACAAGGTGAATTGTATTTTTAACTGCTCCATAGAGGATTCCTGTCACCGCGACATTTCGGCATGGTTCTCCAATACACGTTGTTGTAGGTAGAAAATTGCGTATCGAAGGAAGCTGGATATGAGGTGCAAAGAACTTGACGAGATGCTAAATAAAGCATGGTTATTTGATCGGAGGGAATGCTAGGGGTAGTCGTATCCATTTGTAGTAGAAAGCCTGGAGAGGAATTTTTAACCAGGCAGTCTTTACGTCTCCATTCTACTTGGAAATATTCGATGACATTGGCGTCCAGCAAGCAGACAGGAAGGAGCGGCAAATCCGCTTTGCTGAAGCCCCGCAAAGGAGTAACTTACACTTCCCTCAAAAAACACGTCGCTCGAAAGTCTTCAAAACACCCTTGCAACACAAGTATTATACCGTTTCCTGAATTCCAGCGCAAGCAAAGCTCCTCAAAGGCGTCGTAGGGGAAATAGGTAGTTTGTCCAGCAGGTGTTCCAGTGATCACTTTTGAAACCGCTCACAGCAGTGTGGAGTGCCGCAGTATTCAGTTAACAGGTTACCAATGTGTTAGGTAGCAACTATTGCAATAGTGTGCATAGCGTGTTAAAATATAACCGAAAAATAAATTGAGCGACCATCATAACTACCTCACTGTCGGTGCCTCTGCCACGAAAGATACCGTATCAGTACTTTTGCTGGTTGGATGTGTTGGTTTGTCCATTAAAAGGAGTTTCATTTCGAGCATGTAACTGGGTTTCAGTTAGAGCTTTAACCTGTATAATTCCTGCTGTTTAGTTTAGTACACGTTTTCAATTACCCAGACACTTTTCAAGCGCCGTTATAACAGACAACCCTGTTGTCGGTTGTTCAGAGGCTAGACCAAGAAGCATGTACGAAAATGCGTGTATGTGTGGTTTAAAATTTAAAATCACATTAAGTCCTTTAATCGAGGTGTGGTTTCTCGCATTCTGCATCTTTTATTTTTTCAGAGGCTCCCACCTACCTGAAGTTTGATTATCGCTCCCGAGACCTGAAATATAAAAGTAGAGCAACCGTTAAGGTATGGACCTAGTGTTGACGAAAGCGCTATCTGCGCCATCGGCCGGTGCAAGGATAACATTGTTGCCTCTCAGCCCGCAAAGTGAATCTCTCGAGGGCCGTCATTTTGCCCCACACATTAAGTAACAAAGTTCTGGTCTCTGCATAAAAAAAGTGCAGAAGCTCACCATTTGAAAACTGCTTTATAGTTGACAGAATAAACTGTTCCGAAAAGAAGTTAAAATATCGTGCACCCTTTCCTCTAACCCCAATGATTGTTGAAGGTGCAACCCTTTCTCGTGTGGGATTCTGTGACTATGTGATACGCTGAAGGTGTTCAACACTTTTCCAGAAAAACCGCGCCGACAGTCAGGTACGTACTCCGTAGGCGTAACCTTTGTGCGGCCGAAATTGGTACATGCTACTTGGCCTACAGTCAGTACTTTTTCGACAGGGTTCAATGATTCAAGGTGTTAGGCCTCAAAATGTGACGTTATGCCTGGCGTACTAAACCTGGAATGACACGTTAGGGCTAACGTCGTGTGGCTAGCAGCCTTATGGCAAGCAGAGAAACGTCATTCTCATTGTACGTCGAGATGTGGGTACCGGTGTCCATGTTCACGTCAAAACATGACGATAGCACGATATACGTCGCGCCATCACACGCCGACGTCACCTCTTCCTTTTGCTGCACTTGAAATTTTGCGGAGGAAGCCTAACGGAGCTGTAGCGAAGTTTCGCAGGACAGCGTTTTAATTTTTCCTCACTTCACCGACAATCACCATCATCGTCCAAGAAAAATGGCTTTCCTGCACTGCTTTTTTTCTTAGGGAAATCATCGGTGACAGACTGAAAGTTTCGCTTTAGAGGAAACTTTTGTTTAGACAACGACACATGTTTCGACAAAACTGCTAACCGTTACCCCTCTCAAACACCATGAACGTCGGGTCACCGCCTGCGACAGGAGTATATTTTTGGCGCAAGCTTAGCCGAAAGCGAACTACGATTGAACAGGATCAAAGCTCTTGTAAGAAGCGACATGATTACAGCTGAACGAGTCGAGATGTTTTGTTAGGCAGTTAAGCTATACAAATCTATCTACAGGAATTTAGGCTGTGCAATGTACAAATCTATCCATAGCTTCTCGAAGGGGAACTGCTTTTGGACGGATAGTGTTTCTGGGCTGTTTTTAACCTTCTACCTAGAACACCCACGACGCCCAACAAAGTCGATTTGCTTAATCACCGCAAACTGCTTCCTGAGCTCCTCGAGGAATTATGTTCGTCGAGCTCCACTACGAATTAAGTTAAGATAATCTTACTCATCGCGATGCCCAATTAAATAACTATAGGGGAAGAATGATACGGCTCTGATTGCGTTACTCCTTCTCCTTCCTTGTTAGCTAAACTACCATGAAATGCCTTTTAATGTTACCATTCACTCGAATCTGCCAGTGACATCATTGCACACTCACGACATTGGAAAAGCACGTTCTCTTGGTCTCCACATTACAATCATAAAGTCCTATCTACGCTTAGCCAATATCCACAAACAACTGGTATGGCGAGTAGGGCTTTAGATGTTAGCGATAATACTCTGTGTGGTCGAGTGTTGGGTCATGTATAGCTAGGGCCACTGTCGGGACGAACGCCACTTCGCATGTCAGGTAATTGCGGTGGTCTGGAACTGTTGCTTACAAAAATCGGGACGACCCCAAACACAATGAGCGGCGTAGGTGGGCACCACACCGGACCCTCCTGCAGAATGTCTCCCTTTACCGCGTGCGATAGCACTGCAGTTCTCATGGGCTTTCATTTATCGTCTAAACGGGAAGACGTCCGCCAACGCGGCATGCACTGCAGCGCAAGTGTAAAAAGCGGCCAAAACCTGCCAGTTGTGATCGGCGCACAAGGGCTAAGTATGGCTGCACTTTTTTTTAAACGAAGATTTCGTGTTTTCACTGACGGCGTGTGTAACGCGAAAACGCCGAAGTGAAAGAAAACAAACGCTCCCCGTGGCTGGGACCGAACCTGCAGTTCTCTCGCGCAGTGAAGCCAGCGTCTATCCGATTGCTCCATTTCTACTTGGTCGAAGTGGTTTGGAAACGTTAGACGACAACTAAACAATCCGTCACGAGAAAGCTTCGCGTTCAATCATCGTCCTCGTTTTACAGAGGGGTGAATGATTGTTTTACTTGTCCTCGTGAGAACGACGCTTAAAAAGCAAAAACCGAGGCTCGCCGCGGGTTGTTTTTGTATCTTCTGACGGCAAGTGTTCTGTAAGAAAGGTGGTTCTTGAGCGTACGGCGTGGGCTCCTGAATCGGCCTTGAGCCCTATGTCGCGGAAAGCGACGCGGAAAAGAGGCAATCAGCCGATCGCCCGATTCCTGGGGCAGAACACGAGCCACTGCCACGAGTGCGAGGAGCGAGCCATGCCCATGTTCCCGTGCCCGTGTGAGCCGCCTCTTTATTATCAACACACTCCCGCCGCCGCCAAGATGCGATGGTCAAGCAGGAGGAAGCAGCTAACAGGTGGTTGCGGCCAATACAGAAAGGCACCCAGGTACGATAAAAAAACCGGCAGTCATAGCAATACGAAGGTCAGTTGTGAAGCGGCGGAGAAGCGGCAGAAGTCACACGGAAGGAAGAGTGCTTGTAGAGATACGATCTCGTTGTGCACCCCGAGTCCACCGGCACAATTGAGGACGCGCAGATACCGGTAGCAGGAACAATGTTCCTGGGAATCCTAGGTAGGATGATCTCGAGCACCCGACGATAGCAGATACTTCATTCAATTCTGAACAGCGGACATCAAGCGCCACTCTCAACGTGGAAAACCGCCGTGTGGCAACATTAAGGCGCTGTTGTACATCTCCGACAGTCGCTATTTTGCCGCGTTCAACTCAGAAACGTGAAGTCACAAAAGCTTCCACCGTGACTGTTAACGGACGAATGCTTCAGCCAATTCTTCGCGCTTGCTACGCACCTGAATTCTAGAATGGGTACCACATAATGTTCCCAGACAGGACCATCACTCCCCAGGGCATCTTGTTGCAGACTGGCATCGACCGAAGGATACTGTTAGGCTTCAAATGGGGGAATTCCCAGCATTAGAAACGTATGTCCCTCATGAACTAGACTGACGCGCACTCGTTCATCAATCTCGGGCCGACGTAATCTCGTCAGCCGCGTCTGATGTGCTGACGTCTTGCCACGCAGAGCCCTGGGAACAGCAGAGAGAGGCCGGTCACCTTCATATCATTCGTAGCCACTCGACTCGCTCGCTCGAGCTTGCTGCAGCAGGCCTCCTTGACGACTGCTGAATCCTGTGCGCCCTCCTCATTGCACATCCTGAAGTGGCTGATGGTGTAGTTTCGCGGGTCCGCAAGCTGCGCCGCTCGGTCGTAGTCGGCGTGAGGGTGATTTTTGGTGCTTCGATCGCCTATGCGCCGTAACCGCCTGGGTCGTAGGGGAGTTCGCCCTGCTCGGGATGGAGCATCATATCTACGAAGTCGGTCCTGGTTAGCCCCTGAGGGGCCCGCGTGTAGCCAGGGCAGTTTGCTATCGCTGGTATTTGGTCACAGCTGACAACTTGTCGCGAGTTGTGCAGACCGGGATGGTGAGCTGCTCCACAATGTTTCCGGGACGACGTTCGCAGCAGCCGACAGGGGAGCTTCCAATACCTTTTGAGGCGGGCCGTTGAGCGTGGTCATTGTAGCTGCCGAGCATCTTTTCATGAGCCCTCCACAACCAGGTTCATATGGAAGTTCGCGCAATGCAGATCGGGACGCCGTTGTGCCGATCGGGACGCCGTTGCTGTGGAGCGGTGGAGATACCAGTAGGCGTAAACGCCAGCGGAGGTGCCAGTGGGAATGCCAGAGCCGGGGAAAAACACGACCATCGTTTTTTACTGGCAACGGCGCCCGCTCGCGACGGTCACCAACGCGGTGTTTTAGCAGGAAACGTCCACCTGCGCCCGCGGCGTACGAACCGTAGAAGAAAATCAAGTTGGGTGGTTCCGGGATGGCCGCATCCTTGCACGTCGTAGTCATGGGGTCTTTGGGAATTTCAATGCCCTGGCCGTCCGTGAGTACGTCGAAGTCGTCGCTAGGCGGTGTGCTAGGTACATCAAGTTGTCCATCAAGGGAATCTGGCGCGAGCTCCGCCAGTTGTTCAGGGCGATCAGAGTCCTCGCCAGCTAGTGCGAAAGTGTAGGTCACAGCCGGCGCGGCTCACACACAGCGTCCACATTGGCCACATTGTCGGCCTCCACGGTTGTCTTGCTGTGCACCAGGGAGCGCAGCAGTCTTGCCGTACCGGGTGACGGCAAAATCAGGGCTCGGCGCTCCGGTACTCTGAGCAGCAACTTGACAAGGAACCGCGGAGGGTCGCGCGAAGGAAACGTGCGCGCGTTTCATGTGCACTTTTTCGTGGTATTCAAAGCTGGTAAAGTAGTCACCTTCCAACTCATCTAAATCGATGATTTCCTGGACGCTCTTGTCAAGGACCTTCATCTTCTCGTACTTGGTGTTGACGGCGAGCAGGTGCGGGCGGATCTGCTCGGTCGGTGAGTCTGCATCCTCTAGCAAACATTCAAATGCAGCTACGCCCCTTGTGACGGCTTGCCTCACGAAGTCACGGCGGCGACGCAGCTCCTCATGGCAGACGGCAGCGAAGCCGGGCGACGGGTGGCTCCGGCAAAACTCGGTAAACGTAACAGTGTCCCTGCTGCGGTTTTATTGTAGTCCGCCGCTACACATTGACTCCCCATTTGAGTGACCACAAAAATGTTTGTCAATTACAGCGTTGCGTTTATTGAAAACATTCAAATTTTGGGTGTTAATTATTCTAAGCTGCATCTTGGATATTAGGGGTGCCGTAGTTGAAGGCTCCGGATTAATTTCGACCACAGAAATTACTACGCACAGGCATTTTTTCTTTTTGCCTCCACCTAAAAAGCAGCTACTGAGGTCAGTATCGAAACCTCGTCCTTGGTCTCAGCAGCATAACGACTTAACCACTGAACATCAGAAGCTAGTGTTCTTACGTAAGTATTACCACGACGCTTTTTCTGAGCTGAAAATGAGTTTGTTTGGGACAAGGGACTGCAAAATGGTCTTTGTACTCATTCTACTACTACATACACGGATGAAATACGCGCGTTGCCCGAATGTCGGGCGATACCGGCCGTTACGCGTAACGGAAATCTGAGTGTACTCCAATAGTTTACGGCAAAATGCTGAACTAATGGCGAGCCATTGATCATGGTCCACTCGGGTTAACAACGGTTTATATTACTAGTTTGACTATGACGGATAATGGGGAGGGCACAATAGGTAATCGCTGCAAATGCAACAGCGCTCTTTTTATCTTCTTCTGGCTCTTACTTACGCGGCTTCAAGGGCAGCTATAAGTGTGGTGGTTACCAAGCTGTTTGTCCACCAAGAGTTTCAACGCTTACGAAGCGATAACTTTTCCGATTACGTTTCGGGCCCCTAAAAGTAATCAATGTTTATCTTGCTGAAGGCGGTTAAACTACATGTCTCTGCTGTGCGCATTTTAAATGTCTAAATATTTCTTTGTAAACTCACCGGGGACACCAGTTGGCCCCTTTGTAACAATTTATATAAGGTCTTTGTGCCCTACTATACCACTCTATATTACCCTGAAAAATGTCTTCGCAATGACATTAGTATATAACGCTGAAGCACACATTGAAGGTAGTTTTGTGTATACCGCTTCTAGCGGTACATGGAGTTCGACTTCGGCATTTCGTTCCCACTTTCATATAATGCAGCGTGTATTTCTCCGAGAGGAAATGTTATCTCTAACGATGCAGTTGTGGTCAGTTGGGATTAATCGCCCAGATTTAGCGGAAATCCCCAAGGTGGAGTAAGTTTCTGCGAAGGAATGTTTCATATCCACCTCAATGCAGCCGTTCGACTACAAAGGAAAGCTGTGCGGCTTTATCAGAAACTTCGCAGTTGAAGAAAAATTCCTCGAGCGGCAGGATTCGAACCCGGGACCACCGCTTAACCAGAGCAGTCACTCTACCAACGGAGCTAACCAAGAGGCTAGCAGTTTGTAGCGCGAGACCGAATTGATCAACAACTCCAAGTGATGGAAAGGTGTTCATCGAGCAGATTTAGGGGAAATCCCCAAGGTAGAGTAATTTTCTGCGAAGGAAAGGTTGACCTCCACCTCAATGCTGCCATACAGCTATAAAAGAAAGCTATGTAGCTTTCCTTTGTAGCCGTATGGCAGCATTGAGGTGAATGTCAATCTTTAGTTTGCTCATTGGGGTTGCATTGTCGTAAAAAACAGGTTTTAACACGGTAGAATCCTTTATCCGACAACGCCCCCTTCAGAGAGGTATTGACAATGTTTTTAACGTTTTTGCTGATAACATTATTCAGGTAATAAAACAGCCTGTCTATTAGTTCTAGCCTGGCTATATGTTTCAGTACACTCCTCAATGTTGGTCTGATTCTCAGGAAGTTGAGTAAAGCCCTAGCAAAAAAGGAATAACAAGTGGGTTTATAATGATAGGCGCTGTTAGTTTGTTAAATTAGTTTGCTATTTTGTAGCAGTGCATTGCTTAAATGGTTGGTGAATGGTCGCACATTAGATGATACGGCGCGGTTAAAAGACAAGCAGTTAGAGGCCAGGCATTATTACATTTGCTTTCTAGTGAGGTAAAGGGACTGTAGCAGTGTGGCGAGTAGGGGATTGTACTTGCTTTCCTATTTAAACGTAGATATGAACAAAGCTCTAGCGTGCTTCTTTAGAAACGTTTTATGCAGTTTTAACTTGTCATGTGCAGCATACTTTGAACCGGCTGTACTGTGACATAGGCAGCGTACGAGAGGATTTCGTAGGTCCGAGATAACCAGGTGTTCAGGATAAGCCCTTACCGCATCATCACGACGCACGTTTTGTTTTCTGTAGGCTCCCAGTGTGGCAACTTCAATTTTGCTTTTAAAAACCCATAAAAGTAGAAAACAAAGACAATGTTTGGTGCTAGACATGCAGCCTACCCTAATTTGGCACCTTGGAGTTTGTACTTCTAAAATTTAGCACAATCAGCGGGTCTATTTCGTGATTGCAACGACGCACTGGCAAACGTCTCCTTCAGCGCTGGCTGCGGCTCTGCCTCGCGATTTCGCAAGGTGATGGCTCCCAGGGAAGCGCTACTGGCCCCTATCGGTTCCCTCTCCTAGCGGCCCTGTCCGTACGTGAATAGACAACTATCGAATGGAGCTAACCATGAATTTCACCAAATTTTGCTATGAAGTAGCGAAGCAAAGAAGTTCTGCAACTGCTTTTGCCCTCGAGGAAAGGACGTTGCCTTCCTTCCTAATTTTCCCTGTGTATTTTCTAATACCATGTGTATGAACTGGCCACAATAGCAATGCTACTCAAAAATGAGCTATGAAAGGGTCTCTATGTAGATTTATATACCTTAATATGATGCGAGTGGCCTTCCTAGTACCACGAAAATCGGGTAATGTACCGAGTCATAATTTCCGGCATTTAATTGAGAAGGGAAGTGCAGAAATACGAGAATCTAACCGCAAACACTACATTAAAACATGAAAGAAATACGTTCGTATAAGGGTGAGAAATAAGGTTCTTATTTATTTGTGACTCTAATTGAACTGGCAAATACGCTGGCTACAAAGTCCACATTGTTATTTACGTCCAATGCTTGCTCTGAATTTCGGTAGACATTTTCTCAGGAGACAATACCTGTTCTTGTAGCGCAATTATTCGGCATTAAATTTACAACGCATCAGCAGCTTCCTCAGCTGTGCACTTTATGTCACACCCCGATTCTTTAAAAAGCTCTACCTAAGTTACAGAGTCAATAGAAAAAAACTCCGTCACGGACAATTCATAGAGTAAGAAAAAACAAGCATCGGTTGCATAAAGTAGGCAGAACTGAGCAATGTGCAATATTGTTTGTAAACATAGTTTTCATATTGTCGTACCTAAACAGTGAACACGGAAGAGTTTTGAACAATGATTCATGTGGGCACGTGTTGTTAGCAGAGAAGCGCGTTTATATTTGCAATTTTTCGATGATG
The DNA here is from genome assembly GCA_013339765.2 of Haemaphysalis longicornis. NCBI lineage: Eukaryota > Metazoa > Arthropoda > Arachnida > Ixodida > Ixodidae > Haemaphysalis > Haemaphysalis longicornis. Next base: position 10,887,919 of record CM023451.1, read on the forward strand.
TTGGTACAGTTGCAATGCATAGAGATTTTGTCAGAAAATATAGCAAGAAGCTATTTAATTTGTTTAGGAAAAGTAATAATTTATAGAAATATATGCTGGGTAACAGTGCTTACGGCTCACGATGAAGAGGAGCGCCAAGCCAAGGAAGCCCAGAACGACAGGAACGATGCAGGCGAAAAGGATGTAACCTCCACTTCCGCCGAATTGAACAGCTGCACGTACGGACCGGAATCTGCCAACACATCATAATGCCGTAGAGCGTAGGTCTTCGCAGTACGGTAGGGCCCCATGAACCGAAAGTGGGTGCTTTTTTGTAGGGTGGACGAGTCTTCTCTCCACTCCTCAAGTATGGAGAAAATTGTCAAGGTGGTAACGCAACAAGTAGAATAACTGCGACATATTTTTTTTCTGATCTGGGAGAAAAAAACCGCAATTTTAAACAGGCGCTTGTATTATTGGGCGAAGGTAAGGGCATTTATACAGAGTCAACTTACGAATCACTATGTAATCGATTAACTCGTCACCCAAAATCTGTATAACGTTTCTGAGCCAATGCCTTCGCATTAGGAGAACACCTTTTCGTAGCTCTGTTTGATAATTATATTGAACGCCAATTTGAAATATCTTATAGCACTCGAAAAGAAATTCACCAATGCTCATCCAAGTTAAACGTTCAGAAAAGTTGACGCTGCCTGTGTATGCCTGAACCGTTCCCTCCGTCATGGCGCAGTTCCCTGAACTAGTCAAGCGGTTTAATTGCAGTACTTTTAAAGTTTCTTGTGATGACTGAAAAATACTAATGCGCAAACTGCAATTCTAATTATTTTGAAATAAAGAACAGGCTTATTTAGAGTGTGTCAAATGGTTGTCTGTAAAGCTCGGATGGCCGGCTTCTGACAGCCCGGGCGACATCTGCGGATAGCGCCCGGTTTAAGACAGCCAGCTGGTGTTTAAGAATGGTTCAATCAGTGCTACTGTTGTCTCCTCTCGTTTCTTTTTTTGTGTTGGCTTCGGCACCTGGTATTGCCGAAAGAAATGTACGCAACATGACTCGGCTGGTTACTCTCTCAAGTTTTTCTCGTTCACTTTATTGGAAGGGTTCCTCGGTGTTGATGCGGAGCATCACTGACAATAAACCATACTTGGCTCAGTTGGCAAAAAAGCGACATCCCGATATCACCGTCGCCGAGACCTGTCCTTTCAATTCTCATTAGCTGCATGAAGTCAGTAAGAAGGCTCTCATGAATATTGACAGTGAAGCGAGCGGCGAATCCGCCGGCCTGACGTCGCCGTGGGCAGCTGACAGCTGCTGTCACAGGCTCTTGGCCGATTACACCACCCATTGGCAGCGACGTCAATGTCCACACCTACACAAATGCTCTCACTACAGAATGAAAAGTTATTCTTATGGATTGCCACCCCATTTAGGAAACTTATATGCCATACACAGAATTGCTTGACAGAGCTAGTACCATCAGGCCGACCTTTCTGGGTTTTTTTTTATTTCGATAAAATCTCTGTTCCTCTAAACACTTCCATAACCTGTTCTCCTGGTTATTTCCCCTACTTCTTCGGGGATGCAAAAATCATCTAATGCACCGTGCTACGTCAAAGCTTGCATTTTTCTCTAGAAATAGCAACATAATGATCGTGAAGAATTACCCAGCATCTCGCGGCTTAGTAAAATCTTAAATGACGACTAGTCATATGCAGAGAGTTCTGTGATATTAGATACTCGGAAGTGAGCCTCAAAGACCTGGACATAATTCCGAGCATGGTACACGTGAGGCGTTCAGATTGGAAGGACAGTGATGCAACATCTGGTAGCAAAACCAAATAAGTAAAAAATTACGTAATATTTTTTCTGAACAAGAAACTGCTTTTGTTATAAACGATACTTCGCTAAAACAGGAAATGAATTTGTTCTCAGTGCATAGCAGTGAAAACCAGGAAACATTTCGGATCAGTTAAATTTGCTACGGAAGCGATTTTGGTACGTTAGGGTTTATGATCAATCTGCACGAAATATTCGCCCAGGAAGCGATCACACAAGCGATATTTTTATATATATTTAGCGCGCGTGCATGCGTGTGTGTGTGTGTGTGTGTGTTCGTGCGTGTGTGCTTGAGCGCCTGTGTGTGCGTGCGTGCGCGCACGGGTGTGCACTGTGCTTTTGTAAGAACACAGATATTTAGCAGGTGTGTTTGTTAGTTTCTTTGAAGGCTGCGGACGCTTTCCATGATATTGTGTTCAATGAAATGTAAGTTTGTCTCCTCATATTGACAAACTACGAACAGATATATCCCGGCTCACTCGTATTTTTATAAGATGATACATTTACTACCAGCTTCGTAATAAAAGCCGTCTACAGTCTAGTCATATTTTCGCCTTAACTGCTGCCTTCTAGTGCGTGGTTTTACAGGAAAAACAAACATAGGAGACCTATGCCGGCTCCAAAAAAAAAAGTCTTACGCATAATTGAAAACGCACCCTATATCAGTCACAGTTCTCCTTTATTTAAGAAACATCAGTTATTGACAATTATGACCACAAAAACAACAAACTCTAAATATTTATCACCACATAAGGACGGAGCGTAATGACTTTTACAAAAATACACTTCAAGAAGACATGATGACGAGTTTAGCAGTTAATATACACAACACCAAAAACTCGCACAAAGTACGGTCACCAGAAAGTGAACTAGCAGATTCCCGACATTTTAAACCTTCCCCCCGCAATTCTAACTATGACGCAAGATGCTAAATTCGAACAAGCATTCAAAAGAAATCAGACATGTTCTTTTTGAACTACAGGAAAAAAATGTGTCTTGTAATTGTTTGTTTCCTTCTGAAAATTTAGAGGTGATTTTTTCTTTCTGTGAATTCTTGTATTGTAATTATTGTTTCTTTATAATAATTCGAGAAATGTTTTTTCTTTTTTTTCTTGCTGAGAAGTCTTGAATTCTACTTATTGTTTTGTAAAATCTGAGAGCTGACATGTTTCGTATTGTGAAGTTTTTATTGCAACTATTGTTTCTTTCTGAAAACTGAAAGCTCATTTTCTGTGTGCAATTATACACATAGAAAATTAGCTTTCAGTTTTCAGAAAATTAATTTCAGGTTTCATAAGTGCCTACAAAGGGCGTGCACTTCCCACAGAGTCGTGGAAAAACGAGTGGGGGGAGGTGGCGTCACCTTGTCAGGCTTTTGTAGCCTTTGTGACCGTTCCCTTCGACAACTGTATAATCATTCCTGTACTTGTCGCAATAAACTTTCAACTTCAACTTCAACTTCATTGTGTGCTGATGCAAAACTTATTTTCTGGCACAGGCTTTTTCATATATCAATTACTGTAGTTTGTTCTCCGCATTAAACAACTCTTTAACGCAATAAAATAATATATCGGCGGAGATTTCTTCACTTACCGGCGAGCAGCTGCGAACAGTACAGAGGGATAAAAGCGAACATTTGAACTCTATTTTACCCTTTTTGCACCATCTTCTCACTATATTCCCATAGACGGCACCGCCAGCTTGCATGCAGGTAAGAAGGCATTTGACCATGTAGAGAACATCGCATTTTTAAAATATCATTATGCTATCGACTTCAAGACCACAAGCAACGATCCGACATTTAAAAAAAAATTTCAAGTGTTCGTGTGTTCTCTGTAACTTTTGAGCACTTAGGCGTCTCCGACTTCAAAATCCAAACGATATTTGTTGGCTCTATCAGGTTACGTCTCATGGCGACTGCGGGCTGCTTTTTCGGAAGTCCAAAGACGTCGTAATCGCAGGCTAGGTACAGTACCCCTGAGTAAAAAGTAGAATGTTAAACTGCGATTTTACTAAACCTGCAGCATTATTTATGCTGTAAAATTATTAACAATATGTTATTCCGAGAATGGTGTATTATCTCTGTAACCTTTACCGACACGTGAGGTGTATCTGTGGTCGTGTTTTATGTTCTCTAAACCAAAAGATTTTGCGCGTTTGTCACGGCAGTCTGTGAGTTTGTTGAACTTCCCACATACTGCTGACACTGACTCTCTCACGAAAACTGAGAATTCGTGAATTGTCGCTCAATGCCCTGCCACTTTTCGTGTAAGCTGTTGGAGTTCCGGGAAATTGCATCTCACAGGGCGACAGTTGAGCTCTAATATCGCAAACTTACGGGTCCAGGCCAAACAATCGAACCGACTGGACCTGTCGAGTTTCTATCTGTTCTGCAGTCGTTGGTATGAGAGGACTCGCAGCCCTGCGAGTCGCAGCTGCCACGAAATGATGGACGCGTCTCCTTGAGCTGGTGGCATTCCGACAAATGAAGCGATGCGAGGGAAGATCTAAATCACAGCAGGTAGAACGAAATTATACACACGGTTGTCCAGAGCACGAGATGGCCGGTTGTACCCGTTGCGGGTCGATTACAGGCCTGCGGGCGGACAACACTGAGTGTGTCATGGGAACAATTTTTTTTTGTCTGTACCATTCGTACTTCCCTTTAGGAATAAATAAAAACGGCTACGATTACAATACTCCCTAAATCTAAATTTGTGCGCAGCACCAGCTGCAGTCTTTTCGGTCACAGCGCATAGCTGCTGCGTCTCAAAAAGGGATCTCGTGATCAGTGAACGCATTGCGGCGCGCGCTTCCCTGCCGTTGCCTCGCAGCGCGTCGCCGCCGCCGGGCATGTTGTGAACCGTGTTTCAACCTCCCGTGGAAATGTCAGTGGAGGAAAGCATCTGCGTCGGCGGCGCGAACTGCGTCTCAGGAAGTGGATGCAAATTGCGTATCAGGAAGCGACTGTGAACTGCGTAGTGAACGCGTCCCTGTTGAGCGCACGACGGCAGGCGCTGCTACGGTGTTATATCGCGGCGCGGCGCCGCCGACCGGCATGGTTCATGCGGGCTAGGCATACCACCCTCCCCCCACACACTTTCGCCACCCGCTCCTTCGCCATTTTTCATCTGCATTCGGTGTTCTCTTCATTAACTCGATTGCGAGGCCAACGAGGGACACCACACACTTAAGGCCGTAACAACGTCTCGTCTCCACTGTTAAAACGGGTGGCTTTCAACGCCCACAATTCATTAAGCGTATACGCTGTAGTAAAGTAGAGGTGCCCAAGTGCCTCTTTTGCCAAAAAACAAGGCAGTAAATTTGATTGATTTTATTGACTGTACGGTTTATCTCGCCAACGCAAAGCGGGCGATGAGGCCCGCCGTAGTGGGGGGACCTGGATTAATTTTGACCACTTGGGGTCTTTAACGTGCTCAGAAATTGCGTACACACGGGGGTTGTCGCTTTTCGCGTCCCTCATAAAAGCAGCCGCCGCAGCCGAGAATCGAATCCACGTCCTCGTGCTCAGCAGCACAAAGCCTTAGCCACTGAGCCACCGCGCCAGGTAAGGTAGTAAATTCACTTACGATTGTCGCCCATGGCTTCGGCATCTGTGAAAGTAATTACCAATTCAACAAAACAGGCGAAAGAATTTTAGCGCATAAGCAAGGAAAACACCCTGTAGGGCTACATAGCTGCACTGAAACGGTGATCGTATTCGTAAATTCGACTCGTGATGCATAGGTTGCTGGCGCAGTTTGCCTTCCTGCAGAACCACCGCAGTGGCGGACGAGGAGAACGGTAACCACAACGAAACAAGTCCGTAAAAGGCCGAACCACGTGAGTCTCACGGTCGTACGTGAGATTCGAATTTTTACGTTGCGGGCTGTACGAAGCCTCCGGCGGCGCCCTGACCTCCCTCTTGGCAACAAATACGGCTCCGTCGCTAACCCCCTGGGTGAGATATCGTGTTCTAATCTGTTGATTTCGTCTGCAATTTGCGCATTTTAACCCTCACACAAATTTTCATCAAGAAAGAGCTTTAGTTTTTCAGATAGAATGGCGATTTTTCAGCTGCTAAGCCTGATGTAGTAGCGTTAATCGTTGCCATAGCAACAGGCTCGCGAGATCACGAGTGGCTACAGCAGTGTCTGTGCCGGTTAGTAGATGGCGCTACGAGTAACGCGCGGGTTTGAGCGGAGAGCGCGCGTATCCAGGCGCCCTTCGCGTGATGTGCGAGCGACAACTAAGAGAGTTTCAAACTACATGCGCGTGGTCTACATATTGGCGTTGAGCGCAATCACGGGCGGCGCTTCCAAGTGCGGCGCCGTGACCTCCACTTAGAGATTTTCGCATTTGTCGTCCGCTCACTCGGGCTGGCTCTCCCTGCTTTTCCTTTGCGCTCGGTTGACGTGTGATGCTTGTCCGCACCACATTTTGCGCGTGGGGAACTTTTTATTATAAGAATAGACTAAGATCGCCTACACTAGCTCAAGGCGTGATTTAACGCATAGTTTTCGATATCGCTACGGAAGAAACATTGCCGGCGACGCCCCATTCTTTGCGAAGCCGGTCTTGTGCGCAGCGCGAAGGGTCGGAGCCCACTTGTCGGCTTCAGTTGTGAGCAATATTTAGAACAAAGGGAATAGCCAGCGACAACAGCGAAAATACAAGACAAAACCAAATTTCAAAAACAAAAAACAAAAACCTATGCGGCTGTCGGCTTTGGCAGAAGGCTTTGCGATTCCGGGTAATCGTATGCAATCTAAATCAGTTTTTTCAACCTTGGCGAACGCTCGAAAGTATTGCATCACATCACTTTACGTTGTCGTGGCATGAAAGTGGGCCGACATGCACTGTTGTCCACAAAAACTGTAGGCTGAGTTCCAAATAACCTACTGTGTGTATAGGCGCGTACTGGTTTTATACAGGCTTTTAACCAGTACGGATGTTTATTGAGCCAAACGAGCCACGTCTACGGCAAAAATACAGTAACACTATGTTTGTTCAGAGCTGGAGGGATATTTCGTTACATTTCCCACAGCCATATCTTCTCAAATATTAGATATGCATCACAGGAAAGCTGCACTCAAGAGGAGGAGAAGGAGGACATGAAGGAGAAAACTTCATTTAACCGGAAAATTGAGATGATTAGTGGGCCGGGTCCTCAGTCCAGGACAAGAGAGTAACAGATATTTTTTCCTTTACGCTTGGAAATTAAAGTTGGAAAACAATAAAGAGCTGCTTAGAAATATGCATCGCTTTCGTTTCTTGTTATATAGGCACGGGACACTGAAGTTTGCGCGCCACTGCAGCGCCACATCTCGCCGCCGCTTAGCAACTGTGGGTCGGTGGGTGTCGCGACCGGCCGTTCAGCGCACGCAAAAACACGCGCGCTGCGTGCGGTTCAACGTTGTGTGGCGAAAGTTTTTTAAGAAACATAGTTATAATTGCAAGTTGCAGGGTCCGAAAGGATCAAAATGTTGCAGGAAAGAATGAGTGGCAGCGCCGCTACTGCTGCGTGAAGGACTGCCATAATCGCGAAAGGCAGCCTGCCTGAAATGCATCGTTCTGTACAAGTTTCTTCGGCAGCCGTGTAGAATGAGCGTTGCAAGAAATGTTTTTTTGCAGTAAGAAAGCTACGACATTTGTTGTCATTGGAAGGAGTAAAATTATGGGTACGTTGACTGTTTATGCGCAGCGCAGACAGGAAGGGCCGTAAAACTAAAACGTTTGCTTTCAGTGTTCCATACACAACGCGTGCTGCGATGAATCCCATGCCGTCGTAGTATTTGCATAACACAAAGTATTAGGGCTTTCGCCACTATTGTTTTATTAACAGTAACCTTTTTTAGTGGAATTCACGGCACCGAATGGATGTCAAAAGACGGCACACGGCACAAGAATATGTTCACAGCACTTCGCGAGTGATGCCAAAAGCAATGTCAAGACGGTAATGTCAATACGCATCCCGCTTACTGCCATACTTTGATCCCCAGAGTTCGGCCACGTATTCTAAGCGAGAGCGTGGCAAGCTATCAATGGCAAGGTTGCATTCACTGGCGCTGTCTTCTTTAATGCGTTTTGCGTACTCTGAAAGTTGAAGTTACTATTGTTTAAGCAGAGGATCGCGAGGAGGAAGAAATACTTTTTTTGGGCATTCTGAATGGCCTGAACAAACTGTATCACAATTAGCCGTTAAGACGAATCTAACATTAATCACAAGATAGAAGCCAAAACTAAACGGAATCTTCGTAAAGACGGCCGCAGTTCCGCAGCAGATTTTCAACTGTGTGGAACTGCGTTTACTTTGTGATCAGTTAATAACGTTTCGAATCCGTTGTTAAATATTGACAACAACAACCGAGCTGAAGAAGGGCAACCGAAAAAGTAACTATACAAACACGCTTTTTGTCGTGGAGCACGTTGTATAAGCTGGGGTCACTTTATTAGGCTGTGATACAAGAAAAATAAAACTGACCTGAATTGGCGCTGTAAATAAGCTTCCCCTTGCTGAGAATGGGATTTCGCAACGATGTCTGTTCAATAAATTTCTTTAACGGCGTACACGCGAGCGGGAACGCACAATCTCTGTAACTTCTCGCGCACGCGAGGCCGACAGTAGTAGCTCAGCCCCGTAATTGTCCGGAAATTGCACAGAAGCACTTCATACATGGGGGAACTATTTGCCGGAACAGTATTCAAGCACGAGACACCTTTCAAAAACAATCGCTGAATCGCAAAAACAAACAACCGAGAGGCGCCGAATATATGAACGCGCGCCCACCGTCTGGCTCTCACCGATCCAAAGTTAGCTCAAGCTTCCGCGGGGCGGCGCTTGGTGCACTTATTCGTCGCGCCCTCTGAGCAGTGACCGGTGCCTATATGCAGGTGTACTATTTAATGCGTTTGTTAGGGACTGTATCAAGCCTTCAACGCCGTAATCAGATCGTAGCTGCTCAGGTTGAGAGTCAGTTCGTTATGATAACGATATAATTACGATAGAAATTAGGAGCACAAAAGCCGCCTTCGAGTACTCTGGACAGAGTTGTCTGAGACGCGATCGTGGCGGCGTAGCACAAACCTTCTCATTGTATTTTCACGTGAATAAACAATTCACGCTGCGGATATGCACCTTCTTGCATGCAGCCATAACGAAAGCCAATTTGTGAGAAAGGGAAGGTATGCCATACAGACTGAACAGAATATCCACAAGACTTTTGTAAGCTTCCCAAACAATCATCTGCAAACCTACTAACAAAACGTTTGTGACGGTGCAGAAAAATGAATGCGTTGGGCACAAAAAAAACCCACACTGTAAAGAAAAATGGCCAATTTTACGGAGAAAGCTGCTGGTAAAATGTTACCGGACACATTTCCGTAATTGAGACAACGGAAAGAATTCTAAGAATGAACATTCCGTAGTACGGGAAGACCGTAACAAAACAAACACACTTTCCGTAATTGATAGAATCTTCAGAAAAGAAAAAAATACTTCGACGACGAATCAAACCCGCGACGTTGATCGAATGGGCACGACGCTCGAGACCACTGCACCAGCGCACGAACGCTGTACTTGTGCCGAACAACCTGTATACTACATGGTGCCCACCCTGCGTGTGCCATACATCGGTGTTTACTAGCTGGCTTACAGATTTCCTGGTTGATAAAGTGCGATTTCTTAAATAGCGCTTTCGCAGTAAGGTTCCGCGAAGCCCTCACAATAGTTGATCGCCATCAACTCCGCTGTTTAGAGAAAGCGCTCGCAAAAATGTGTGTGACTGGCTACGACTGCGATTTCGAACTGCATGAACAGTGCTTGCTGTGCTTTCGTTTTAAGCTTTAGGCTAAATACATCGGCCGATATTGATTCCTTGAGAACTCAATTACCTTCCGCAACTCTGCTTTTGCACGAAAATAACCTTATATTTTCTACAAGTGTGCCGGTTACACAGGCATATACAGTTTGCAGGTACGGCGCCGCGACGTTGCCGGAGCGTCGTAAAGACAAGATACAGCGCTCGTGTTGAGCGGTATGGGCCTGATGGTCCTCACTACGTTTACTACACTTTAGACACTAACGAAACAGAGCCGCATTCATTGCGCCACGAATGTTGTCGGGGCGCAGTTTTCGCTTCTCGATTGATTCTCGACGATCGACACGACAATATATTTCTTGCAGTTATTAATAAACTGATCTGTTTCTGTTCTGCATCATACAGAGAAAACGCCCGTATTTTGCAAAGCAGAAAAAGATTCCGTTTGACGTGTAACGGAGAGAGCATCCGTATACTGAGGGACGGAGCGCACTTCCGTAGTCCGTAATTTGTCCGTAAAATTACGGATTGCTTTTTACAGTGCAGTCATCTTATACAAACGAACAACAACGACAGAAATAGAAGCCAGCCGCCTTATTGCCTGCTGTGAGATGCACGTGTAGGGGATTGCTGCTTGGCCCGTGTACCAGTGGCCTGTTGAGTCTTCATTATATCATCTCAAAAATACTGTAGGGAAGCTTACGCATTTTGAATACTTATCGAGGAGCTCTGAGCGCTGAATTTCGCGAATAAGCTAGACAGGAAGAGTTACACACGGTCTTCTGACAGATGCTCTGAAGAAAGTTGTTTTCTCTCTCTTCGTGCGTTGCAAACTTGGGGGGATACAGCTTTAAATTATTCAGAAGCCGGCAAACTAGCTAAATTACTGTAAATCCGCTTTTTAATGCACTAAAGCATCAAAGTGGGGGATTTTGGGCGCAGGAACTGCTGCCTCTCACAAGCGGAGTGTAGCAGACGACAGCGATGCGAGTCCCTAAGCCGACGTCCGAGCCAGGGGACGCCACTAAAACATCTCGCCGCCAATACTTTTCGTGTTTGCGTATGTGATCTTCCTACGGACATAAAACTAAAACTTCCAAATCAGGTACTGGCGCATCGACATCGCTCCGTTAAATCTGAGTACCCGACAGAACTAATAATTAATACCAAAATTCAAACTTTAGAATCCCGAAGAAAACAAGCAAGATTAAATTTCTGTTTCACCTCTAGAGGAAAAACAGTGTCATAGACCTTTCGCACGTACTCACTCCGTTATCTTCGTGTCCTGCTAGAGGATACCAGTCCTACAGCTTCAAACCGATTTTTGGACGCAATAACACATTTAAGTACTGTTTTCCTTCGCACAAGAACAGAGTGGAACGATTTGCCGCGCCATATTTCTGAGTCTGGAAGTGTACTAAAATCTCTTGAAAATTACTTTGAAATGTGGTTTAAATTACTTGCGAATATTTTGGATACCTCTCGGTGTTTTTTTTATTCTCTACACCTGTATGACTATGTCATTGGTCATAAAAGTATTGTTGTAACACCTCCCAGTCCTGCTTGCGCCATTTTTTGTGGCCTGCAGTATTTTATAAATAAATAAACAGCTTTAGCTACGTACGTACATAGTTCCTGTACGCAAGCTTGAGAAGCATACGCATACCACGCGAATGTAATTTGAAACTCTCAAGCTAGAGCCACATGCGCTACTACAGCATGCGACTGATCGTTACGACGGTCGCTACGTGTAGTCGTGCGCAAAATTTGAGACACATGGTCCGAAGCGCGCGCTCGGTGCGTCGTCGGCATAGCTACGCCCAGCGTTACTTGATATAGGTGTTCCGCAACTCCCCATAGGCCCCATGCATCAAAACACGGCTCTCCGATTGGTCCAAAGTTAACAATTTTCTGTAGAGTGGAGCCATGTGTTGGTGACAAAATAAACTATTCAACGTGGCTCCCCGCTTGTACGACCCCGGCTAAAAACTGGTATTACGGTGCTTCCGGAAATTTTTTGTGCCGAAGGGGTGCAATGGGTTCAACCATGCAAGTGTCTTATTTGCATACGAATCAAGAGTAGTGAAAACAAAAAGCAGGCGTCTGGTCATCAAGATGCGTCGTTGCTTGCGCATTGTCGTCTGCAGCGCGTAAGCTGCGGTCTTCCGGCGGCAAAAAAAGTGTAAATTTCTCTTCAATGGCTTTACGCAGTTTGAAAGGGTTATTTAGACCCACTTGATAAGCTACTGGATTAGTTTTGTAATACAGTGTGTTTTTAGGCCGAGCGGCAACTTGAAATTAAGTACATAGTTCAGGTCGGACCCATGTTGTGCACGAGTGCCCGCCTAACGGAAATGGTTCGAGGCAGTTGCGCCGACCGAAGTTAAGAAAGCAATGAATAACTTATGGAAGTACAAAAATAAAGAATTATGCGCCTTAAAGGTCTTCCTGCCTACCAAGGCAACAGCCTCCACAATACATTAATGCACAGAACGTTGCAGGAGAAAACAAAATTCCCCGCATTTCCCCGAGGGGAAGAATGTGAAAGTGCGAATGCATGAGTTGAATTTGCGCGGTTCGGTAATGTTCGCGAAAGAGAGATCACACACACACACACACACAACTACAAAGAAAGAAAGATGCATTTATTTACAGACACCTATTTGTGTTGTCGTTGTACTTGATTGCTAGAGCGGATCTCAGCTTTGAAATTTCGTGTCAGTACTCCTTTAAGCGGGTGCATTAGCCCTTCTCACGCCCGATTCCTGGCCAATCCCCCACGTGGGTATGTGCCATGTCAGCGGCCAGGCAGCGCGCGCCCATCTCCCCCCGTTGCCAAAGAAGACGAGGAGATTCCTGGCCAATCCCCCACGTGGGTATGTGCCATGTCAGCGGCCAGGCAGCGCGGGGTGCATTAGCCCTTCTCACGCCCGATTCCTGGCCAATCCCCCACGTGGGTATGTGCCATGTCAGCGGCCAGGCAGCGCGCGCCCATCTCCCCCGTTGCCAAAGAAGACGAGGAGATTCCTGGCCAATCCCCCACGTGGGTATGTGCCATGTCAGCGGCCAGGCAGCGCGCGCCCATCTCCCCCGTTGCCAAGGAAGACGAGGAGCGCGCGCACCCGCAGCTGTTGCTATGCGGACGGCGGCGGAATGCGGACGGCGGCGGACGCTTCAGGCTCGCTCAAGAAGTGCATTTGCACTTAAAAATTGGCTTAACTTAATCGAGCAGTGGAGTCAAAACACAAATGACTCAAGAGACACATTCGCGACAGCACTTCATTGCCCGGAAGCTTACAGCACGGCGGGATGAACGGGTGTCCGCTTGCTGTCGTCCGGGCTCCTTGAAGGCGGCGTCTTGTGTCTCCTGGCAGGCGGTGCTCCCGCTGGAACCCTCCGCCGTTGTCACAGTCTTGATGCGTCATGCTGCAACTTGTGCGGGGCGTTGAGTACAGTGTGTTGCTCGTGCGACGGCTTCATGGCGGACCATGTAGGAAAGAATGGGGCATACGGAGCAACGTTTGATTGTGGCAGACATGGGGGCGCTGCTGCAGTCGTTGGCCGTGGCTGCGGCTGTGGCTGTGAAAGCGAAAGGAGGAGGAAAAGGCGTGCGGAGGCAGTGGGCAGTCGCCAGCCGGGAGTGCCGCCAGCCAATAGAGAAAAGACACCGCCTTCAAGGAGCTCGCGCAACAGAAAGCGGAAAGCGGTTGTCTCTGTAAGCAAACATGGCGGCGGCTTAGCTCAGGTAACTTCAGCTCAGCCAAGATATGCAAAGCAAAAGCTTAGCTTGGTATGTTGGAGACTCGGTTTGAATTTTTTCACCCTTGATTTAGCTGATTGCCGACCACTTCTCAAAGCCATTCGGTTCCGTGCAACGCTCACAGAAGAAGGCCGGGCGAACGCACCGTTCCTCTTCGCCGGGCGTGAGACGAGTCACATAACGCGAAACAACCCGGCACCACATGCATGGGAGGCTGCAGGGGTGGTCGGCTGCCTCGGCCGCAGCGGCAGTGGCTACCGTTGTCAGCGCTCGCAGCAGTGCCGACAGCGGTCCCGGCGAATCATGCGATGCGATTCGAGGGGTGTGTCGCCGGGGGTGAGTCTCCGGTCAAAAGGTCACTTTGCGCATCTCCCGCGACATCGCTGGGCAAAAGGAGTAAAGCTTGGCTTTTAAAAAGAATCCCCTAGGACGGTGCGCACGCAAGTTATAAAGAATTGTCTGGGCCACCGCGCACAGTTCTGCGCAAGGGTATTTGCGCGACGCCTTCCTGGCGTGCGAGATCCACAAGATACACCGGTCGCACTGCATCGACACCGTTTTTTAATGTCTGATTGATTGATTGATTGTAGGGTTTAACGCGCCGACGCAACTCAGGTGATGAGGCGCACCGTAGTGGAGGGCTCCGGATTAATTTTACCACCTGGGGATCTTTAACGTGCGCCGAAATCTCGTACACACGGGCGTTTTTGCTTTTCGCCTCCATCAGAAAAGCGGCCGCCGCAACCGGGAATCGAACCCACGACCTCGTGCTCAGCAGCGCAACGCCTTAGCCACTGAGCCACCACGGCGGGTTTGCACTAAAACTACTCACCAGATTTGCCTAGTTAAATTATTCTACTGCACCTCCCCTCATGACATGGTCCGCTCAAATACCTCCACAGAAGTACAGAGACCTTTCCCAATATACCGCAGTTTTAAGCCAAAGTCCATCCCGCTGACGAGTGGCCAGGGAGTGCTGTTTTTATGCATAGCATACTTTGCCGACTGCGTCCACAGCCATGACCGTGTAACGCCCTGTATTCGCACAAAAATGCAGAAATGGCGGACGTAACGCATATAACTGCTATAATCATATGCAGCTTTCCCGCTCATGGCAGCCCTTTCAACACAGATTACTCTGTAGTGATTTAGTGCAATGTAAACTTTTTTTTTTGCAGCTGATATTGGGGGAGAAAACTTGCCTTGTGCTCAATTTCAAGTCTCGCACGTTGCGCGACTAAGTTCCTGAACCATGGAAACTATCCAATAGAAATGCACGAGGGTAAGATTTGACAGCGAATTACACAACACATATTCAGAAGTCTGTGAATTTCTTTAGTGTTTTCATCTTTACGTTGACTTCTTGCTTTGTGCCAAATATCCCTTTCCTGAAGTGGTTTTGCTAAGTTCTTGAGGGGTTTGAACTTGGAGCGAAAAATCTGGGTATGAGCGAAGTCGAAGAAAAATTGGTCGAAAGAATTTAAAAAAAGCAATAGGTAAAAATAAATTTTACTAACATGATGTGACGAAAACAAAAATGTGCATCTTATACATCTTCTCTCAAAACCCAAGGCTAAACAAAAAAAGCCGGAAAATACGTTGTAAATACGAATAAACATGGCGGAAATGAGCAGTGTAACGCCCTGCATTTCCAAGAAAACGCGTAACAGCTAGATATAGCACATTTGTTTGTAATAATAGCATAAATAGACCTGATGGATCGAACAAAATTTTGAACCACCAAGAAAGAATAGAAAAATAGGAAAAATGTATATAAATGAGCTTAGGAAATCGAAAATATGATTGTTATTCATGTCGTCCAAAAACGAAGACTAAAGGAAAAAAGCCCGCCAAACACGTTGTAAATAAAAATAAACAATCGCGAAAACAGAAAACCTCGGCACTAGACCTAATACTTAACTGGTGAAGTCAAGGTACCTAATCGGTATAATGGTGCAAAAATACATCATTAGATAAAAAATACTTGAAAACCTAAAAACAAAAACACAACACAACCTCTTTCCTACTCATTGCCAAATATGGCTGTAAAAAGCTCACACTCTAGACAAGCGGCGTAGGTATGCTGCGCATTAGTAGACAAGTGTGTGCATTTCTTCAGATTTTTTTTCTACAGTACACTCTTACGCAATACTCTCCATTGGTGAAGCCACCGCTATGGGGCCACCGGGAGCGGACTTCTGTTACGTCGGCTCCGCAAAATGTCCTTTTCGCTAAAGCAACAGCCGAAATATTGGCTTGCAAGTGAGGTGATTTGTTTGCGGAGCTCCTAGGTACTCCGTAGACGCCAAATTCAAGCCCGTGAGGGGACGTTTTGAGACTTTATCGCGCCCTTTTTTGGTCGACCCCGCCGCAGCCTCGCTAACTCTAAGCCAAGCAAGGCTAGGTTTAGCAGCCCTGCGACCCCGGGTATCTGCCATCAGATTCTTGGCGGCAGCCCGATGCAGTCGACAAAATGGAGATGGAAGTGGCGGTAGGAGGTACGGACATCGATCCGACGGAAATTAAGGAGAGAAACTGGATCACAAAGGTGACTTAAAAAGTAAAGGAACTACAGGATCAATGTCGACGAGAAAAACAAAGCGCCGACGACCCGTGCAACAGGATTTCAACAGCCGCCATCGGAGCTGCGAGAACGTTAAGAGGTTACCCGTTGAAGAATATAAACCGCGTGTGTCTGGCAAGCAGCTGGCGTAAAAATTGATTGCATCGCACCTGCCACACACGGACCACAAGGTGATCCTGCGACCCAAGGGGGGACTTGCACTCACGAAGCTCTCGGTCGCCTACGTAGGGGGAATGCTAAGACTTGCCGCCAACGTACAGTGGGAAAAGGCGAAGAAGAAGACCAACTTGTAATAACGACAAGCAGGGTACCATAACATACAGCATGCCGACCCGAAGAAGGCGCCCTGAAGTACTGGCACTGAAAAAACTACCGATTGGAGACAAGGGCTAGGAAGTCATGTCCTGCATAGCCACACTGGAGAACTGCGGTAGAGGAGTAGTACATGGCATCGATATCCGTTTCTCTGAGGATGAACTCGAGGTCGGTTTCTCCCACCGCACTAACCCCCCTATCATTGGGGTGCGTAGGATGGGAAGATCCGAATCAGTGATCATCACTTCTGCCGATCCCAAGGTCCCAAGATGGATCAGGTGCTTCGGATCGCCCACCAAGTGCTTACTATACCGAAAGAAGTTGCGGAGTATGCTTTAAGTGCGGCGACATCGGCCATAGATAGGACGTCTGCATGAACAATCCACCGAGAAATGTAGGAAATGCGGTGACCAGTCGCCCGCGAGTGAACACTGTTGTGTACCCAAATGTCAGCTCTGTGAAAAAATTAACGAGAGGGGTAACAAGAGATACAAGGCTCTCTTCCGCACACCATACGTCCTGAAAAAAGAGACAATGGGTACGCAAGCTCGGAGAACAGGCAAGGAAACAAGAAGGAGCGGACGAGAAGCGGAGGCACAGAGAGCGCAGTCAACCACCAAAGGATCGCAACGGGCAAGCCGAAAGGACCAGACCCGGGATCGTGCGAGGAGCATGTCTCGAAGCTGAAGCAAGTCGAAAAACGGATGCGTCTCCTTCCCTCGCCTGCCACCTCTGAAGACTGAAACTCTATCGACTGCTAAAAGCTCGAGTGCAAACAGCGCCAGTGTCCATGCATTCCCGGAAAACTCGAAGACGAACGCACCAAAGGTAGGTTGGGTGAGTTGGACCGCCCATGATGCAAATGCGGAGGTTGCAAGGAAATTGACACAGCAAAATAAGTTTCTGTGGAGCAAAATAAGTTCATCATGGAACAAAACGCAGAACTGAAAAGACAGCTTGACGAAATCAAGACCCCCATCACCGCAAAGACACCGGAACAGGTAGTCGAGTCGATGCAGGTTGTCCACTTTCCATCTCTCGAACAACTCGAATCCAAACTGAACGATGTTGACGAAAAACTCGCCGGTAGTGTGTCGAAATTAGACAAGGTTTTTGTAGCAATGCCAAAGTTGAAAAGCCTGAAAAAGGTAGAGGATAGACGACTGGAAATGGAGAAACGCTTTAGATTGGTTAGACAAGTTAGATGGCAAAAGAGCGCGAAAAATCAAGAATTCAACAGACTCGATGGATCACAGCCAACCGTCTCTTACAGCCTGGCAGGGGAATAGTAGGGGCTACTGCAGGAAACGTTCGATTTTGCAGGCTTTCCTCGACAGCGGCGAAGGTCGTCCGGAAATAACTGCGATTCAGGAATGTGGGTAAAATTTCACATTATCCTGGTATAAAGTTTACCCGGGCCTCGGAGACGACACCCGGGTAGTCACGTTCGTCAAGCGAAACGTAACGACAGTGCAGCACGAGACTGGTCATACCGAGATCGACCACTGGATGGTGGAAGTCATCCCGCGTAAGCGCACGGATAATAGTCTATACGTCTCGAATGTGTACAGCTCACCCAACCAGACAAAAAGTGGTTTTGGAGACTTAGTTTTCAGAGTAAAAATCTAGCCAAAAGTGCCCCTTTGCTGGTCGTGGGGGATTTCAACGTACCACATCCAGCTTGTGGATACAAACACTTTAGTCAAAGGTAGGGCTTTGTGCGAGACAATTCAACACCATTACCTACTGCTAATCACCGACCCAATGAAGCCGACGAGGCAAGGCAATAGTGTGTCGTAAGACACTACACCCGACCTCACCTTCACGCACGGCGGAGTCTAGGCCACGTGGCGAAATACCGGGGAAGACCTAGGCAGCGATCATGAAATCATAGACGTCGTATTCAGCTATGGGACCCCAGTTCCTAAAACGCGCACGCACGAAATACTAGCCGGGAAACTTTCAGAAGCAAATACGTTACGGCAAGCGAACCGATACGCGACATTGGGGAGTGGAGTAAGAAAATTGTCGAAGCCGCTCAAGCGGGAGCGGACGAGATTGAGACGGACGAAGGGATCAAAACGACTGACAGCCGCCTCGTCGGCTTATGGAAGAAAAAGAAAGAATTAGAGGAGAAACTCAAACATAAAAAATCGGACAGGAACCTACGTAAGAGGATTGCAGCCTTAAATAGGGAGCTACAGGACCATTCTTTGGAGCTGACCATACTAAATTGGGAAAAAACATGCAGCGAGATGACCAAAGATATGGGAAACGCGAAAACGTTGAGGTTACTTAGGCGCCCACTCGATCCCGTAATGACCAGATCGGAGGCGCTCCAGCAACTCCAAACCCTAGTCTACAAGTTCGAGGGAACCACGCAAGACTTTTTAGACGAGGTCCGTAACCGATACCTGGGGCCGTCCATCCGCGAAACTCTTCCCGAATACGCCGGAGCCGCAAACGAGACCTTCGACGCCGCGCTTACAGTAGCGGAAGTTAGAGCAGAGAAAAATCGCTTTAGAGCCGAAACTGCCGCCGGGCCAGAGAAAGTCAGCAACAAAATGCAGCGAAATCTCACCAATGAGTCCATCTGACACTTAGCCGCTTACATGCAAAAATGCTGGGACAATGTAGAGATCCCTTCAGAATGGAAAAGGGGCAATCTGGCCCTCCTTCCGGAACCCGTAGAGACACTAAGCCTTGAAAATCTAAGACCGATCTCTATCAGGTCATGTGTCGGCAAGATAATGGAACGCGTAGTCCAGACCAGACTTTCCCGATATCTCTAGGACGAGGAACTGTACCCGGACTCCATAATAGGATTCAGAGCTAAGCTTTCGCATCTGCGACGTAATGCTCCATATCAGAGAAGACATCAAACTACGCGGCTAAAGATACTAGAGCCATTTTCGGTATAGAAGTTGCCAAAGCCTTCGACAACGTCAGACACACAGCCTTGCTTCACAACTTGAGCATGTCAAACGTAGACGCGAAAACGTACGACGACGTGCAAAATTTCCTCTCAGATCTTAGGCAAACATTAAACTAGGAGGTATGTCCCTCGATAACATCAAGCTAGGCAACACGGGAACGCCACAATGTTCGGTACCATCCCCCACCTTCTTTAATGAGGCTATGGTACAGCAACCGGAAAGTCTTGACAGGATAGAAGGTCTAGGTACACCATAAATGCGGACGTTCTCAAGCTGTGGGTAAATAGTGGCGGCGATGTGCATATGGAAAACGTTCTTCAAAATGCCATAGACGAGATCGAACGCTGTTTAGAACCGCTGGGACTCAAATGTTCGACCGAAAAATCCGAAGAGCTTTTTCTCATCCCATAAAACAACAGGAGGATTGGCAGAAATGACTGCGACATCAGACTGAAGGCCGGCAGCAAGCCTATATTCGCAAGAAACAAGATCATAGTCCTCGGGCTGTACGTGCAGGACTCCGGTACAAATACTGAGACCATTCGCAAACTAGACAACGGCGTCGCGCAAATTTGCAGAAGGTTAAAGCGCATATCCAACAAGCACGGGGGAATGAAAGAGACTAATCTACTCAGGTTTTTTTAAGCTTTTGGCATTAGCAGGGTACTCTTCGTAGCCCCCTTTATGAAGCTAACCAAGGCAGAAAAAAGTAAGCTTGATATCATAATTAGAAAGGGTATCAAATGTGCGCTAGGTCTTCCCCCAGACACCTCGACGGCCAAAATACTTAGTATGGGTGTATGTAACAGTATCGACAAACTCATTGAGGCGGTAAATGCCGCGCAACAACAACGGCTGCTGAGCAGCAAGACGGGTCGGGGAATATTACAGCGTCTGGGATACTAAACAGGAAAAATAATCAAAGATAGTATAGAACTACTCAAGCAGCTCAGGGAAAGCTTACGGTGTGACCCCTGCCAAGAAACATGAGCCCGACGCATCAGGAGGCTAGACGTAAAAGTAGAGCCAGAACCCTGCAAATTAGGTATAGTAGCAGGACTGGCGTCCTGTACACAGACACAGCGGAATATCAGAGGAAACGAGCTTTCGCGGCAGTGGCGGTTACGGAAAACGGAAAACGGTCTCTAGCTGCATGGTACTGAGCAAAGACGTAACACAGGCAGAAGAGTCAGCCAAAGCTCTGGCGATGACTCAATCAGGAATGAAAACGATCGTGAGCGACTCGAACTCCGCCATCAGAAACTTCAATCGGGGAAGGATATCCAATGCGCATGGAGGATCCTCGCGAATGCAAAGGCGCCCATCGAACAGGCAACAGAAGTGGGCACCAGCTCATAGGGGTCTCATTGGGAATGAAAAGGCACGTGCGACCGCCCGAGGTCTGACAGTAGGGACGATGGCCGCCGCCACCGAGACAGACTCGGTTCCTCCGTACCCGGAGCCCCTCCCGAGTGCAGACGACGGGGTAGGAAACTTTCACAAGATAGCACAATACTATAGACTAGCGAAGAGAGTACTACCCCCTGCTCACCCGCACCTTAGTGGGAAAGAGGAGATATACTGGAGAAGGTTACAGACGGGGGTCTTCCCAAACCTCGTATTGTACATTAATCGCACCCCAAAGTATCCGACAAATGCAAAAAAAATTCAGCACCGAGCGGACCTCGTTCACATGGTCTGCACGTGTCCCTTCCTACAAAAAACCTCACGGAAATGCTGCATCCTGGGAGGCCCTGCTGCTCATCCAGGCCTCCAGAACTCAGAGAAAAGTCATCGGATCTCGCCCTACAAGCCACCGAATCTTAAGGAATTCTGACTGACTGGTGGGGGGCACACCCTTTGTGGTTTTTACTGGTGTAAATAAAGTTTCCCCTCCACCTCGTCTCCATTGGTTCCATCAATGGGTAGCTGCTTGATATAGTGTATTTCGCCCCAGATTAATCTGGAGGTCTACGAAGCAACGCTTTATGTTTTGTTCGCCTTTGGATGTTTGAATGGAATAATTAAACCACAAGGAATGAATAATATATCCTACAGGTTTCATTGCAGAAGAAATTTCGCCCGGTAAATCTGCCAGTTTACTTTCTCCTCGTCCAGTCAGTGGTGGCTTAGGGTTTATCATAACAGATAAGCGACATGAGGGCATCGGTTTTAACCCCAGTACACACACAATACTTGATTTTTCAAACGTGTGATAAAATATCTCCGACCATCTCCAATAACGTGAAACCTGGGGAGGGGCGAAGCATGCAGTATATCCCTGTATTCATGGCGCCTTGCCGCTTTTGTCCACGGAGATGAAACCGTTGGTGGGTTGAGGTGTAAAAGTCTCGTGTCTTTGAAGCCCGAAACATTCTAGCGCTATGCGTTGGAAAACGATTGTCCCGGTGTTTTAGTACCGTGACTACAACGAGGACAGGAGGCGACGACAGCCGGAGACGCCGACAGCACGAGCCCCTAAAAGTGGGCGTGCATGATTCCGCTCATGAAGTTCTTTAAATAACAATTTAAATAACGCTCGGCAAAAAAAGGGACTTTTGCATAAACACTTACCTTGCATAGTGCCTTGCATACCTGGAACGAGCGAATGTCACGATTAGTTGGCGCCTGGAAAAAGTCAGTCTTCTACACATTAAAATGCCTGGAACTGTCATTTTATAAATTTAGAAAAGTGGCCACTAGCCAGGTTGTACATCCTGGCCTGTATTGAAGGTCGCTAGACGGCTTTCGTCTGGGACTAATAGTATATAAATAGCTTTGGTTGCCGCTTACCCGCTATTGACAACTTGGCTCGCAGCCTCACTGCCCTCCTGCTTCATGCTCAAGTAAACGACAGTAAAGACATACGGTCCCGTCGGTGCTAAGTGCTCTGCACCAGCATGTAGTGCCACAGAGATCCTCGGGAAGAAGTTCATGTGTACTTCAATTTTCAGTTAACAGTTAATTACACAAGAGCCCTATTCCTGAAGTTTGAAGACAGCGCGAGTACTCGGTCAGAGAACTGAAATGCATACCGTTAGAACGTGAGAATAATTTGCAGCCTCGGTTTATTACGGACATTTTTGTATCACTCCATGATTCCGCTGTTTTTCATCCAAAATATTACGGCAATCATTTAAAGCCTCCAACTCAAAAAGACCAGGCCTCGAGTTGCGCGGTTGAGACAGCACCACTCGAGAATTATACACACAACCAAACATGGGCTCGGAAGCCGGAGTTCAACATAGGATTGAGGTGCATTGTACTCCATACTAGTCCGCATTCAACAAAGCATGCTTGCCGCAACGTTTATTCAATGACTTTCCCTTGGCGACGGCCATTTTTCGCTCTACATTGAGGTCATAATCGTCTATCAAACCACTTGGGTAAGTCAACGCAATATTGCTAACAAGGCCATATTTTGCGCTTGGTAGCTGGAAAACAACAAAAATAGTGCAACATGTTTTATGCTAAAGATCAACCTTGGGTTTAATTTGAAAAATATCGAAGTAGCCCTTTTTTAATTTGCTTTCCAAATATACCAACATGCGCTACCAATATGCGCAGCTGACTCGGGCGGGCTTCCAAACACCGCCGGAATCAAAACAAAACAAAACAAAACAAAACGCCGTCAGTGACTCGAACCGAATTTCAAACTTTTTTTGAGAAAGGCAAATTTTTTCCAGCAAAACAACTTGACAACTTCACATGGGCAAAAGGAGATATACATAAAATATTCTTCAAAATTAAATAGGTTAGCCGGACGCGCCTGTCAGATCACTCGTGAAAGTACCTCACAAGCATTTCTAACGTGCGCCAAATCCTTATTAATCTAGCCAGCTAGGAACACAGCAAAAGTTAGGAAGAGATTAATTTTTTTGGTATCTGTAATTCTGGCCTGCCTAAAACATAGGCGCAAATGTTCTGATATAGTGGGTTACAATGAACAAATAAACACTTTGGAAACATTTTTAGAGCAAGCCGCTGCTCCGTTCCCGCTGAAACTTCACATGAAAGTCGCACTTGGTGGTCTATTTCGCTTGACACCGGGAATAACGAAGGTACTTCCCTGTGTATTCTGAAAATAAACACTTTTTTCGCCAATATGAAATTGGAAGCAAGTTTGGACGTGCAAGCTGATGAAATAATGATGATGATTGCTATTGGTTTCCCCTTTGTAGCGGGGTGATGACGGGTCATCTTACAAAAAGGACTAATATACCTATGATTTGCACTCTTGGTTCAATACTAGCGCTGCTTAGGGCCGGCACAAAATACCTTTTTTTCTTGTTACAGGTGGTAACGGTCCTAGGCAATATACCCCGCTCTGCTTTTCGTCTCCCAGCAGTCTAATCTTCTTTTCGTCGCCTCGACAACCTTGACGTTAACTTCCTCTGTATTAGAACGAGAGACAGCTGGGCGAGTTGGAAGGGGTTCATATTCAAAATTTAACTACTCTTAAATCCCAGGGCTTCTGGCAGCCGAATATTTCCCTCATGTAGATTTTGATGGATACCCTCGAATTCTAACACTACGAACCGTATAGTTTGCTTCTTTGCCGCAGACCACGCATACACCATTATTTCGTGACTACTTCCCCACAAAGCTCTTAGTTCGCAAGCAGCCTGCTCTAGCCTAAAAAAGCAAAGCACTGCCCTGGGAATTCTCGTAGAAACTTTTCTTTCTGATGTCCAGTTTCTCAGCCCTGTACATCTCTAATGACGTTTTAGCTTCTATTTTTTCTCTCCATTTATTTGTTTTCTGTCTTTCCTCTTTCTTGGCTACCTTGGCTGTTTTGGATTCTCCAAGGTACTTTTCGTATTTCATTGTTAGCCTTCGAGTCTTCCTTAACCACTGCGTGTACTTCTTATGCACAAACTGTCTTTTCTGGGATTACCCGAAATATTCTTCAATGGCTCCACTGCTACCTCAATGGACGCTATCAAAACGTTGTTGTCAATGGAACCGAATCAGCATAAAATCTGTTTCTTCTGGTGTCCTCAGGCCAGTGCTGGGGCCATTGTTATTTCTGATATTTATTAATGATATAGCAGGGCATTCAGTCAAAATCAGGCTTTATGCAGATGACTGCGTCTTATACAGAGAGGTTAAGGACATTCGGATAAACTGGCGCTACAATCAGATCTCGACAAAATTCATTCATGGTGCTGCACATGGTGTATGCCCTTGAACATCAGTAAATGCCAACACATTCGATTTTCTAGAACACGTGCCTCTCCCAGCAAAATACAGTTTGAATAACGTGCCCATTCCACAAAAAACGAATTAATATTTAGGAGTAATCTTTTCAGCTGATCTAACCTGAACCGTCACATTGAAGCCGTGTCTTTTAAAGCATCATCAACTCTTAACTTCATTCGTAGAAATTTTAGACACACACCTCAGGAATAAGGAACGGCTATACTTGTCAACTATTCGGCCTATACTCGAGTACGCATGCATTGTGTGAGATCCCCACACTCAAAACCTTATCGACCCCTAGAATCAATTCAGAATCGTGTGCTCGTTTGTAATCATAATTACCAGTTTCCTACAAGTATTACTCAAATAAAGAACTCGCTTGGCTGGCCTAACCTTTCTTTGCGACGGACACGTTTTCGCATTTGTTTCCTTCGTGATGTATACCTTCAGGGCAATGCCGTTACCAGGAATCTATATTTACTACCACCAAACTACGTATCTACTCGCGAGACCACAATTTAAGATAAGAGAATAGCTGCGCGTACCTCAATTTTTATGAATTCTTTCTTTCCCGTTCCATCAAGCATTGGAATCACCTTCCGCAACATTTCATGGCGATGATAAGCGACGATAATTTTTTTGAATTGTTAACCCAGCACCTTAGCTGCCCACCTACGTTGATCCATTGCTCTCAACCGCATCTCAAAACATATTTTGCTGTGCGCTTCTCGAACTTCAAACGACGCCCATCCTATATCTCCCTGCATTGCTTTGTTAGTTGTTTTTTTATGCGCACCCAAGGCTAAACGGCCTACCGTTCTCTGGTTCACTTGAAGGCCTGATGAAACGTCTGATTTTAAGCAGAGTACAGCATTCGCAAATGTGAGACCCGGAACAATTACTCTTTTCCGCATTCCACTCACTACTTCGTATTTGTTATATTCCCACTGAGCTCTATACTTCATTATAGCGGATTTTCACTTTTGTTTACCCTCAAGTTGCTCCTCACCAGTTCTTAAGTAGTTATCTTCTCCGCTTATCCACACTCCCAAATATTTATATTCCTTCAATGTGGGTAACTCGCCTTGCTCGATAGACACTGCGTTAATGGTAGCGTCATTGCGAACCATTATTCACAATTTTTCTGGGCTAAAATGTAACCCGAGGTTGGTGGTTTCCTAGAAGGTAATATTTATGAGCGGTTGCATATGGGTCTGGTTATTAGCTAAAAGAACAGTGTCGTCTGCGTATAACAGTCCCGGAATACGCTGTTGCACCACTTAGCTGTCTCCATTGTACTTTACGCTTTTCAAGTATTGGTACCTAAAAAACTTAGCGGCCCGCCTACGTTTACCCATTCCTCTCAACCTCATCTCAAAACATATTTTGTTCTGCGCTTCTCCAACTTCAGACAATGCCCATTCCATATCTCCCTGTACTGTTCGTTAGTTATTTTTCCATGCGCGCCTAAAGCCTTGATCTTGAAACGACAGCGCCACCTGGGATACGCAAAACAAAACGAGTGATGGTGACTCATGGTGGGAACGAGACAAATGAGGTAGCAGACAATCAGAAAATCTCTTTTGTGGAATGTTTATGATGGCCATAATTGTTATATAAGAGATCATACGAATCATAATAAAGTATACCCGCGGGTCAGCGTAATTAATACCAATCATCTGGTTTCAGATCGTCTGTCTTTTGCTGTGCCTGTTCGTCTTCTTCGAACGATCTCATGACGTCATGTCACAAGCACATACACCCACGCACAGAACAAGAAATATAAAACGAGAACAATGCAAGAAACGTGAACAAAGAATAGTGAGCCTTATTTCGGGAAGCGGGTAAACCTGGCATAGCAGACAGCAGACGATCTGAAACCGGATGACTGATATTGACAACGATTCACGGCGAGCATAATGTATCGAGAAAAGCGGCTTTCTGGTCGTCTGACCTCATTTGACTCCTTGCTACTGTGAGTCGCCATCGTGCGTTCAGTTTTGCATATACCAAGTGGCTCCGTCTTTTCAAGTTCAACTTTCACGTCCACATCGTCCACCATTTTCTCATTGGTGAAAATCGTTTTTATTTGTGTTCACGACAAGCAGGTAAGTACGGTCGCCGTTCGGGGTGTTACAAGAAATAAACCATTATAATGCGCCCTTCATGTGAAGTTTAAGCGCGCACGGAAGCATTGGTTAGCTGAGAAAATTTTAAAGTGTTTCATTAGTGTCAATGTGAATGTTTAATTTCAGACAAACTAAAATATACACAGGAGATGTTACCGAATAAACATCGTAATGAACACATCACAAACATCACGGAAGCGGTTGTCTTCGGGGGTTTCCTGGTATATATCGCTATATGTAACGCCGGTATATGTCGTTGTTCCTTGATTTTTCGAAGCGAAGTCTCTTCGAAGTATTTGCAGGTCTCCATTGGAGAGAAATATGGGAAAACGATGCTTAGCGCTGGATCGCATCCCCAGCATTAGTTCAACGGCACAACACTAAAGATACGTTAGGAGCACGCGAAACACCCTTTATCCTCATACACATTACAAGGCTTTATGACTCCAACAGCCGAACACTTTGTTGTGTTTACCCTGGTTCAACTCGCATGCTGGCCTTACGTATAGATTTTCTTGGTTTTGGAACACCTTTAATGACCGCGGAAAACTGAATGGCTCTCATTCGTGCATGGCTGCTTATCCGTATTCATGGGCGACGTCGCTTAGTGGACACAGAAAATATAAATTCACCTGAAAAAAAAAAAACACATTTGCGAGGGATGTTTTTGGACTTACGACTCTGGGTTCCTTCATCCCCCATTCTGGTCTCGATTCCTTGTGTGACAAAAAGAGAACACCAAACAAATTAGCCTAATATCCCGGCGTGGTCATTCGTGTCCATATATGTTGCCATCTTTGCTGCCACACAAAGTATAAAACAGCTTTTAGCTGCTGCTAACGGAATGGATAACCCTGAGGATTCCTATGTACACGCGTGGTCGATAGTTGTCGGGAGGCGATTTAAAATTCTACATAAATTCGTCTGCTATATAATGGTTGAGCACTTCATTTGCCTTCCTAGGCGCAGCATCATACTGCCGACCACAATTAGCATACGCGTAGCAGCAACTTAGCCACCACACAGCAGGAAAATTTACTCCTATTTTAAATGGGGTCCCGTAAACGTATGACGCCGAGTGTACCTAGAAAGCACACTTTGGCAGAGTCTTCTTAGCTTCGGTGGGTCTCTGAGTGCGGCTTAGTTCCGCTTCACCTTATATACCCGTCCTTTCCAGTTGCCTTTCTGGCTTTGAAACGTAATGCCGGGTCAGGTAGCCTCTTGGCCCAGCGAAAGTCAGCCAACTGTTCTTAGCCGACTGCTTTAGGAATTCCACAAGCTATTCTTGAAGAGATTGACTGGCGACGTAGTGAAACTTCTCGTTAAGGCTAGTAGAAACGACATACTGGAAAATTACGCCCACCTCCCCTCGCGGGAACCCTGGTGTGATGCAACGCACCTCACGGGGGGTTCCATTGGCGTTTTCCATCGTATTGATTACGCTTATAGCAGGGATTCTCACGCGAAGGGGAGGTTGGGCGGACGACCGTCGACTGAGACCGCCGAAGCGCGGCATGCCGCTTTATAATCACAGCGCCCGAAGGAGAGGAGAGCGCGGAGAGCGAGAGAGTACTGCACATGCACAGCGCGCGCAGCCCCGCACACCGGCGCTTAGCAACGGGGTAAGAGCGCGCTGCACCAACCCGCAGCTGTTTGGGAGAAAGTGTTCGCTATCGGAGAGAGGAGAGGAGGAGAGGCGCAGCTGCGCGGACAACGCCGGAAAGACGCAGGAAGGACAAAGGGGCGAGCATGAGATGCGTTGCATCTAAAATTAAGAACACACCACCGCGTTCATGTTTCTGCGTTGGAGATGGGCG
Source organism: Haemaphysalis longicornis (assembly GCA_013339765.2). Classification (NCBI taxonomy): domain Eukaryota; kingdom Metazoa; phylum Arthropoda; class Arachnida; order Ixodida; family Ixodidae; genus Haemaphysalis; species Haemaphysalis longicornis. The sequence goes on from CM023451.1 coordinate 10,916,316, forward strand.
GCTGCGTTCTAGGTTCTAGGTTAGCCGTATTAATAAGGGCACCGATCTTTGACGAACACCAGCATTCATCTCCAGCAGCATTGCCGGAAATACAAACTCTGAGGTTTTGGTTGGTATGCGTCGACTCACCTTGACGGACAACTTGAAAAGGCTTCTAAGTGCAGTGGAGCATGTTGGTCACAAAAAAGAAACTCATCGCTGCGTAGGGTCTTAGTATAAGCACAAATCATGACTAGGGGCTAGATTTGCGGGTGTTATAAAGCGCGTTTTAGACACCAAAACGAGGAAGCCAAAACACTGTTTCATGCCTCGAATGCCTTAAATAGAGGAACTATAAAATTTTACAGAAATGCAGGTAATTTTAAACGAAGACGTGCGCGACCCACATCCACGACAGCAAAGCCATAAATTTTAATGTTCATGATGGTACTAAGTTACGAAGAGTTGAACATAGCCGTTGAATTGCCCTATAAAACTGGTCGACTAATGAGGTTTCGCTGGACTGATTCAACAAGCGCACTGACACAAGCATGTGCAATGACCAATTCCGATTGCTCAAGCCTCGCATATAGTGAAACAGGCATAAAAAAGACATTTGAAAGTTTTCGATACTGGTTTAAAAAAGCGCTACTTTAAGTCGGCCTGGCATGAATAAATTACGACAAAATATGAAGAGACACACTTAATAAACGCCAGATAAACGACGATTTATTAAGAAAGAAAAATGTTCCTGTATAGCGGCTGTTAGGTACAACTTTCACAAGTTCATCGTATAAATTTTAATATTGGAATTCTTAAGGAAAGACGTCCCAACACTGCGAAGTACACTTGCAAACGTAAGAGCATTTTTTGAAAGGTGTTCAGCAGCCGAATATATATATATATTTATAGAATAGCGTATTTTAGAGCCCGTCGGAAGTGTGATCGTCAGACGTATGGACATGTAGCTCCGCAGTAATGTTTCACCGTTGGTATTTTAATATAGCAGTGTTCTGACAACAAAGGCGCGTTGGATGCTCAACCGTTGCATTGATAATAGACTTGTACTTGAGATATGCTGCTGGAAACGAGAATACGAACGCGAATGTTTGGAGAAATTATTTGGAGGGGTCGAGGAACATAGCCTGAGGATCACTGTGAAACGTTGGAAAGCAATAGCTACCTACAACTATCTCCAGGTTTTTGGATTCAAAGTTGTGCCTCTTGTCACTGAGAATGAGCGGCCGATTTCACTGCTGTTAACGGTCGTTTTCTGGCAGTTTGCTGAAATAGAGGACTAGATTAAATAACGGAATGGTTACTGTTACTGTTACAGTTACTGTTGCCCAGTAATATGAATAACAGCCTCAAACTGCACTCTAAAGCGAAACTTAAGGCTAACCAGTGCTCATCTGGACCCAAACACGCCCAAATGGCTTGTTCAAGCATTTAACCACGAACTCCAAAATAGGCAATTATAGGCAGTAGAAGAACAGGAAAACGGCATTTCTTCGCCTACATTTCACGCCCAATAATAAGGCGAGGCGAAAGGAGTGCGAAGGAAAAAAAGGCGTTCGCCTAAAGTCCGGTCTCTAGCCCTGACCGAATGCACGCATAGTTGCTCTAGCGTAAAAAACACGCCGCATGCAACCTTAGCCCTACATCTGAAGACTTGACACGCCCAGTGTCCGCCACATAGCATCTATGTTCCCACATCGCAAAGTATGTTTTCCACATGCGGCTGCTGCTTTCTTTTGGACTTACCTGTCTCGTAGTCGCCGACATTACCGTGCTTTCCGGTGCGGGTCGCCACAGGTCCAATTGACGTTGCTGTATCCAAACGAGTTGTAGTTGGAGTCGGTAATACAGACGGCGCCTCAGTTGCTGCCTTCGGCATGCTAATGGTCGTGTGGTGTGCAGCCTACTTGTGCGATTAAAACTGCGGAAGGAAACAGCGATAAACATATTTTCAGATAGCCTCGTAGCTGTTCAAACGAAAGAGTATCTCATTCATACCATGTACCAGGGAAACATAGTCGAGCCGGCTCCAGGATCCCATTGCGACAGGTTTCTAGTAGGCAATTATTAGGCGTATAAAATGGATAATTAACAGCTAAAGTTTGTGCTGTTGTAGTTTGAGCACCCACAAACTATTCCTCAATACTTGTCACTTAAGCTTTCTCCACACGGTAAACAACACAGTATTTACATGCCGTGCTACTATGTAACACACACTATGTATTCTAAATTTTGTGGTAATTACAAAAACTAAATATTACATAAATTGAGGAAATGGTTCACATTCCAATTTTTAACCTTATTTGCTAAACAAATATAATCTTTTACCGTTATAACTTTACAATAGACCAAGACTCGAGAAAACCCTTGAGTTAAAAACTGTGGATTTAGTTATACGAATGTTATACGAATGTTTATGTAGCTCTACATAGGATGGACGTAAATTCAACCTACTAGAGCTACATAAACGTACGTGGAGCGAATTGAACGTCAACTCAATTCATGTAAGTCAATGTTGGAAAACAAGTATTTTGCTGACTGTCCAAAGCAGCTCTGACTGCAAATCGTCACAAACATGCAGCAACCCAGGACAAATGTGTGCAGCAGGAAAAGCTACCGGGTCCTGCCAAAAACGTAGAAATCGCGAGTAATAAACCTTCCCACATTTCTTACCGCAAACTTTCATATAACTAGACCAACAAAACCGATCCGGGACAGAAACGAATCCTTAGCCACGGCCAGCGTCCCGCGCGGCCATTCTTACCCAGTTTCATTGCCTTTTGTTTCCACAACACTTACCAATATCCCATGCACGAAAACTAAACCATGGCTGCAAATAAAGCTATATAAAAAAGGAAACGGATTGTAAAAGCTACGTACCGTTCGTAGCTTCGACAGTATTCTTGAGCTGCGTTCGAGCCTAACGGAGAAGAATCACATTGCCAATACGCAGCTGTTGGTGCGTTAGGGAGGCTGTGTTGCGACAGGAGCGCAGGGTTTCGCGGTTCCTTAAGCATCCATGGCAAAAAAGTTAACAAAGTCGTCCGTGTAATTTCGGTTTGCCCAAAGGAGTATAAAGCCAAGGTTTTGGCAAACAAGTGCGTGCTTCATGCACAGGCAGTGTGAAACAATTTCTGAGAATTGTTGAACTGCATAATTAGTGAAATGCATCGCGGGCGGGCTATTGGTGATTAGCTGGACTTGTCGCAAGGCCAGTACCACCATCATGCAATAGTCAGGCGGCTGACGCAACGACATTGTGAATGGTGCTTGGAACTAGCACATGCAAAAAAATTACCCTGTATCGGCTGACGTGGCTGCAAACGTCGTCGAAATGCTATAGTCGTCTGCTCTCATGCTCTTCCACTCCCGTCTCGCTCGTTCCATGATTATAGTGCTAGAGGTTTGCGCAAATCATTTCAAATTTGCCGCGTTCCAGTGCCCCACGTGCGTTCCCCGCTCCATTCACCGGAACCTTTCTTTGCCGTTGCAGTTTGACTTGTTGGAATGCCGTCAGGAAAGCAGGCTTAGTATCGAAGGCGTCCACTTTTTTGTTTTTTTCTGGCGATATTTGTTCATTTATTCAAGCAGCCATGTATTTTTAGAACACTTCAAATATCACATGCATGTTCATTTTTTGTCTCAAATATGCCTAGTGTGCTGATTTTGCTCAACTATTTTCGCGAGTAGGAACATTGCCACCAGATTTAGAAGTTTACAAATGCTTTGGCTATGTAGGCGTCTTGTTCAACAACACTGTTAAACGTGAATCGAGGGAGACGCAGAAAGACATACGGACAGACCGAAATTTCCCCGTTTAAGTAGCCCAAGAAAGACTATCACCTCTAAAAGACGGTAGGGGCGCGGCACTGCACAACATCCGTGTTGATCCCTCGACAGGTGAGCGGTTAACAGAATACACCTAATGAATGCTCATGGACGCTGATGAAGGGCCAAGTCAGATTCAGAAAGGCTGGCTGCCGAAAATGGTACACCTTCCTGCGCAGTGGGAAATTTTAGATCATGCGAGCCTGGCGGGGGACGGGCGGGGGGGGGGGGGCGTAGAGGGGAGGGGAGTGAATTTTGTGTTGGTTTCATGGAATAGGTGCTTGTGATTGTTCGTGAAGCGCATAATAGGCGGTTTAATGAATGAATAAACGATTCAATTACTGTATTGTAGCAGTGAAAGAAGTCCTGCTTGAGAATGTAAATGTGGGATAAAAGAAAAACAAAACGCATACGGTCTCTTAGAAAAGCCATACCTTTAGAAGTCAGAAATATGCTTGAAAGACCTCAAATGGTCACTGAAGTCTCAGTTGAGTAAGGCAACCCAGTGAATGCATAACCACAATGTCTGAGGTTAAAAACACACGCGTTTCAGGTTTCGTACAGCTATGGAACGACTGCTTCGGGCACAGGCAAGTCGTTTCTTGTACAGAAAGGTTGGCGCTCTCGTACAGTTGGCGGTCGGCTTTTAAATAAACAAAGTTAGTTGAATAATGGGATGTGGAACTTGCAAAGCGGGGCATAGCGCATATATCATACATAGGAAAACGCACGTTCTAATAATTTCTGCATGGTTCACGAAAGCTACAATAAAGTATTATGGGAAACATGATGCTTTGTCATGGTGCGTCCTAAAGTGGTGAAATATTAGAGCTGCCAGCGGGCCAGAAAGCACAGACAATCATTCTTTGCGAGTTATCTCTCGTACGCTGTTAAAAAAAACTGTTCAAAAGACGAGAGAAATTAACCATGACACCTAAAAACGCTTTATATGTGTTATCCATTTGCAGTTGGAATATACATAGCCATAAAATTGTAGATACAGAATAGAGTACATTCGAGATTGTTCAGTGTTTTTGGCTAGAGGTTGTCCAAATTGAGGTAAAGTGTCTGGAGATCTACATCAATTGTTACCGACCATTGTTGAGATCATACCGAGGGGGGCAGGCGGGAGGTACTTTAGCCGGGGAGTGTCCGTGAACAGAAATCGTGGTAGAAAAAGAGGGTGCTGCTAGGTTTTAACCGCTCGGCCTTTCATATCGCGAGCTTAAATTTGGCGCAAGCAAGATGTGGCCGTCGATGCGAGCAAAATCATGGGCCAATAAAATGCGGACCCGAAAACTGGAACCAGAACACACAAAATTCAAAAACACCGTTGGTGCGCTATTGGTGCATTTGTAGCCACATTTCCCAACTTTGTGTCGGTTCATTTTGACTTGCACTGAAAGAAATCGCGCTATTTGAGTTGTTTGGTTCACATCCATGTGCTGTTCATGACTGTACATTACAGGTGAATGGAGCGGTAGAACGAAGAGAAATAACTGAAGATCACCATCGTCGTCACGGCGCCCATTACACAGTGGGAGGAACGAGCAGTAGTGAAACACGCAGGCGACAGATCGAAGCAATCCGAAACATTATGCAGATGGCAAAGCAACTACTCTCAAGTGGCAGGGTTACAAACACCATTGACAACGACAGGCGGAAGTAGGGCATCTCAGGAGCTCGAGAGGATTTCCATACTTTCGCAGCCACAACCCACCGGAAGCGCTTAGGCCACTTTCTACTTTTGGTTTCGGTAGAACACGTAACCCAATAACACTGAAACCGCTTCACTACGTCATTCGCAACAATGTGAATGGTTCGGACCTTAGTGTCTATTATCCCGGCAACTGTGAGAATTGCCGTCATGACTTTCTTACGGCAGTCACCTGTTATTGGCTAAGCACGCTACGCGGAGGTGGTATAGGATAAATATTCCCTAAAAAGCTGTGTTTGCTGCTGCCCCTGTAGCGCTGAGTTATAGTACTTCGTATTAAACGAGAAGGCGCAGGTTCGAGCGCGACATCGCGATGTTTTTTTGTAGCTTTCAGAATTTTTCGGTCATCGTGATTTTGTTAATACGGTTTTCTTACTCAGGTTTTTACTATATCACGAGATCGACGCACATGACTTCTAGAATGGGTTTAATTACGTATAATTCTGCGTTGTGTTCTGTGTCGTTGGGCTGGGTTATATTAGGTTTTTTTTTAGTTAAACTCGATTTGCATAGGTTTTTACGAGTTACGTTAGGTTACGCTAGGATGGGATGTTAGGTTACTTTGGGACGTAACATTATTCAGCAAATTTAGGCCAGGCAGATTTTATGGAAACTGCCGTGAGAATTTCCCGGAGGTAATTCTCACTGCTGCCGTGAGATTAAACGCAGCATTATCCCGCACAATGTCAATGTTTGGGACCTTTATTTTCACTGAAAGATTGAACTAAACCTGTGAAGAAGCATAACGCGGACAATGGGGTGTTGTCGGCAGCACGTTTAACTTTGCTAGATGTCCCACTGATATGTTATTTTACTTTGAAGATCGTCTTGTCTCTTACCTTTGTTTCCGATGAAGTGGGGGAAACCACAACGCAGTGCCTTTCTTCTTCTTCTTTGCCTTCGTGCATCGAAGATTAATGATGTCTTCGCCCGGTTGGGTTTCTTATTTATCTTCTTTCTGTATCAACCTACTTACCTTACATGCAAAAAAGTACACCGCATAAAAGTTACATCAACACACAACCTATTGTTCTTGTGGGGTTTCAGATGTTTAAGCTGGAAATTCAACCACCAACCAAACGGAGGAAGCCGTGACGTGTAAGCGGTTTGGCCTCGCAGTGCATCAACACCAACTTTGTAACAGAATTTCATCAAGCAAAGAAAAACGTATTATCTGTTTGCCAAGGATGGCGGGAAAAATGAAATAAATATACTTGTCAATGAGGTAGACGTAACCAGAAAAATAAAGTAGAGCTGGTCTAATCAATAATGCTTTAGACAAATTAATATGCCCGCATGGGTGAATGTTCGCACGAGGACTTCGGGGACGGCTCTACTAGGAGGACTTCTTCAAAGCACATCCTTTTGCCGGTGTTTGGAAGTTGGTGGTGACTATTCGCGCGATAAAAATTACCCAGAATTTGTAGTCTGTTGCCCCTTCCCTTTGGTCCTCTTCTTCCACTCCTGTCTTTCATTGCTCGCGCATTTTAAAACCCTCTTACCTTCGTTCCTGTCATTGTAAATCTTCAATTGTGGCCACGCAAGTAAGATGATTACCGGCCCCCATTCCTGCGAAACTATTCAAGCATAGGTTTTTATTCCCTTCATTTGCTGCAGGGTTGTGGTCCTACCATGCGCAAATGTGATCAGATGCGCATGAAACCGTTTGCTTCTCAGCAGAAGTACAGACGTTATTATTTATTTATTTATTATTTATTTAATTATTTATTTAATTATTTAATTTTGTCACGGCGCATTGTGGTGGGCTGTACCACTAAGCGCCATTACACAGGACCAGCGACGACGACGACGACGACGACGACAAAGAAGGTGCTGGTGGACCCTGCGCTGGCTCTCTAATGGCCGCCATGTAAATACTGTACATAGATCGTTCTACCTTTTAATACATCGCTTCACCTTCAACCATGGTTCGAATCATTTGCTCTGCCGCCACGTTACATTTGGTGGAGTACCGGTTCGTCATCCCCGTCCTGGCCCCAGCTTCGCACCTCATCGGTATCGGTGGAGTCGTCGAGGGTGCGTGAACCGCGTCGCGCAGCCCCAGCCCCGCCGCTACCAGCACTCGACGACGTCCCCCCGCCCCGTGTCCCCAGCCCGTGATGACCCCATCCAGAGCCACGAAGACCCTATGACGTGTGACCAGACGACGACGACGCCGTGTCCCCAGCCCTGTGGTCCGACGTGGTTGCAAGCCCTCACCGGTTCGTCGTTCCCTTACGTACATCGCTGCTACGGGCCGGCGGTCACCAAACCCATCACCTTCATCTGTGGTGGCAAGTGGTTCGTGTATTTTCTCGCATTGCTCATCCGCATCACCATCCTCACCGTGCCGCAGCTTCGACCGGGACGGTCGCCCTCGACGGGGGGGTAATGTCATGAGGCATTGTGGTGGGCTAAGTGCCATTACACAGGCCCTCAGCGCATTACACCGGACCAGCGACGACGACGACGATGACGAAGGTGCTGGTTACCCTGCGCTGGCTCTCTAATTGCCGCCATGTAAATACTGTACATAGGTCGTTCTACCTTTTAATACATCGCTTCATCTTCAACCATGGTTCGAGTCATTTGCTCTGCCGCCACGTTACGATTTATTTATTCACATATCAAAGATTATTTTCTTTTATGTCCACGCAATACCAGGAGAAAACGCATAGTAATTTTAGCACGCCGCCTGTAATATCCAAACATGATGAAGCAGTACTCCACCGTGTGCGGTTGAATGCCGCCTACACGCTGTACTCTGTTGCAAAATCCACCTGTCCCCTTCCTTCTCCACTGTGTCTACAGTGTGGTGTGCGTGAAGATCTGAAACACCTAATCTGGGACTGTGCGCGATTTCGTACGCAAAGAGTCTCTCTTTCAGTGGCTCTGGGCAGGCTGCTCTCCGTAGGACTAGAACTGAGGGACGCATTAGGTCCCTGGAGCTCTTCCAAAACGAGCCAAGCCTATACGGCGCTATGTCCATCAAATAACTTAGAAACGTCCTCAAAAGATTTTTCTTTCTTTCCCCGTATTGGCGTTCTTCGAGCATTCTAAGTACGTCAACACAACAATTCAGCGGCTATTAGCCGGCTTTCTTTCAGTTGCCGACATGAAGGCATTGATAGCCACTTGAAAAAGAAAGCCACAAAAGCAAAGCAGAAACGGAAGGCGTAGCTGCTGCAATGAAAACAACACGCAGTGCCACTCCATGCTGGCGATAACTATAGTTTTCGCGGATCTTGCAGACGCAAAGGAAAGGGTGAAGGCGTTTATCGGAGGTGTTGCAGACTGCGTTTAGCGCTTTTAAACCATTTTTGCCGGAGGACGTTCCCCAACGATTGCGTGATCAAAATCAGAACTTTTGGAAACCTGTTTGGGGCCCCTTGATCGGCAACCTGCAGCACTTTTATAAACTTTTTTCGAAATATTAAACGCTTGCAGAACGTAGTCAGCCAACACACCCAGGGTCAAAAAGTACCTCGGCCTTGGGGTCAAAAAGTACTTCAGCCAAACATTA